>OU753579.1:10000-1233405 GCA_916701695.1 Agrochola macilenta
AACCTAACCTAACCTAACCTAACCTAACCTAACCTAACCTAACCTAACCTAACCTAACCTAACCTAACCTAACCTAACCTAACCTAACCTAACCTAACCTAACCTAACCTAACCTAACCTAACCTAACCTAACCTAACCTAACCTAACCTAACCTAACCTAACCTAACCTAACCTAACCTAACCTAACCTAACCTAACCTAACCTAACCTAACCTAACCTAACCTAACCTAACCTAACCTAACCTAACCTAACCTAACCTAACCTAACCTAACCTAACCTAACCTAACCTAACCTAACCTAACCTAACCTAACCTAACCTAACCTAACCTAACCTAACCTAACCTAACCTAACCTAACCTAACCTAACCTAACCTAACCTAACCTAACCTAACCTAACCTAACCTAACCTAACCTAACCTAACCTAACCTAACCTAACCTAACCTAACCTAACCTAACCTAACCTAACCTAACCTAACCTAACCTAACCTAACCTAACCTAACCTAACCTAACCTAACCTAACCTAACCTAACCTAACCTAACCTAACCTAACCTAACCTAACCTAACCTAACCTAACCTAACCTAACCTAACCTAACCTAACCTAACCTAACCTAACCTAACCTAACCTAACCTAACCTAACCTAACCTAACCTAACCTAACCTAACCTAACCTAACCTAACCTAACCTAACCTAACCTAACCTAACCTAACCTAACCTAACCTAACCTAACCTAACCTAACCTAACCTAACCTAACCTAACCTAACCTAACCTAACCTAACCTAACCTAACCTAACCTAACCTAACCTAACCTAACCTAACCTAACCTAACCCTCAAACTCGCCTTATCAAATTACTGCACGGTTTACCAGGCTGAACTCCTTGCTATAGCGAGAGCCACCAGGGAAATAAATAAGCTCAAGGCATCTTCTTTTGGAATTTTCAGCGACTCAATGGCGGCTCTCCAATCAATCACAAATCCCGGTTCGGTCCACCCACTTGCTGTTGAAGCTAGGGATAATATTAGATCTGCATTCCGCCAGAACAAGATGGTAAACTTGTTCTGGATTAAAGCTCATGTAGGACTACTGGGGAATGAAAGAGCTGACCAGTTAGCAAAAGAGGCCGCTGAAAATTCTAAAAGAAAACCTGACTACGATCGGTGTCCGATCTCATTCATCAGGCGTAGCATACGTATGGCGACGCTTGATGAATGGAACCGTAGATATGAAACCAGTGACACCGCATCCATTACTAAGTTGTTCTTCCCGGATGTGCGGCTAGCTTACTGTGTGGTTCGCGGGATGGAGACAAATAGTTTAAACACGCAAATAATGACGGGACACGGTGGATTCTCCGAGTACTTGAACCGCTTCAAGTGCAAGGAGAGTCCATCGTGCATCTGTGACCCCGATGAAATAGAATCAGTCCCGCACATTCTTTTCGACTGCCCACAATTTGCAAGACAACGTTATAACGTCGAGAATGCACTGGACATCAAAATGACACCGACTAATGTAAAGGACATAATAAAAAGTAAAAAAGCAGAACTATTCCTGGACTATTGTAAATATATTGCAAAAAGAGTTATACAAAGAAACAAAACCGCATAAGAAAATATGCTGTCATAATATAATGTATTATATTAAAGGCTAGCATAAAAATAAAAATATGTTAAATAATTATAGCTAAAATAGAAAAGGAGTACAATATGTGAAAATTGAAAATAAATATAAGATGTGAATAGAGAAATAAGCTTAATTAAGGATAAATGTATTAGTAATGTAACAATAAAAAACTGCTCTCCAGTCTCTGTAAGACCACAATAGGGTTAGAATTAAGAAATTGTAAAATAAAGTAAGACTAGATAAGGAATAAGTATGTAACTCCAAATAGACATAAGTTTAGAATACGATAAATGTACAAGGAAAGTCATATAATAAAAAATTGTCTCCCCGTTTTTAATGAAATACCCGAATAAATATAAATAAAGAAAAAAGAAGATAGATAGATAGTCAAAAAGCAGATGATAGATGGGAATCCCACCCATAAAGGAAACAAATGAGGATGAATGATAGAAAGACCTAGTATGAGGAATGAAATTACGAGAGGCATAAATGCGAGAACTGGTATGCAAGAACAGCAGACAGGCATAGGCTCCAATCATGTTGGAGGTAGAAGAGAAAAAAAAAAAAAAAAAAAAAAAAAAAAAAAAAAAAAAAAAAACCTAACCTAACCTAACCTAACCTAACCTAACCTAACCTAACCTAACCTAACCTAACCTAACCTAACCTAACCTAACCTAACCTAACCTAACCTAACCTAACCTAACCTAACCTAACCTAACCTAACCTAACCTAACCTAACCTAACCTAACCTAACCTAACCTAACCTAACCTAACCTAACCTAACCTAACCTAACCTAACCTAACCTAACCTAACCTAACCTAACCTAACCTAACCTAACCTAACCTAACCTAACCTAACCTAACCTAACCTAACCTAACCTAACCTAACCTAACCTAACCTAACCTAACCTAACCTAACCTAACCTAACCTAACCTAACCTAACCTAACCTAACCTAACCTAACCTAACCTAACCTAACCTAACCTAACCTAACCTAACCTAACCTAACCTAACCTAACCTAACCTATCCTAACCTAACCTAACCTAACCTAACCTAACCTAACCTAACCTAACCTAACCTAACCTAACCTAACCTAACCTAACCTAACCTAACCTAACCTAACCTAACCTAACCTAACCTAACCTAACCTAACCTAACCTAACCTAACCTAACCTAACCTAACCTAACCTAACCTAACCTAACCTAACCTAACCTAACCTAACCTAACCTAACCTAACCTAACCTAACCTAACCTAACCTAACCTAACCTAACCTAACCTAACCTAACCTAACCTAACCTAACCTAACCTAACCTAACCTAACCTAACCTAACCTAACCTAACCTAACCTAACCTAACCTAACCTAACCTAACCTAACCTAACCTAACCTAACCTAACCTAACCTAACCTAACCTAACCTAACCTAACCTAACCTAACCTAACCTAACCTAACCTAACCTAACCTAACCTAACCTAACCTAACCTAACCTAACCTAACCTAACCTAACCTAACCTAACCTAACCTAACCTAACCTAACCTAACCTAACCTAACCTAACCTAACCTAACCTAACCTAACCTAACCTAACCTAACCTAACCTAACCTAACCTAACCTAACCTAACCTAACCTAACCTAACCTAACCTAACCTAACCTAACCTAACCTAACCTAACCTAACCTAACCTAACCTAACCTAACCTAACCTAACCTAACCTAACCTAACCTAACCTAACCTAACCTAACCTAACCTAACCTAACCTAACCTAACCTAACCTAACCTAACCTAACCTAACCTAACCTAACCTAACCTAACCTAACCTAACCTAACCTAACCTAACCTAACCTAACCTAACCTAACCTAACCTAACCTAACCTAACCTAACCTAACCTAACCTAACCTAACCTAACCTAACCTAACCTAACCTAACCTAACCTAACCTAACCTAACCTAACCTAACCTAACCTAACCTAACCTAACCTAACCTAACCTAACCTAACCTAACCTAACCTAACCTAACCTAACCTAACCTAACCTAACCTAACCTAACCTAACCTAACCTAACCTAACCTAACCTAACCTAACCTAACCTAACCTAACCTAACCTAACCTAACCTAACCTAACCTAACCTAACCTAACCTAACCTAACCTAACCTAACCTAACCTAACCTAACCTAACCTAACCTAACCTAACCTAACCTAACCTAACCTAACCTAACCTAACCTAACCTAACCTAACCTAACCTAACCTAACCTAACCTAACCTAACCTAACCTAACCTAACCTAACCTAACCTAACCTAACCTAACCTAACCTAACCTAACCTAACCTAACCTAACCTAACCTAACCTAACCTAACCTAACCTAACCTAACCTAACCTAACCTAACCTAACCTAACCTAACCTAACCTAACCTAACCTAACCTAACCTAACCTAACCTAACCTAACCTAACCTAACCTAACCTAACCTAACCTAACCTAACCTAACCTAACCTAACCTGACCTAACCTAACCTAACCTAACCTAACCTAACCTAACCTAACCTAACCTAACCTAACCTAACCTAACCTAACCTAACCTAACCTAACCTAACCTAACCTAACCTAACCTAACCTAACCTAACCTAACCTAACCTAACCTAACCTAACCTAACCTAACCTAACCTAACCTAACCTAACCTAACCTAACCTAACCTAACCTAACCTAACCTAACCTAACCTAACCTAACCTAACCTAACCTAACCTAACCTAACCTAACCTAACCTAACCTAACCTAACCTAACCTAACCTATCCTAACCTAACCTAACCTAACCTAACCTAACCTAACCTAACCTAACCTAACCTAACCTAACCTAACCTAACCTAACCTAACCTAACCTAACCTAACCTAACCTAACCTAACCTAACCTAACCTAACCTAACCTAACCTAACCTAACCTAACCTAACCTAACCTAACCTAACCTAACCTAACCTAACCTAACCTAACCTAACCTAACCTAACCTAACCTAACCTAACCTAACCTAACCTAACCTAACCTAACCTAACCTAACCTAACCTAACCTAACCTAACCTAACCTAACCTAACCTAACCTAACCTAACCTAACCTAACCTAACCTAACCTAACCTAACCTAACCTAACCGGTTATAACTTTGCATCCAGGTGACGCATTTTGAAGCTGTTTTCAGCCAAATTGATTTTAAATAGGTTCCGTCCTACTATCTGACTAATTTTAATTGACATTTACGCGAAAAATATTTTTCGTTTCAGGACTTTGAATTTTTCTTCAATATTTTCTTTACAAATTACTAAATTAATTTTTATCTCGAAATTTTCTCTCCAAACCACATTTGTTATTAGTTTAAATAGATACTTGCCTGCCTTACCTGTACTCTGGTGCGCGTTCCGCGAGCTCGAGTCCCGTTTGGTAGTCGTTATTCCCGGTTTTTACATACTTTTCGGTCGAAAATCCCGTTTTTTGACCAAAAGTCAAAATTTTTATTCAGCATTAATTCCAATAACCCCACAGAACGCTAGCCCGCGCGGAGACGCGTCTTTCGACACCTCGCACGTGCGCCTAGCTTACATATAAATTCGAAAAATTGCCCTCCCACCCACCCGTTAGTTACTAGCCAGGTGAACTTTTGGTTTTGCCAAATTATTTAAATTTTGTTTTTTGTTTTAATTTTGTTTTATAGACACATTTCAGTCCATTTTTATACGACCAGGCCTAAACCAACGTGTTCAAACGTTTGTAGGCATCATTTGACGGAGTTCTATAATTTTAGTACCATTGACCTTACGGTCGTGCGGCCGTAGGACAAATATTTTGTTAAGTTATCCTAGGATACTTTCTGTTTTCCCCTCTTTACAGGGACCCGGAAATATCGCTGGTGTCCTCTGACTGGTTTTGTTTATGAACCTTACCTTCACACAAACCACGAAGATGTTCCGCACACCGGCCAAAGATACGTGCTCATCGAATTCCAAAAGCCCGCCGCTTTCGACAGAGAAGGCTGGATCTTCGCTTCCCTGTGTGAGGCGTAGCATCGGGGAATGGGAGGCCGGGAAAGTTGAGCCCCAGGCGAAGTCCCCGGCCATCCCAAAGCGCGCCGCCACACCAACTACCTCTCAAAGTGCTACCAGCGCTCTGGAGACGCGTCGGGTGCCAGCTGTTACCGCAAGACTGCCAAAGAAGTCCGTTTACCCCAACATCACAGCGGAGGCGAGAGCTTGCTTAAATAAAGCAAAGCTTCATTTGAGCAGCTCTCGCAACCTAAAGACCGAAATAAAAACGGAGGTGGTAAACGCTATCAACAGGCTTTATGAGTTGGTGAAGGAGTCGGAGCGGAAAAGATCATCTGCCGCGCCTGCAGTCACACCGGTAGCTGTACCTGTTATTTCCCCGAATTCCGACGAATGCTCCCAGCCCATTCGCGAGAGTAGTACTAGTCAGATCGAGCTCATAAAAACGATTCAAGCACACAGCTCTCTGATTAAGGAAAACACCGAGCGTATGGGAAAACTTCAAGAGATCTTGGTGAAGCAGGAAAGCGTTGTCGAGAGTACCTACGCCAATGTTACGGCAGCGCGTAAGAGCCAGACTGGAGTACAAACCCTGGAGCGAGCGACGTTGCACTCCGTAGTAGTCTCCTCAAAACAGGAATTAGACACGGGTGAGGAGGTTCTGGAGCGCATAAGAAAGGCAGTGGATGCAAAGGAAGGCTGGGTGCAGGTGGAAAGGGTGAGGAAGGCGAAGGACAGGAAGGTGATCATGGGTTGCACAACAAAAGAGGAGAGAAGAAAAATAAAACAGAGACTTGAAGCAGCCGGAGAAAACCTCGTCGTCGAGGAAGTGACGAACAGAGACCCGCTTCTGATTCTGAGGGACGTCTTGCTGGTACACAGCGACGAGGAAGTCCTCAAAGCCCTCAAGAATCAGAACCGGGAGATCTTTCACGACCTCGGTAGCGAGGAAGACAGGACAACAATAAAATATAGGAGAAAGACCAGAAACCCTCACATGAACCACGTTGTGCTGAGCGTCTCTCCCACGATCTGGAGGAGGGCGATTGATGTAGGGAAGCTCAGAATCGACCTCCAGAGAGTGCGCGTTGAAGACCAAACGCCACTGGTGCAGTGTACCCGCTGCTTAGGGTACGGACACGGCAAACGCTTCTGCAAAGAGCCAGCCGACCTTTGCAGCCACTGCGGCGGCCCGCATTTCAGAGTGGACTGCCCAGACAGGCGGATTGGTGAGGCAGCGGCGTGCATCAACTGCACCAGAGCAAAGTCTGGAAACTGCGAGCACAACGCGTTCAGTAGCGAGTGCCCGGTGCGAAGGAAGTGGGACGCATTGGCCCGAGCCTCAGTAGCATATTGCTAAAGTTGTCCCTACGACCACCACCAAGTACAAAATGATCCAGACCAACCTGCAAAGAAGTCAGCTAGCAACCAATGAGCTCTTGCTGGAAGCTGACAAGCGCAAGGTCGCCGTAGCACTGCTCCAGGAGCCTTACGTGGGTGGGGTGAGAAGGATGAAGGGTTACCGGGGCGTAAGGGTCATCCAGAGCTCTGAGGGAGGAGAAGGGACTGTAAAGGCGGCAATAGCCGTCTTCGACAAAGATTTAGATATCTTACAGTACCCGCAACTCACCACAAACAACATCGTTGTGGTGGGAGTCCGAACTCGAGCCTGGACGATCACGCTGGTGTCTTTCTACTTTGAACCGGACAAGCCCATGGAACCATACCTGGAGCATCTCAAACGGATACAGCAACAGATGGGCGCCAGCAGGTTGGTTATTGGAGGAGACGCAAATGCGAAAAGTACTTGGTGGGGTAGCAGCAACGAAGACCCGAGGGGGGAGCAGATGTGTGGAACACTGGGGGAATTGGGGCTGCAGATCCTCAACACCGGGGACATTCCGACGTTCGATACCGTGAGGGGTGGGGTGAGGTACAGCAGCCACGTGGACGTGACGGTCTGTTCAACGGACATGCTCGACCTAGTGGACGGCTGGCAGGTCCTGGAGGGTCTTACGAGTTCCGACCACAACGGCATAAGCTTCAATATTCACCTACAAAAATCTAAAGGTATAGCAGTAGAACGGACCACTAGGGTATACAACACACGGAAAGCTAACTGGAGGCAGTTTCATGAGAAACTGTCTCAAGTTATGCTGGAAAGAAAGCTAACCCTAGTGGATTTATCGAATATACACACCATAGATCAGATAGAATTAAAAATTAACACATACACACTAGCTATTACCGACACATGTAGAGACACAATACCACACAAAAAGAACACAGAAACACTCACCATGCCGTGGTGGTCCGAGGAACTCGCGAAGATGAAGACGCTGGTCGCCACCAAGAAAGTCAGAGTCAGGAGCGCAGCGCCGGTCCGAAGAGCGATGGTGGTCAGCTTGTACCTAAAAGCAAAAGAGGAGTATGAGATGGCGGTGATGAAGGCCCAAGCGGAGAGCTGGAAGGAGTTTTGCGGGAAGCAGGACAGAGAGGGGGTCTGGGAAGGGATATATAGGGTGATGGGGAAAATTGCGAAGAGAGAGGAAGATCTGCCGCTGCAGATGGAAGGGGTGACACTGGACGCTAAAGGCTCAGTGAGGCTGTTGGCCGAGACGTTCTATCCCGAGGACCGAGAGGGAGACGACAACATGGATCATCGCCAAACCCGACAACTGGCAGAGATGGTAAACGCATGGAGTCATGATGAACGACATGACCCACCGTTTACCCAAAGCGAGCTTAGCAGATCTGTGTTGTCGTTCAACCCAAAAAAGGCCCCGGGAGCCGACGGCTTCACAGCCGACATCTGTTCTCAAGCCATAAACTGTGACCCTGTCTTCTTCCTGGCACTGCTGAACAAATGCCTGGCGCACCACCACTTCCCGAAGCTCTGGAAGGAAGCTACGGTGGTTGTCCTCAGAAAGCCGGGCAAAGACTCGTACACCGTACCAAAGTCGTACAGGCCGATTGGGCTCTTGCCTGTCCTTGGGAAAGTGTACGAAAAGATGTTGGTTGCTCGTCTCAAATTCTATTTGTTACCTAGGATAAGTACTCGCCAATACGGCTTTATGCCCCAAAAAAGCACGGAAGACTCCCTCTATACCCTCGTGCAGTACATCCGCTCAAAACTGGCACAAAAAAAGATCATAACACTTGTGTCGCTGGATATAGAGGGAGCATTCGACAGTGCGTGGTGGCCCGCTATTAAGGTACGATTGGCTGAGGAAAGGTGTCCTGTAAATTTGAGACGAGTAGTCAGTAGCTACCTCAGTGACAGGGTGGTCACGGTGAGGTACGCCGGGGAGGAGAGCAGGAGACAGACCGGCAAAGGGTGCGTCCAGGGATCCATAGGGGGGCCCTTACTATGGAATCTGCTGCTCGACCCACTCCTGAAACAGCTAGAAAGTAGGGGTGACTACTGCCAGGCGTTTGCTGACGATGTGGTGTTAGTGTTTTCCGGCGATACAGCACACGGAATCGAGGGACAAGCCAATGCCGCTCTCGAACATGTTCGTGCGTGGGGTGTCAGAAATCGGCTGAAATTCGCGCCGCACAAAACCTGTGCGATGGTGCTAACGCGGAGGCTGAAGTATGACACGCCGCGCCTGAGCATGGGGGGGATCGACATTGGAATGTCCCAAGATGTTAAAATACTAGGGCTAGTTATAGATGCCAAACTCACCTTTAATAAACACATAGCTGTCGTCTGTAAAAAGGCGATAGCTATGTACAAGCAGCTGGCCAGAGCAGCCCGGGTCAGCTGGGGTTTACACCCAGAGGTGATAAGGGCTATATACACCGCAGCAGTGGAGCCGACTGTGCTGTACGCCGCAAGTGCATGGGCACCTGCTGCCAACAAGTTGGGGGTCCAAAAGCAGCTGAACGTCGTGCAGAGAGGATTTGCCCAGAAGCTGTGCAGAGCCTACCGCACAGTCTCCCTGAACTCGGCACTTGTTCTGGCTGGGATACTCCCACTCGACCTCCGTATCCGGGAAGCGGCTGCGCTTTACGGAGCCAAGAGGGGAGTGCCCCAGCACATAATGGGAGACAGGGAGGTTGAGCGGATGGCCCCAGCGATAGAGGCCCCACACCCCGCGGAGCAAATCAGTCTGGAGTTTGGAAGTCTGGTAGACGAGGAACAATACAACAATCACTGCCACTTTGACGTGCGCATCTTCACCGACGGCAGCAAGATTGAGGGCAAGGTTGGAGCGGCGCTATCCTTGTGGAATGGCGCCACCGAAACAAAGGCCCTCAAGCTTGCCTTGCCGTCCTACTGCACCGTCTACCAGGCGGAACTCCTCGCTCTACAAAGAGCGACAACGGAAGTGCTCAGGCGCAGTGAAACTACGTTCGGCATCTTCAGCGACTCTATGGCGGCTCTTCAGTCGGTGATCAACGTCAGTTCCCCCCATCCCTTGGCCGTGGAAACCAGAGACACCATACGACGCTGTAAGCTCCAGAACAAGAGTGTCTCCTTGTTCTGGATCAAGGCCCACGCAGGTTTGGAGGGAAACGAGAGAGCCGACCAGCTCGCGAAGGAAGCCGCCCTGGGGTCGAGGAAGAGGCCAGACTACGACCTGTGTCCGGTATCATTCGTCAAGCGAAGAATCCGGTCGGAGACGCTTGACGAATGGAACGAGAGATATGGGTCGGGTGACACGGCTTCGGGCACCAAACACTTCTTCCCTGACGCGGTGGTGGCGTACGATGTTGTACGGAAGATGGCCCCCACGAGCTTAACCACGCAAATCCTGACAGGACACGGTGGATTCTCTTCATACCTGAAACGCTTCAGGTGTAAGGAGAGTCCATCGTGCGCCTGTGAGCCTGGTGTGGAAGAAACGGTTCTGCACATATTGCTCCAGTGCCCAATCACCGCAAAAATGCGGTACGAGACAGAACAGCAACTCGCTGTCCCATTGGTAGCCCAAAATTTACCAAGCATAATAAAAGGAAAGGATAGGAAGATGTTTTTAAATTACTGTTGCAAAATAGCAAGCATAGTTGTTAATAGAAATAAATAGCGTAAGAAAATATGATACTAAATATATAATTAGTATATAAGTTATGTATCATAATAATAAAAAATAGGTTAATAAGAAAATATAAAAATAAGGAAAAATAGCATAGTTCAGGGATTTGTTGGTATATGTTAGTTGTCATACTAGACAAAACATAGCTCTCCGCGTTTGTTAGTTTTTTTTAAGAAGTAGCATAAACTAATTAAATATAGGCTTACAAATAAATATTACAATAAGTAGATTAAATAAACTTGATATAACATAATAATAATGAAGGTAGTGTAGTTTGGCATATTAAATAAATGGATTTATTTTATTGTTGTGATATGGATGTTTGCTGTCTAGAGGAAGTCTCTTCGTATATTGTTATAATTGAATGTGCACAATAAACATTTATAACGTTAATCAATAGCTCTGATCACGTCAGAGGTACACATGGCAAAGCAGGAGTGTGGTTTTAGCCGGTAAGAGTCCGGCACTGCCCAGACTGGCTCATAAGTGAGCCAGTCTGGGCGTCCATGAGGATTTCCCACTCCTGCTTAAAAAAAAAAAAAAAAAAAAAAAAAAAAAAACCTAACCTAACCTAACCTAACCTAACCTAACCTAACCTAACCTAACCTAACCTAACCTAACCTAACCTAACCTAACCTAACCTAACCTAACCTAACCTAACCTAACCTAACCTAACCTAACCTAACCTAACCTAACCTAACCTAACCTAACCTAACCTAACCTAACCTAACCTAACCTAACCTAACCTAACCTAACCTAACCTAACCTAACCTAACCTAACCTAACCTAACCTAACCTAACCTAACCTAACCTAACCTAACCTAACCTAACCTAACCTAACCTAACCTAACCTAACCTAACCTAACCTAACCTAACCTAACCTAACCTAACCTAACCTAACCTAACCTAACCTAACCTAACCTAACCTAACCTAACCTAACCTAACCTAACCTAACCTAACCTAACCTAACCGAGTTCCCCCCCAGCCCTGGTGGTGATCGGATCGTTTTTAGAGTCGCTCCGTACATAAAAATTCGAAAAAGTGGTAAAAAGTGCTCGGATCTTAAAAATTTTAGTGTTGTTGTGCGGAGAAAAGTTGCCTCCATACCCTTCAGTAAAAATCGCAACCGGATTGCAGTGCTGTGCAGTGTTAAAACTGAAAAACCTTCAATTTAGAGGTTAAGTTTTTAAAAACTGGAATATTTGACGCATTTGCTGCGGAACAAGACCGACGACCCCATATTTTCCTCTTGGAAAACACAGTGGAAAAACGCTACCCTTGTTCTGGACCACTCTGAAGACCCCTTGATCCAGGACTTTTACAGTTATTCAAGAAAAACTAAAAAGCACGTGGTCTGAAAAACCTAAACGAGACACGGCAACCGCTTGAAATTCTGCAGCACGCAAGAAACCCCTGGGGGAAGACGATATTTGCAAGTAAAATAATTTTATGTTATTTACTTTTTGTTTTATAATTATTTGAAAGTTGAAAGTTTGGACAGCTTTAGCTCCTGAAAAAACTACAAATTCATTAATCTTCAATTGCTATCTTTTGCGCGCTTATTAGAAGAGGACATTCCGAAGAAACTAGATTTTTATCTTTCTTAGTTTTAATGTAGTTAATAAAAAACTGTAAAAATTGCTTAAATATAAATTCTTTAGGTAAAACTCATTATTTTTTTAAATTGTTTAATATTATCGTATTGTGTATTATTTGACGATAATTTTAACATTTTTTTCAATTTTTTTCGATTAGCGGTTCTAAAGTTATTAAATTTTTTGTTATTTTTTCGTATTAAATTGAAATAAATGGGAATAATTAACTTTTGACTATTACATTGACTTATATAGGTGTATAGTGAATTGTTTAAGCCCAAAGTAGCCCCCAACAACTTAAAAATTGACGGATATAGCGTTTTCAGCCATTTTGGTTTTAATTGGTTATAACATAAAACTACCAATATCTACGAAGTTATTGGACGTAGAAGGCCCGGATTTGCACGGTTCCCAGCAGGATACTTGCAGGAACATTTTGTTTTTGTTTTCAGGCGTTTTTCAGGCCTGAAAATTTTCAGTGCTGAAACCATTTTTGGTATACGGGAGGGGTCACGCCAGGCCCCAGGTTTGAAACCGCAGCTCTCTCCGATACACGGTTGCGGAGTCGCAGCCATTTGAAGTTGGTATTTGACAGCTGGGCGGCCATTTTGGAAAACTTTGAACCCACGTAGATTCGGACTTAGTGGTCGTAGAGAGTTCCCGTTTTTATATTGTTGTTTGGGGGGATAAACTCTGTCTAGCGTAATAGTTTACAGGCTGTTTCAGGCTGAAAATTTTCAGGGACCTGAAAATCACCACTCGTGAAGGGCCGGTCGAGGCGATCCGGAAGAGTCCAAACTCGGGCGTTCTGCGACCGTCAGGGGTGGTGATATCACCTGTCAAAGATTGACTTTGACAGCTGTGCCGCCATTTTTGTGAAATTTTAAACACCCATATCTCCGAAACGTGGGGTCGTAGAGCGACGGGATTTGTTTCACGGGGCTCGACTTGCTTTTGTCCAACAAGTGGGCTGACTTTCAGGAGTTTTCAGGAGAAAAATTTTTTTCTGCCTGAAAGATATACCACTGCGTGGATCTCGTTGAGCACAGTAAAATAAGCTCAGACACGGTGCACTTCGGTCTGGTGGTTGCGGAGTAGTCGAGTTTTAACCACATTCTGGCCGCCATCTTGGATTGTAACCAGAATTTTTTAACTGCGATAGCTCTGTAACCCTAAGAGCTGGGTGCCTCGTGTTTGGGATTGTTAAAACGGGCTCGGCGGGCTCTATCCAGTGAAAGCATCAGGTGGACTCTACATAGAGCCATTAAGGAAAAAGTACCAAAATTGTTTTTTTTGGAGCCGGAATTGACGTTTGGATCTTTATTATAGAGCCATTGATTACTACCCAGAATTTTGCAACACTGGGTAGAGTTTTAAATAGAGACCTATTACAACTTTTGTTGTAATAAAGAAAATAAAAAGTACTTGATTGGCCATAGCTTCAGAATCATCTAGCGTATTTGACCGCGTTTTCCGGACGTACTGGACTTAGGG
Source organism: Agrochola macilenta (assembly GCA_916701695.1). Taxonomy (NCBI): domain Eukaryota; kingdom Metazoa; phylum Arthropoda; class Insecta; order Lepidoptera; family Noctuidae; genus Agrochola; species Agrochola macilenta. The sequence goes on from OU753579.1 coordinate 23,791, forward strand.
TCTGCGACCCAGTTTTAGTTTTAATGATAACTATAGCTCTTTTGAGCTAAAGTTACTAGATTAAGAAAATTGTGTTTGACTAAATTTTATTAGATTTTAAGACTTAGACTGTGTTAGTGTCAATCAGGAGCCTGATACTGCAAACCTATAAGGTCACTTATAAAATAACACAACACCCATATATCCTGGGTGTAGATATTGGAAGGCCCCCAATACATAAACATAAAAACACTTACACTAACACATACATAATTAAACTAAGATACGGCTTAATAAATTGTGAAAATGTTCCGGACGCCATCAAAATCTGACGCATCGCCATCTGGAGATAACGTGACGAGGGCGGGCCCCTCAAAAATAACTCAGGAGCGGAAGAGTACCAGTGACATCGAGGCAAAAGTGAGATCTTCTCCAACACAAAAGCCGAAACTCTCTGCACCGGTTGCTGAGGCGCGTGCCCTCATGCTGAAAGCAAAGGCACAACTAGACATATCAGGGAACATTAAGACCACCATAAAACAGACTGTGTCAGACTGTCTGAAGTCGCTCTACGAGATCGTAAAGAGAATTGATAGACCGGAGACCAAAGAAGGAAAAGACAAAAGTGAGAAAGAAAACAAACAGGTAGGAGAATCTGAAGACAGAAGTTCGAGAATACTAAATGAAATTCTGGAAGTTAAAGAAATCTTGAAGAAAAATGAAAAAGAAGAACTCCCTGCCAAAATAGAAAGATCGAAAGTGGAGCTAAGCAACAAAATAGATGCGCAGATGGTAGAAATTAAGGAACTGAGGGCGGAGTCAAAGATACAAGCTGAAAAAGTAGAAGCCCAAATCGGAAGCCTTGGAACATACGCACAAGTCGCAGCAAAGCCATCACAGCCATCGACTAGGAAGAATATGCACTCGATCATAGTGTCATCATCACACGAGGGTGACACATCAGACACTGTAGTTGAAAAAATAAGAGCGACCATCGATGCAAAAGGCACGGGGATACGGATAGACCATCTGCGCAGAGCAAAAAACCAGTCAGTGGTTATAAGCTGCTCTGAAAAAGAAGACATAGGAAAGGTATCGACAAAGCTCAGGAATTCTAGGGGGGATCTGAAAGTTGAGGAGGCCATAAACAAAAACCCGCTAGTGGTCGTCAAAGACGTGATGAATTACGTTACTGATGATGACATAGTGATGGCAATTGGATCCCAAAACGGACACCTCCTGGAAGGAGCCGAAATCAGTGAGGGAGACATCCGGGTCATGTATAGGCGAAGGGCGAGAAATCCGCTGACGAGCCACGTGGTGCTGCGTGTCAAGCCAGTGATTTGGCAGCGGCTGACCTCGGCGGGCCGAATTCACGTGGACCTGCAAAGAGTGGTTGTAAGAGACCAGAGCCCGCTCATCCAATGCACAAAGTGCCTCGGATACGGACACAGTAGAAAATACTGCAAAGAACCAGCAGTCCTTTGCAGCCACTGCGGCGACCCGCATACTAGAGCGGAGTGTCCTGGGTTCACCCTCAAGGAAGAACCTAAGTGCAGAAACTGCAGTCAGACAAATAAAGATGCAGCACACAATGCTTTTGATGGCGAGTGTCCCACACGGAAAAAGTGGGATGCATTGGCCAGATCGTCTATAGCGTATTGCTAAGGTGGTAGTGGGGATGGGAGCTGAAAAGGACAATATAAAGTATCGTGTCGTACAGGCAAACCTCCAAAAGAAAAAACTTGCAACTGAGGAACTCATACTCGAAGCTGGGCGCAGGAAAATCAGGTACGCTCTTGTACAGGAACCCTATGTCGGAGCAAAGGGAGAAATGAAGACCTTCCCCGGGACAAGAGTAATCCAAGGAACAAAAACGGGCGACAAAGTCATCAAAGCCGCAATAGTCATCTTCGACAGTAATATTGACGCAGTGGTGTGCCCGACACTGACGACCGAAAACATAGCAGTTGCCAGGTTGACGGTGGAGGACACCACCGCCGTGGTAGCGTCCGTCTACTTCGAGGACTATCTCGACATGGAACCATACCTCGACCAGCTGAGGGAAATAGTGACAAAAACACAAGGGGCGAAATTACTGGTGGGAGGAGATGTGAATGCATGGAGTACATGGTGGGGGAGCGAGAGAGAGGATGAAAGGGGAAGACTACTATCTGGAACCCTAGACGAACTAAACCTACATGTACTCAATTGCGGAAACATACCGACATTTGATACAATTCGAGGGGGAAAACGGTACAAGAGCACGGTGGACATCACGGCCTGTTCAGACGAAATGCTTCGACACGTGGAAGAATGGAGAGTAGAGACAGAAATGACGAGCTCGGATCACAATGCGGTAGTACTCAAAATGACAACAAAAAAAGGAATCGGGAATAAAATTAAGTACAGTAACACTAGGGTATATAATACTAAAAAAGCAGATTGGGAACGTTTTCGGAAAGAATTGACAAAATCGTTGCTGGAAAATAAAATCGATAAAACACATATAGATAATATTAATAGTTTAGAAAAGTTAGAAACATGTACAGAGGAATTAACAAAATTTATTACAGAAACTTGCGACAAGACAGTACCTAGAATAAAGAAAGTAGACAAAATATACTTACCGTGGTGGAGTGAAGAACTCGATCAGCTCAAAAATTCCATGTGCACGAAGAAGCGAAGAATCCGTTGCGCAGCTTCGCGCCGTCGGGAATGGGTTGTGATGGAGTACCTAAGGGCAAAGGAAGAGTATGAGATTCGAGCAAGTAAGGCACAAACTGACAGTTGGAAACACTTTTGCGGAAAGCAGGACAGGGAGAGCGTTTGGGATGGCATATATAGGGTAATCTTAAAGACAAAAAAGAGGCATGAAGATCTGCCAATAGTTCAAGATGGCGAGGCCTTAGACTCAGATGAATCTGCCAGGGTCTTGGCAGAAACCTTCTTCCCAGATGACATTGAAAAAGATGACAACCCTGAACACGCCATGATAAGAGAAGAAGCGGCACGTTCAGAGGTAGGCGTACCAGAGGACAAATTGGACCCACCCTTCACTCTAGCCGAGCTCAGATATGCATCTAGGAGTTTTAACCCGAAGAAGGCGCCGGGCCCTGACGGGTTCACTGCAGACATCTGCGAGGCCGCCATTAGCAACAATGAACAAGTGTTTTTGGCCATCACAAACAAGTGTCTCGCGCTGTCCTGCTTCCCGGAAAAGTGGAAAGAAGCGGCGGTCGTCGTACTAAGGAAACCTGGGAAGGATGACTACACCCATCCAAAATCTTACCGACCGATCGGACTCCTGCCTATCCTCGGAAAAATCTTAGAGAAAATGCTGGTACGGAGATTAAGGTGGCACATGCTGCCCCGGATGAACCCACGGCAATACGGGTTTGTGCCGCAGCGAAGCACAGAGGACGCTCTGTACGACCTGATGCAGTATGTGGATTTAAGGTTGAAGGAGAAGAACCTTGTGGTAGTCGTCTCGCTGGACATAGAGGGGGCGTTTGACAGTGCGTGGTGGCCAGCAATAAAAAGTCGCCTGGTGGAGAAGCACTGTCCACTTAACCTCCGAAAACTGGTGGGAAACTACTTGGCAAATAGAAGGGTCGCAGTGAGATATGCTGGAGCAGAGTATAAGAAGAGAACCTCAAAAGGATGCGTACAAGGATCGATCGCAGGGCCCACGTTCTGGAATCTTCTCCTGAATCCACTGCTGGACGAACTAGAGGAGAGGAACTCATACTGCCAGGCATTTGCGGACGACGTGGTTCTAGTATTCTCTGGAAAAACGGCTCTGAATCTGGAGGTTGAAGCCAATGCCTGCCTGGCACATGTGCAGCAGTGGGGTGTTCGAAACAAATTAAAGTTTGCACCGCATAAAACTCAGGCTATGCTACTAACCAAGAAGCTTAAATTCGACACACCACGGCTGCACATGGGCGGGGTTAACATTGCGCTCGTCGAGGAGATCAAGCTGCTGGGACTTATTATTGACCGGAAGTTGACCTTCCGGAGCCACGTCACATACGTCTGCAAAAAAGCCGTCAACATATTCAGGCAGCTGTCCGGAGCAGCAAGGGTAACCTGGGGACTAAACCCGGAAGTTGTAAGGATTATCTACACTGCGGTTGTGGAGCCGGTTATCCTATATGCAGCCAGCGTATGGGCCAGCGCGGCGGATAAGATCTACATCCAAAACCAGCTGAACTCTGTTTTGAGGGGCTTTGCCCAGAAAATAAGCAAGTCTTATAGGACAGTGTCACTTAATTCGGCCCTAATTTTGACAGGATTGCTGCCGCTTGACCTGAGAGTCAAGGAAGCAGCATCCCTCTACGAGGCGAAGAGAGGAAAGCCTCAGCCAATTCTTAGAGGCCGATCTGTCGAGGAGAAAGCGAGTTTCCTGGCGAGGCCTCATCCAGCGGATGAAGAGGTCCTGGGCTTCCAATGCTTGGAGAGCGACGTAGAGGTACAGCAGCGCATGAAAGAGGGTGCAGTACAAATCTTTACAGATGGGAGCAAAATCGAGGGTAAAGTTGGGGCTGCCCTATCCTGGTGGAAAGGGACAGTCGAAACTAAATCTAAGAAATTTAAGCTCGAGGAATACTGCACCGTCTTTCAAGCGGAGCTGTTTGCAGTACACAAAGCAATGGAGATGATTGCGCACAGTCTGGAAGAAGAATTCAGCATCTTCAGCGACTCCAGGTCTACCCTGGAGCTACTGGGGAACGGTGACACCAGTAACCCACTTGCCCTAGAGATAAGGAAGAACGTTAAACAAATACAGAACTCGGGGAAAAACGTCCAACTTTACTGGGTTAAAGCCCACGTCGGAATACAAGGGAACGAAAGAGCTGACGAACTGGCGAAAACAGCGGCGCTGAAAATCAAAAGAAGACCTGATTTTGACAAATGCCCTCTCTCATTTGTCAAGCGAACCATTAGAAGTGATTCGGTTGACAAATGGGAAACTAGATATCAACAGGAGAGCAAAGCTGGTGTCACTAAAATATTTTTCCCCTCAGCCACAGACGCCTACAGACTGAGCGGAAACATTCACATCACATACCTGCACACACAACTCTTTACAGGGCACGGGGGCTTCTCCCAATACCTACACCGTTTTAAGAAAAAGGACTCACCTGCATGTATTTGTGACCCTGCAGTCGCGGAGGAATCAATCTTGCACCTGATTGTTGAGTGCCCAGTGTTTGGGCTTGCCAGATACAACCTGGAAAATAAAATAAACGTTAACATATATGAATATAATATAAGTAAAATAATGACAAACAAAGAAATTCGAAGCGTATTTTTAGATTTTTGTTTAGGTATAATTAAGAATGTTATAGATAGAAATAAAACGTAGTATAAGAAATTAACACTGTAAATATATTAAGATATATTCTATAGAGTGTTAAAGTAAAGAAAAGAAAAAAAAAAAAAAAAAAAAAAAAAAAAAATTTCAATGTACAAATAAGGAAAAAAAAAAAAAAAAAAAAAAAAAAAAAAAAAAAAAAAAACATTTACGCTAAAATAAGTCATGTAGATATTAAGATTGTAAGATGTAACATAGTATAAGAAGTTGTATGAAACGCTCTGTAGTCCAAATGTGCAGCTACCATATAAATGTGAATGGTAAATTATATACCACCCAACAACGACAGCAAACAAAGTCATGTCTAGTCTTAGAAATAAGAAATTAGTGAAATAAGCCTCCGACCGCAATATCGGAGAAAGCCGTGTCTGTAAGGCAGGAGTGTGGTTTTAGCCGGTAAGAGTCCGGCACTGCCCAGACTGGGTCATCTGTGACGCAGTCTGGGCGTCCATGAGGATTTCCCACTCCTGCCGAAAAAAAAAAAAAAAAAAAAAAAAAAAAAAACCTAACCTAACCTAACCTAACCTTTTTTTTTTTTTTTTTTTTTCCGGGGTGGAAAATCCTCATGGATGTCCTCCGCCCTGGGGCGGGCGGAGGGGTCTGTCAGACTCTTACTGACTAAAAACCACCCCGGTGTTCCAACTCACACCTTCGCCGGGGGTCGCGGGAACTTGAAATCTTCCGCAACCCCCGGCTGGTGCCGGCCCGCCACTGCGGGCCTCCTCGCGGGTCAGGGGGGGGAGTGAGGTGTTTGACTCCCCCCGCGACGTCTCAGAGGGGCGCGCGTGGAACACTACGCGCCGCCACCTCGGGTCCTGATGTGTGGGGGGCGACGGACGTCCCCGAGTCCGTCACCCCTGGACCCATTTAGGGGGGCTGGAAGAGGGCGTTATCCGCCCTCCGCCGACGCCCGGTGCGCCTGCTGCGGGCCGGGTGAGTGGACGAGATCTCCCTCTCCCTTTCCGCAGCCTCCTTCTGCGAGACGACTGTCTCACAGTAGGAAACCACCGCGTCCCAGGACTCGCCGCCGCCGACCATCGCATTCACTACGGCCGGCAGCGACAAGTCACTGCCTACTTCTGAGATGAGGGCACGGCGCGGCTCCTCCCAAGCGGCACACTCTGCCAGCGTATGCCGCGCCGTGTCCTCCCGGCAGTCGACGCAGTGGTGACACCGGGCGTCCGGCTCCCTGTTTATGCGACACAGGTACTTCCCGAAGCAACCATGCCCCGAGAGCACCTGCGTCACCCGAAACGACAGGGAGCCGTGCCTCCTCCCGAGCCAGCGGTCGAGCACCGGCCGGACCGCCTCGACGATGTCGAGGCCGGCGGTAGGGCGTGAAAGCCTGTCCCGCCATTCCGCCACCAGGACCTCGCGAAGCTGAGACCGATGCAGCTCCATGTGTCGCTGCATCGGTCGCTCGCCCCGCGCCCTCGCTTCCTCGCGCCACCGATACGATGACGCGAGTACTTTCGCCTCTAGGTCCCAGGGCGGGGATCCGGCCAGTGCACAAGCCGCCTCGTAGGAGATCGTGCGATACCCTCTGATGACTCTGACGGCCATCGCCCTCTGCGGCTTGCGCATTACGGCGATGCTACCGGCCGTCAGGTCAGCAGCCCAGATCGGGGCCCCGTAAAGGGCCATCGATCGCACGATCCCCACGTAGAGCCGCCTACAAGCGGCGCTCGGGCCCCCCAGATTGGGAAGCAGCGTTGATAGCGCCCCAGCGGCGCCCAGCAACTTGGGCGCCAGCCGTCGGAAGTGGGGCCCGAAGTCCCACCGGCTGTCGAGCACCAATCCTAGGTACTTCATGGTGGACTCGACAGCGATCCGAGCCCCCCCGACCACGATGTGTGAGCCGGGTGACGGCGCCCGCCGGGGGCCATGAAACACCATGGCCTCCGACTTGCTGAGGGCCACCTCCAGGCCTAGGCGACGTATGCGGCCCACCACCTGTGAGACCGCAGCCGTCGCCAACAACGCTGCCTCCCTGTGCGAGCTCCCCCGGGCAGTGACCAGCGTGTCGTCCGCATAACACGTCAGGTCTACCCCGGCACCGAGCTCGCCCCTCAGCACCCAGTCGTACCCGATGTTCCACAGGAGCGGGCCTAAAACCGAGCCCTGTGGAACACCGCACGACATGCGGCGCTGGTTTCCGCCATCACGTCCCATGTAGGTGACACACCTCTCCGACAGATAAGCCCCAACGATGTGGCGGAGGTAGGGAGGCACCCCATGATACCGCAGTGCCTCCCGAATACAACTCCAGGGCAGGGTGTTGAAGGCGTTGGAAATGTCCAAGGACACCGCCAGCATCACCCCGCCCCGGGACACCGCTTCCTCCGCCAGGACTCTAACCCGCGACACAGCGTGGATCGTGGAGCGCCCATGCCGAAACCCGAACTGGCTGTCGTCCAGGTCCGGCCCCTCTCTGCACAAGTGGCCGACGAGGCGGGCTGCGATTATCCGCTCAAACAGCTTGCCCACCTCGTCAAGCAGCACTATGGGCCGGTACGCGGACGGCGAGTCCGCAGGGCGCCCCGCCTTCCTGAGCAGGACCAGACGACCAGATTTCCACAAAGTGGGAAACTGGCCCTGCTCAAGGCACGCTGTAACCTAACCTAACCTAACCTAACCTTTTTTTTTTTTTTTTTTTTTTTTTTTTTTTTTTTTTTTGTCGCTGAGAAATGCTTTATGCATCCCCGGCTCGTGGGGGACGAGTCGGGGTATGTGGGACTCCCTGTCCTAGTGACAGTATACCCACTAAAACTCAGCGGTGTTCCCGCATCGCCGTGATGGGAGGGTCATGGGAAACCGGCTCAGCCTTTACATCCACGACCCTCCCGGCGCATGCCCGCCTAGCTGGCGGGCCCCGCATGCCCCCCGGGTTGGGGGGCTACGGGAATGGCCGGGAACACCTGGCCATTCCCGTCCGACACTGGTGGAGGTCTGTGCGATGCAGGCAAGGGTGCCCCCGCACCCGTTGCCTGCTGGCCTCCACCTGGGAGGAGTCGAAGATGACTATCGTATTGACGTCTTCTTCGACCCCTCCTCCGCCTTCGGAGCGGCGCCTCGGCAGGATCGTCCTCCCGTGCGCGCTCCGCCGCCTCCTTCTGGGACATGACGTGTTCGCAGAAGGAGGCGACTGCCGCCCAGGACCCCTCGTCCCTCAGCATGGCGTTAACCAAGCCGGGGAGCGAGAGGTCCGGTCCGATCGCCGCGACGAGACTGCGGCGCGGCTCTGACCACGACGGGCACACCTCCAGAGTGTGCTGTGCCACGTCCTCCGCCGCGCCACAGTCGCGGCACGACGGCGTCTCCTCCCGTCCGATACGGTGCAGGTACGATCCGAAGCAACCGTGTCCGGACAGCACCTGCACGAGACGGAAGGAGAGGAACCCGTGCGGACGCTCGAGCCAGTCTCGCAGCACTGGCCCAATCGCGTCGAGGGTTCGGCGGCCGAAGGCTGCGGTGGCGAGGTCCCCCGTCCAATGGACGACGATGGCGTCCCTCGCCTCCCGCCGGACGGCCTCCCGCTCTTCTGGAGCCGAGCGAACGCCCCTCGCTTTTCGCTCCGCCGTCCACTCATACACTCTGGCGAGCACCCACGCCTCGAGTTCCCAAGGAGGGGTGCTGGCCAGAGCGCATGCTGCCGCATAGCCCACCGTGCGGTAGGCCCGCGCCGCACGCTGGGCTATGGCCCTTTGAGGTGCCCGCAAGGCCGCGGCGTTCTCTCGTCTGTGGAGGGACTCCTCCCAGATAGGAGCCCCGTAGAGGGCCATGCTCCTCAAGATGCCGGCGTAAAGCTGCCGGCATCGCGCGCTGGGCCCCCCCAGGTTGGGAAGCAGCCACGAGAGAGCGCCCGCGGCCTTCAGCAGGCGCGACGACAGCCCGCTGAAATGCGGGCCGAAGCGCCACCTGCTGTCGAGTACAAGGCCCAGATATTTCATCTGGGCCTTCACCTCAATCCTGACGCCCTCCACGAAGATGTGGGCGTCAGGTGGTGGGTGGCGCTGCCGAGGGCCGTGGAAGAACACGGCCTCGGTCTTGTGCAGCGCCACCGTTAAACCGAGGCGGCGGATCCGCCCCGCGACCAAGGATCCGCCCGCCGAGGCCAGGTCGGCCGCCTCTCTGAAACTCTCCCCCCGGGCGGTGAGGAGAGTGTCATCCGCGTAGCAGACGACACTCGTGCCTCGGAGGAGAGTTCCCCGCAGGAGCCAATCATAGCCGACGTTCCAGAGGAGAGGTCCTAAGACAGACCCCTGTGGAACGCCGGCTTCAACGGCGTACCGCCGGACTCGGCCAGTCTTGTTTACCAGGAGGATCGCCCGATCCTCCAGGTAGCTGGCCAGCAGACTGCGCATGTACCGAGGCACTCCGTGGAATCGGAGCGCCTCGAGGATGGTGCAGTGGGGAACGGAGTTGAAGGCGTTGGCAATGTCGAATGACACAGCCAACAATCCGTCCCCCGCATCCATCGCCTCCTTCACCTGCCCCTTAAGGCAGGCCAGCGCGTCCACCGTGGACCGCTCAGCCCGAAACCCGAACTGAGCGTCCGACAAGTCCGGCCCGATACGCCGCAGATGGCCCTTCAGGCGGGCAGCGATTATCCCCTCGAACATTTTACCGACCTCATCGAGCAGAACGATGGGCCGGTATGCCGAGGGGGAGTCTGCTGGGCGGCCCTCCTTGCGGAGGAGGCACAGCTGCCCCTCCTTCCACGGTTTCGGGAACCTCCCAGACGCAAGGCATGCGCTGAAGAGGTCCCGAAACCTCTCCTCCATTTGAGTGGCGGCGATCGCCACCACTCTTGCCGGGACACCGTCGGGGCCCGGAGCTGTCTTCTTGGCGCGGATATGGAGAATCGCCGCGCCAAGTTCCGACTCCGTGACAGGAGGGGCCTCCTCTTCCTCCTCAGCTGGCGGAGCTGTCCCAAGCGGGGGGTCCATCACTGGTGGGGTGAAGTTGTCCCTGCACGGAAACAGGGACCGAACCACCCCATCCAGAAACGAGGGCTCGAGGGTCTCGGCAACGGGGGGACCAAAGGGGCGCAATTTGTTGCGCGCCGCCTTGTACGGTCTCCCGAAGGGGTCGTTGTCGAGACCCTCCAGCATCTCCGCTCTCCCCGAGTCTCTGGCGGCGGCGATGGCTCGGTCGAGGACCATTTTCGCCTCCAAGTACACCTCATAGAGGTGGTCCCCGACAGCCACATCCCGTCGACGCCGCCGCCGACTCCGCGTGTAGGCCCTCCTTGCCTCCACACACGCCGCTCGAAGCTCCGCCAGCTCCGCCGACCACCAGTACACGGCGCGTTTTGGTAGTGGTCGGCGAGACCGAGGCATGCTGGAGTTGCATACCTCGGTCAGAGACTCCCTGAGGTGCCCCGCCACGGTGTCCACGTCCAGACCGGCGGAAGACGGCGAAAGCCAGTCCTGGACGAACGCCGCCTCCCGCGCTGCCTCCCTGTCCAGGCGGGTGAGAGCCCACCGTGGGAACGGTGACGGCCCCGAGCGGGGCCGCGTCGCTCCGGGGCCACTGGTGGAGATGTCGAAACGCACGTAGCGGTGGTCTGACAAAGTCTCCACCAGGTCCACCCGCCAGTTCAGCACGCGCGCGGCTAACGCAGGGGTGGCGAAAGTGACGTCCACTATTGAGCCACCCTGCCGCCGCACGCATGTCCGGACGCTTCCTCTGTTCAAGAGGGAGAGTCCAGAGGAGGCCGCCCACATTTCCACCGCCCGCCCGCGGGCGTCGGTGGCCGGGTTGCCCCAGGTCACAGACTTGGCGTTCAGGTCTCCCAGCACGGAGACCTGACGCGGCGCCGCCCTGCCGACCACGGCGGCCAGGACTCCGAGAAAGTTCTCGAAGTCCTGAAGAGGGCGGTTTGGGGAGAAATACACGCCCACAAGGGCGAAGTCTCCCCACGCGGCGGCCACGTATCCCGGTCCCTTCTCTAATAGCGAGAGGGGAGGGGAGTCTGTGGAAGACCGCGCCGCTAGTGCCACCGAGCCGTCCTCGTCACCCAGCCAGCTGCCGGGGATCGAGTAGGGCTCGGCGACCACCGCTACGTTCACCAACCACTCGGCCATGACCTGCACTACCAGGTCCTGGGCCGCTCTGCAGTGGTTGGTGTTCGTCTGGAGGATGCGGTAGTCGGAAATTGTTATTCCGACATCGCACCCCCCACCTCATTTACCGCCGCCACTGGAGCTACAGCGGCGACGACTGCGACGGCGGTGGCAACAGGGCGAACCTGTGCCGGCACCACGCCCTTCCTCACGGGGGGCTTGCAGCTCCTGCCCGTCATCCTGTGGTCCGCGGGGCGGCCACCGGCGGCACACGCCGCGCAGTGCGGCTTGGCGGCGGTGCAAGCGGCCCACCCGTGTCCCTCCTGACCGCATTGGAAGCACGTGCCTCCCCAGTCGGACTTGGAGGGACACGTGGCTCGGGTGTGGCCGACCGCGAAGCACTTGAAGCAGCGGACGGGCTGGTCTTCAAGCGCCCGGACCACAGCCGAGCTGAAGCCCACCAGCAGCCGTCCCTTGGTCGCTGCAAGGACGGCCCCAGCCGCGGCGACTGGGCACTCGACGCGGATGATGCCCAGGCCGCGGCGGCCAGGCCTGATGGCTCCACCCTTCACCGCGCCAGCGTCGCAGCCTCCAGCCGCCGCGACGGCCGCCACCACATCCTCCTTGGTGACCGAATCATCCAGATCGGCCACCTCCAAGGCTGCGGTCTTTATAGGCCTGGCAACCTTGGCCACATCTGCGATGACCTCTTGCAACTTTGTTGCGAAGAGGTCCGCATTTGTGCCGCGCTTCTCCCCCGAGAACTCGAAAATTCGAGCCCCGGTTAGAGTTCGGCGGCACTTGATGTTGCTGATCCCCAGCTGGGAGGGATCAGCATTAGTACGAGCCCGTCTTAGGACGGACTCGTACGTTTCCCCACGCTCCGCGGCCTCCGGGGTGATGGTCACCACGACGGCCGCGGTTTTAGGAGGAACCAGCTTCCTCCCGCCGGCCTTTTTGGCTGGAGGACCAGTCGCCGCGCTGGCGGGCTTGGGAGCCGACTTTTTGCCCTTTTTCCCTTTCTTGACCACTTCCGTCCACGGCTGGTTGGACGGGGTGGTGGAGGGAAGAAGGGCGTCTTCCTCCTGTGGGTTCTGGGAGGCTGCTGGAGCGGCAGAGGACCCAGACGCTCCCTCCGCGCTTGTGGTGGGGGCATGAGGAGCCGCCTTGGTCCTCTTGCCCTTGCCTTTGCCCTTGGCGGGCTGGGCATCCGATGCTGGGCCTGCTACAGGCGCAGGTTCCGGCTCCTTCGGCGGTGGACGCTTGTCCGCCGCTAGCGGCGGGCGCAGCCGCTTTTCCGGCAGGAGCCGGTCCTCGATGCCTGCGAAGCAGGCCCGGATGAAGGCCCTCTCCTCCATCACCACTCCGCGAATGGTGGCCTCAAGGCTAGCGGTTGAGGAGGTGGAGCCTCCTACCACCGGACCTGGGGCGGATTGGGCAGGCCTGGCCGTGGCCTCAGCCAGCTTCTGGTGCAGCTGGCTGACCTCCGCCTGCAGGCGATCCACCTTCGCCTGCAGCTGCCGCGTCTCGTCCGTGGCCGTGCGCTTGACCAGCTCTGTCACGATGCCGTGCATGCTGGCGGCACGGCATTTGAGGGCCTTCTGGAAGGTCCCCTTCAAATTGGAGGACTTTGAGGCGACCTCCAGGACCTCCTCCCTATCCTCCTGCGCCATGCGCTCCAGTTCCGCCAAGGAGTGGTCAGCATACAGCACACTGGATGCGCCGTAGCCAGCCCTCGCCCTGGCAGCTTGCGCCTGCTGCTCCTTGGCGGCGACCCTCTCCTCCAGGTCTTGTTGAAGCTGCGCCCTCTTCGCCAGATTCAACTGGCGCTCGGCGTCCACCAAGCCCACACTGTGGGAAGAAGGCGCAGTAGAAGTCGAGGCCTTTCTAGGCTTCGACTTCTTCTTTTCTCTCTTAGACTCCGAGGAGCCCTCCGACCTCTTCCGCTTGAAGCGGTCGCTCTCGGACGCCGACGTGTCCATGATGGAGTCGTCGGAGTCCGACACCTCATCCGGTCTTCGAAACAAGCCGGCCGCAGATGGTATGCGGTCAGCTTCTGACGCTAAAGCGCCGCCGGCGTGGCCCTGAGAAGGGCCGTTGGGGTGGCCCTGAGAAGGGCCGTTGGTGTGGCCCTGAGAAGGGCCGTTGGGTTGGCCCTGAGAAGGGCCGTTGGGTTGGCCCTGAGAAGGGCCGTTGGATTGGCCCTGAGAAGGGCCGTTGGTTTGGCCCTGAGAAGGGCCGTTGGGTTGGCCCTGAGAAGGGCCGTTTGAATCGCCCTGGGAGGAGCGATTCGGGTTAAAATAAGGGATAAAACGGCCAGACGCGTCACGCGCTGGCTTGCTCGACAGGTTTTTAAAATTCGACATGGTGTTAAAATTAAAATTCGACTCGTTCGTAGACGACTGCGTGATGCCTACGAGTCACAGCGCACTTTAGCCACCGGTCTGCCACTCCGTTACGGTGGTCAGACACGGCGTTGCCCAGGGGATACTACGAGGAAGTATGCGCTGTGGGGGATCCCCCAACCTAACCTAACCTAACCTAACCTAACCTAACCTAACCTAACCTAACCTAACCTTTTTTTTTTTTTTTTTTTTTTTCCCGGGGTGGAAAATCCTCATGGATGTCCTCCGCCCTGGGGCGGGCGGAGGGGTCTGTCAGACTCTTACTGACTAAAAACCACCCCGGTGTTCCAACTCACACCTACGCCGGGGGTCGCGGGAACTTGAAATCTTCCGCAACCCCCGGCTGGTGCCGGCCCGCCACTGCGGGCCTCCTCGCGGGTCAGGGGGGGGAGTGAGGTGTTTGACTCCCCCCGCGACGTCTCAGAGGGGCGCGCGTGGAACACTACGCGCCGCCACCTCGGGTCCTGATGTGTGGGGGGCGACGGACGTCCCCGAGTCCGTCACCCCTGGACCCATTTAGGGGGGCTGGAAGAGGGCGTTATCCGCCCTCCGCCGACGCCCGGTGCGCCTGCTGCGGGCCGGGTGAGTGGACGAGATCTCCCTCTCCCTTTCCGCAGCCTCCTTCTGCGAGACGACTGTCTCACAGTAGGAAACCACCGCGTCCCAGGACTCGCCGCCGCCGACCATCGCATTCACTACGGCCGGCAGCGACAAGTCACTGCAAGTCACGATCCCCACGTAGAGCCGCCTACAAGCGGCGCTCGGGCCCCCCAAATTGGGAAGCAGCGTTGACAGCGCCCCAGCGGCGCCCAGCAACTTGGGCGCCAGCCGTCGGAAGTGGGGCCCGAAGTCCCACCGGCTGTCGAGCACCAATCCTAGGTACTTCATGGTGGACTCGACAGCGATCCGAGCCCCCCCGACCACGATGTGTGAGCCGGGTGACGGCGCCCGCCGGGGGCCATGAAACACCATGGCCTCCGACTTGCTGAGGGCCACCTCCAGGCCTAGGCGACGTATGCGGCCCACCACCTGTGAGACCGCAGCCGTCGCCAACAACGCTGCCTCCCGGTGCGAGCTCCCCCGGGCAGTGACCAGCGTGTCGTCCGCATAACACGTCAGGTCTACCCCGGCACCGAGCTCGCCCCTCAGCACCCAGTCGTACCCGATGTTCCACAGGAGCGGCCCTAAAACCGAGCCCTGTGGAACACCGCACGACATGCGGCGCTGGTTTCCGCCATCACGTCCCATGTAGGTGACACACCTCTCCGACAGATAAGCCCCAACGATGTGGCGGAGGTAGGGAGGCACCCCATGATACCGCAGTGCCTCCCGAATACAACTCCAGGGCAGGGTGTTGAAGGCGTTGGAAATGTCCAAGGACACCGCCAACATCACCCCGCCCCGGGACACCGCTTCCTCCGCCAGGACTCTAACCCGCGACACAGCGTGGATCGTGGAGCGCCCATGCCGAAACCCGAACTGGCTGTCGTCCAGGTCCGGCCCCTCTCTGCACAAGTGGCCGACGAGGCGGGCTGCGATTATCCGCTCAAACAGCTTGCCCACCTCGTCAAGCAGCACTATGGGCCGGTACGCGGACGGCGAGTCCGCAGGGCGCCCCGCCTTCCTGAGCAGGACCAGACGACCAGATTTCCACAAAGTGGGAAACTGGCCCTGCTCAAGGCACGCTGTGTAGAGTCCTCTCAGTTGGGGCTCAAGCTCCTTCAGAGCGAGGGCTAGCACGCAGCCGTGGATCCCGTCGGGCCCCGGAGCCACGTTCTTGGCCCGGAGCCGCATCACGGCTGCCCTCATCTCTGCCTGTGTCACCTCTGGGACGCTGATGGCGTTCTCCTCTGTAGACTCTGCGGCTGTGGGCAAAGCCATCGGCGGCGGAGTATGCTCCGCTCTCGCCGGGAAGAGGGCTGCGACCACCTCCTCCAGCAGCTCGGGTTGGAGACTCTCCGTAAGTGGAGGCGCCGCGGCTCGAAGTTTCCCTCGGACCGCGCGATAAGGGCGCCCCCACGGATCCCCGTCTAGAGTCTCCAACATCTCCTCCCTGGCTCGCGTCCTCGACTCACCGATGGCCAGCCACAGAGTCTGCTTGGCCGCGCGGTACACCTCATACAGCGCGGCCTCTTCGTCAGGGACCCGACGACGTCTCCTCCGGTACCGGATGTACTGGCGTCTAACCGCCACGCACGCGACGCGCATCTGCGCGATCTCGGCGGTCCACCAGTACACCTGGCGCCTTGCGGACTGTGCGTGAACCCGGGGCATGGACGCGTCGCAAATTTGCGTCATCGCCCCGCGGAACCACAGCGCCTCCTGCTCGACGTCGACGGGTCCGGTCGTTGCCGACTCCCGGCTCCAGGCCTGGACAATAGCGGCCTCCTCGAGAAGCTCCCTGTCAATGCGCTTACGCGCCCAGCGCGGACCGTCCGGTCGCGGGGCCAGTGGACCGCGGCCGCCGGCGGTCTGGGTGGAGACGTCGAAACGGATGTATCGGTGATCCGATAACGTCTCCACCTCCACGGCGACACGCCAGTCGCGGACACGGCTCGCGACAGCGGGGCTAGCGAACGAGACGTCCACTATAGACCCGCCCCGCTGCCGCACGCACGTGTGTACCGAGCCCCGATTTAGGACGGTCAAGCCAGTCGTGACCGCCCACTCCTCCAGCACCTCGCCCCTAGCATCGGTCACAGGGGATCCCCACGCCTCAGACTTGGCGTTGAGATCCCCCAGCAACAGCACCGGGCGAGGGTGGAGTCGGCCCACGACGGCACCCAACTCGACAAGGAACCTCTCGAAGTCGGCGAGACTCTTGTTGGGCGAAAAATACGCACCAACCGTGCCAATGCCGTCCGCGAGGACGGCTACCCAGCCGTGACCTCGGGACGGGTTGACAAGAGCCCCGCCAATGATGGCCACCAAACCGTCCAAGTCTCCCACCCAGTTATCCCTGGGGGGGACAAAATACGGTTCGGCGACCACAGCCACGTGAATCGACCACTCTGCCATGCTCTGGAGCAAGAGATCCTGAGCTCTAGCAGAGTGGTTGATATTGCCCTGGAGGAAATGGTACAGCGCCATTAAGCGCAATCCATCCCCTCCGCACCATTCCTAGGCCGGGAGTCGGCCGAAGGGCAGCCAGGCTGCGGGGGGGGTAAAGAGCCCCCGGCAGCCTTGGCAGCCCCTCTCTTCTTCTTCTTTGTGGCGGGTGCGCCACAGGCCTTTCCGCCCGCTCTGTGTCCGGCGGGCCTCCCCGCAGCTGTACAGAGGCTGCAGTTTGGCTCCGCGGAACACTGGGCCGCCTTGTGGCCGGCCTGACCGCAGCGATAGCACTGCTCGCTGCGGTCTATTTCGGCGGTGCACCGTGCCCTGACATGCCCAATGTCGAGGCAACGGTAGCACCGCAAGGCCTTGGGTTGCAGCTGCTTCACCCTCGCTGCCACCCACCCCACCAAAAGACGCCCAGCGTCGGCGACTTTGTTCGCCGCCGCCACCGGGCACCGCACCCAGATCGCGCCGAGCCCGGACGCATCGACGCGAACTTCCCCCGTACGGACGTCTTCGGGCGGACATCCACCGGAACGGGCGATGGCCGCCACGACCTCAGCCGGAGTTGTCGAGTCGTCCAGCCCGTCGACGCGCAGTTCCGCGGTCTTCATCGGCCTGGACACCCGAACGTCCTCCGGATTGAGGACCTCCCTCAGCTTGGCGGCCAGGACGTCCGCCCTTTCGCCGCTAGAGGCACCCGACACCTCAAGCAGTCGCGCCCCCGTAATCGCCTGCCTCACTCTGAGGCCAGACGGTATACCAAGGTCGGGGAACGCGACTTTGGCTTTTGCCTCTGTAAGGACCGCCTTATAAGAGACGCCCCTTTCGGCGGCTCCGGGCTGCAGCGTAATAACTAC
Source organism: Agrochola macilenta (assembly GCA_916701695.1). Taxonomy (NCBI): domain Eukaryota; kingdom Metazoa; phylum Arthropoda; class Insecta; order Lepidoptera; family Noctuidae; genus Agrochola; species Agrochola macilenta. The sequence goes on from OU753579.1 coordinate 41,537, forward strand.
AGCCGCGGAGCGTGGGGCTCTGACTCTGGGCGGCCCTTGAGCCTTCTTGGGTGCCAGTGCCGGTGCTCCAGCGGGTACCGGTGGTGGCGGCGCCGTCTTCTTTTTACGGCGGCCCCTCTTGACGACCGTCGTCCAGGAGTCCTTGGTGGACTCGGGTGCGTTCGCCGAGGGAGCAGTCGCCGGTGGCGCGGCCGTCCGGGAAGTGGACGCGGACGCGCCCCCTTTGGTCTGCGCGGGACCCGGCTTAGCGGGCTCCTCCTTCCTCCTCCTATCCGCTGCGAGCGGTGGCCGGAGAGTCACTGCTGGGAGGAGCCTCGACTCCAGGCCCTGCAGACGGGCATTCATCATACCCCCACACTGCAGCATGCAGATGCGAACGATCTTCTCGATCTCTGCATCTGCAGGTGCGGGGGTACGGACCGATGACGGGGCCGACGACGGGGCCGGCGGTGTCAGGGCAACGACGGGAGCTGAACCAGTGGCCGCAGGACGCCTCTGCTGCCATTCCGCCCTCTGCGCGGCAAGCTCCCGCTTGAGGTCCTCCAGCTCAGATCTGAGACGGCTGTTCTCCTCCCACAGCTTCGCCGTCTCGTCTGAGCTTGTGCGACTAAGGAGGACCCCAACTGCCTCCTTGATGTCGCCAGCCGCCTCCTTCAGAGCGCGCGTGAACGTGCCCTTCAGGCTGCCAGACTTTGTGGCAACCTTCATGACGACGTCCACGCCGTCCAAAACTTGGCGGCTCAGCGCCACCGCCGACAGGCTCTCCCCGGTAGCCGCCTGAGCAGAGCGTCGCTCTCGGGCCAGTCGAGCCATTTCGGTGACCTCGTCAGCCGCCACCGCCTTCCGCTGCATCCGCTTTGCAGAGCTCGCCTCCGCCTTGTTGCTTTGCAGCAACAGTGGGGACGCAGCGGAGTCTTCGCCCGGGGTCCCCTCACTCTCTGCGCTCCCCATCTGCATCGGTACCGGCGTAGCGGGCCGCAAGAAGCGACCCCTTAAGTTACGGTCCGGTAACCGCGCTTTGCCAGCCACCGCACGACCCCGCCCCCTCTGCGCGGTACCAAATTTTGGTGCCGACAGATCCTCCTCGCTGGAAGAGAGCTCGCTGCGCGAGCGCTTCCCTCCCAGCTGCGTGTCCTGGTCGGACAGTCGGTCCTTTTCTGGACATGAGCCGTCAATGACGGCATGCGGCTTTGTTGCGTCGCACAGGCGCTCCAGGCTAACCCGGAGCTCCTTTTCTTGCGACGCAAGGATTGGTTGACGAAGGTCGGCGGTGGTCTGCCGACCTACGGGACTAGTGGTGCCCCCCCCAGATACGGTGGGGCTGCCTTCCGAAGAAGGGCGGGATTGTACCTCCTTGAGGAGGTTGCCCGCCTGGGGAATATTACCATTAGCCTTCATTTTTTCATTTTTTTTTCCTTTTTAAGGGTGAGGTCCCTTTTCGCGCTAGCGACCGGATAACCCTCCGGCCATTCATCCCCTCGGCACGCTAGACCTTGGGATTGGGACTCCCTAATGTACGCCAACTCACCTCCCTCTGTAAGCAGAGGGGGGAGTAGACGTACGACCTACTGTAGCCCGGTTCCCTTCACCGACCATCATGGATGATCGGTGATTGGAACCATGACCCTTCCCCGTTTGTTGAGAATTCGCCGCCAGCCCCAAGTGTCCACCAAAACCTGGTGGGCACTTGGAGCTGACGTTGCCCAGGGTGCGCCACGGGGAGGCTTCTCAACATGCACCCCTTTTTTTTTTTTTTTTTTTTTTGTCGCTGAGAAATGCTTTATGCATCCCCGGCTCGTGGGGGACGAGTCGGGGTATGTGGGACTCCCTGTCCTAGTGACAGTATACCCACTAAAACTCAGCGGTGTTCCCGCATCGCCGTGATGGGAGGGTCATGGGAAACCGGCTCAGCCTTTACATCCACGACCCTCCCGGCGCATGCCCGCCTAGCTGGCGGGCCCCGCATGCCCCCCGGGTTGGGGGGCTACGGGAATGGCCGGGAACACCTGGCCATTCCCGTCCGGCACTGGTGGAGGCCTGTGCGATACAGGCAAGGGTGCCCCCGCACCCGTTGCCTGCTGGCCTCCACCTGGGAGGAGTCGAAGATGACTATCGTACTGACGTCTTCTTCGACCCCTCCTCCGCCTTCGGAGCGGCGCCTCGGCAGGGTCGTCCTCCCGAGCGCGCTCCGCCGCCTCCTTCTGGGACATGACGTGTTCACAGAAGGAGGCGACTGCCGCCCAGGACCCCTCGTCTCTCAGCATGGCGTTAACCAGGCCGGGGAGCGAGAGGTCCGGTCCGATCGCCGCGACGAGACTGCGGCGCGGCTCTGACCACGACGGGCACACCTCGAGTGTGTGCTGTGCCACGTCCTCCGCCGCGCCACAGTCGCGGCACGACGGCGTCTCCTCCCGTCCGATACGGTGCAGGTACGATCCGAAGCAACCGTGTCCGGACAGCACCTGCACGAGACGGAAGGAGAGGAACCCGTGCGGACGCTCGAGCCAGTCTCGCAGCACTGGCCCAATCGCGTCGAGGGTTCGGCGGCCGAAGGCTGCGGTGGCGAGGTCCCCCGTCCAATGGACGACGATGGCGTCCCTCGCCTCCCGCCGGACGGCCTCCCGCTCTTCTGGAGCCGAGCGAACGCCCCTCGCTTTTCGCTCCGCCGTCCACTCATACACTCTGGCGAGCACCCACGCCTCGAGTTCCCAAGGAGGGGTGCTGGCCAGAGCGCATGCTGCCGCATAGCCCACCGTGCGGTAGGCCCGCGCCGCACGCTGGGCTATGGCCCTTTGAGGTGCCCGCAAGGCCGCGGCGTTCTCTCGTCTGTGGAGGGACTCCTCCCAGATAGGAGCCCCGTAGAGGGCCATGCTCCTCAAGATGCCGGCGTAAAGCTGCCGGCATCGCGCGCTGGGCCCCCCCAGGTTGGGAAGCAGCCACGAGAGAGCGCCCGCGGCCTTCAGCAGGCGCGACGACAGCCCGCTGAAATGCGGGCCGAAGCGCCACCTGCTGTCGAGTACAAGGCCCAGATATTTCATCTGGGCCTTCACCTCAATCCTGACGCCCTCCACGAAGATGTGGGCGTCAGGTGGTGGGTGGCGCTGCCGAGGGCCGTGGAAGAACACGGCCTCGGTCTTGTGCAGCGCCACCGTTAAACCGAGGCGGCGGATCCGCCCCGCGACCAAGGATCCGCCCGCCGAGGCCAGGTCGGCCGCCTCTCTGAAACTCTCCCCCCGGGCGGTGAGGAGAGTGTCATCCGCGTAGCAGACGACACTCGTGCCTCGGAGGAGAGTTCCCCGCAGGAGCCAATCATAGCCGACGTTCCAGAGGAGAGGTCCTAAGACAGACCCCTGTGGAACGCCGGCTTCAACGGCGTACCGCCGGACTCGGCCAGTCTTGTTTACCAGGAGGATCGCCCGATCCTCCAGGTAGCTGGCCAGCAGACTGCGCATGTACCGAGGCACTCCGTGGAATCGGAGCGCCTCGAGGATGGTGCAGTGGGGAACGGAGTTGAAGGCGTTGGCAATGTCGAATGACACAGCCAACAATCCGTCCCCCGCATCCATCGCCTCCTTCACCTGCCCCTTAAGGCAGGCCAGCGCGTCCACCGTGGACCGCTCAGCCCGAAACCCGAACTGAGCGTCCGACAAGTCCGGCCCGATACGCCGCAGATGGCCCTTCAGGCGGGCAGCGATTATCCCCTCGAACATTTTACCGACCTCATCGAGCAGAACGATGGGCCGGTATGCCGAGGGGGAGTCTGCCGGGCGGCCCTCCTTGCGGAGGAGGCACAGCTGCCCCTCCTTCCACGGTTTCGGGAACCTCCCAGACGCAAGGCATGCGCTGAAGAGGTCCCGAAACCTCTCCTCCATTTGAGTGGCAGCGATCGCCACCACTCTCGCCGGAACACCGTCGGGGCCCGGAGCTGTCTTCTTGGCGCGGATGCGGAGAATCGCCGCGCCAAGTTCCGACTCTGTGACAGGAGGGGCCTCCTCTTCCTCCTCAGCTGGCGGAGCTGTCCCAAGCGGGGGGTCCATCACTGGTGGGGTGAAGTTGTCCCTGCACGGAAACAGGGACCGAACCACCCCATCCAGAAACGAGGGCTCGAGGGCCTCGGCAACGGGGACCAAAGGGGCGCAATTTGTTGCGCGCCGCCTTGTACGGTCTCCCGAAGGGGTCGTTGTCGAGACCCTCCAGCATCTCCGCTCTCCCCGAGTCTCTGGCGGCGGCGATGGCTCGGTCGAGGACCATTTTCGCCTCCAAGTACACCTCATAGAGGTGGTCCCCGACAGCCACATCCCGTCGACGCCGCCGCCGACTCCGCGTGTAGGCCCTCCTCGCCTTCACACACGCCGCTCGAAGCCCCGCCAGCTCCGCCGACCACCAGTACACTGCGCGTTTGGGTTGTGGTCGGCGAGACCGAGGCATGCTGGAGTTGCATACCTCGGTCAGAGACTCCCTCAGGTACCCCGCCACGGTGTCCACATCCATGCCGGCGGAAGACGGCGAAAGCCAGTCCTGGACGAACGCCGCCTCCCGCGCTGCCTCCCTGTCCAGGCGGGTGAGAGCCCACCGTGGGAACGGTGACGGCCCCGAGCGGGGCCGCGTCGCTCCGGGGCCACTGGTGGAGATGTCGAAGCGCACGTACCGGTGGTCCGACATAGTCTCCACCAGGTCCACCCGCCAGTTCAACACGCGCGCGGCTAACGCAGGGGTGGCGAAAGTGACGTCCACTATAGAGCCACCCTGCCGCCGCACGCATGTCTGGACGCTTCCTCTGTTCAAGAGGGAGAGTCCAGAGGAGGCCGCCCACATTTCCACCGCCCGCCCGCGGGCGTCGGTGGCCGGGTTGCCCCAGGTCACAGACTTGGCGTTCAGGTCTCCCAGCACGGAGACCTGACGCGGCGCCGCCCTGCCGACCACGGCGGCCAGGACTCCGAGAAAGTTCTCGAAGTCCTGAAGAGGGCGGTTTGGGGAGAAATAAATAATAATAATAATAATAATAATTAAATAAAGTCGTATTAATGAGGCCAGGGTACTCATCGGGAAGCTCATCTGCTTCAGGGAGGGCAATACTCGCCCAAGGGTGATGCGCTTTGTGAGGCGGGCGTTCTCGGGAACTAATATTTGTCCTCGAGAATATGGCTCCTGTGTCACAGAGCGCATCGACTTCCTGAAGCAGAAAGTTTATGCATGGGCAAACCGTATCCGGCGGTATAGACGAAGAGTGGATCGGTACACTCAGAGCCGCATGTTCCAGAGCGATGAAAGGTGGGTATACAGAGCATGGGAGCGACCCATTCCCACTCAAGGTCTGACTGACGCGCATCCACCGGAAAATGATGCCATGAGTACTTTTTGGCGAAACATTTGGTCGGTGCCCGTCAGTCACACTGAAGGTGATTGGATGCGTGTTGTTGAGCGGGCGTGTGATTCGATACCAGATATGGAGGCAATAACCATCAGCCCTCTGGATGTGGCCCGTGCAGTCCGTCCGCTGCCTAACTGGAAATCTCCAGGACCAGACGGACTGCACAATTTCTGGATTAAATGGCTACAAAAGTCACACGCCTGCTTAGCCTCGCAATTCCAGTCATCTTTAGAGACTGGGTCCCTACCACTGTTCTTTACGACAGGAGTTACCCACCTGCTCCATAAATCGGGTAGTACTGCGGAACCTAAAAACTATAGACCAATTACATGTTTGCCGACGGTCTATAAAGTTCTTACATCCATTCTGAGAGCAAAAATTGCACAACATATCTTTAAAAACTCAATTATGTCTGTGTCTCAGAATGGATGTAAGAATGGGTCCCGCGGTACTAAGGAGCTACTCCTTATAGACATGGCCATAAGCCAACAGGTCCGTAGATCCAGGAAGGATTTGTCGACATGTTGGATAGATTATAAGAAGGCCTATGATTCGGTGCCACATACATGGCTCACTAGGGTGCTGGAGTTGTACAAAATAGACGCAACTCTGCGCACCTTCTTGATGTCATGTATGGGGCAGTGGAGGACGGTCCTTCTCTATCCAGGATGTCGACAGATCCGGGGGATCGATGAACCGATCAGGATTGAGCGGGGAATATTCCAGGGCGATAGTTTGAGTCCGCTTTGGTTCTGCTTAGCCTTGAATCCTCTAAGCACACTGCTAGAGAATTCAGGTCTAGGCTATCGGTTGACAAGAGGTGGTCAGGTTATATCTCACCTCCTTTACATGGATGACCTGAAACTCTTTGCCCCCAACAATTTGCGACTGATGGAGCTACTGAAGGTAACAGAAACGTTCAGTAGCGCCATCAGGATGGAATTTGGTGTGGACAAATGTGCAGTTATGCATGTAAAGCGAGGGGGGATTATGGAATCCGTAGGAACCCAACTCTCGGATTCCATACACCTTAGATCTCTCTCCTCAACCGAAACCTACAAGTATTTGGGTATGTCGGAAGCATTAGGCATCAAGGTTACCGACATGAAACAATCGTTGAGGGAGCGTTTCTTTGGCCGCCTGAATAAAGTGTTAAATAGTCTTTTATCAGGTGGAAACAAGGTGCGCGCCTTCAACGGTTGGGTCATGCCGGTTTTGATGTATTCCTTCGGCATACTCAAATGGACTCAGACGGAACTTGACGCTCTGGATAGGAAGGTCCGTACATTGTTGACAGCTTATCGGATGCATCACCCACGATCATCAGTGATGAGACTGTACATCCCGCGGAAGTGTGGGGGTCGAGGTTTCTTAAATGCTAAAACCCTCCACAACCGCGAGATTTGCAGTCTCAGGGAATATTTCCTTCAAACTGACGTGGGGATGCACCGAGATGTGGTCGCAGTGGACAAGGGCCTCACCCCACTCTCCTTGGCGAAAGAGAACTGGCGCAAACCTGCAGTACTTGATACTAACGATCGTAAGGAAGTCTGGCAAGGCAAAGAGCTTCACGGACGGTTTTTCCGGGCCCTCCATGGGCCTGATGTAGACTTTTTGGCATCTGTATCCTGGCTGCGTTTCGGCGATCTCTTCGGGGAAACCGAAGGTTTTGTCTGTGCGATTATGGATGAAGTTATCATGACGAATAATTACCGGAAATACATTGTCAAGGACGGTACGGTTGACATCTGTCGGGCATGCCACCGTCCCGGTGAATCAATCAGACATATTGTTTCCGGTTGTTCTCGTCTTGCTAACGGCGAGTACTTGCATAGACACAATCTAGTGGCTAGGATTATCCACCAGCAACTTGCCTTGCAATACAACCTTGTTGAGTCAGAAGTACCATACTACAGGTATGTGCCCGACCCAGTTCTCGAGAATGGTCATGCCACATTGTATTGGGATCGATCTATCATCACTGACAGGACTATTGTAGCCAATAAGCCTGATATTGTGGTGATAGATCGAGGAGAGCGCCGTGCAATGATTGTTGATATCGCTGTCCCTCATGACGAGAATCTCGTGAAAGCTGAGAAAGATAAAAAAATCAAGTATCTCGACTTAGCACACGAGGTTGTCGACATGTGGGACGTGGACTCTGCAATCATTGTACCGATAATCGTAACAGTTAATGGCCTAATAGCGGAGAGCCTCGACCAACACCTCAGGAGGCTCTCATTGCGCGGCTGGGTCAAGGGCTTGATTCAGAAAGCAGTACTCCTAGACACGGCACGCATCGTGAGGAGGTTCCTCTCTCTAGAGCCCTGACCACCGGCACCTTGGACCCTGTTCCTGATGCCGATGGACCACTACTTTTTATATTTTTAAATGTTTTTTTTTTTTTTTTTTTTTTTTTTTTTTCTTTTTCATAAAAATATTTAAAAATGTAATTTGTATGTATAAAAATGTAATAAAGAAATAATAATAAATAAATATTTATTCAGTATTAAAATTGGTAAAATATTAATAACGTAAAAGCTTAAAAATAATTTATAAAGGTATTATAATGTTAGATGCCTGTACTAGGATAAACCTGTATCACAGGCGGCATGAGCTCACACTTTATGGTAATTGTAGGACAATATAATTCTTAACAATATTTAACATTACAAGTCTTGAAATAATGACAAAATTGAATTTCCTAATTCATTATTTTATACCTAGTTTACTTAAATACTATTTACCTTAAAAATAAAAATAACAAAACGTCTTAAATACGTAATTTCATAATTAGTTTGCGTAGTATAGTTTTTGCACTTTATAGCCTAGTTGAAACACAAGATATGATTTTGCGTCAGCAAAGTTTGTGAGTGGGTTAAACTCATTGTTGCACAAAATTAAATAACGTTCGAGGCTATGTGTGTATTCGATTTTACTGCGGGCGATTAATGTGCTTAGACATCAAGAAAAACGAGTATTTGTAGGGCACAGTGCAGTGTTTTGTTTAGTCAGCAGCAGGCAATAAACACGGAAGTCTGGCCTTAGTATGACGTTCTAGGCGCCGACGTAGTCGATGGAATTGATATACCTGTACTCCGCTATTTTCCTAGCAGGGCAATCTACCTCTCCCGTTTTGTGGTTATTGGGCTTTTTAAAACGTGAGCAAGTTGCACATTTCGGTGTGTCAGCTTTCTTCGCGCACTCTAACATCGAGTGTCCTTCTTCTCCGCAGTGACCACACGTAGATTTCAGCTCTCTGCATGTTTTTGCTGCATGACCATATTGTTGGCATTTGTAGCATCTGGTAACCAGGGTGTAGTCCCTGATAGGGCAGGACGTCCAATTTATAAAAAGCCTTGTTTGTGATAATAGGGCTTTACGTATATTCGCTGTAACTTCAATGACGTAGTTACAGGTCGACGCATCTTTCTTCCCAGATTTGTGGCTTAATTTAACCATGCTTAAAAAGGACTCGATAGGCATTGCTGGAAATTTGTCGGCTACGTTTTGTTCGTAAATGCACCTGAAGACTTCAGTTTCAACCAAAGTAGTCGGCACACCTACAACCACGATCCGAGGTTTGCGCTTGTTGGGTTCGTCGGCGGTAAGACCGGATGTAGAGAGCTGGACTGCGTGCTTGAGTTTATCAGCATCGTGTTTCGTCTCTGTACTAATAATAACGCCTCCATTTTTTTACACGCCCACAAGGGCGAAGTCTCCCCACGCGGCGGCCACGTATCCCGGTCCCTTCTCTAATAGCGAGAGGGGAGGGGAGTCTGTGGAAGACCGCGCCGCTAGTGCCACCGAGTCGTCCTCGTCACCCAGCCAGCTGCCGGGGATCGAGTAGGGCTCGGCGACCACCGCTACGTTCACCAACCACTCGGCCATGACCTGCACTACCAGGTCCTGGGCCGCTCTGCAGTGGTTGGTGTTCGTCTGGAGGATGCGGTAGTCGGAAATTGTTATTCCGACATCGCACCCCCCACCTCATTTACCACCGCCACTGGTGCTACAGCGGCGACGACTGCGACGGCGGTGGCAACAGGGCGAACCTGCGCCAGCACCACGCCCTTCCTCACGGGGGGCTTGCAGCTCCTGCCCGTCATCCTGTGGTCCGCGGGGCAACCACTGGCGGCGCACGCCGCGCAGTGTGGCTTGGCGGCGGTGCAAGCGGCCCACCCGTGTCCCTCCTGCCCGCATTGGAAGCACGTGTCTCCCCAGTCGGACTTGGAGGGACACGTGGCTCGGGTGTGGCCGACCGCGAAGCACTTGAAGCAGCGGACAGGCTGGTCTTCAAGTGCCCGGACCACAGCCGAGCCGAACCCAACAAGGATCCGTCCTTTTGTTGTAGCAAGGACGGCCCCAGCCGCGGCGACTGGGCACTCGACGCGGATGACGCCCATGCCGCGGCGGCCGGGCCTGATGGCTCCACTCTTCACTGCGCCAGCTTCGCAGCCTCCAGCCGCCGCGACGGCCTCCACCACATCCTCTTTGGTGACCGAGTCGTCCAGATCGGCCACCTCCAAGGCTGCGGTCTTAACAGGTCTGGCGACCTTTGCCACATCCGCTATGACCTCTTGCAACTTTGTTGCGAAGAGGTCCGCATTTGTGCCGCGCTGCTCCCCCGAGAACTCGAAAATTCGAGCCCCGGTTAGAGTTCGGCGGCACTTGATGTTGCTGATCCCCAGCTGGGAGGGATCAGCATTAGTACGAGCCCGTCTTAGGACGGACTCATACGTCTCCCCACGCTCCGCGGCCTCCGGGGTGATGGTCACCACGACGGCCGCGGTTTTGGGAGGAACCAGCTTCCTCCCGCCGGCCTTTTTTGCTGCAGGCCCAGTCGCAGCGGGCTTGGGAGCCGACTTTTTGCCCTTTTTCCCTTTCTTGACCACTTCCGTCCACGGCTGGTTGGACGGGGTGGTGGAGGGAAGAAGGGCGTCTTCCTCCTGCGAGTTCTGGGGGGCTGCTGGAGTGGCAGACGACCCAGACGCTCCCTCCGCGCTTGTGGTGGGGGCATGAGGAGCCGCCTTGGTCCTCTTGCCCTTGCCTTTGCCCTTGGCGGGCTGGGCATCCGATGCTGGGCCTGCTACAGGCGCAGGTTCCGGCTCCCTCGGCGGCGGACGCTTGTCCGCTGCTAGCGGCGGGCGGAGCCGCTTTTCCGGAAGGAGCCGGTCCTCGATGCCCGCGAAGCAGGCCCGGATGAAGGCCCTCTCCTCCATGACTACTCCGCGGATTGTTGCCTCAAGGCTGGCAGTTGAGGAGGAGGAGCCGGAGATTGGGCAGGCCTGGCCGTGGCCTCAGCCAGCTTCTGGTGTAGCTGGCTGACCTCCGCCTGCAGGCGATCCACCTTCGCCTGCAACTGCCGTGTCTCTTCCGTGGCTGTCCGCTTTACCAGCTCCGTCACAATGCCGTGCATGCTGGCGGCACGGCATTTGAGGGCCTTCTGGAAGGTCCCCTTCAAATTGGAGGACTTTGAGGCGACCTCCAGGACCTCCTCCCTATCCTCATGCGCCATGCGCTCCAGTTCCGCCAGGGAGTGGTCAGCATACAGCACACTGGATGCACCGTAGCCAGCCTTCGCCCTGGCAGCTTGCGCCTGCTGCTCCTTGGCAGCGACCCTCTCCTCCAGGTCTTGTTGAAGCTGCGCCCTCTTTGCCAGATTCAACTGGCGCTCGGCGTCCACCAAGCCCACACTGTGGGAAGAAGGCGCAGTAAAAGTCGAGGCCTTTTTAGGCTTCGACTTCTTCTTCGCCCTAACGGACTCCGAGGAGCCCACGGACCGCTTCCGCTTAAAGCGGTCGCTCTCGGACGCCGACGTGTCCATGACGGAGTCGTCGGAGTCCGACAAATCGTCTGGCCTTCTAAATAATGAGCTGGCCGCAGATGGTGCGCGATCAGCTTCCGACACGTGGCCCTGAGAAGGGCCGTTGGGTTGTCCCTGAGAAGGGCCGTTGGGTTGGCCCTGAGAGGGGCCGTTGGGTTGGCCCTGAGAAGGGCCGTTGGGTTGGCCCTGAGAGGGGCCGTTGGGTTGGCCCTGAGAAGGGCCGTTGGGTTGGCCCTGAGAAGGGCCGTTGGGGTGGCCCTGAGAAGGGCCGTTTGGGTGGCCCTGAGAAGGGCCGTTTGGGTGGCCCTGAGAAGGGCCGTTTGGGTGGCCCTGAGAAGGGCCGTTGGGGTGGCCCTGAGAAGGGCCGTTGGGGTGGCCCTGAGAAGGGCCGTTGGGGTGGCCCTGAGAAGGGCCGTTGGGGTGGCCCTGAGAAGGGCCGTTGGGTTGGCCCTGAGAAGGGCCGTTTGAATCGCCCTGGGAGGAGCGATTCCGAATAAAACGGCCAGACGCATTACGCGCTGGCTTGCTCGACTTGATAAGGTTAAAATCCGACATGTTTTTAAAATTGGACTTGTTCGTAGACTCGACTGCTAGATGACTACGATTCACAGCGCACTTTAGCCGCCGGTCTGCCACTCCGTTACGGTGGTCAGACACGGCGTTGCCCAGGGGATACTACGTGGAAGTATGCGCTGTGGGGGATCCCCCCCCCAACCTAACCTTTTTTTTTTTTTTTTTTTTTTTTTTTTTTTTGTCGCTGAGAAATGCTTTATGCATCCCCGGCTCGTGGGGGACGAGTCGGGGTATGTGGGACTCCCTGTCCTAGTGACAGTATACCCACTAAAACTCAGCGGTGTTCCCGCATCGCCGTGATGGGAGGGTCATGGGAAACCGGCTCAGCCTTTACATCCACGACCCTCCCGGCGCATGCCCGCCTAGCTGGCGGGCCCCGCATGCCCCCCGGGTTGGGGGCCTACGGGAATGGCCGGGAACACCTGGCCATTGGGCGTTGCTCGTAACCTAACCTTTTTTTTTTTTTTTTTCCGGGGTGGAAAATCCTCATGGATGTCCTCCGCTCTGGGGCGGGCGGAGGGGTCTGTCAGACTCTTACTGACTAAAAACCACCCCGGTGTTCCAACTCACACCTACGCCGGGGGTCGCGGGAACTTGAAATCTTCCGCAACCCCCGGCTGGTGCCGGCCCGCCACTGCGGGCCTCCTCGCGGGTCAGGGGGGAGACATCCCGACTTTCGATACCGTGAGAGGTGGGGTGAGGTACAGCAGCCACGTGGACGTGACGGCCTGTTCGGCGGACATACTCGACCTGGTGGATGGCTGGCGGATCGAGGAGGGTCTCACGAGTTCCGACCACAACGGCATAGCCTTCAGCATTAATATACAAAAATCTAAAGGAATTGCAATAGAACGGACCACCAGGGTATACAACACCAAAAAAGCTAACTGGAGGCAGTTTCATGAGAAACTGTCCCAAATTATGCTGGACAAAAAGTTAACCCTGGTGGATTTGTCAAACGTACACAACATAGATCAGGTAGAACAAACAATAAACACATACACACAAGCAATTACCGACACATGCAGAGACACTATACCACACAAAAACAATTCAGAAACACTCACCATGCCGTGGTGGTCCGAGGAACTCGTGGAGATGAAGAGGCTGGTCGCCACCAAGAAAGTGAGAGTCAGGAGCGCAGCGCCGGTCCGAAGAGCGATGGTGGTCAACTTGTACCTGAAAGCAAAAGAAGAGTATGAGGCAGCAGTGGTGAAAGCTCAAGCGGAGAGCTGGAAGGAGTTTTGCGGGAAACAGGTCAGAGAGGGGGTCTGGGAGGGGATTTACAGGGTAATGGGAAGAGTAGTAAAAAGAGAGGAAGATCTGCCTCTGCAGGTGGAAGGGGTGACATTGGACGCGGGCGACTCAGTGAGGCTGTTGGCCGAGACGTTCTATCCCGAGGACCGAGAGGAAGACGACAACATGGATCATCGCCAAACCCGACAACTGGCAGAGACGGTAAACGCATGGAGTCATGATGAACGGCATGACCCTCCGTTTACCCAAAGCGAGCTTAGCAGATCCATGATGTCGTTCAACCCTAAAAAGGCCCCGGGAGCCGACGGCTTCACAGCCGATATTTGCTCTCATGCAATAAATTGTAACCCCGAATACATCCTGGCACTGATGAATAAATGCCTGGCGCACCACCACTTCCCGAAGATCTGGAAGGAAGCTACGGTGGTTGTGCTCAGAAAGCCAGGCAAAGACTCGTACACCGTACCAAAGTCATACAGGCCGATTGGGCTTTTGCCTGTCCTTGGGAAAGTGTACGAGAAGATGCTGGTTGCTCGTCTGAAATTCTATCTATTACCTAGGATTAGTACTCGCCAATACGGCTTTATGCCCCAAAAAAGCACAGAAGACTCCCTCTATACTCTCGTGCAGTACATCCGCGCAAAGTTGGCACTGAAGCAGATTGTCACGCTTGTGTCGCTGGATATAGAGGGAGCATTCGACAGTGCGTGGTGGCCCGCTATTAAGGTACGATTGACTGAGGAAAAGTGTCCTGTAAATTTGAGACGGGTAGTCAGCAGCTACCTCAGTGACAGGGTGGTCACCGTGAGGTACGCAGGGGAGGAGAGCAGGAGACAGACCAGCAAAGGGTGCGTCCAGGGATCCATAGGGGGGCCAATACTCTGGAATCTGCTGCTCGACCCGCTCCTGAAACAGCTGGAGAGTAGGGGCGACTACTGCCAGGCATTTGCCGACGATGTCGTGTTGGTGTTTTGCGGCGATACGGCACACGGAATCGAGGGACAAGCCAATGCCGCTCTCGAACATGTTCGGGCGTGGGGTGTCAGAAATCGGCTAAAATTCGCACCGCACAAAACTTGTGCGATGGTGCTAACGCGGAGGCTGAAGTATGACACACCGCGCCTGAGCATGGGGGGGATCGACATTGGAATGTCCCAAGATGTAAAAATATTAGGGCTGGTTATAGATGCCAAACTCACCTTCAACAAACACATAGCTATCGTCTGTAAAAAGGCGATATCTATGTACAAGCAGCTGGCCAGAGCAGCCCGGGTCAGTTGGGGTCTGCACCCAGAGGTGATAAGGGCTATATACACCGCAGCAGTAGAGCCGACTGTGCTGTACGCCGCAAGCGCATGGGCACCGGCTGCTAACAAATTGGGAGTCAAGAAACAGCTCAACGTCGTCCAGAGAGGGTTTGCCCAGAAGCTGTGCAGAGCCTACCGCACAGTCTCCCTGAACTCGGCACTGGTTCTGGCTGGGATACTCCCACTCGACCTCCGTATCCGGGAAGCGGCTGCGCTTTACGGAGCCAAGAGGGGAGTGCCCCAGCCCATACTGGGAGACAGGGAGGTTGAGCGGATGGCCCCGGCGATAGAGGCCCCACACCCCGCGGAGCAAATCAGTCTGGAGTTTGGAAGTCTGGTAGACGAGGAACAATATAAAAACCATAGCGTCTTCGATGTGCGTATCTTCACCGACGGCAGCAAGATTGAGGGCAAAGTCGGAGCGGCGCTATCCCTGTGGAATGGCACCGCCGAAACCAAGGCCCTCAAACTTGCTTTGCCGTCCTACTGCACCGTCTATCAGGCTGAACTCCTGGCTCTACAAAGAGCGGTAAGGGAAGTGCTCAAGCGCAGGGAAACCACGTTCGGCATCTTCAGCGACTCTATGGCGGCTCTTCAGTCGGTGATCAACGTAAGTTCCCCCCATCCCTTGGCCGTGGAAACCAGAGACACCATACGACACTGTAAGCTCCAGAACAAGAGTGTCTCCTTGTTCTGGATCAAGGCCCACGCAGGTTTGGAGGGAAACGAGAGAGCCGACCAGCTCGCGAAGGAAGCTGCCCTGGGGTCGAAGAAGAAGCCGGACTACGATCTGTGTCCCGTATCATTCGTCAAGCGAAGAATCCGGTCGGAAACGCTTGACGAATGGAACGGGAGATATCGGTCGGGTGACACGGCTTCGGGCACCAAACATTTCTTCCCTGACGCGGTGGTAGCGTACGGTGTGATACGCAAGATGGCCCCCACGAGCATTACTATACAAATCCTGACGGGGCACGGTGGGTTCTCTGCATACTTGAAACGCTTCAAGTGTAAAGAGAGCCCATCGTGCGCCTGCGAGCCTGGCGTGGAAGAGACCGTGCTGCACATATTGCTCGAATGCCCAATCACCTCAAAAATGCGATTTGAAGCAGAGCAGCAACTCGACGTCACATTGGTAGCCAGAAATCTACCAAGTCTAATGGAAGGAAATAAGAGAAAAGCATTTTTAAATTATTGTAGCATAATAGCCAACTTAGTCGTAAATAGAAATAAAGCTTAAGAAAATATATGATACTTGATATATAATAAGTATATAGGTAAAGTATCATAATAAATAAAATAGGAAAAAAAAAAAAAAAAAAAAAAAAGTTTTTATATGTATAATTGAGAGATTTGGTATGGTTCTATCCTCATATAGAAAAATACGAGTTTATGTAGTAGATTTATTGAAGTAGTGTATAATAGTTTATATCGCAAAATCGATATTTAAATTAATAGGCTGTCTAGCAGATGAAATTCTCCGTGTCTATTTGTTTAAAAAATTATTGCAAAATTACCACCCTTTAAAAAGTAGAACAAGGGCTCTGACATCGTCAGAGGGACACTGAGCAAAGGCAGGAGTGGGTTTTAGCCGGTAAGAGTCCGGCACTGCCCAGACTGGCTCACCAGTGAGGCAGTCTGGGCGTCCATGAGGATTTCCCACTCCTGCTAAATCAAAAAAAAAAAAAAAAAAAAAAAAAAAAAAAAAAAAAAAAAAAAAAAAAAGCCTAACCTTTTCCAGAAATCGAGGAGTTCCGGCTCCTCAGTGCTACTTTAATATTTTTTTGATATTTTTTACTGAAACACTAAAATAAATCTTGATTTCAACTTACTGAAATCTTTACCCATGCTCTGCTGATACTTGAGTGAGAGTTCTGGATTACAAAATCATGTTTTCCTATTGTCTTATTACCGATGCATCAGAAATCGAGGAGTTCTGGCTCCTCAGTGCTACTTTAATATTTTTTTGATATTTTTTACTGAAACACTAAAATAAATCTTGATTTCAATTTAATGAAATCTTTACCCATGCTCTGCTGATACTTGAGTGAGAGCTCTGGAGTAGAAAATCATGTTTTCCTATTGTCTTATTACCAATGCATCAAAAATCGAAGAGTTCCGGCTCCTTAGTGCTACTTTAATAATTTTTTTACATTTTTTACTGAAACACTAAAATAAATTTTTTACATTTTTTACTGAAACACTAAAATAAATCTTGATTTTAATTTAATGAAATCTTTACCCATGCTCTGCTGATACTTGAGTGAAAGTTCTAGATTACTTTATTATGTTTTCGTATCGTCCTATTAACGTTGCATCAGAAATCGAGGAGTTCCAGCTCCTCAGTGCTAATTTAATATTTTTTTGATATTTTTTACTGATACACTGAAATAAATCTTGATTTCAACTTACTTAAATCTTTACCCAAGCTCTGCTGATACTTGAGTGAGAGTTCTGGGTTTCTGTTTCATGCCTCCGGATAGTTCTTTTACAGTTGCATCAGGAAATGAAGAGTTCCGGTTTCTCAGTCCTAATCAAATTCTTTTTTGATCCTACTAACTTAAACACTGAATGAAATCTCGATTTCTCCTAACCTATCTTTTTCATAAGGCTCTGCTGCTAATTTTTTGAGACTACTGCTTTCATTTAGTTTTTTTTCTATTACTCAAACTTTAGTTATTAATCATTGCCCGAAGAATCTACGAAAATTCATAAATTTCGTCATTTATGGCTATTTTCCCATAATGTTTGTCTTTTTCTGATAACACGTCAATATTTTTGTTTTATTTATTTTAGATTTAGGTGAGCAGAACTCTTTCTGAAAAGTTTAAGGAACTATAGAACTCACCACTGTGCACCTAAATCAATTTTTAAATTTAAATTTTGGAAGAAATGATCTGCTAGCGGAAGTTAGCAGAGCATATTTTCATTCGACTTTTTTCAGGCAATAAAGCCAGAACTATTCTTTTTAAGTATAAGGAACTCTAGAACTCACCCGCATGCCAATAGAACTCACATTTTTTTGTGCTCTGCTGGGAAATGATCTGCCAAGTTCACGGACATAAGCAGTCGCGCCCCCGTAATCGCCTGCCTCACTCTGAGGCCAGACGGTATACCAAGGTCGGGGAACGCGACTTTTGCTTTTGCCTCTGTAAGGACCGCCTTATAAGAGACGCCCCTTTCGGCGGCTCCGGGCTGCAGCGTAATAACTACAGCCGCGGAGCGTGGGGCTCTGACTCTGGGCGGCCCTTGAGCCTTCTTGGGTGCCAGTGCCGGTGCTCCAGCGGGTACCGGTGGTGGCGGCGCCGTCTTCTTCTTGCGACGGCCCTTCTTCCCGCCCCTCAACGAGAGAAACCCGTGCCACTTTGGTGCGCCTGCACCGCAGCGGCATGGTCGCATCATCTGTCGATCGACTATTATCGATCGATCAGGAGCGACCCCGTCCCGGTGTCTCTCTTAGTCTGGTCTCTCACTTGGGCCTTTCCGGCATGAGTAACTCTACCGGCAGAGCCCCAAGATCATTGAGACGCACAAGCCCCACCACGACGACAACGTGGAGACACATTCGGTGGGGAGGTCAACCTAACCTTTTTTTTTTTTTTTTTTTTTTTTTTTTCCGGGGTGGAAATTCCTCATGGATGTCCTCCACATCACGGCTGCCCTCATCTCTGCCTGTGTCACCTCTGGGACAATAATGGGAAAATAAATATAAAGAATTACAGAAAGTGAATCGAACATACAACCAGAGGATTGTGGAGCAGCCATGTTGTTGCGGCGTCTTTTGTTCACAGTGGACTAAAATACTCGTTGCTATAACTATAATACCTATATCATGATTGACTGCGTAGCTCCTTAAAGGTATAGCGTAACGATAATCATTTAAAAGGTTAAAACTGTCACTATCTGCAACATTCTAATCTTTCGATCGTCTTTTTACCATTTGTGGTAAAATATAGAAGAATATACGTACACTAGCTTTTGCCCGCGACTTCGTCCGCGTAGAAGTCGAAAATGGTTCTAATAGGATTTTTTATTGGTTTTTTACGTTATTAATTTTGTTATAACATATAATTTATTATGTTAAAATTTTTGAATAATTATATAATATAACAATCTTTATTATAGTGTAGGGATATAAAGGATAAATAAACCTGAAAAAAACAAAAAATCTGGCACACGGGTGTATTATCTTTTTATAACGAAATCGAAATACTACACCTACCGCAGTATTTCTTTGTAAACAATATTTTTTGTTTTTCTTTCGGGTGCTAAAATCACCAGGCTACTCTGTGCGCTTACTCTGGAGCATGCCACATACAACTGGCCGTGGGAGAAGCAGCTTTCCCTCAAGTCTACTCCCGCTACCTTAAGAGTTTGACCTTGAGCTTTGTTTATAGTCATTGCGAAGCATACTATGGGAAACTGCACTCTCTTGAATTCAAAGGGGTAATTTGAGGGTGTTAAGGGAATCCTAGTAATAAATACAGACCTCTGTAAAGCTAAACCTTCAAATGCGGTACTAATATAGGTGACTTTCGAGACATTCCAATTTTAAAGAATATTTGCATTGCAAGCACCAAGCCTTTATGTGAGTTCAACCTGTTTTGAATAAAATCGGATTGACTTTTCAAACAAGTGTCAATTTTTTTTTATTTAAATCAAAAGCACTAAGGAGTATTGATTTCAACTTCGAAGCAAATCACTCCCAAAATAACTTTCTACCCCTATTAAACCCCGTTAGGGGATGAATTTCAACAAAAGACGAAACAGATCTTACATTAATTCTGTTAAAGAATGTTTATGCAAAATTTTAAGTAGATTGGACCAAGGAATCACGTTGTCCCATACAAACTTTGCCCACCTTTTTCACCCCCTTAGGGGTAGAATTTCGAAAAATCCTTTCTTATGGAATACCTACGTCATACAAAGAACGCACCCTCCAAGTTTCAGGTCTCTACGATCAGCGGTTTAGGCTGTGCGTTGATCCGTCAGTCAGTCATTCAGGACAAAGCATTTTATATGTATAGATTAGAAAAAATAAATAAAAAACAAAGTATCAAAATTAGTTCACTTCACTACTATTCCCGCAGCTAACCGAGCGTACACTTGTGTGTGTGACCCGTGTCGACGTAGTAGTTCGATTCTATACCTATCAATTTTGCAAACGCGTCCACCGATGCTGTGTAATGGAAGTCATTCTGGAACCCGGCTCAAAGTCGTATCTTTGCAAAGAAACGCCATCGGCGAAAATTCTAACAGGTTGTAGCGTTGGCGGGACAGTGTTTATACCGCGTATACCACTAATTCGCCACAGTTACGTCTTCCAGTTTGTGCACTTCCCTGTCAGTATTACTTTGCGATGATCATCAACAAGTCACAGGGGCAAGCACTGAAGGCTGCGGGTGTTGACCTCAGGACAAGCTGTTTCTCCCGCGGACAACTTTACGTCTCTTGCTCCCGCCTCACCAGTCCTGACTCTCTGTATATTTTGTCTGTTGAATACAAAACTGCAAACGTACATAGTATACAGGGAAGTTTTATAAAAATATGGCTGTTATTGTAGTATATTGTGGTGTGTTACGACTTCCACGTGAACGAAGTCACGGGCAGAAACTAGTCTTAATAATAATCGGGTTATTTAACTGTTATTCTATGGTACTCGTAGTTTCGTATGGAGAAGAATGGGCACGAAACTCTACAGTGACTCTTTTAAAATATTTTGATTGGAGACTCGCAAGAGCAACGTGCTCAAACGAAGGAAGTACCTATTCCAGTAAGATGCTGGTAGGGCTCTTGACCGTACCACCGGGATTGTCCTGATAGATCTTCAAGCACGTCAGAAGGTGTTGTTCTCTGGTCGCTACGTCATTTTGTGCTAGCGACAGTTTCCAGGGGCCTATTATTGAGTGTACAAGTCACCCCCTCCCATTTGATCTGTGTGTTACATAACATTGATCAGGCAGGGGACATAGTCATCTCATAGTTCTTGGTAACTAATCCACTATAGCCACCCAATCCCACAGTCCATTATGTTTTGTTTCCATGTTCTGCAATAGTCCTACACCAACCGGGGGTTGCCCTTGGGTGCACTTGCATAGTGCAAACAGGGATAATCGTAGGTTGGTGTATCATTTCATGTGGCCTCTGCAAGTGGCATCGGCCCCTCGTACGCCTTCCGAAGGACCGGGTGCCCAGGGTGCCGAGATATGTACATGAAATGAACATCCATTTCAATTATCTGATGCATTTTATTTTGATGTTGAGTATGCTTCGTTTGGCAGTCATGTTATGACAGGTAAATGAAGGAGTCGGATGTTTCTCTTTACTTTAAGTGGCACATGAGGGTTTTTCTTTATCGCCTCCTTAAGAGACCAGTACCTCTTCCATGCTAAGTTTATTAGCTAACATATTAGTTTATTATTATCATATTGGAAGGGAACTACCTCTAGCAAGGGGCGGTCACCGGGTGGTCATAGGGCCGCACAGTGTTCAGAATGATTATATTACGAGCTACTTTAGGTACAAACATCATGGCAATATAAATTGAAATTTGCAAGTGATTAGGGTACTTTATTAGTCGTACAACTCGTTCCCGCCAAATTCGCCGATTCCGGGAAATGTTCACCGCGCAGCACTGCACTAATCCCACGCGATAACAATACCGGTCAGTAGCTTTTGTTAGCCGCTACTCATCGCATGTGTTTACGCTCTGTTCTTACAACTGTTTTTGATTTTTTGAATAAAATTTTTGTTTCATCATGGGTTCCACATCCACAGGTAAGATATAGACCAATTTGTTAATCATATATAAATTTGTATTACTAGAAAATACATAAAATAAAATTGAAAAAAATAACAAAATTTGCAAAAAGTTTAAACGTTTAATAGATTCCAACTTTTTCCCAGCCAATTCCAGCCGTCCATATTTTTTTGTGAAACTCGAGTATTTATCTAGCTTTCGAATGAATCTAGTCTCAATATTCGACTCGCCACGACTTTTGAGTAATGTAATTTTTTCGTTTACCAGGTGTTACCCGAGGAATAACTCGCCTTCACCTTTTCGACCTTTTATGTCGTCATAAACTGGTCAATCAAGCAAATAAGGGATCTTCTATTGCTCGGATGGTGGACTATGTCTCTTCAGAGATTCCAGGACTTCAAGTAGAAGTTATTAAAAATAAAATAAAGGTGTTTTCTGCTGTGCTAACCAAGAAATGGAGTGCTATCAGGAACAAAAAGAAGTTTGTTTTAAAATGCAACGACTGGCTGCAAGAAGAGCTTTGGTCCGTACAAAATCAAGATGCTGGACAACCTGAATGTACACCTGCTCGATCTACTGTAGCTCAAAGGATGGATTTTGTTGCTTTAAATGCATCAGCAAAGAAAAACCGGACGAAGATGTTGGTGGCGGGCCATTCTCCGGAGGAGCTTGCCTATGCCACTCAAACAAGTTTCACAAAGATTGGTAAGCGGAATATGGCCACAGTTATAAAGACAGTAACTGTGTCGTCACCTAAATCACTTCGGATGATTAAAAGAAAGAAAATAACGCCGAGATTTATACGTCCATATACTCCCGACGAAGCATTAGCTCTGATAACAAATTCCAAACTGAGCGTGGACCAGTATAAACAGATTCGTAGAGGAGCTAAAGAGAGAGGGTGTGATATATACCCATCATATGATAGAGTTCTGAAAGCACGAAAAGAGTGTTACCCGAACGACATAATAATAACTGAGATGAAAGGCGAAGTTAAGCTGCAAAGTTTGCTTGATCATACAGCACAAAGAGTAGTTAAAGTTCAGCTAGATGTAATAGCAGGTGTAGTGATGGAAGATGGAAACAGCAAATTCTACCTTAAATCAAAGTGGGGATTTGACGGAAGCAGCAGCCAATCAGAATATAAGCAGCGGTTTACAGAAGACGCGGCCGCGTTAGATGCAGATATCTTACTCACATTGCTAGTTCCACTACAGCTAGTGATGAAGAGAAAGGAAAATGAGACAATTATTTGGTAAAACCCGAGATCTTCCTCCACTCGCTTCTGCCGCCCGATACGCTACAAGATGTTGAAGGAAAGTTACACGGTTCTAAAAGATGAAGACGACTACATCAACAGACAAATAGCTGCTCTGAACCCTACGCAAATAGACATCGGGGATCGAACGGTCAAAATTGAGCACATCTTAATGGAGACAATGCTACATGGAAAAGCCGCTAATGCACTCTCTGACAATAAATCTTCCCAGACTTGCAACATATGCAAGGCAACACCTAATCATATGAATGATATTGATGCGATCATTCAGAGGCCATGCAACAAAGATTTGTATGCATATGGATTGTCAACATTGCACGCCCATATTCGACTGTTTGAGTGTGTGCTCCACATATCGTATAGGAAAGAACACAAAACATGGCGCGTGACTAAGAACATAAAAGAAGCAGTGGAAGAAAAAAAGCGCGCCATTATAGAAGAATATCGTCGTCGAACTGGGCTCCTCGTCGATACAGTAAAGCAAGGTAGCGGCTCAACCAATGATGGTAATACTGCGCGAACGTTCTTTGAAGACCCTGCTCTCGCAGCTGAGATCATAGAATCCCTTGTGCTTCCTATAGGTCAGCTTAGCGAAGAAACTCTAGAGTCTAGACACTAAGACTGCCGCTATTATAGAGAGCATAGCACGAGAAAAATTGGAAGGAAGCAGACTATTGAAGACCTGTTACATGCTCTGCTCATCTCCTCCGACCCATTCATATCTAGCATCAGACCATTACCTACGAGAAAATCGGGTACTTTGGCGCCAGAAGTCTTACAATTATTGAAAGCTCCTGAAGCGCCTGAAAGGACGCACTCATCCGATGAAGAGGCAAACAGCGAGTAGCCAAAAGCCAAAGGCCTTTTTCAGGGCCGCCTATTTAAAAGTGTCATAGAAGCAAAAAAATATATTTAAAGACTATATTATGTACATGTACACACTATATAAATACAACATCTACTTAGTAATATATTTGTTTTTATCGTATAAGTCCACAAACTTGTACCTACCTACATTTAAATTTTAAAAATGATAGTGGCTCGCATGGTATAATAAAACATACCATGGTGGCTCGTAATATAATCATTCCGAACACTGTGGGCCGGGGTAAAAGGGCAACTAGAATCAATTCTATTTTCTTGTACATTTTGACATTCAAAAGTGCCTTTTATGTGTCTATGTGAAATAAATGACTTAACTTTGACCGCGGTCTATAGCTAGCGCACATAAGGAAGCATTGACTAGTTGTGTGTGACGACGATTTGTGTGATGTGTTAGTGATGTTAAGGTGTGCCAATACATCAGTACGTACGACGCGCTCACGGAACTAAGGTGTGTTAGTAGTTATTTTATTATACTGATTGTGTAGCTAAATAGTGTACTTAAAATAATTTAATGAGTGTCAACTGTGTTATAAAAAAAAAAAAATTAAAAAAATTGCCTTCCGGTATTTTAAATTTACGAGAAAAAAAATCGGGCAAATAATAAATAGGTAGGTAACTCAAAACTTACGATGTTGTGAGGACTAAACTGCGTAACACATTACAGTAGCAATGCGTTTCATTTTGACAACATTCATTGCGTTATTAACGTTGTAAAGCAGACAAATTTTTCGCACATACGAAGCAATGTGGATTAGCTATATCATTCAGATTGTGATTGATGGTGTGTTACGCAATTAGGGTGCTGTTTTTTAGCTTAATCTATCATTTATACAGGGTGGATTTTTGAGATGGGGCAGTAAGGACGGGTACTCAAGTACCGCAATCATTGTCGCTACAAGAAATGGTCTGAGACTGTCCTTCCCTCCATTCGAAACTTACCCATTAAACGATTTAAAAATTGTATTAAAACCAAACTTTGTAAAAAAGGGTATTATAAAATTTCTGATTATTTAGAAAATAAAAAAGCTTGGGATTGAGCTGCTCGCTTTGCTAACCTTGTGATAAAACCATAAAACTTGACATTAGAATTATTTAGTAAAATCATCAAAATATACCAGTTTTATTTAAACATTATTATTGATATTGCTGAACTCATCTAGCAAATTTTAATATATTTTTTTTTAATAATATGACGTGTAAAAGTGATTCCGATATCCCATTTACAGAATAAACAATTTCATTTCATTTCATTTCTTAACATTTTAGATATTTTGTTCTGCATTCACAGATAAAAAAAAAAGTACTGACAGCAAGAAAACGGG
The DNA here is from genome assembly GCA_916701695.1 of Agrochola macilenta. Classification (NCBI taxonomy): domain Eukaryota; kingdom Metazoa; phylum Arthropoda; class Insecta; order Lepidoptera; family Noctuidae; genus Agrochola; species Agrochola macilenta. The sequence goes on from OU753579.1 coordinate 66,118, forward strand.
CAGTTTTCACATTTTAGTAGGAAATGAGACACCAACCTACTTTTTACGATGGATAGACTGGCTGAAAAAAAATAAAAATGGTATTTCAAACGAATAGGTACCCGTTATAATTTTATTTGATTTGAGAACAAAATTTTTGCTTTTGAAAAAACTTTTTCCATACGATTCGATTCGTATCGTTACGATTTCCGATGTTTTTTGCTTTTTCTGACTTTGGTAGCTGAGCCATTCTGAGAAAAATTGCACCTACGGAAAAAGTACTGTCACAAAAATTTACAAACAATTTCCAAGACATTCTTATTCTCTTTTAAATGCCGTTTTTTATAAATGTATTGTTTAGACCTTAAGTTTAAAAAAAAATAGTTTAACGGAGTCAATTGTTGCTAATTTAACTTAAAAATTAATTTAATTTAAGTTAAAAATAAGAAGCAAAGCAGGCCATTTTAGCGTGTACATCTCTTGTCGCTAACTTTAACTAACCGATGTTAATGATTTGTAAGACACACCTCAGCGTTTTTTGTGAGGTTTAAAAGAATACTTACTGTTTTTTCTTTAATTTTTTTTTCATTACTTCATTGTATTTACAATTCTTATTGTACTTATTACAATAAATTTCTTGAAATAAGAATAATCAAATTAGCACCAAGGTGGACATTCCACTTTGGTCACTACTGTTTTATTTGCCTTCAATAGTACAACAACACTACCAAAACAAGTTATTTTATTTTCATGGTTACATTATTATAGTAGAATAGTAGATCAGCCGTTTCTTTTTACCCATCGGGCAACCGTGATGCGGTAATCGGTGACGAATGGCGTACGACTACAGGTAGTCAAATAAGAAGTCCAATAATTATAGTCACAATTTTATCGTGATACTGGGAAATTCTTAAAACATTCTTTCATTTGCGAATTATACTTTACTAGCTTTTGCCCGCGGCTTCGCCCGCGTGGATGTCGGAAAATATCTCACGGGTACGTACTACCGGGATTAGTTAGATAGCTAATATCCGAGGAAAAGTCGTTGATTCCTACCGCTGCGCCCGCGTTGTCGGTAACCATAATTATTTTGTCACGCGTAATTTTGAATCTGTGATATCTTTTAAAGTATTAATTTAAATGATATGATGTCAAGGCGTATTTTAATCTAAATGAAATGCCATATTTAAATAACATATTTTATTGGATAAGGATAAATAAAATACCGGTCAAAATAGCTTCGGAAATAACAATGAAATTTTTATCAAATTCTGAAAGATAAAAATGGTTACTGTAGGTCATCCTTCGAAGATAGACATATGCTATTGCGAACTTTATTTTTGAACTTTTTAAGATATACAATTCTGTAAAACATAAATTTGATGTATCTCTTACGGCTTACGCGGCGCACGCCAGTAAAGCTCCCAGCTGGCATGATTTTTTAATAATTATAATTAATAATCGTCATATTTCAGCCATTTTACACAAAACCTTAATGTATTATACACAAAAACCTTTCGCATGAATCACTCGATCTATTAAAAAAAACCGCATCAAAATCCGTTGCGTAGTTTTAAAGATCTAAGCATACATAGGGACAGACAGCGCGAAGCGACTTTGTTTTATACTAGGTACCTAGTACCTATAGATAAAGATATTTCTTCGTATGCATATAAATCAAAGTTTCCGTTTCCCATACAAGTCGAAAGTTCAAAATTAGTTGAGGACATTTTATTCTCAAAACATCGGAAATCACAAGCAACAAACTATATTATTCTCGAAGCAATTAAAATTATAACGCGTATACGTTAGAACTTTTTTTTTTGTTTTTTTCGGCTGGTCTGTCCATCATTACAAGTGGAAGTTTTATTCCTACGTAAAGTATGGTTAAAAAAAAAAAAATACTTTTTAACCGACTTCCAAAAAGGAGGAGGTTATATGTTCGACGCGTATGTATGTTTTTTTTTTTATGTATGTCCGTCGATTTCTCCGTGAATTGTGGACCGATTTTGAAAATTCTTTTTTTGTTTGAAAGGGTATGCTCCCGGATTGGTCCCATATCAATTTTATTAACTTTGTTGGGATAGTTTTTGAGTAAGCTTCATTAATACGTATTTTTTCCCACTTAGTTTATGTGGATGATATGATTATAACTTCCTGTGACTGTTATTTACATAGCAGGTACTGGTAATCGAATTTGTGTGGGTTAGGCACCACAACTAAAAAGTGAAAAATAAAAACTTTTTACAAAAAAAAATCCAACCGACTTCCGAAAAAAAAGTTATTTTTCTATAAAGAGAAAAATAACTTTAATTTCGGAAGTCGGTGGCAAAAAACGAAAATTCAAAACCAAAGACACCGACTTCCGAAATTAAAGTTATTTTTCTCTTTGTAGTGTTTTTTTTTCGGAAGTCGGTTGTATTTTTTTTTGTAAAAAGTTTTTCTAGTTTTCAGTACCTACTTACAAACATTCTATTGGTCCAATAGAATGTTTTGTTCCTTATTCTTTTATGGAACAAAAAAACAGGATCGATTGGCATCAAAAAAGTTTTTGTGAAAACTGCCTATTTTGCTGAATTCAGCTGAATACCTGTATTTTACATGGCGCGACTGCCTATCTAACCCCCACAACCCAGTAACTGGGTAATACGATACTCCTGGTAAGACTGGTTGTCAGACTTTGAGGCTTGTGACGACCCTTAACGACTGTCAAAGATCCACGAATGACAGCCGGGACCATCGGCTTAACGTGATTTCCGAAGCACGGAGGAGTCTCCGTATGTAGAGATGGTCAGCCATCCACGGACCAACCCCGGCAAGCGTAGCTTAACCCGATGGACCGACCGTGCGACTGTTATTACTCAGCCACGAGCTCAAAATCTATGAATGCAGATCAAAATGACTCAAAAAGTTAAGGACAGTCTCCTAAGACCGTTTTCCTGTAGCTACAACGGTTAATGTAGCTGCCCTTACTGCCCCATCTCAAAAATCCACCCTGTATATAATTTTATTTCAACCTAATAAACACGAATGATCATTTAATAAAAAATCTCATAACTTATTAATCTATAGCCAAAAAAACATATTTCTTTAATTTCCCACTTTTCACTTAGAGTGGACATACTACACTACGTATTCATATGTAACTACACTACGTTCTTAGGAACGCACTACCGGCATATAATTAGTATCCTATGTCCTCACTCCTCACCCAGGTGTGTCATAACCTGTCTGTTACATATAATTAGTATCCTATGTCCTCACTCCTCACCCAGGTGTGTCACAACCTGTCTGTTACATATAATTAGTATCCTATGTCCTCACTCCTCACCCAGGTGTGTCACAACCTGTCTGTTACATATAATTAGTATCCTATGTCCTCACTCCTCACCCAGGTGTGTCACAACCTGTCTGTTACATATAATTAGTATCCTATGTCCTCACTCCTCACCCAGGTGTGTCACAACCTGTCTGTTACATTTTTACGTCCAAACCACTGAACCGATCGTTACGAAATACAAAAGCGTGGGTCCTAGAGCAGGACATAGGTAGGTATTTTCATCCTGGATGTTTTTATAAAAAAAAATACAAAATACACGCAGCATGGTATTGATATGATTAATAATTAATCATTATTATTCCCAACCACACTTTAAGCACAGTACTTTATGTAAAATTCATTTTTGTTTCTCCTTCATAATAAATTAACAATAAATTATCATAATATTAGGTAGGTAGGTACCCTACACTTACGTCAATAGATTTTGATACGCATAGTTGCTGCAGTATTATTAGTTGATGCACCCTAATTGAGTAATACACGATCAATCACAATCTGAATCGTTTTGAAAGAGATTGCTAATCGATTGCTTCAAAAGTTCGAAAAAATAATCTGCTCAGCAACGTAAAATAATCTGCTCAGCAACGTAAAATAATCTGCTCAGCAACGTAAAATAATCTGCTCAGCAACGTAAAATAATCTGCTCAGCAACGTAAAATAACGCAATGAATGTTGTTGAACTGTCAAAATGAAACAGATTAGTATTAATCTTTTACACAAAAATGTTTACGCAATTAGTTAGCGGCATGCTAACAATTTTTTTTTTAATAATTCAATAGACATTCTTCGATTCGCGGATGTGAAGCCTTAGATGATGAAGATGATAAACTTTAGTTGTTCCTAATTGTGTTTAGGTCGGTTTCTCCCTTTAGGTCGGTTTCTCCCTTTCGAATCTCATTACCGCTTTCATACATCATTAGGCTGCCTGTCCACTGGAGCGGAGAACAGAGGAGAGTAGCGGCGTTGTGCCTAATATTAACCAATAGAATGTAAACTCAACGCTGTCATTACGATATCTAATATCCGGTAGAACGATGGGGTCACACGTCAAAATTCCAATCTTCATATGTCCTGGATACGGTTACAAAACAAATGCAGTAAATGCATGAAATTGTCGGATGATCCCAAAATGCCTTGGTTGTTCGCTTTGCTGGGGGCACACGCCTCCTCTTTGTGACAGGGAGCGCCGTAAACCACCATGCGGGCACAGTGCGGGCTGGTCGATGTCCTACGTCTTCGTTTTTTTTTCTTTCATATACCTGCCGGTTTCCTCGCGATGTTTTCCTTTCATATACCTGCCGGTTTCCTCGCGATGTTTTCCTTCGCCGTTTTGAGTACAGTGGTAGTGGTGATGGAAACATGTACACAAAGTAAAGTGCCTGCGTGGGTCCGAACCTACAACTCGTAAGTCGCGGCCATTGCCACTGGCCCACCACTTGTCCGGCCGTCTCCGCGGGGCCATCACTGGACACTTAGCGAGTGATTACGTAATAATGTAAGCCGCACCCTAATTGTGTAACACATCATCAATCACAATCTGAATGATTTTGAAGGATATCGCTAATCCATTGCTTCATAAGTTTGAAAAATTTGTCTGCTCGGCAACGTAAATAACGCAATGAATGTTATTGAACTGTCAAAAGGAATACCATTGCATTGTTGAAGTGAGTTACGTAATTACCCCGCTGAACATGGTTTATTAACACTTCTATCATTCTTGGAACAGTCTATAGGCACGTGTAGAAGCAAGGGTGACACGTGCCTACAGTCCACGAGCAGGGGCTCGTCGTTACCTAACTGTTTGCTCGCACATAATGTGTCTGTTTGTCCGTCCACTGCGGGTGTGTGCACAGTGCGCTCTGACAGTTTAGCATTAAGTTATTACTTCGCCAACATTGTTAATATTCAAGAGATCACTAACTCAAACAGACCGACATGCGACTTGTTAACTTTATGCAGTTCTCAGACTGTACAGTCCATACAAATGTTTGAGTAATATATTGACTCCGAACGCGACCGCTTGCCATTCAGGGTTCAAGGTTCGATCCCAAGTTCATGCAAAGAGTTATTGGGTTTTTCCATTAAGAGTTCTTCCTACGTCGAGTCTAGATTTGCGTCCCGTTGATGGCAGTTGGTTTGCCCTCTATTAAGTAGGTACCTACGAGTACATGAAACTTAAACGGAAGTTGGGATAACCTATACACCTCTACTTAAACACAGTGTTATAACTTTATTTTAGTGTGACTTAACTAACACTAAACAGCAGAGGACTTTAGAGCAGTGGATGTGTAAATAATTTCATAACCACGGCTCTCAAAACGGTGAAGGAAAACATCGTGAGGAAACCGGCGTGTCTAGGAACCAAAATTCGAAGACTTGTGACATCTACCAACCCGCCTGGGCCCGCGTGGAATATGGCCCACTCCCTGTCATCGAGAGGAGGTCGCAGTCCCAGCAGTGACCATTCATTGTAATACCTACATGAAAATTAAATTCAGAAAAATTCAGTCATACAGAATCAAATTAAATATTCTAGGAATATAGAAGTTTTGATAACTTTAACTTTGTAAAAGTCAAAACGTTTATTGCAAACTACGTGTAAAAATGATTGGTGTAATGTAATATTGTATCGGTACCTGCGACTCAGCGTCCTTTTGCAAGCATTGCTATATCAGCAATGATGTTATAAGTAACTTATTGATGATGTGATGATATTATAGTAACTTATAATATTATTTTGGAATAGCGTTCGTACCTTCAGTAATTCCGCACTACGCAGCTATACTCCCATAGCCTTACACATAATATAATAATTATGATTACCACATACGTGCTAAGTAACTTTTGATTGGCATAGCTTCAGTAGCGTTGTGTCTGTGAAGTGGGTCTTTCCCAAGTAACAGCTTGGCTGGAAGATAGCCTGCTTTCATTAAACACACCTAAAACATAAATTAAAAGCAAAAAATCCTTTAAAAAAAAAAGCTTTTATTTAAATGTTCTAAAAAGAAGAAAATAAAATTTTCTTTTAAAATTGTAACTATCAACTTATAACCTCATTATACACAATTTATATGATCATAAATCAATCAATTAATATGATTTATAGGCAGGGGTGCGTGCCCCTCTCCGCCGTCTTTTAGAAACCTATAACTCACAATTTATTGATTTTGATATTTTCGCGCTGTCGCAATCTAAATTTAAAAGTATGGTTTCTCAATCTCTTGCAAGTCGCCTATAGGACGAATATTCTTGTCATCCGCTTCCTTCGATTCGTCGGTATAATATAGTGTTTTTTTTCATTATTTTATATTCTAAATAATATATACTTACTTCTTTTTTTTTTTCTGTTTTGTTTTCCTTTAGCATGCGTTCGTTTTCATACTCTGATGTCACTTCGTGGACAATAGTGTGGGTTATACGTTTTTTCGACTGTAATTTAACTACTTTTTGTAAAAGTAGTTAAATTACAGTTTATTTTTTTTATTTGGGACAAAAAACAGTTATACATTAGTATAACTGTTTTTTGTCCCAAATAAAAAAATAAAATAAAAATAAAAGCTTGTCGCACGATTTACTTGTGTAAATAAACTAGTACCTATTTAATTGAGTACCCTAATCTGCGCAGTGATAGGAATAGGTAGTGCCTATTTGCCTAAACTTCGAAGAACAGAGACAAGAAGCGGAGACTTCCTTAGGACTAAACTTTTGACTTTTGTAAATGACTTGTTGATCTTAATACCTACTATGAATCACAATGTTTGTATAAGGAGCCGTACACGTTTCGAAGTAAATATCTTCTTTCTAGCTCACTCTCGGCTACGTTTAACGAGATTTCTAAAGTTCAAAAGTATAATTGAAAAAAAAAAACCATTTTGTCTTTAAATAATAAAATGGAATTTTTTATAATTTTAGCATTCTCTATAGTAGGACGAATTTATCATTTCAAAAACAAACGGTATTTGTATTTTATCTTAATGAAATATAATTCTAAAGTATATTTAAAAATGTGCATGATATTAAAATAATGGTCTTATCACAATGGTGCCGATTCTCTTGTCACAAATGCCTCTAAACTAGACTAAAAATCACTAAAATTAAGTTTAGTCCTGTCAAACGACGATTTCCCATTCTGAAATAGACTAAAGTGACACAATTTAACTATATTTTAGTTTGACAGCACTAAGATAGTACTGAGTTTTTAGTTTAGTGAAAATGGCAATTTTGCTATTCTGAATGACATTTTCCACCTAAAATTTTGATTGTAAAATACCAAACCAGACTAATTCTGACAATTTTTAATCGCGATTAAAAAGGTGTGAGATAAAAATAAGTTGTCATGAACTAAAATTCACACCAACATCTCGACTTCACGTGCAAAAACAGTACTGTATTTATTTTTTCTTTTGTTTATATCTCGAAAATGGTGCGTCCTATCGCAAAAATAATGAAAATTTCGACCCCCTTTATGAAACCCATAAACCCCTAAACCTGAACATGTAGGTAATATTTTTTCATGTTTTCCATACAAAAAGTGAAAAATTCCATATAAAACACGTCGAGGCGGCACCCCCTGCGCGCCTCCGGCTCTAAAAAAAAACACGGGTGAGGGCAAACCACGGGTACCACGTGGATTCGCGATTGTCAAATTCTATTTTAGTTGTGTCAAAATTATTTTTTAGTTTAGAGAATTTTATTTGCAGAATAGCTCTAAGATTCTCATAGCCTAAAGTAAGAAATTTTAGTGATAGTTTAGTTAGTTTAGTTCGGTGTGCAAGAGAATCGGCACCATTGTTTAGTAACACACTTAAACTTTAAGAGCCCATAGAGGATAAGTTATTATTATGGAGTTATAAATTATAAATGTTATGTCTAGTCGCAAACTTTAGGTAAATATAGACGAATTACTTATTCCAAATAACCTATTTTTTTAATGTATTTAATAGTATTGTCCCTAATTTCGGGACAGATGTCCCGGAAAAAAATAAGTCCTAAGGAAGTCTCGTCTCTGTTCTTCGAAGTTTAGGCAAATAGGCACTACCTATTCCTATCACTGATAATGAGGTTATAAGTTGATAGTTAAAATTTTAAAAGAAAATTTTATTTTCTTCTTTTTAGAACATTTAAATAAAAGCTATTTTTTAAAAGTATTTTTTGCTTTTAATTTAATTTTTACTTTTTAGTTATTTCTAATTATTCTCGGCAAGCCCTTTCATTTGATACCCATATTGCAGAAGTGCATAAAAAATAACTATTCCGCCATCTTGGATGTTCCGCCATATTAGATTTAGAATGATGTCACACAGCTTATCGTGTATTGTCATCCAAACTAAACGTGTATACAAAATTTCGGCTCAATCGGTTGAAGATATCTGCTTCAAAATTGAGTAGCAAGATTTGGCGCAAACAAACATACATACATACATTGCAAGTTAAATAAAAGCTTTTAAAAATACATATGTTTTAGTAAGACTAGAACAGGAATCCCCAAACACTTTAAAATTAGAAGTCACACGTTTCCCTGCTAAAGAAATAGCAAAAACTTTGCCTCTTGCGCCTGCCCCACGCTAGGCAGAGTGAACTCAATCAAATACCTCGGTGTGATCGTTGACGACAATACATACTCGTAATATCGGGTAGGTAGGTACCGCCAAAAGAGTACGCAAGCTGATTCATATTTTTTTAAACCTGAGACATGTCGCCAGCTCCAAACTTCTGCTGCAAACTTACAAAGCATTATGCCATTGTGTCTTGGACTAGGCTATTTGCGCTTGGGATTTATTGAGCGAGCTCAGCGTGCGGTGCTAAAAGTTCTTCTTTCACCGAGATACCGCACGCCCACGACTGAGGTATACGAAAAATCCAAAGTTCTCAGCGTTCGCAAGATTTTCATTCACGAATGCCTGCGAAGATACCACCGATATGCCATCCCGAGTCTGCCAATCTCAGTCAAGAGGCTGGCAGTTGTCCAGTCAAAGGTAACAGAAGCGTCTTGTTGTCCAGTCAAAGGTAACTATTCTTACATTGCCCCATGTCTTTACAACAAAATCGGCCAAAAAAAGGGGATCAAACAACTTGCATCCAAACAACTACCAATTCAAAAAAACAATTATTCACTGGCTAGACAATTACGATTATGAGGAAACAAAAAATATTTTCGGCAACGTAACATGATACCTAGTCAAATTCACCATGACAGACCATACACGCATACACCTCAGGCACACACATACCGGGCACGCCACAATTGCGGCGATAAGTCCCCTCTTTGAGGAGTGGCTAGAGAGGCGCCACGGCGTCCTCACCTTCCGCCTGACGCAGGTCCTCACCGGACACGGTTGTTTCGGGAGGTTCCTGTTCAGGATAAAGCGGGAGGAAACGCCCGGGTGTTACCATTGTGTGGATCGTCCGGAGGACACGGTGGAGCATACGGTGGAGGTCTGCCCGGCTTGGGCGGGGCACCGCCGTGTCCTCACGGAGGCGATCGGCAGCGGCGATCTCTCGCGTCCGGCCCTGATTCAGGCCATGGTCCGGAGCGAGAGTGCATGGGAAGCCGTCACTTCCTTCTGCGAAGCAGTAATGCTAGCGAAGGAGGAGGCGGAGCGCGCGAGCAGGAGACGCCCCGGGCGTCGGGAGTCGCGAGCCGACTTCCGGCCACCGTAGGCGCGGGCTTGCGGACGGTGGGCAATGGGTAGCTCACCGTCCGATTAGGAACAGGCCCGGGTCTACGGCGCGTTGTGTTCCACGCGCGCCTCAAAGAGATGTCAGCACCAACTGACGGGGTCCGTAAGGGCCAATGCCTGCCAGGGTTGCGAGTTTGTCCGAAAGGGATATCGCGGCCCCGGCACACAGGCTACGGAAGGAACACGGGTGGAAAAAAAAAAAAAGGCGCACACATACCCCCTCACACACACTACGAGTAATACAACCCTAACTCACATTCACCCTCACTCAGTCACTCTCCACAGAACGCAGTATTAATTTAAACGTTTTTTTTTTTTCTTCTATATTTGTAAACCTTCCGTCAATGCATGCCATAACTGTAATTAATTATTTCATGTTTGTCTATCAGTTCTGTACCATATTCCCTGTAAATTGAGAGGTCTGGCTCTTGTGATACAGGAACTCCTAGTACAAGAGCCTACACAAATGTTTGTGACTTTAAAGTGTAAATAAAGAAAAATATTTAAAAATATTACTTATAATATCATAATTTGGAATCGCGTTCCTACCTAGAGGAATTCCGTGCTACGCAGCTATACTCCCATAGCCTTACACATAATAATGTAATTACCACATACATGCTAAGTAACTTTAGATTCGCATAGCTTCCATAGCGTTGTCTTCCGGCCTACCATCAGACAAATATTTGTCAAAGTATTAGCGCTTCATTTACCAGCAACAGTAGGTACATCCACACGTGAGGTGAGGTCTGGGAGGAGGTAACACACAGAGACTCAACCACGGTTTTTGTATGAACGGTGAATTTAATTTGTTGTTAAAATACATTCATGTGTATTTCATGATTTGATTGGCTGTCGGTATTTCGGTCAAATGATGTTTGACAGCGTGGAACGTGGTAGATACATTCCATTGATTCTAGCAATACGATGGCGTCGTTTTCAAGTTAATAAATTAAAGGACATTTTGGAACAACACATGAAGCATTCATATCAAACTTGATTACAAACTGGTAGTAGTAGATACGTTGTTTGTTAGTTGCTTGGTTTGTTTTTGTATGTAAACGTGGGATAGGCCCAAGATAATAGTAATTATCATTTATTTTTATGTTCAAAATATACAGGGTGGCCGGCTTTGCGTCGATGTCCCATCGACGCAAAGCCGGCTACCATGGATTCAGTACATGATTCTGAACCCCACTGCGTTGAAATTTTTCGTCGGTTATTAAAAAAAAAAACAGCTGTTTCATAGAAAAGTGCAATACCTACGCGGTAAAATGTATGGAGCAGCTGTTTTTTTTTTTAATAACAGACGAAAAATTTCAACGCAGGAGGGTTCAGAATCATGTACTGAATACATGTTAACCGGCTTCGCGTCGATGTCCCTGACACCCCGTATTATGTAATGAATAAAAATCTAATCGCCTGTGTGTCAACATAAAAAATATAACAACGTTTATAAAATATCCTTTAAATATAAAAACAAAGCAAAACTGGCTCTCTGAATGTTTGCGGATACTATTTACTCATGTAAGTAACAAGATTCAAGTTAACGTGCATAAAGGTACACACGACAAACTCACGTTTTTGTCAGTAAACGGTGACGCAGCCGATCTCATCATGATCATTCATTTTTGTCGAAAACATAACAATTTTCGCACTTCGATAACGATAGGTACTCTAAAATAGCACTTAATCCCCGGTTTTGGGATTGTGTTTCCGTGTTCGCGACTTGCTTAAAAAGCATATACTCGTATAGCGGAGACAAATCGAACGATGTGCAGCTAGGAATCGGAATTTTATAGCTTTCCAGAAAGCTCTTAGTTTTGCTAAAAGCCTTTAATACTGTTCATCACATAATTTTTCGCCTTTATTTATTTATTTATTTATTTATTTATTTGGATCTCCAACAAAGATTACACCTTACATGCTAAAAATAAAACATAAAAAGATACAAATCCTTGTGCATCTTCAATTATAGGAGACCACAGCTTGCATTGAGATATCAAACAATCAATTATTAATATGGAAATAAAGTATACAATTTAAAGTAAAAATAACAAGAATTAAAATTATAAAAATAAAAAAAAAAACATATATATTGAGTTGAACAGTAGGGAGTTGAACAGTGGGGAGGAAGGTCAACACTTACTCAATATTAAGTTTTGCGTGTAATAGCAACTTAAATTTACTTAGGCTGTTGGAGAAAATGTCTATATCGTCGGAAGAACATGACAGTGAGTTGTATTGATTGGACATCCTAACAATCGGCGAGTGTTTACCTAGATTTGTTCTGTGTTGGGGGGCTTTCAGTAAAGGGCCGGGATAGCGAGGAATACGGGAAGGGACGTTAATGCGTAATTTTCTGAGAAGATCTGGACAGTCAATGCCATTATTGAATAATTTATACAGGAACAACATGTCGGAGATAGTGCGGCGAGATTTTAAATCTTTGAGTTTGAAGTGATTTAGTCTATGTTCGTAAGATCTACAATTTCTTACTTTAAACCTAAACGCTAGATGACGGACAAGTCTCTTTTGAACCCTTTCAATGCGACTTATGTGGACTTGGTACGAAGGATTCCACACCGTGCTGCAATATGCCTTTAAATTGAAAGCATTGGATTCAGGACCAGTTTAGAGAAACAATGGAGTTATTTTAACAATCTTTCTCAATTATATTAAAACCTCACAATGATTAATAAATATTTATTATTCAGCAATTATACAGCATGGAGTACCTAAGGGGCTGCCCTTAGGTAATAAGAGGCCCAACATACTGATGTTGGCTCCCTTTCTGTTTTAAGGATCATTCATAAATTACGTGTCAAGAATTTCACGATATTTTGGGTCCCCCGTTCTTGTAACAGGTGACCCCTGCTGTTTATAGTAATATTGATAGAATTGGTAATATTAAGTTTAGTAGATTTACGTATATGAAGTCACGTTTGTCACACGATATCACACATTGATGAGCCCCCTCCTTCCCCCTTAATGTTTGCACCAAAGACAGCCCCATTTTATGTCCAGAGAATCACTGTCCATTCCAAGGTTGCCTGGAAGAGATTGCAGTAAGCGATAAGGCCGCCCATTGTATATTTTGTAGTGTATTACTTTTTATTTATGTAATGTATAATCTGGTGTACAATAAAGTATATATAAATAAATAAATGTGTGACGTTTTTGGATGCCCATTATAATGTATTTTCGTTGCATGTTCATCAGGTTACACCTGAAGTAGATCACAATGGTGCCCCGCCCCGTGCCGCAGTCACCGACACCCCCCCTCATCCCCGAGTACTTCGCGGGGAGAGAGGTGTTCATCACTGGTGCCACTGGATTTATGGGAAAGGTAGGCCATTGGCTGTGTTACCATTCCAGGTGGAGGTACACAATAGTTTGTAACCATGACCGTCTATAATAAATTCAAACTGGGCTAATGAGTGTCTTACTCATTAGCCCATTTTGAATAATACGTTGAGTTTGATTTGCTGATACGTCTTCGTAAAATGTAGCTAGGTACTTACAGTGTATTAATCAATTCAGATTTGAATTAACTTTATTAAAAGCTTTTATTTAACTTGCAATGTATGTCTTATTTCAATCGAATTTATTGTTTAACCTTCATTCAAACTATAAACATTAAGTAAAAAATAATATATTTACAGTTATAATCAAAATGTAAAAATAACATAACATTCGAAAATGTGGGTACATTTTGCCATCAACCAAGTTAAAATCCAGACTCCGGACTAGCACAGACATATCCCTAAAGGAAAATCCCACCAAACCTGTGACCCACTTGCGCGGTAATTAGTTGCGTTACACACTAACAATAAAAGCCATTACCACCTTTTATGTTGACGATTCATTGCATTATTTACGTTGTCGAGCAGACGAAGTTGACAAACATATGAAGCGATGGATTAGGAATTTTCTTCAAAATCCTTCGGATTGTGATAGAATGTGTGTTCCATAGTTGGGGTGCTGGGGATGGAACCTAGGAGCCCACTTACGTCAATAACAGGTTGCATATCATGATGATGCTCCCGCAGGTGCTGGTGGAGCGCCTGCTGTGGACATGCCGCGACATCTCCCGCCTGCACCTGCTGATGCGGCACAAGAAGGACACCGCCCCCGAGAAGAGACTCGCGCAGCTCAAACAATCCCAGGTTTGACAAATACAAATTCAAATTCAATATAACACCGGTTTATACAATGTGGAGGCAAGTGAAGGCAATACTTTTTGATAGGAGTATTTTGGAACTGGAAGACGAAGCGTTGGACGGCCTCCCACAAGGTGGAGCGATGACCTGGTGAAGGCCGCAGGAATCCACTGGTTCAGATTCAGATAACTTTATTTGCTCAAACATGTGTGTACATACAATACAGTGCATGCAAGGTGTTATATAGGTACATCGAGTTGTGCTAACATGTTTACCATATTGTCATGGTGTGCAAATATTAATAATAAAAATTAGAATTTAAACAAAATAATAACAACATTCATTCACATTGACAATGCTTACATAAGTAGGTAAATAAATTAAATTAAATGATTACATAATTAATTCATATAGAAATAGATAGGAGTCACATCCAAAATTGACAAATATTCAAGTATATAAAAAAAATCATTCACATCATAATAATAATTATGCTTTACTAGCTAAAAAGATTTTACTATCCTTTTAAATGCTGCTACGCTTAGCTATTTCCAGCCATTGGGAAACTTATTGTAAATAATTGGAGCCATACAAAAAACACTTTTGCGCATCAGTGCAGTCCTAGACCTATGTGGACAGAGTTGATTGTTATCACGTCTATTCCTCGGAAACCGGTCTGCCATGCGGGGAAATAGCTTAGGATTTGATTTAACAAATAAAGTCAAATTGTGGCTTATGTAAAACGGCCTGCAGCTATCAGTCATTTTTCATTTAAATATGGAACAATTTTTTTGGGCTTTAAATGCAAATGATATCTTTATCCGTAGAGTCCCCAAAAAATAATGCCGTATCCAATAATGGGCTCTGCTATGCCATAATACTAGTAGGTGGTTAATATACGGCTACACCCAGCAAACCGTAACAAATAATATACTGATGAATGTCATCTGTAGACAGAGTAATCTGATAAGTGAGTATTGGCAGATTTCAGTTGTTCTATTCGTTCGCCCAGGTCCACTAATGTGCTGTTCAGTGGATCTTCGTATGCGGTGTAGTGAGATAATGATATATTAACCATATGGTTTAATTCTGCTATCTGAGGGATCGGAATATCAGAGTTTGATTTAATTGTGTTTGCTGATAGGGCCTGAGAATACAAGGTAAAATCTTTACTTTTTATTACGCATTTCGGACCTAGATCAATAATTCCGACTCCAGTCACCTGTTTAAAGGAAACTTGATCTTGACATATAATCCTCACTGAGTAGGTATAGCAGCAAAAATACATGTACCTCGATGGATTATTTAGTTCGAGCCAGCTGTCTTGGCAAGGGGATTTAATTACAACGCATTGTTTTAATTTATTATCCAGCTTGCAGA
Source organism: Agrochola macilenta (assembly GCA_916701695.1). Classification (NCBI taxonomy): domain Eukaryota; kingdom Metazoa; phylum Arthropoda; class Insecta; order Lepidoptera; family Noctuidae; genus Agrochola; species Agrochola macilenta. The sequence continues at coordinate 81,660 of OU753579.1, forward strand.
ATTTTTCATCGATGCTTAAGTGATTAATTGGTTTGTTAGCTTGGCACAAATATGGTCACTATGCAGGCATGATTGGAGCTCCATAAACGACATTGTGAAGAAAGCATCTTTCTTCAAACTAATAGCCACGAACTCCGCAACTGGTAGTACGCTAATCATATAATTTTGAACCTGCTGAGGAACTGGTATGATTTTATAAATCTTGTAGCTGTCTCTGCTGGTCAATGGAAAAGTAATCTCAAATATGAAGTATTCTTCCATCATTCTCGCCTTTACCTTCAACATACTGTAAATATTTATGTTTTAGGTCAGATTGTAGGTTGTCCACGGGCAGGGTAGTCTCCTTTGTTAGTTGTCCAGAAATGAACTGTAACTCACGCTGTAACTGATCTGGAGTTAACATATGAGCGTTGAATTTCCTGTGGTAAATATCCGTGATGATATCTAACAGAGTATCCTGGATCCTTTTAAGGTTTTAATTCCACGTCTCTTGTTACTTTTAACATCTACATAACCTGTGTAATCCACTCCAGTATGATATAATGGTGGGGCCGGGTTGCTTCTGGCTACGGGTAGCTCTCCCATCAATTGATGCTGTATTTTGGGCTCATGCTTTGCACGTGTAACGCAGTTTCTCACTTCCTTCCTTACAGCTTTATTTCCCGCAATAATCCAGTATCTCTGTCTAAGGTTAAATAAAGTTAATCGCGGTCCACTATGAAAGGTGAGCTGATGAGCTAGTTGAATTACTAGAGCAGTAAGCCGGCTGTTATGAGGTAATATCGCAGGATGCTTCATGTCCATACTCATGTTTGCTTTGCTCAACCGGCCTTTAACTCGTAGAATCCCCTCGTGATCAATAAAAGGATTAAGTTTTAATAGATTACTTCTGCTACTTAATTTACTATGTTTCCGTAATGACATAATTTCCGCTGCAAAATTCAGTTCGTTGTATGTATTTTATAATGAGTAATTTTGATTTTCTCAATTCATATAAGGTAAGATATTTGGGTAAGCTCCTATGCTTGCTTGACATGACTTCATTCTTGCTAAATTGTATTGTTTTGATTGCTCGTAAAAGCCATGCCACTATTTTAGTTATTTTATTGAGTGAACTGAACTTAAGTAACAGTTGCAAGATGATACTGTCCTTGCTATCATTTTGGACAGCATTTACTTGGTTTGCTGCTGATTTTGCTTTGATTTCTTGATCAGTGGTATAAATGAGTTGCTTGGCTTCTAATTTTTCGTCAAACGATTTCAAGACCTGCGGTCCTTGCCACCACAGCGTGTGATTCTTTAGTTGTGAAGCTGAGATGCCTCTACTGGCTGCATCTGCTGGATTATCCTCAGACTTAACATATCGCCAGCAGCTTGGTTTCATCACGGTTGTTATAATTTTAGTCCTATTCGCAACAAAGGGTTTCCAGCGAATGGATTCTCCTTGCAGCCACCCTAGGACCACCATGGAATCAGTCCATCCATAAATCCTCATATCTAACTCACTGTAACAACTGATAACTTTGTTCATTAACTTCGCTAATAAATACGCACCGCTTAATTCTAATCTCGGCAAAGATATGCTCTTCGAAACAGGTACTATTCGAGCCTTAGCAACAACTAGTACTACTGTTGTCTCATTTGCTTTCCGTAATCGTGCGTAAATTACTGCTGCGTAGGCTTTAGTTGATGCGACACAATAACCATGCAGTTCTATGACGTCATTAGGTTGATACCCTATCCAGCGCGGTATTTTGCATTGATTTAAGTATTCCATGTCTGTTTGTATCGCTACCCATTCTGCTTTGATGTTTCCAGGAACTTCTTCATCCCAATGCATTTTGTTTAACCACAGCTTTTGGAATATCAGCTTTAGCTTTGTTGTGAGTGGTGACAACCATCCCAGCGGGTCGAATACCTTTGATATTTCCGATAAAAGTAGACGTTTAGTTACTTTTGCGTTTGGATTAGCTATGCTGTATTTGAAAGTAAACCTGTCATCACAAGAATTCCAGCGAAGACCTAATGTTTTTGATGTACTTTCTGATTTAAAGTTAAAAATTATATCGCCGTTGCTTTTTTCTATATTTTGAAGGAGTTCTGAATGATTTGCTGACCATTTTCTAAGTGTAAAACCTCCTGATTTTAATAATCTGTTGAGATCATCAATAAGCTGCTTTCCTGTTTCGATGGAGTGTGATCCATGGACCAAATCATCCATATAAAATGACTCTTCTAGTATCTTCGCAGCTTCCGGAAAGTTTCTTCGTTCATCCGAGGCTAGACGTTTCAGAGACATCATTGCTAGAAATGGTGCTGATTTAGTTCCGTATGTGACGGTGGTAAGGTTATACGTTTGCAAAGGTTGATCTGATGCATACCTCCATACGATTTGCTGATATTGCTGATCTTCTTCGCTCATCAATATCTGCCTGTACATCTTCTCGATATCCGATGTATAAGCGAAACGATATTGACGCCACTTTAAAATCAGTTCTTGTAGGTCCTGTTGTAAATTTGGACCTTTATTCATCAGGTCATTCACACTATATCCGCTTGACGTCCTTGCTGACGCGTTGAACACTACGCGTAGCTTTGTAGTTGCTGATTCTGCTCGTTGCACGGAATGGTGCGGTAGGTAACATGATAGCGCTTGTTTGTTATTTTTGCTGTTACGAGTACTAGGTACCATATGTCCTAAGGCAATGTACTCACTAATAAATGCTTTGTATTGTTCTGCTAAAATGGGTTGTTTGCTAAATTTTCGTTCCATATTATGGAACTGTGCTATGGCCATCTCTTTCGATGAACCTAGTTTTCCATTTATATCAGCTTTTAGTGGCAGTCTTACTTCGTACCGCCCGTCTTCACAACGTTTTGTTGTTGATGAATAGAAGTCTACACATTCTTGATCTTCCAATGATAAGTTCGTATTTTCGCTTATATCCTCGATCTCCCAAAACTGCTGAATATCGTGAATATTATTCATGACGACGTTGCATTGAAGTGATGACATTTGGCCCCCGCCATAAATGATCCACCCAAGCTGTGTTTCTTGTAACACAGGTTGCGATAAGCTTTCTCCTTTGATCAATCCTCCTAATAATATCAAGCCATTCACTTGAGCGCTTAGTAATAAGTCCACTGGACGGCTATGGTTAAAATATGGATCAGCTAGTTTAAGATTTTCTATGTAGGACCACTTCGATGTGTCAAAGGATTTATACGGGATATCTTTTAGTAGGTTGCTCATGATAAGTACGTCGGTGGTAAACGAAAAGTAATTATGTGTAGAGAAACAACATAATGTGACCACACCGTTGCAGTTGTTTTCGACTTCCCCTACTCCGAATATCAATCCGTTGAATTTAGATCTTTGTACTCCTAACTTCTTCGCTGCACTTTCTCTTATCAGAGAAACTTGTGATCCAGGGTCCATTAGAGCCCTTAAGACATGATAAGATCCATCAATCGCTGCGACTTTAATCAAGGCTGTAGCTAACAAAACTTCATTCTTTCCTGGTTCATTTTGTGACACATGCGCAGTCATTGCGACATTGTCTTGCGAATTTGGGTCAGGTGTTGTCGTTACAACGCTATTCGATTGCGATATATTTTTTGAGCAGGCGTCATGTAAAACGGAGTGGTGATTTCCGTCACATTTGCGACATCGCCTAACGGAAATGCATTGCTTGCCATTATGGTCAAATAAACAATTTTCGCATAATTTTAGTTTTGCGGCTGCTTTTAATTTTGCTTCGTTAGGCAACTGCAAAAATTTTTCGCAATTAAACATTTGTAACGTTGATGACCGCAAAATTGACATTTGCTGGTCGACACGTGCAAGGCTTTTAAATGCGGCTTGTTAAATTTATTGGCGTAGTCGTATCGCTTTGCTTTTTGATTTTCAGGAAGATCGTTATTTGTATGATTGCTTGATTTCGGTGATGCTTGATCTAGCTTTCTGCGGGATGCTTCCAGGCTCGTAAATTTACTTTCTAAGTAGTCCAAAAAATCCTGCAAAACCGGTAGCTCTCTAGAATTTTTAAGGGAGTCTATGTAATCCCCATAGGTTTCGCTATCAAGCTTCTGTGACAATAAATGCACGAGAAGCGGATCCCAGGTGCTTATATCAATCCCTAAGTTCCGTATGGCATGTAAGCTTTCTAGTGTTATGTCATGCAATTTTTTAATATGACCTACTGTTTGCTGCTGCATAGTAGATAAACCTAGCATAGTATTTATAATTGATGAAAAAATGAGCTTTTTATTGTTATACCGATGGTTTAAGATTTCCCAGCAGGTATCATAGTTACTGGAACTTATGGGAAGATGCTGAATGAGTCTCTCCGCCTCACCCTTGACCTTTCCTTTCAAAAATTGCATTTTTTGCGCTTGCGACAAGGTAGGGTTGCTGTGAATAGCTTCGGTAAAGAGGTCCTTGAATGACGTCCAATGCTGATAATTTCCTGAAAATACAGGGATATCCATTTTCGGTGTGGAGTACTCTCTATGTGACACACTCCAAAGCTTTTTGTTGATCATTTTCTTTAGATGGATATAATATATGCTCGCTCATGCTGTGTATAAGCTGCCTCGTAATCATCATCCTCTCCACCTATCTCGCTATCTATCTCCCAATGAAGACAGTCAATTTGTGACCAGCGTGCTTGTAGAGTTCGTAGTGCGTCCTCCATTTCCCACTTTTCTGACATGGAGTCTAGGTCGATTAAACCCGCTGATCTCTTGAACGCTTTAAAACTTGCTGCTTGTTTACGTATCATGTTATCAAATTTGCTAGTTGACCCTCTTGACTCTATAGTACGTAAACTGCTTACTTTTCTTGTCTGCTCAAAACCCGATGGCTCTGCTTCTTGTTCGGCTTCTTTTAGCTCCTCTTGTGTCGCTTGAGTACTCCTAACGGTTCTCATAGGCGTTAGCTTGCTTGATAATTGCTGGCGTTGTTCGCTGTTTAGAGATTTGGCGGCTGTATAATGCTTGCTAACCTTTTCATGCTCTGAGTTTATAAAGTACGAATGATCTTTGACCCCCATATTCACAGATAGCTAAGTGATTATTCTGATAATCTGACCAATACTTCTCTAACATCTCTAATCGCCGTTTGAAATAGTCATCAGATTTCCTATCTGCGCTATCCTTTTTTATATTTATCGGTATTTTCCGGATTAATTCGCTAAGTTCAATTTGTTGATAGTAAAGATCCTCCATGTTGCTGCTAGTTAGTTTTTGACGTTAAAAAGGAAAGATCTTACTTGAACAATACTGGCGTTTGAATGCCGCTGGTTTGCTGTCGTCGCACTTCGATTGCTGATGCTCTGCTGTAACTGGACACTGTCGTCCTGCTGCTGTAGACACCGAGTGCTGCTGCTGTAAATACCGATTCGCTGCTTGCTATTCCGGATGCTGACTGCTTCGTGCTTGAAGCGCTGATGTTCCGTTGCTCGGGATGCTCAGGAACGTTGCTCGTGTTCACTAGTATTGCAACTCCACCCTGTGCTGCTATAGGGTTTTGCTACAAATACTTTGCTAAAGTTCTGCGTTTGCGAAACTATGTCCTCAGTTCACGCGTATCACTGTTATCCAATTTGCTGATTTCCGAACGAGATCACTCACTAGATTCTAAATACACGTATCTCCCCAAAGAAAAACGAATACTAAAACTCGCGAGATCCCGCCCGATAGCTCGAAGGACCATGTAGAAGCTAGTAGAAGGTTGGAAGATAGTCAATGATACGGCTGCGTTTTAAGGTAAAAATAAATGTATTCAACGGACCAAAGGTTATAAATATAAAGGAGCGAGGGAGCACACGCGATGACCGCTAATCGAGTACTGATTGCTCAGTTGCTATTAATTAATTAAGTTACGTAAAAATGCTTAGTCGTCAGTAGTGTATGGTTTCACCGTACAATGAGTTTAATGTACTCGTATTGTCGTCTGCACCCTGTACGTCTTACAGAAGATTGGATGAGGTGCTCTGTGTTATAACAATAAGAGGTGCGCTAATGTCAATATAAAATGTTCTCATGCTAATTATAATAACAACATAACATCACGCCTGTACTCCGCGAACGAGTAGGCAGAGGTGTACCTATAGAACACCCACATTACACATTACTGAGAAATTCCAGATGGGAAAACCCAAATTATAATAACAACAGAATAATTGTCTGCTTTATTTGAAAAATATACATGTATTTAAATATTAGCATACAAAACATGAAAAAAAAATGTAGCTGGCTGGCATCGGGAACAGGGTTCAAGACCCTGTTCCGGATCCTACCGGTCAGGGCTCCAGAGAGTGGCACCTCCTTACAATACAAGCCGTATCCAGAAGTATCGCTTTCTGAATAAAGCCCTTACTCCACCTGACCAACGAGAGCCTCCTCAGGTGTTGGTCGAAGCTCTTGGCTATTGACCCATTGGCTGTCACGACTATCGGCACAATATCCCTGAGTCCACATCCCACAATCAAATACAAGACAACCCCGCGAGCCAAGTCAAGATACTACTAGATTTATTACACAAAGATAATTGCTTTTTATGTTATCAATTTCTTTTTTTTCTGTTGTGTAAATTGAAAATTACTAAAAATAATTTCATGTTTAGTAAATATTATCAACTTTAGATACAGATAATTGCTTATTTAAATAAGCCTTACTATTAATATTTGCATTACTATTTGCCAAAATATTGCGAAATGTGTCATCGCACAAGAATACTTATTTACTAACACTTTGTAATTTGAATTGTTACATCTTGTTTCATATAATTAAATTAACTAGTGGTCGCCCAGAGGTCGAAATCGACTTTAATTCATTTAAATTTTAAGTTGTATAGTACACTAAAAAATACAATAGATGACGTATATTCAGTAACCTAATCCGCTTAACCGTTCTTAAGGAGTCATAAAGAACCCTATAAGAAATCGACACGTGTTTCACCTCTCAACGAGACATCCTCAGGATGGCTATTGACTTGTTGCGAACCCGGACCCGACGTGTGAACACGTTAAGCGTCGAGAGCAGTGTGAGTCAATTCGCCCGCCAACCCCACTTATATAGGATTACCGCCCCGCCCACCTCGGCTAGGATCGTTATCAGCGCGATAAGGGGCTGCGAACAAACGCAATAAAGTAAGTAAGCAATAAATACAACAATTCCAAGGTCTCCTTTATTGCGTTTGTTCGCAGCCCCCAATCGCGCTGATAACGATCCTAGCCGAGGTGACTCGCACTGCTCTAAATTATAAAGAAAAGATAATTAAAACTAAAAACAAAAGACGCAGCCCGTATGCAAGCATGCAAGTGTATGAATGACAGTCAGAGTGCGTGATTGTGAGTGTGAAGGTGTGTGAATGTGAATGAATTAGTGTGTATGCGTGAGGTTCAAAGGGGTGCGGGCATTAGGTGTGGGGTTACTTTTTATTCGGTAGATATTTTTTTTTTAAATTCATTTGTGTTCTTATTATACACATAAATCTCTTTGTTTAGTCTATTATACAGCTGAGCTGACCGTCTGTTGTATTGTATCCGGGCGAACTTGGTTTTAGTTTTAGGAACTTCCGCTATTATGTATTTTCTTCTTTTCAAGGTTATGCTGGGGTCAAAAGGAAGAGATTTGTGTTTCTTCAGCACAGTTTTAACTATATATAGTTTTCGCACCGAGAGTAAATCGCTAATATGGTAAAGACTCTGTGTGGGATATCTAAGATTTTTGAAGTACATCAGTTTTATTAGAGCCCGTTGTCCTCGCTCAAAGTCTATACATTTTGTCTTAGCCGCAGCCCCCGAAATGGGGATGCAGTACACTAAGACAGACTGTACTAACGCTATATATATTTCATTGAGAAGGTTTTTGGGGGCATTTTTATTGGTGAGTAATTTTTTTTGTACGATATACCTCAGTGTCTTGAATATCCAGCTCAGTTTTCGGATTCTGCTAGTGACCTGTTCAAGATGGGGGTACCAGGATAGTCTTTGATCAACAATTACACCAAGATACTTCGTTTGTGATACTTGACTAGTATTGGACATTGACAGTTATTTGCATCATCACACGTATGTACCTTTATGCTAAAATCTGTATTTGGTTGTGTTCTGTGTGATAAACTAAAACATATGTTTTGTTTTGGCTGTGTTGAGTGTGAGCAGGTTATTTTTAAGCCATCCAGCTATTTGTGTCATACCGGCTTCAGCACTTCTGGCAACATCATACCAGGAATTCCCGGAAAAGACTATAGCAGTGTCGTCGGCATAAGAAAACCCTCTTTTTGATTTTAAGGTTGCAGAGGTCGTTTTTGTAAAGGAGGAACAACGTAGGCCCTAGCACACTTCCCTGAGGGACTCCGAATGTGACATTTGCATCGTAACTAACGTCAGTTCCCACCTTAACCCTCTGTCTCCTGTTTGAGACAGAGTACATCTCAGAGTAATAACTGTTACTCTGAGGAGTACATACTAATTCCATGCTGCCATGTCTTGATTCTAAGGTAGCCATCTTGTGTCAAACGCATGGTAGTGTGTGTAATGTATTTTTTATTAATTTAATTTATTTCTAATGTATATTATATTAAAATATTAGCTTTCAGCACTCCTTCTCCATATAAACTTTAACTGTGCCATACTCCTCCGTCCGCGTAATTTTCGTAAAAAGGCTCACAAAGTTTTTGCTTCACGTATTAATATACATTACTATCCTTCAATTAAATTGAAATGGTGCATTATTATATTACTTAATATTATTAATTAAATAATATATTAATTAAGTAATAATTATTATGTCCTTTATTTCATTATAAATACTTATAAATTATGTTTTTAAATATTAGAATATAAAAAATTTAAACATTTAAAAATATAAAAAATAGTAGCCCACCGGTATCGGGAACAGGGTCCAAGCTACCGGCGGTCAGGGCTCCAGAGAGAGGAACCTCCTGACAATGCGAGCCGTGTCCAGAAGTACCGCTTTCTGAATCAAGCCCTTGATCCAGCTGCCCAACGAGAGCCTCCTTAGGTGTTGGTCGAGGCTCTTGGCAACTAAGCCATTGGCTGATACGACTATCATCGGCACAATGATCGCTGAGTCCACATCCCACATGTCGACAACCTCGTGAGCCAAGTCAAGATACTTGATTTGTTTATCTTTCTCAGCTTTCACGAGGTTCCCGTCATGCGGGACTGTTATGTCATAATAATTATTATATATTTTTTTTTTTTTTTTTTCTAAATGTTTTTCTGTCTCGCGAACGATGGAAGGAGTGGAGGGAGGCCTTTGCCCAGGAGTGGGACAGAGTAGGCTAGTAAAAAAAAAAAAAAAAATGTTTTTAATACTTTATCATCATCATCATCGTCTTGTCCCGAATTATTTAGGGTCATCAGCTTGTGTTCTTCTTCCCCGCATCTCTATTACCCATCATCTAAGTCAGTGTTTCTGAAAGTGGGCGATAACGCCCCCTTGTGGGCGCTGGAGGCCTAGAAAGGGGCGGTAAGCGGCCCAGAAAAAATTGGGGGGTGTTGAAGTGGTTTAGGGGGGCGATGGCTGATTTGTAATTTCATCTACTAAATATTTTAAAATTCACTGAAATTAAATCTACTTATTACACAACATTTATTATTTAGTTCATATTTGATGTCCCTGTTTGATTGTACAAAAACTAAAAATATTTAATATAGATTTCGTAGGATAGCCCATGAGCAATTAAGTTTTAATAACGCGATTTGTGCAATCCTGTATGATCGGCAGGTTCATCGATACTTGTTCTTACATTCTCAGTACGATTGAACGTCGAATGTGATAAACGAGTTTGCGTTCTAATTGCTCTCACTGGTAAAAAAGTTTAGTTTAGAATGTAAGTTTAAACTCCAGACCAGACTAATATAGCACACTGCAATTAAATTAACTAAAGTAATGAATGTCATTGTAGTTTTCAAGCTGTGGTAAAGTAAAAAAAAATGGGGGGCGCTGAAAATTTTTTTTTTTTCAAATTGGGCGGTAGATGGAAGTTTGAGAACCTCTGATGATACTCTGATCCCCCCGACAGTAGTTCTGGTCACAGCACAAATAAACCATACACAAAAAAAACGGCATTTTCTAGTTGTAAAATATCACCGTTTTTCATCGCTCATATTTTGTTTTTGAAAGGTGTTCGACGTGATCCGTCAACACTGCCCGCAGCAGCTGGACAAGCTCAGCATGCTGGCCGGTGACGTCACCAGGCCAAAGTTCGGCTTCGACCAGCACTCCATCAGCCAGCTCAACCAGGTCAGTTCACAGGACTACACTCAAGACGTAGATAGAGGTTATGCGCTAGTGGTACGTCAACACTTGCGCGGCGGCGTAGATGGAAGCCAAATACGCCTGTTACAACATGCGGTACTTCTTTCACTTGTCGTCTATAGTGTGACATCCTAACTTAATATTAAAAACTAACTGCGCCGTTAGGCGAGGGTTTTAAAAATATTTTATATAAAGAAAATCATTCCGAGAGATTGAAACTATTTTGTTCATAGCAAACACACGTTACATTGTCGGTGATAACATGTTACATTGTCGGTGTTACTGTGTTACATTGTCGGTGATAGCATGTTACATTGTCGGTGTTACTGTGATACATTGTCGGTGTTACTGTGTTACATTGTCGGTGTTACTGTGTTACACTGTCGGTGTTACTGTGTTACATTGTCGGTGTTACTGTGATACATTGTCGGTGTTACTGTGTTACATTGTCGGTGTTACTGTGTTACACTGTCGGTGTTACTGTGTTACACTGTCGGTGTTACTGTGTTACATTGTCGGTGTTACTGTGTTACACTGTCGGTGTTACTGTGTTACATTGTCGGTGTTACTGTGATACATTGTCGGTGTTACTGTGTTACATTGTCGGTGTTACTGTGTTACACTGTCGGTGTTACTGTGTTACATTGTCGGTGTTACTGTGTTACACTGTCGGTGTTACTGTGTTACATTGTCGGTGTTACTGTGATACATTGTCGGTGTTACTGTGTTACACTGTCGGTGTTACTGTGTTACATTGTCGGTGTTACTGTGTTACATTGTCGGTGTTACTGTGTTACACTGTCGGTGTTACTGTGTTACATTGTCGGTGTTACTGTGATACATTGTCGGTGTTACTGTGTTACACTGTCGGTGTTACTGTGTTACATTGTCGATGTTACCACAGATTAATGAGATGGGACACTCCGCAAAATAATTTAAATAAAAAGCGTCTCTTGCTACTACACAATAAAGTGCAATCTTCGGACTACGTTTTAATAATAATAGTAAACCCATTTATTTCCAACAACCTTTACTTAGAATCTATTGTTTTAAACAAATGACATGCAAACTTATTTAAATATTTATTTCTTAGTTTTCTGATGTTGGAACCCCAGTTTAGGTATAGGTTTCCTCCAATTTATTCCAAATCTCTCTGTCCCTTGCTTTTATTTGCATTCTTTTCCAGCTATGGTTATTAAGTATATCGTTAATCCATCTGTTCTTTCGACGTCCTTTGCTTCCTTTACCAATTGGTCCTTCCCATGTTGTTGTTTCTAGTGTCCATCTTTTGTCTCTGCATCTTCCTAGGTGCCCTGCCCAACCCCACTACGTTACACTCACTGAATTGTGAATGTATGGAGCAGCTGTTTTGTTTTTAAATAACCGACGAAAAATTTCAACGCAGTGGGGTTCAGAATCATGTACTGAATCCATGGTAGCCGGCTTCGCGTCGATGTCCCTGACATCCTGTATACATACATATATATGACGTTCGCGCGGTAAACTCTAATCGCGCGATGCAGGATTTGTGTGACGTCATGTCTTCTATGCGTAGTTATTATGTGGCGGTGTAACCGCCACATATTGTGATGTGTTTCAACATCCGGACAAACCTACTGATGTTTATGTTTATATTTTGTTTAGTATTGTCTTTGTTTGTTGTTTCTAAATTAATAAAAAATGGAACAAAATAATTGACGAAAAAACTATGAAAAACTACATTTTTCTGCGTTGGGGACCGAAAACATTTGTGTAGTAATTTGTGAGCAGACTATTACAAGTTCTTACGGTGATCAGATATGCGTGTCCACCATAGAAATATAAATAACAGTCTTATATCTATGGTGTCCACGATAGCACATGTATGGGGAGTGCTTACCCCTTAATTAGCTGATGACGCTCCCTCTTACCTCCCGCAGGTGTCGGTGGTGGTCCACTCGGCGGCGACGCTGAAGTTCGACGAGCCGCTGTCGGCCGCGGTGGGACAGAACGTGCGCCCCGTCATCACGCTCATGGACATCTGCGACCAGCTCCCCAACATGCAGGTCTGTACGGCAACTGCTTGTGGTCGCAAGCGCTACTACCAAGCATGACATCCTGGGTATCGTAATCTGTGGCCCGGGTCGGGCTGCTACGGGTACTTAGTGTTATTGGGTTTTTTCATAAGGAATTTCTCAGTAGGAGTCTGGATTTGTGCCCGATTGATGGCAGTAGACTCGCCCTTTATTACATGGGACTTAACATAACTGGCGAACTGTAGGTGTACTATAGCAGGGCAGCACTGCCTAACACTTCGGCGATAACAGGCGTGATGTTACGTATGTGTGTAGTTCAACTGTCACAACCGAATGAAGGGTGGTCGACCGTAGCTTTTGGTATTTATAAAGCAGCATTCTCGGCTTCCAAAAGTAACATATTCATCTGTGTTTAGAAGGTTTCAACTGAAAATGAGTTGTTCCTAATGTTTAATAATAATAATAATAATAACCGCCGTATCTCTACGTTGACGTCGTGGTGGGGCTTGCGCGCTCCGAACTCTGGGTCTGTGCCGGTAGAGTTTACTCTGCCGGAACAGGTCTAGGATGAGGGGCCAGACCAAGAGAGATACAGAAACCCGCAGGGCAGCATGTGGCGAGCTGTTGGGCAGTAGCGACCCCACGGACCCTATCTCCCGGGAGAAATCTTGTTCCTCATCTCTGGCTTGCCTTTATTGGCCGGCTGGAGTGAACACTGACGAGAAACAGAGCTCCCACCTCATTCTTGCCTTCATTGGCCGGCTTGAGTGGAGATTCGCAAGAGCAAACGTGCTCGGAGGAAGGAAGTATTCCTGTAAGTGCTCGTAGGGATCTTGACCATCTTCCGGGCTCTGGGATTGTTCTGAAAGCCGTGGAATACCTCTCCACTTCTCAAGCACCTCAGGACATGTTGCCCCCTTGTCGCTACGTCATTATGTGCTAGCGACAGTTTTCGGGGGCCCATTATTGAGTGTGCAAGTCACCCCCTGCCATTTTTCCGTGTACATATAAAACATTGATCAGGCAGGGGCCATAGTCCTTCCATAGTTCCAGGTCACCAGTCAACTTTAGCCACCCAAACCCATAGCCCAATTTATTTTGTTTCCATGTTCTGCAATAGTTCTGCACCAACCGGGGGTTGTCCTTGGGTGCACTTGCGTAGTGCATACAGGGATAACCGTCGGTTGGTGCCTCAATACACAAAAATGTCTAAGGGGCCTCTGCGAGTTGGCTTCGGCCCCTCGTACGCCTTCCAAAGGTCCGGGACCCTAGGGTCCCGAGATATGCAAAGACATTTTAAAATAATAATAATAATAATAATTGCTTTATTTTCAGGCAACTAAGGCCCATAGACAGAATACACAAAATAATCATAGATAATAATAAACTAATACATAATAAAAAACATCACTATAAAATCGAGTTAATACGTTGAGTCGGCGACGTATTATTGCGCTGAGTCGTGGTGTCATGTAGCCTTCCGCGAAGACGCCGATACACGACACCCGTCGGCCAAAATTCCTCCTTCATGAAAGTCTCCAAGTGATGAGTCGGAACCCGCACCACAAAAGATTTGAAGTTAATCTTATGGCGCGACTCCAACTTCTCGACTCTCAAGGTGAACTTGATCTTCATCCTGATGTACTCCACGACCTCCTCTACCTTCGTGGTGTGATGTAGACGTGACACGTACAGCTGCGTCGTTGGAATAGCTGGACGCAGCAACATGTCGGGACCAGTCATTGCGGTACCGCACTGATTGCGACAAGCAGGCTTCTTCTTCTTGTTCTTCTTCTGCACGCGAATGAAGCCTTCTTCATCGGCCTGTCCTTGGCTTGTTACCGGCGGTAACGAGCTTCGAACTGCTTCGGAGGGCCGCTGCCGCTGATGATTTGCGGGAGCTTTAATTACGGCAGCCGAGTAGGCACGTACCGGTGATGACGTGCTAATTTTGGTCGGCGTCCCAACAATGGGGGCAACCAATGGTCCCAGCAATGGGGTTTTAATCAACGACGAAATTTGATATTACTTTTATAACAACAATCGTCAAACGAAAGGTGATTCACAATGAGTATTTAATTTCAATCATAGCGCTCAATTTATAAGTGGCACTACAAATTACCATCCACAGGCACGTTTTCTGACCCATTTGTTTATATTTTCATCAGATATTTTTGCAACTGACCATGCCTACCATTACGCAAGTACAGGTATAACGTAATGTTACCTGTGGCAGGTGCTAGTGCACGTCTCGACCGCGTACAGCAACGCGGAGCTGGCGACAGTGGAGGAGCGCGTGTACGCCCCGCCGGCGCCGCTGACGCAGCTGCTGAGCCTCGTCGATGTGCTGCCGGCTGGCATGCTGGCCGAGATCACCCCCAGGTGAGCGCGTTACATTAATACTGACTCAACACAGCCGCACGCACGGGTCGATCAATCAGGTTAAATAACGCTTGCCGCGGTTGGTCCCTGGACGGGTGACCATCTTTACATACCGAGACCCCTCCGTGTCTCGGAAAGCACGTTAATTCGTTGGTCCCGGCTGTCATTCGAGAATATTTGGCAGTCGTTACGTGTCGTCAGAAGCCCGAAAGTTTTACTACCAGTCTTATCAAAGGATATCGTGGTACCCAGTGCTGGGCTGTGGAGGTCAGCTAATCAGTTAGCAGATGCATATCAGTGCAGATCAGTGAGCATGTCACTGATACAGAGTTCTGGCTGCTGGGAAATTCCTGATGGAACAACCTAAAAACAATTTGCCCGACCTGGGAATCGAACCCAGGACCTCAGCTCAACAGTAGACAGCGCTGCGACTATAAGGCTAACGAGGCATCGAGGTTTCATTATTCCTAAGTGACCATGTCACATCATCTGGCTGCCCTACTTATTCCTGAGTGACCATGTCACATCATGTGACTGCCCTACTTATTCCTGAGTGACCATGTCACATCATCTGGCTGCCCTACTTATTCCTGAGTGACCATGTCACATCATCTGGCTGCCCTACTTATTCCTGAGCGACAATGTCACATCACCTGGCTGCTCTTCTTATTCCTGAGTGACCATGTCACATCATCTGGCTGCCCTACTTATTCCTGAGTGACCATGTCACATCATCTGGCTGCCCTACTTATTCCTGAGTGACCATGTCACATCATCTGGCTGCCCTACTTATCCCAAGTTATTACTGGTCGGCGCAACATGTCTTTTTCTTCCACACTTCCCTATAGTCGTCGCTTCGTTATTCTCCCCCTTTCTATCCACATCATCTCTCACACAGTCCATCCATCGTTTCTTTGGTCTTCCCCTACTCCTGTAGCCAGCCACATATTCCACATTCATACTCAAAACTTTCCTCACAACGTTTGCTCATTTCATTTGTTTTTTGAATGAATGCACTCAAAACTATAAAATAAACTATTAACTATGAAAATGAGCTTAGTTACTGATGTGCCCTATGTCCAGGATATATTATAGGTACCTATCACCTTTGACTACTCTTGCGACACTGCATGGAGCTTGATGCTCAATAAAACGTAGACAACGAAAATGAAGAAACGAAAAAAAAATTAAGACTTTCACAATGTATTAAATCCTGAAAACACTTCGTTCTACTTTAGTTAAAATATTTTTTTTTAGGACAATATGCGGACCGATGTTCTTCGCTTGAAAAATAATCTAAGAGAATAGGTACCAAAAATTAGAAGTCGTTTTTTTAATTTCGTGGTGTAAAGCAACGTCATTTATAAGCGCCAGAGGAATACGCTTAGCAATTTGCTGCTACGTGTTGCGAACACAAAGCTTACAGGCGCCAACAATCTTCATTCCCCTTCTCAACTTCTCATCCTCATCAAAATGCTTGTCACTTAATAATTATTACTCACTTACTTCATTTAAATCCAGGTTAATATCCCCGAAGCCGAACACCTACACGTTCACTAAGGCGATGGCGGAGAGTGTGGTGGCCGAGCGAGCGGTCACGGCCAAATACGCAACCGCCATCTTTAGACCAACCATAGGTAAGTTACCAGATAGTACTAGATAGTAGTGTCAAGGGTGTAATCAGTATAAGGTCTTTTGTTCTTGGTCGTTTCATTGTTAATAATTTTCCAAACTGTCTTTATTTTATTATCTGCTGATTTAACCTAATGAAAGAAGCTTTAGATGCTTTGCAGATATTTTTTAAAGTTTTAGAGTAAGTAGCAACATAATTATTAAAAGTTTGCGTGTAATTACTAATATAATTACGTGTTAATAGGCTTAAGGCCATACAGTTCAAATAATCTTTCCCTACTTTTCCTGATCCCTTTAGTTGCCCAGTCACTGAATAAAAACTTAGGGCAAATAATTGTAGTGTGGTAGTAGTTTTTTTCTTAAATGAATTATTGAACTCTGCACTGAAAAGAATTATTCATACAAAATATGGCCATTGGACAAATTTAGGCCCTGAGCACATAACTTGCGAATTAAAATGTTGTTAAACTTATTTAAATTACCCGATGTTATTGGTCTAATTTGAAGCTGCACTTTTTATATTGGTGTGCTGGGCTCAAAAATAACGGTTTGACCGCTGTGATCAGAAGGGAGATAATTTACAATGGCTTTATCTAAATAGTCGCAGCAACAAAAGACATTATTAATACATGTAGCAATAGTCGAAGTTATTCGAGTTGGTTCTAAAAACACAAGATTGAATGATTTGAAGAGGCTTAATAATCTACTGCTATTTGAATTATCTTCTAAAATATTAATATTAAAGTCGCCACAAATAATTACTGATTCAATACATTCTACTAACTATGGTATAATATACACAATAAAAAAAAAACAAAATGTAGAAAGAAGAATCGAAGAAGTTGGGAATCGAAACTACCCGAGGTTTGCAAAGCAATCGTCTAACCGCTTAGTTATTTGCTTTGTTGAAAGTTAGCTAAAATAGCTGTACATATTTCATGATTGACTGCTTAGTTCCATAAAGATATAGCGTGATGATCATCATTTAAAAAGTTAAATCGGTAACTATCTACAATATCCTATTCTTTGGCGCGTTCTTTTAGAATTTGCGGAGAAAAATACAAACATAATACCATATTGCTCATCCCCCATAGCAAATAGTTTATACCATAGAAATATACGAGTAAATAACAGTTCTTCTTTCTTTTATCTATGGTTTATACCCTACAATTTGACAGACTTATAGGGAATATCTATGCGAAATTTTAACAGAATCTGTTCAGTAGAATTTGCGTGATGCTGGAATATACCTACAGACAAACAGACAAATAGACAATAATTCTAAAAACTATATTTTTAGCATTATAATCGATCTCAGAGCTCAATGCAATAACTTTTTTGTATGTAGGGGGGTAATTTGGGAAATTTCTTGTCGGATTTGAAAAAATATTTTTGCATTGGATAGCCCAATTCTCGAAGTAGGTTATAGACTCACGGACGAATTCGCGGGCAGAAGCTTGTTTTTTATAAAATTATAATAAACATAAAAAACATCTTCTCGATTTCATCCTATTTTCTACACTTACAGTTATATCATCTCTCCGCGACCCGTTCCCCGGCTGGATCGAGAACCTCAACGGCCCCTGCGGCGCGCTGGTGGGCGCCGGCAAGGGGGTGCTGCACGTGCTCAACTGTGGCGGCGCCAGGAGAGCAGACATGATGCCTGTGGACATCTGCATCGACACGCTCGTCGCCGTGGCCTGGGAGACCGCCATCGATGAGTTAGTACAACATTTATACACGTGCTACACGCTGCGTGCTGCACGTGCCCAACTGTGGCGGCGCCAGGAGAGCAGACATGATGCCTGTGGACATCTGCATCGACACGCTCGTCGCCGTGGCCTGGGAGACCGCCATCGATGAGTTAGTACAACATTTATACACGTGCTACACGCTGCGTGCTGCACGTGCCCAACTGTGGCGGCGCCAGGAGAGCAGACATGATGCCTGTGGACATCTGCATCGACACGCTCGTCGCCGTGGCCTGGGAGACCGCCATCGATGAGTTAGTACAACATTTATACACGTGCTACACGCTGCGTGCTGCACGTGCCCAACTGTGGCGGCGCCAGGAGAGCAGACATGATGCCTGTGGACATCTGCATCGACACGCTCGTCGCCGTGGCCTGGGAGACCGCCATCGATGAGTTAGTACAACATTTATACACGTGCTACACGCTGCGTGCTGCACGTGCCCAACTGTGGCGGCGCCAGGAGAGCAGACATGATGCCTGTGGACATCTGCATCGACACGCTCGTCGCCGTGGCCTGGGAGACCGCCATCGATGAGTTAGTACAACATTTATACACGTGCTACACGCTGCGTGCTGCACGTGCCCAACTGTGGCGGCGCCAGGAGAGCAGACATGATGCCTGTGGACATCTGCATCGACACGCTCGTCGCCGTGGCCTGGGAGACCGCCATCGATGAGTTAGTACAACATTTATACACGTGCTACACGCTGCGTGCTGCACGTGCCCAACTGTGGCGGCGCCAGGAGAGCAGACATGATGCCTGTGGACATCTGCATCGACACGCTCGTCGCCGTGGCCTGGGAGACCGCCATCGATGAGTTAGTACAACATTTATACACGTGCTACACGCTGCGTGCTGCACGTGCCCAACTGTGGCGGCGCCAGGAGAGCAGACATGATGCCTGTGGACATCTGCATCGACACGCTCGTCGCCGTGGCCTGGGAGACCGCCATCGATGAGTTAGTACAACATTTATACACGTGCTACACGCTGCGTGCTGCACGTGCCCAACTGTGGCGGCGCCAGGAGAGCAGACATGATGCCTGTGGACATCTGCATCGACACGCTCGTCGCCGTGGCCTGGGAGACCGCCATCGATGAGTTAGTACAACATTTATACACGTGCTACACGCTGCGTGCTGCACGTGCCCAACTGTGGCGGCGCCAGGAGAGCAGACATGATGCCTGTGGACATCTGCATCGACACGCTCGTCGCCGTGGCCTGGGAGACCGCCATCGATGAGTTAGTACAACATTTATACACGTGCTACACGCTGCGTGCTGCACGTGCCCAACTGTGGCGGCGCCAGGAGAGCAGACATGATGCCTGTGGACATCTGCATCGACACGCTCGTCGCCGTGGCCTGGGAGACCGCCATCGATGAGTTAGTACAACATTTATACACGTGCTACACGCTGCGTGCTGCACGTGCCCAACTGTGGCGGCGCCAGGAGAGCAGACATGATGCCTGTGGACATCTGCATCGACACGCTCGTCGCCGTGGCCTGGGAGACCGCCATCGATGAGTTAGTACAACATTTATACACGTGCTACACGCTGCGTGCTGCACGTGCTCAACTGTGGCGGCGCCAGGAGAGCAGACATGATGCCTGTGGACATCTGCATCGACACGCTCGTCGCCGTGGCCTGGGAGACCGCCATCGATGAGTTAGTACAACATTTATACACGTGCTACACGCTGCGTGCTGCACGTGCCCAACTGTGGCGGCGCCAGGAGAGCAGACATGATGCCTGTGGACATCTGCATCGACACGCTCGTCGCCGTGGCCTGGGAGACCGCCATCGATGAGTTAGTACAACATTTATACACGTGCTACACGCTGCGTGCTGCACGTGCCCAACTGTGGCGGCGCCAGGAGAGCAGACATGATGCCTGTGGACATCTGCATCGACACGCTCGTCGCCGTGGCCTGGGAGACCGCCATCGATGAGTTAGTACAACATTTATACACGTGCTACACGCTGCGTGCTGCACGTGCTCAACTGTGGCGGCGCCAGGAGAGCAGACATGATGCCTGTGGACATCTGCATCGACACGCTCGTCGCCGTGGCCTGGGAGACCGCCATCGATGAGTTAGTACAACATTTATACACGTGCTACACGCTGCGTGCTGCACGTGCTCAACTGTGGCGGCGCCAGGAGAGCAGACATGATGCCTGTGGACATCTGCATCGACACGCTCGTCGCCGTGGCCTGGGAGACCGCCATCGATGAGTTAGTACAACATTTATACACGTGCTACACGCTGCGTGCTGCACGTGCTCAACTGTGGCGGCGCCAGGAGAGCAGACATGATGCCTGTGGACATCTGCATCGACACGCTCGTCGCCGTGGCCTGGGAGACCGCCATCGATGAGTTAGTACAACATTTATACACGTGCTACACGCTGCGTGCTGCACGTGCCCAACTGTGGCGGCGCCAGGAGAGCACACGCTCGTCACCGTGGCCTTGGAGACCACTGTCGATGACTTACTAATAACGTATCACGTATGACTTAGTAATAAAGAAGTTGGCAGATGTATACAGTCCCATGTTGAAGGAGCAGCCTAATGTCGGCCACGAATCCCCAGTTCCAGGCTGCTATTGAAAATAATCCAATACCGTTTTGCCCGAGCTGGCGGTGGAAGGCAGCAGGTAGTCGCGATTGCGTCCCCTACATCATCGAGCCAACGACCGACCAACTTGCTTCTATGTCCATCAGAAATGTCATGTATGTACTCAGAATACTATGCCATTTACAATACTACAAGGTGCTTTTTTTTGTCAATACAATTTCTGTGACAATTCCACAAATGTTTACCAACAACACCTTCTGCAAAGGTCTTTCAGGCGCCAAAAGGTCTTTGTTCAACGGTTTGTGCTACATACAAAGGCTTGTTATAACATGAACGTTTTATTTCCCAGCAAGCGAGAGGCGCGCGTGTACAACTGCAGCTCCTGCCTGCGCCCCACCACGTGGAACCAGTTCCGCACCAACATGCTGCGAGGCGTGCGCTCGCATCCCTTCGACAACGTCATGTGGTACCCCTTTGGAGTACTCGTCGAGAACACGTGAGTTCACCGTCATCCAAGAGAACGAGATCATAACAAAATGTATACAAGTTTACGACGATCGCTACAAAAGTAACAAAAAAAGAAACACTTATTTGGTTCAGCGACCGTAACGATTCTTTTATCAAAAACTTTTTACAAAAAAAAACAACCGACTTCCGAAAAAAAAACACTACAAAGTGAAAAATAACTTTAATTTCGGAAGTTCGTTTTTTGCCACCGACTTCCGAAATTAAAGTTATTTTTCACTTTGTAGTGTTTTTTTTCGGAAGTCGGTTGTTTTTTTTTTTGTAAAAAGTTTTTATTATTCACTTTTTAGTTGTGGTACCTACCCCACACAAATTCGAATAACAGTCACAGGAAGTTATCATCATATCATCCACATATACTAAGTGGGAAAAATACGTATTATTGAAGCTTACTCAAAAACTATCCATGCAAAGTTAATAAAATTTATATGGAACCAATCCGGGAGCATACCCTTTCATACAAAAAAAGAATTTTGAAAATCGGTCCACAATTGACGGAGAAATCGGCGGACATACATAAAAAAAAAGAAAGAAAAAAAAAACATACATACCTACGCGTCGAACATATAACCTCCTCCTTTTTGGAAGTCGGCTAAAAATACAATACAATTTTTTGGCATTTTTGTAACTTTTTTGCGACAGTCATAATATGTATCGCTTTTCACCTACAGATATGAATAAAGTGAAAACTAAGTTAATATGCGCGAAACGAGTATCTTTAATTTGAAACTCGGTCATGTGTACTCGAGCTCGAACGCGCGGAGTAGACGTAGCGCGTTCGAGCTCGGCCTACAGACTATCTTTGAGGAAGTAACTTTACAATTTGATTGCAGCATGATGCAGAAGATTCTGGAGACCACACTTCAAACAATCCCACTGTACCTCATTCACTACATTTCCAAAATGTGCGGAATTAAGCCGAGGTAATTAATAATTTTTACTTTATTTTTATTGCTTGGACTGAAGTATGTCATTTGAGGGGCACGTGGCTTAGTAGAAACAGCCAAACATGTCGATCGATCAGGTTAATTTACGCTTGCTAGGTCGGTTCGTGACTAGGTGATCATCTGTTTCATACCGAGACTCCTCCGAGCTTCGCAAAAGACGTTCAGCCGTTGGTTAATTGTAGTTGTTTGTAGATCTCCGGGTAGTAAGAAGCCATAAACACTGGCTGACATCCAGTCTCACCAAGGGGTATTGTGTTATAAGTAACTTGGTTGTGGAGGTTAGATAGTCGCTCCATGTAAAATACTAGTATTCAGCTGCATCCACGTAGACTAGGAACCGACCCAACCTATTTGGGAAAAGGACAGGCAGTGATGATGGACATTGCCATTTCTGACCATCCGATGAACGATCTACAGGCAGCACCTTTCTTCCCGTTAGAAGCTACTATCAATCAAGTCCCTCGCCCTATCGTAGTCCACTGCTAGATTATAAGCTATGATTTTTCGGATCTTAACTCCACCGAAGCTGTGTAATGGAACCCAGCTCAAAGTCGTGTCTTTGCAAATAAACGTCATCGGCGAAAATTCTAACATACAACCTGTTAGAATTTGCGTTGGCGAGACAGTGTTTATACGAGGGTCACACTGAAAGTTCTTAGAAAATCAAAAACTGAACAAACTAGCAAGTTATTAGTTCTATTATATCTTTTTAAAATAGTGTCCATTTACATCAATACATCGCTGCATCCGATGGAACCACTTTGTCCACTCGTCCTTAGGGGTCTCTTCGACGGCATTTTGAAACGCAGTCACTGCTTCCTCGGTGTCCATAAAACGTTTTCCTCGAAGTTTTTCTTTAATTTTCGGAAATAAATAAAAACAGCAAGGTGCGAGGTCGACGTTATAGGGCGGATGACCCATTAATTCCACGTCTGACGTCGCCAAGTAGTCGATTGTTTGCTTGGCGGTGTGCGACGAGGTGTTGTCGTGGTGAAGGAGGATCCTACTGCGAGGTCGTTTCTCCCGAACTTTTTCTAAGACAAGTGGCAAACCATTGTTAGTGTACCACTCTGCAGTAACTGTTTTTCGATCCTCTAAAACAATTGTTGCGTAATGACCTGTCCTTCCGAAGAACGAGGCCACCATCTTTTTTCCCACACTTCGACCTCTCTTAATTTTAGTTGGCATCTTCTCGGAAGGAAACAGCCAGATAGCAGACTGTCTCTTAGTTTCAGGATCATAACAATAAATCCAGCTTTCGTCACCCGTAAGTGTGTCGAACACAGCATTTGAGTCACCTCCGTTAAATCTTTGAACCATTTCACGACACCAATCAACACTGTGCCGTCAAGAAACGCATAAATTGAAAGCGCCCTTAAGCCAATTATTTTTAAAAGAGTAACCGTGGAATTTCTTGCCAGCTTTTCTCCATAGGGAAACGACCAACTGGAACCGTGCACCTAACTTCTGACGTTTAATAAGTGCCCATGTAGGCTTATGTGAAATAAAATGTTTTGAATTTTGTATTACGTTTTCCAGACCGAGCCTGTCCACCGTGAGCAAGCGCCTGCACGCAATGAATGGCGCGCTGAAGTTCTTCGCGACCCGTGAGTGGTACTTCAACACCGATAACGTGCGACGTCTGCAGCAGAGACTGTCGGCGTCTGATGCCGCTGTATACAACCTGGATCCTACTACTATCGAGTGAGTGGCTGTGACTTGTGGGGTATTAGACTCGCTACCTGCACTACCGACAACGACGTACGGCGTCTGCAGCAGAGACTGTCGGCGTCTGATGCCGCTGTATACAACCTGGATCCTACTACTATCGAGTGAGTGGCTGTGACTTGTAGGGTATTAGACTCGCTACCTGCACTACCGACAACGACGTACGGCGTCTGCAGCAGAGACTGTCGGCGTCTGATGCCGCTGTATACAACCTGGATCCTACTACTATCGAGTGAGTGGCTGAGGGTATTAGACTCGCTACCTGCACTACCGACAACGACGTACGGCGTCTGCAGCAGAGACTGTCGGCGTCTGATGCCGCTGTATACAACCTGGATCCTACTACTATCGAGTGAGTGGCTGTGACTTGTAGGGTATTAGACTCGCTACCTGCACTACCGACAACGACGTACGGCGTCTGCAGCAGAGAC
Organism: Agrochola macilenta; assembly: GCA_916701695.1. Taxonomy (NCBI): domain Eukaryota; kingdom Metazoa; phylum Arthropoda; class Insecta; order Lepidoptera; family Noctuidae; genus Agrochola; species Agrochola macilenta. Next base: position 105,951 of record OU753579.1, read on the forward strand.
TGTCGGCGTCTGATGCCGCTGTATATAACCTGGATCCTACTACTATCGAGTGAGTGGCTGTGACTTGTAGGGTATTAGACTCGCTACCTGCACTACCGACAACGACGTACGGCGTCTGCAGCAGAGACTGTCGGCGTCTGATGCCGCTGTATACAACCTGGATCCTACTACTATCGAGTGAGTGGCTGAGGGTATTAGACTCGCTACCTGCACTACCGACAACGACGTACGGCGTCTGCAGCAGAGACTGTCGGCGTCTGATGCCGCTGTATACAACCTGGATCCTACTACTATCGAGTGAGTGGCTGTGACTTGTAGGGTATTAGACTCGCTACCTGCACTACCGACAACGACGTACGGCGTCTGCAGCAGAGACTGTCGGCGTCTGATGCCGCTGTATACAACCTGGATCCTACTACTATCGAGTGAGTGGCTGTGACTTGTAGGGTATTAGACTCGCTACCTGCACTACCGACAACGACGTACGGCGTCTGCAGCAGAGACTGTCGGCGTCTGATGCCGCTGTATACAACCTGGATCCTACTACTATCGAGTGAGTGGCTGTGACTTGTAGGGTATTAGACTCGCTACCTGCACTACCGACAACGACGTACGGCGTCTGCAGCAGAGACTGTCGGCGTCTGATGCCGCTGTATACAACCTGGATCCTACTACTATCGAGTGAGTGGCTGTGACTTGTAGGGTATTAGACTCGCTACCTGCACTACCGACAACGACGTACGGCGTCTGCAGCAGAGACTGTCGGCGTCTGATGCCGCTGTATACAACCTGGATCCTACTACTATCGAGTGAGTGGCTGTGACTTGTAGGGTATTAGACTCGCTACCTGCACTACCGACAACGACGTACGGCGTCTGCAGCAGAGACTGTCGGCGTTTGATGCCGCTGTATACAACCTGGATCCTACTACTATCGAGTGAGTGGCTGTGACTTGTAGGGTATTAGACTCGCTACCTGCACTACCGACAACGACGTACGGCGTCTGCAGCAGAGACTGTCGGCGTCTGATGCCGCTGTATACAACCTGGATCCTACTACTATCGAGTGAGTAGCTGTGACTTGCATGGTATTAGACCCACTACCTACAGTACGCGGCAACAACTGGCGACGCCTGTAACTACGTCAATGTCTGACACAATGTTGTTTTCGGTTAAAACCAAATACGTACTAGGTGACGAAGAATTGGTCTGGTTAGTTAATTAAAAATTAAAAAACACATAAATTGTTTTATTCTATTTCAATCAATCTGCCTAGCGTTTTCCCAACTATGTTGAGGTCGGCTTCCAGTCTAATCGGATGTAGCTGAAAACCAGTATAATAAGTAAGACATTAACATGGTCACGCGTCATTTGCTTTGTCTCAGGTAATGCAACTTCAAACATTTTCCTTCCTTGATATGGGCATTAAATATTACTTATATCGTTATTTAACCGTTAGGTAAGTACCCGGTCGTTACTTGTTTCTCTAGGACATTTATGACTTAATCAACGCAAAAATTAAGAGGCTATATAGCTCCATCCTTTCCCAGACTGAAGTAAGTTTAAAATTATAAAGATAAAGATCATTTATTTGTCCAAAACATGAGCATACCCACACATGGTATGCAAGATGTTACAACTAAATTATGTTACAGTTATGTTTTGCCTTAACGTCGTACAAATAGGTATATGTAGATATTAAATTTAATCAATTATAAATGTATACAATAATCAAATAATTAATAGTTGCAAATTAGAATTTATAAATGATGTCAATGTCAAAGTAACTAGGAATATACAATTACAAGAATTAGATTAATTTATCCTTCAGAAATTCGTCAGTGCTGTAGTATGCTTCCTTCCTTCTTCCTTCCTTCAGAAGGTTTTTTATCTACTTCTTAATGTTTCCGTTGTGTGTTCCCTCCAATATTTTGGCAACGTACTTATTATAAAGAATTGGCGCCATAAAGAATATACTGTTTCGCAGTAGAGCTGTCCTGGACCTAGGAATGCAGAGTTTACTATTGACGCGTCTCTTTCGAATAACTTTATCTGATAATAGGGGGAATCACAGAACAGAAAAAACTGTTTTTGCTGTTCTGTGGGGGGAATAGATTTGGGTTCGATTTGACAAACATTATGGTCTCTAAAATGTAAGGAAATGAATGGGAAGGGTTCAAATTTTATATTTTTTGAAAAAAATATTGTAGCTCTCAGTAACATGAAGTCCAAACATAGTTCTAAGGCACCTCTTTTGGGTTTTAAAAATTACATTTTTATTTGTTGAATTGTCCCAAAATAGTATGTACTGCGATTAAAGATTAATACTGTTAAAAGAGGTGGTGGTAGCCGTGCTAGGCGTCCGGGCAATATTGTCAAACACAATACCAAAGGAAATCAGATTTGATTGGCCTTATAGAAACAAGCAGTAGAGAAGTATCATTTCGATCTGTTCCGTCTAATGCACTTAATTCAGTCATATTAATTAATTTCAGTTGGGAGGATCACTGCGTGGACTTCGTGAAGGGAACTCGCAAGTACTTACTGCGGGAAAAGGATCAGGACCTCGAGAAAGCACAGAGAAGAATGCACATGTAACTATTTTATACTATTTTTGATTTTATTTTTTAACGACAGTTTTGTTGAGTATAATATTTGACTCATGTTTTTATTTTTTTAGGTTACGATGATAAATAATAACTATGCTAGATACTCGACGATAGATAGCGCTGTTTTAAATTATCTTCCAAAACTTTTTACTGTACAAAAACTATGTGTGTTTGGTTACTTTACATCAATAAAAATAAATTTATTTTCTATATTTATAGGTTATACATGATCCACAAGGCCGCGAAGTTATTCCTGACACTTCTGTTGGGTCGATTGGCGATACGAACAGTTCCTGCCATCTTTCGGGCAATAGCGACACTAATACGGCTACGAAAACATGGTGCCGCAATGCAAACGTGAAAAGTCATTGCAGACTTATCTATCATTTAGGCATTAAATAGCAATATTTTATGGCTGTTTATTAACGGGATAATTTAAGAGACGTTTAACGTCAAACTTACAATAATTTAATTACTTGATTGTAAAATGGTGACTGATATTATAATAAATTAATATGGGAAGAGCTCAAAGTTAACCCGTACGAATAACATTAGTTAATAGTTACATATAGCTTCCTTGGGTTAGGTATAGGGATTCAAGTACAGTCAACATTCAATGAAACTATCTAAGTTATTTTTCTTTTTCTTGCTTTCTTTAAGTACAAAGATAAAGTATTAATTTTTCACTTTACAATTGTAGTACCCCACACAAATATAATATGTACCACTACTTACTATGTGAACATAGCCACGTCATCAACACAGACTGGACTAAAAACCTATTATTGAAGCCAAATCAAAAACTAAACAAGCAAAGTTACTAAAAATTAATACATATTATGACTACCACGCGGGTCCACGCGAGCGTTTTTTACGTGAACTTCTAAATGAAAAAATCACTTAAATCGGTCTAGTAATCACAGAGAAATCAGTGTACAATAAGATGTGGTATGTAAAATTATATTAATAAAAAAAATACTCATCGAATGCCTCTTTTACATCATTAACAACAGGCTAAAACACTTTCTCGAGCCACAAATTCCAAAAGAACAAGCAGGTTTTGTTAAAGGCAAAGGCACGCGGGAACAAATCCAAAATCGCAGATTGTCCGTTTAAAGGGGTCCAGTGACCACGATCCTCAGTAATAAGGGACCGATTGAAGAAGAAGAGAAAAACTTCCTCCTGTTTTAAGAAATCTATATAAAATCGTCAATAGCATAATCTCATCCATTTTTTCAAGTCGGTTAAAAAGTGACAAGAATGAATAATCTGTAAAGAGTAGTTCACTTCGGTTGACTGCACAGAAACTTTTAGTATAATATTTGCTCAATAATTCTTAGTATAATTTATTGATATTAGTCATAGTAAGAACAACTTTGTGCTTAAGTATACAATTTATAATTTGTACTGGTTTCATAAATATATAACAAATATTGGTAACGGGTTTTTGTTTTCGGTAAAACCCAAATACCTACGTCTTACTAGGTGACGAAGAATTGGACTGGTAAGTATTGTTAATAAAATAAAATAAAATATCACTTAAGTGGTAAAACAAATGTTTCCTTCTATCTACGAGTATTACCTGTTAAAATATGTAGAGTCGTCTCCGTAACGGCTCCCGTAGACAGGCGCAATGCCCATTTTCCGTGAAGTTTTCTCAAACTCAAACTCAAAGTATTTATTTCAATTAAACTATTTACAGGCACTTTTGAATTGTCAAGGAATCGGTCAGTCAGAAATATGAGGCTAGTTGCCCATTCCAAAGCGTAGTAGGTAGGTACCTATGGAGAAGAACGGGCAAGAAACTCCACGGACACTCTTTTAAATAAATTGTTACAAAGTATTTGTTACATCATTCATGTTGAAATTAAACATGTGAGAACAATGTAGAAAGACGTGCACGTTAGAAGCGTCCGTAATAAAAATATAAAACAACGAACAATTCAAAAATTTAAATCAGCCAAGGCAGCTAAGAGTTGACCAGTCCCAACTGACGGCGCCCGTTCACGAACATGACGCATGGATTAGCACCATTCAGCTCAACCATTTTGAAGGGAGCTAAATGATCCAACACACGCGCCACCATCAGCGAAACATCTGAGTGAGCATGACATACTCACAGCCGCCAGGACATATTCAAGTCAATAAAATAATACGTATTACCCCGTAAATGTTAGCTCTTTAGTACATAGTATTCAAACCTGTGCTCTGAAATTATATAATACAAAGGAAATTGATTCTATACAATGCAAAAATAGTCTTAAACTCTTCAGCAGCTCCAACAGTGTTTTCAAATGTTAATCAAATAGTTGTGGTTGTGGAGCAGGACCAGCATTGAGCCAAGCATTTTTATCAGCGATGTAATCCCCCAACTTATAATATGCCTGCCTGCATAGTGTGCGTTTTATACAAGATTTGAATTTCGTCTCATTCAGTTGAAGTATGTGGGGAGGAATTTTGTTATAACATTTTAAACAGTATCCCATGAAAGATAAGTCCAATTTAGCCAGTCTGAAACCTGGTTGAACTAATAAGTCCCTATTTCTTGTACTATAATTATGTCTATCACCTCTTTTACTAAAAAGATGTACATTTTTTCTTACGTGCATGATGTTTTCATAGATATATTGACAAGGTACCGTCATGATGTTAATATCCTTAAACAGTTCCCTTAGAGAGTCACGCCAGCGGAGATAATATATGGCTCTAATCGCTCTTTTCTGCAGAACAAAAATAGACTCGATGTCTGCAGCCCGTCCCCATAGTAAAATACCGTAAGACATGATACTATGAAAGCAACTAAAATAGACCAGCCTTGCGGTATCTACATCAGTAAATTGACGGATTTTTCTGACAGCATATGCTGCTGAACTTAGCCGTCCCGCAAGAGATGTTAAATGAGGACCCCATTGTAACCTTGAGTCGAGCGTGATCCACAGGAAAACAGTTTTATCGACGAATTCTAGTTTCTCTTGATTCAATACTATCTCACAATCAGTACTTTTGACATTTGGTAAAGAAAATTTTATGCACTTCGTTTTTTTTCCATTTAATACTAAATTATTAGCAGTGAACCAACTTTGGACCTGCATTAGGGCGTTATTTCCGTCGTCAAAATTTGTGGCACGTCTATCTACCTTAAAAATTAAGGAAGTATCGTCAGCAAATAACACCATTTGTGGTTGATTTTTTAATAAATGGAGTAGATCATTGACATAAACTAAAAAGAGGAATGGACCCAATATCGAGCCTTGTGGCACGCCCATTTTTACTTTTAAACCTAGTGAATTGACACCGTTTATTTGGACTTTCTGTTGTCTATCATTTAAATAAGATTTTACTAAATTGAGCGCAAGTTTTCCAAGTCCGTAATGCTCAAGTTTCAAGAATAAGAGAGTAAGAGTAGGTTTCGTGATCGACGCAATCAAAAGCCTTGGAGAGGTCACACAAGATTCCTATGGCGTCTTGGGCCTCTTCCCACGCACTAAAAATGTGTCTTAATAAGGTTTCACCGGCGTCTGTCGTACAACGTCCTTTGGTGAAACCATACTGTTGATCATGAAGGATTTTATTTGTGTTAAAATGATTGAGCATTTGATTAAGCATTACCTTTTCAAACACCTTGCTGAAAACCGGCAACACGGACACGGGTCTATAATTATTAGTGTCTTTACTGTCCCCGGATTTGAAAAGTGGTATTACCTTACTGTATTTCATTAAATCCGGGAAGACTCCTTGGTCCACACACAAATTAAATATTAATGCTAAGTAAGGCGCTATGGTCTCAATTATTGAAGAACATACTTTAATGGACATTCCCCAAAGATCTTCGGTTAATTTGATCTTAATTTGCTTAAAAGCTTTTATTTTTTCTACATCAAAAGAGAGCGAGGGCGAGGAATTTAAGGTTTCAGTAGTTTTAAGTGGGATACTGGTAAAGATATTTACAAATTCTTGAGCAACTTCTTTGCTATCGCAAACGAGACCACCACATGACGTTTTCAGTGTGTAGTCAGAATTATGCTTTTTGTTCCGGTTCGTTTCATTATTGATAATTTTCCAAACCGTCTGTATTTTATTGTCTGCTGACTTAACCTTGTTGCTAATGTATAAGGCTTTAGCTGTCTTACAAGTGTTCTTAAATTCACATTTCATAGAAATTGTTCCATAAGAGTGGCGTCGCGCCTGTCTGCGGGGCCTTCACTCTCGTGTGTGAACGTCTCTGTCCGAAGCTAACCGTTAGGTACCTATATGAAGTTATTGCCGAAGGTAGGTTTGTATTACACTTCCACACGTCAAAAATAAATTGTGATTTAATACCTTTAGGGTGCTGTTGAGGCTTCCACCCTATTTTAGTGCGTCAGGTATGTTCGCTGATGCGCACACTGACGACTATTTTTCAATAATGCGTAAGAAGGTGGCGTCGGTGACACGCAAAGTGGGAGGAAGCACCAACAGTATCTTGAGGGTGTTTGCTGAAAGGCTGGATGGGCCTACCATAGGTAGGTTTATCAAGCTTCATGTATTGCATGGAGCTTGGTGAAACTTGGTCGATATATGATCAATAATTGATCATATATCGACCAAGTTATTTATCACTTATTTATCACCTTTGTTCTTAGTATACAGGGTGGCAGGGACATCGACGCGAAGCCGGCTACCATGAATTCAGTACATGATTCTGAACCCCAATGCGTTGAAATTTTTCGTCGGTTATTAAAAAAAAATCTGCTGTTTCATAGAAAAGTGCAATACCTACGCGGTCAAAATGTATGCAGCAGATTTTTTTTTTTTAATTAACCGACGAAAAATTTCAACGCCCCCTGCGTTGATTTTTTTCGTTGGTCAGTTTCGTTTCAGGTTCAGAATTATGTACTGAATCCATGGTAACCGGCTTCGCGTCGATGTCCCTGACACCCCGTATACTAACATAGTTTATAAGATAATTTAGACACTAACACAATGTCGGCCTTTGTAGTCTGTAAATAAGTTTTTTTTTTTTTTTGAAACTAGACGAGTTCCGAAGACCTAATCAAACTCAGAGGTAACAGTTTCTTCATACGAGTACTACGCAGATGGGAACCGATCACTTTTCCGATTTTTTTTTGTTCGAATTTCATTTTACCGAAAACTATTGACCGACGTCTTTTTTGCTAATGCATTTGTTAAACCCTCGGGCTTCGTGAGGGTTTTAGGGGGTGTGCTCGCTCACCTTGCGAGCAGGTAAATCCTGAAGACTCACTCACTCGAAGGTCACGCGCACCCTCGGGCTTCGTGAGGGTCACAATGACACTATCGGATGGTTCCCCACGTTTCTAAGGCTGACTTCAAATATCAAACATCGGGTACCAAAAACCACTGTTTATTTACCTTTGTTGGTAACACTATTAAAATGTACAAATATGAAACTTATTGCATAAAGCTACATGTAATCGGCGGAGAATCTCGACACCGCGATCAAATTTTTGGACTCAAATAAAAAGCGCCATCTATTGGTCCCGATAATAATTAACTGTACAAACTAAGTTAAATACAGTTTGAGCGCGACATTGATTTGCGATGTTGCTACTGACCGATAGATGGCTGCACAGCATTATTTGGCATATTTTTAGATCATCGAAATATCATAGGTATTATTTTACCGAACTATATTTCGCCGATTTACAAAATAACTTTTTGCTATTGGCCGAAGCCTCTTTTGAACTTTTTTCATTTGCCAAATGATTTATTTGCAATATTTTCACCACACCGAAACAATATTATACGGAGTATTATTGGTCACAAAATATAGCTGGTTACTTAGTAGCATTATCAATATTAAATTAAAATAGTGTCATAAAAAGTCAATATGTTGTGCTATAAAATATTGTAACAGAAACGAATCGCTGCAAAACCGACTCCACGTAGTCTTGTCTGCCCTACCCCTAGAGTGAGTGAGGAGCAGGTGGTTTGAAGGCCCGCAGCCGCGGCTGAGGCTGGCCGGCCAAGCCGGCCAGCAACCCGAACCTGCGGTGGTGAGGGTTAAAACCATCTGCGACGAAAAGCTCGCGTGGGGCCGCCCAAAACCCGCAGAGCCGGAGCCGTGACAGAAACAATGCTTGCATGCTGTATGCCTGCTTGCATGCTGCATGCTTGAAGCAAGTTTTATTCCTTCCATACCTCGTGGTATAATAAATGTTCAGTATCATCTTCATCTTCTTCGAACAAATGTAATTAACATTACAAGTTATTAACAAATGTTATTAAAGGAGTAACGAAAAAAGTCGAATTGATATTATATCAATTCGACATTTTTCGTTACTCCGATGTTTCATTTGGTCGAAAATCTTTTTCCCGAAGTTACACTTGGTCAACTGATACAGTGGCAGACGTGACTTCGATGAAGTAAAAAAAAACGTAACGATACCTGATAGTTGAAAAGTTTTAGGTGAAATGAAATTCGGTCAAATATTTTTCGGTGGGCGCTGAAGCAGCTGGACCGGGAGCTCCTCCTGGAAGCCTCGATCGTGCAGGCCTGGGTTTCATCACCGGACAGGCCTGCCGACACCAACGACGAGGCGGAGTGGTTCCGGGAGGCCATGTCCGAAATATGTGACGTGGCAATGCCCCGGATCCAGCCCAGACGTGCTCAGCGCCAGGTGTACTGGTGGTCGCGTGAGCTGACCGCTTTACGCGCGGCGTGCGTTGCTGCGCGCCACTTGTACGCCAGGCACCGCAGGCTTCGTATCCGCCCGCCGGATATGGAAGCCATTGAGGCGGAGCTGTACGCCGGGTACAGAGCGGCGAAGACCGCCCTCCGAGCGGAGATCGAGCGGGCCAGAGGACCGGCCCGCGAGTGAGTGAGTCGCTGGAGGCTCTGAACAGAGACCCGTGGGGACGCCCATATAAATGGGTGCGAGACAAGCTCCGCCCATGGGCTCCCCCGCTGACGCAGAGTCTCCGGCCCCAGCTCGTGGAGGACGTGGTGAGCGCTCTGTTCCATATGTACATACTCCCCCGCCCATGGCTCCGCCTCCTGCGGTGCCCGATGCGGACCACACAGGTGACGACGACGACGACGAATCTCCTGAGGTGACCGGGGTAGATTTGAGAGTGACGGTACGTAGGCTGAATGCCAAAAATACCGCCCCAGGACCCGACGGCTTACCTGGAAAAGCCTGGGTTCTGGCCTTAGAGGCTCTCGGGCCTCGACTTCGAGGGCTCTTTAGCGCATGCTTGGAGAGGGGCCAGTTTCCACTTCGTTGGAAGACGGGGAAACTGGTCCTCATCTAGAAGCCGGGGCGCCCGGCGGACTCTTCGTCCGCTTACCGGCCCATCGTGCTGCTCGACGAGGTGGGCAAGCTCTTTGAAAGAGTAATTGCAGACCGCCTTGTCGGGCAGCTGGTGCGAGTGGGGCCGGATTTGGCGGACAGCCAGTTTGGTTTCCGCAAGGGGCGCTCTACGGTGGATGCCATCATGCGCGTTCGAGCCCTCACGACGGGGGATGCTATTGCCCGGGGTGGGGTGGTCTTGGCGGTGTCTCTTGACATCGCCAATACGTTCAATACCCTGCCCTGGAGTTGCATTAGGGAGGCACTCCGGTATCACCGGATGCCGACCTACCTCTGTCGAGTGGTCGAGGCCTATTTGACGGACAGGGCCGTCATCTACCCCGGTCACCACGGAGAGTGGAACCGGCGAGAGATGTCGTGCGGTGTCCCGTAGGGATCGGTCCTGGGGCCGCATCTGTGGGACATCGGCTACGACTGGGTGCTGCGCGCCGACCTCCCTAGCGGCGTCAGCGTAGTCTGCTACGCTGACGACACGCTGGTCCTGGTGCAGGGGAGGTCGCATGAGGCGGCGGCCGAACTAGCGACACGTTGGGTTGCGACAATCGTCGATAGGATCCGGCAACTGGGACTCGAGGTGGCCTTGCACAAGTCCGATGCCATGTGTTTCTATGGTCCTCGGAACGCGCCACTGTCGGGTTCCCAGATAACGGCGGGAGGGGTTCACATCGGTGTCGAGTCGACGATGAAGTACCTGGGACTCGTCCTCGACAGCCGGTGAAACTTCGTGGAGCACTTCCGACGTTTGGCTCCCAAACTGCAGGGGGCTGGGGCTGCTTTGAAGCGGCTTCTGCCCAATCTAGGGGGTCCAAACGGGATCTCATGGCGGCATGGAGAATGCGATTGTCGCAACCCAGCGCTGGGCACGCCACAATTGCGGCGATAAGTCCCCTCTTTGAGGAGTGGCTAGACAGGCGCCACGGCGTCCTCACCTTCCGCCTGACGCAGGTCCTCACCGGACACGGTTGTTTCGGGAGGTTCCTGTTCAGGATAAAGCGGGAGGAAACGCCCGGGTGTTACCATTGTGTGGATCGCCCGAAGGACACGGTGGAGCATACGGTGGAGGTCTGCCCGGCTTGGGCGGGGCACCGCCGTGTCCTCACGGAGGCGATCGGCAGCGGCGATCTCTCGCGTCCGGCCCTGGTTCAGGCCATGGTCCGGAGCGAGAGTGCATGGGAAGCCGTCACTTCCTTCTGCGAAGCAGTAATGCTCGCGAAGCAGGAGGCGGAGCGCGCGAGAGAAATGCAAGATGCGCGCCCTCGCGCCCCTAGTCGCCGCAGGAGACGCCCCGGGCGTCGGGAGTCGCGAGCCGACTTCCGGCCACCGTAGGCGCGGGCTTGCGGACGGTGGGCGATGGGTAGCTCGCCGTCCGATTAGGACCAGGCCCGGGTCGACGGCGCGTTGTGTTCCACGCGCGCCTCAAAGAGATGTCAGCACCAACTTTTCAACATTTGATGATTTCCCACCCAAAAAAAAAAAAAAATATATGAAACCTACGCAGATTAGTGTCCGGAATGGTTCAAAGGAACAACTGTAGCGCATTAGTTAAAAAAAAAACATAACATCACGCCTGTACCTATACCATTATAGGTACCTACACCTCTGCCTAACCGTTCTGGTTAGGGAGAGGTGTAGGTACATATAGTACACCCATGTAATAGGGGTGAGTCTATGCCAACAATCGGGCACAAATCCAGACTCCGGGCTGCTACTGTCAGATGGAAAAACCTAATAATACTGCCCGACCCGTGTATCGAACCCAGGACGTTATGCTCAGCGGTAGCGCCTTCGACCACTAGACAAATGATCTAATGAAGTAGTAAAACAACATGGTACTTACCTAAATTAATTATGGAATCTTAAATAACCAAAGTCCCGAGTGTCTCACCGTTTCATCATTTAACCATATTCCATAAACCCAGAAGCTCAGATTTCAAACAAATACAATCATATAATACCTACTCGTATAGGTCATACTCATAACGCGATCATACATTCCGCTGATAGACGATATTGTTTCGCAGAACTGACCACAATGTTTGTCGTCACAACCATAATTTATAATATATTAAATTAAATAGGTACGGAAACAAGTGACTAAAAAATATTCCCGCCGCCGCCGCCGTCGCCGCCGCGCCGCGCGCGCCGTTGCAGTCAAACAAATCACAGATACAAAGGGAAATAGTATACTGATACACTTTTTTAAATTATTGAACCTCTAAAAATGATAGGACTTCTAATAATGCACCCTATTTCAAAGAATGAGCTTTTTTAAAAAAAATACTGGCCTTTTCTCACAGTAGGTGGCACATGGCAGTAACAAAGCTACGGCACCCCCACCACAAAGGTTAGGTTATGCTAAAGCTGTGACCTAGAGTGCGTGTCACGAAAGAAGGCCCGCGGAAAATTGTGGAACTACATTATTTTATATAATGCAACGTGATGACCTCAGAGTAATTATTACTCTGAGGTGATGACACTGATGATGACACTCGCGCCGCGTCAGATGGACTTCAGAGGTTGGTCGCAGTTACTTGACTACCCCCTACCCCAGAATAGCAAATATTAAATTAGAGGTTCACCAAAAAAGTGTGTGCTTTGAATATCAATAGGCAAAGAGGCTAGACAAAAGAACGTCTTAAAAAAAAAACATCGGCCGGATTATTTAGATCGAAGTGTGAAATCTGTAATTAATAGGTTTTTTCAACAACAAAACTGTTTTATTTACCAATAAAACAGTACGCTTGTATAAATTTCACTCTTCATAAAATTTCCGTACCGGGGGCCAATACCTATATAAAAATCGATTCATAAGGAATAAACTCCAAAAGAGACGCATTTATTTGAGTGTTCAATAATACTTTTAGGAAAGTAAAATGGGAATTATTTACGGTTCAATTAAATACGGTCCGATACAAAATGACGCGTCAACGTCAACGTCAGAGGCGGCGAACGCAGTGAAGGTTGAATGTTAATACATACGTGAGTGAGTACTCCTTGGTTGAATGACTCCACATCGGGCTTCCCCGGCGAGTGGAAGTATCGGCTACAAGGGAATTACTGAGATACGACAAGAAAATAATGGAAATGTTTCCCATTGAGGATAAGTTATTACAGTACCGTACCTACAGGCAGTATACCCTACAGGTTGATTCATTGAGCCTGGAAAAGTTTGATACTGTAGGTAGAGGTATTATAATATGAAATTCTGCTGCGGAGTTTATTGCGCCACTTCTTCCCAGCTAAAGCACTAGGAATTGGTGCCGAGCGGTCGTTTTGCATGGTCTTATGTAATTTTGGCATTCGAATAGTCTAGTAAAGTTTCAACCTAGTTTGAATAAATGACTTTTGAATTTCGAATTTTAATATTGGTGCCGATTCTCTTGTACACCGAACTAAACTAACTTAACTATCACTAAAATTCTTTACTTTAGGCTATGAGAATCTTAGAGCTATTCTGCAAATAAAATTCTCTAAACTAAATAATAATTTTGGCACTACTAAAATAGAATTTGACAATCGCGAATCCACGTGGTATCCGTGGTTTGCCCTAACCCATGATTTTTTTTAGAGCCGGAGGCGCGCAGGGGTGCCGCCTCGACCGCTCGACGTGTTTTTGGAATTTTTCACTTTTTGTATGGAAAAATATTACCTACATGTTCAGGTTTAGGGGTTTATAGGTGTTATAAAGGAGGTCGAAATGTCATTATTTTTGCGATAGGACGCACCATTTTCGAGATTTAGGCAAAATAAATAAATACAGTACTGTTTTTGCACGTGAAGTCTAGATGTTGGTGTGAATTTTAGTTCATGACAACGTATTTTACAATACATTTGCTCGAAAAGAGCGTTTTCAAAGCAGTCAATTTGTGCGGAAAGTGTCACTTTTTATCACTAGTGCTTTTTACTTTTCTGTTTTTTTTTTTAATTTTGAGGCCGTCGTCAGCCCGTCTCAGAGATTGTATTATTTGAGTAAAAAGTAAAAGTTTTACAAATCAGATTATGATGATAACTATGACGATGGCGACGGCGATGGAGATGATTCTGACGATGGTCAAAAGCAAAAAGTCGAAGTCAAAGTCAAAGTCAAAGTCGAAGTCGAAGTCAAAGTAAAAAATCAAAGTCAAAGTCATGAATGTTGTTTTTAAGATTTATAAGTCGTCTTAGATGTTACACATCATAGGCGACTACCGTAAGGCTCGCTCGTTTTTTTTTAAATGCCTCGCACAATGCTTAGTAAAACGTTGTATAATACACGTGCGTAATATATGTAATGTATGATACCTTCCGCACTTGTAGCATAACTATTACAATCAAAATTTTAGGTAAAAAATTTCTAAATCAGAATAGCAAACTTGCCATTTTCACTAAACTAAAAACTCAGTACTATCTTATTGCTGTCAAACTAAAATATAGTAAAGTTGTGTCACTTTAGTCTATTTCAGAATGGGAAATCGTCGTTTGACAGGAATAAACAAAATTTTTGTGATTTTTTGTCTAGCTTAGAGGCATTTGTGACAAGAGAATCGGCACCATTGTATCATTAACATTTTTTAGGTAGGATATCATATACCATAGTTAATTATTAACTTTACTTAACTTAAACACTTCTGACGAGGGTGGAGTAGAGCAGCCTGAGGGTGCGAACTGCTCTACTTTACCCTCAGACGTGTACTGGATTATACATCGTAGGTGTGGAATCCTAAAATCGTCGTTCATGTCGGCGCGAGACGAAGATGGTGTCAACTCACACCTCGACTAGTTCTTATCAGCGCGAGACGAAGATCTCGAGAACACGGTGGTCTTTGTTAGCGCTTAGAGCTTATTGATATTAAATAATTAATAATTGTTTCCGATATGAAAGGTGACGACGTAAATCTCATAGGAATGTGAAAACCAACCTCCGCTGTCCGTCCGTCTGTCTGCGGCCTGTATCTTATCATGAACCTCATCACAGATTGTGTATGTCTATTACCGCTATAAAAACAAATAATAAAAATTAAGTACCTACAGCCAAAAACGCCGAATAAACACCTTTCTTTTATGGAGGGGGTACCTTCCGTGTGCGAGGCCGACTCACGAGTCCTGCCCAAATGTACTTTCTTTGGTATTGTTCATCGAATCCTTGAGCTTCTTATGTTCTGAGTGGAGCTGCACGATTACTGACAAATGCGTGCACTGACTGGACAGCGTGGTTCTTTCCTCAAAAGACCATTTAAGACACTAATCTACATGGTCTGCACATGATCTGACGAAGATTATGTCTGGACTTTATAGAGACTGACCTCTGAGTTTGTTTCGGTCTTTCTTCTCAGAGAAGTCAGATACGAAACGTCGACCTCATCTAGTTTTGAAAATTTGATTGACTTGTAAAAGTGTTTATAAAGAGCTACTCACAGAAACAAAATCATTTATCATTTATAGTTTCGAAGGAGGAAAAGAGCTATTTGTAGCTCACGAGATAAAATCGTGCGGGATAAATGTTGTGCCCAGGGGAATCCCGCGCGCAGTTACTTTTTTGTACGTTGCAGGTGTTTCTCAGCATCATTATCAGTTCTATTAGCATCACGATGCATAGGAGCAGCGTGGTCCCGTCTGGCATGACTTAATTTGTTCAATCATTTAAATACCCACCAGAAATTGCTGGAACAGAAATGTTAGCTTAGTAAGTCTTGTGGAAAGTCCACCCATAGAGTTACATAACCCGGCCGTAGATAATGTCACATTGAGTTAAATACTTATAAGTACGAACATTTTATCTTTGTCTCACGTCGTCTGTTTCACTCGTACCTGTCGCGTGCGTAACATACTAACAGTAGCAATGGTTTTCATTTAGACAGTTCAACAACATTCATTGCATTATTATTAACGTTCTTGAGCAGACACATTTTTCAAACTTATGAAGCAATGGATTAGCAATACCCTTCAAAATGATTCAGATTGTGATTGAGTCTCAGTCTACACAGCATAGCAGCCCACTGGGGACTGGGTCAAGAATGTCACCATTTCAAGTTTCGTAAACTTTAAACATTACGTAAGAGGTAAGACATAAATAACATCTCAAAAAGTTAATAGGTACATATTTTAATAAAAACGTTATTTATTGTCATAAAACAGCATGTATGGAAACTTGATAATCCTCCTCTGATACTGCGCAAGTTTCGACCGAAAACGGTTTCATTTCAGCCGGAAACTTCTCACACTCAACACGTTCTTTGGTCTAGTGTTCGCATGCGCTACTGAGGTCCTGCCGAGCACCGGCAACGGAGGTCCTGAGTTCAACGCCCAGATCGGTCAAAGCGTTGTTGGGTTTCTCACCACTCAAATCTGTATAATACTTTCCTCCACTCAAATCTGTATAATACTTTCCTCCACTCAAATCTGTATAATACTTTCCTCAAAAGACCATTCGAGACACAAATCTACATGGTCCTTCAATGATCTGACCAAGACTATTTCTGGGTTTTATATACACATTGACATTAATGAATTTTATATATACAATGACATGAGTATTTACTTTTTAAAGTATTATATTGTTTTAATAATTGTGAATGTGAAGACTATGTGGGTCATTCCTTTTATTTTATTATTTAGTTTTTATCACGGTCTGGCAGCTTGAGTAATTTATGCGGCCTACCCAAACGTCCTTTCTTTGGTATTGTTCGTCGAATCGTTGAGCTCCTTAAACCCTGAGTTGAGCTGCACGGTCACTGACAAATGCGTGCACTGACTGGACAGGTCCTCTCAATCTGTGTGGTTCTTTCCTCAAAAGACCATCTCAGACACCAATCTACATGATCTTCACATGATCTGACAAAGATTATGTCTGGACTTTAAAAGAGACTGTGACCTCTGAGTTTGTTTCGGCCTTTCTTCTCGGAGTAGTCAGATAGGAAACGCCGACCTCATCTAGTTTAAAAAATATGATTGACGTGTAAAAGTGTTTTGTCCAAACCCACTTACAGAAATAAAATCATTTATCATTTATCATTTATCAATCAGGAAGTTCTCGCTAGCAGCCCGGAGTCTGGAATTAGTACGATGATGGTAATCGACTCGCCCCCTATTACATGGGACTTAAACATAACTGGTGAAATGTGGCTGTACTGTGGGTACAAGTCTGCGTAACCCTTCGGGGAAACAAAGCGTATGGTTATGTTAGGTATGTCATAAAATAAGATCAGTCGGAATTGTGCCACTGCAGGACAAAGGCCTCTTCTCGTGCAGAAGGAATGAGCAATGTGCAGCAATTTAGAACACTGCGCAAACAGTTTAAAATTATAAAACAAAATAAAAGCTTTTTGGACTTTTTAAGTACCTAGATCGTAATAATTTTTTTGCCTTGGCACTCTACACATGATCCAACAGCTCAAAACATCCGTCATCTTTTTTTGAACGACTTCAAAAAAGGAGGAGTTTATTACTCGTATGATGTTCGTCTATACAGAGTGGCAGGGACGATTATTAAAACGGACGGTTATTAAAACGGACGATTATTAAAACGGACGGTTATTAAAACGGACGATTATTAAAACGGACGATTATTAAAACGGACGGTTATTAAAAAAAACTGCATTTTGCACTTTTCGATGAAGGAGCAGATTTTTTTTTAATAACCGACGAAAAATGTCGATGTCCCTGGTGATCAGAATCACGTACTGAATCCATAGTAATAGTTTTCGCGTCGATATCCGCCATCTTTAAACGTATTTTTTTTGTGTATGTTCTTCGATATTTTCGGTTTCTTAACTTTGTTTTTTTTTAAGTAAGTTTTTTTTTTTCTTAAGTCCTATGTAGGTAATACGGGCAAGACTATTTCCATCAGCCAGGCTATTGACAAATCCAGACTCCGAGCTGCTCCTGAGACATTCCTGATGGAAAAACCCAATAACACTTTCACCGACCTGAGAATCGAGCCCAGAACCTCATACTCAGCAGTAGCGCTGCGACCCTAGACCAACGAGATAGTCAGTAAAAAAAACTTATAAAAAAAAAAATTCAAGGCAAATAATTTAAAAAACACCAAATAAAATACAATCTTCCAAGAACAACCGGCTTTCCTAAGAAAGCGGACAACGGCGCCGAAATACCGGCTGTCCAAATACAGAGCGTTTGTGACACCTCAATGTCAAATACTTACTGGGGGACTGGGTGCTAAATAATAACAGCCTGACGGGTCCATCTTCAGGGAAGCAAGGCTTGCCGAGGTCGGGCTGTGGCTGGGTGACCATCCATATCATAACGAGATTACGAGACCCTTCCGTGCCTCGGAAAGCACGTTAATCCGTGCTCTCTGCTGTCATTCGTAGACCTTATACAGTCGTTACGGTTAGTCAGAAGCCCTAAAGTCTGACCACCAGTCTTGCCAAGGGGTATCGTGTTACCCATTTACTGGGTTGTGAAGGTCAGACAGGCAGCAGCTACATCCAGTTACACTAGGAGCCGACCCCAACATAGTTGGGAAAAGGCTAGGCAGATATGGTGAAAATTACTGATTTTCATGACAGCCGTCAAGCCTACAGCCCGTCGTTTCATACAATATGACCTGTGAATATGACGGAACCGCTCTTCTAGGAAACCGTAGCTACTCCCTTACCGCTAAACGGTCCTGCGTCAACGCTGTCAAACAAACCAATCAACAAGAGATATTTTTGAGACCACACTACCACAGTATTTCCCCAAACACCAGACGCCCACAGACCAACGAGGTTTTTTATAATCGACGCGTTTCTCGTTGCCTCAGTCCAGCCAGCGTCGCGAAAGGCCGCGGTCACGCAGCTCCGTGCGCATAAAAAACCTAATCGGTATCGCGCGCGAAATTAAAGTGACAGTTCGATTTTTTAATTTATAGTGATGAAGGGCCAAGTTAAACGTTTTGTGAGCCAGAAGGGCAAGGCGTACGAGATACACGTCGCGGAAAAGGAGAAAAATGAGAACATTGGATTTTTGGAACTGGTAAGTTTTTTGACGAGAGTTTTTGTGTTTTTTATTACTTTATGAAAGTTTTTGTTGTGTGAACTGTTGAGAAGTTTAATGTCTGTTAAATAACTGCTAGTTTCTCTCATAGAATTTAATAGAAATCAAATGAAATCTGAATGTTACACGTTTAACTTTTAAATGTATGTGCGTATTTTTGTAATATTTATGTATAAATAAACTAAAATTCAATTCATAAAAAGGTAGATATTTTCTGACTTAAATCGAATTATTATAAGTAAATAATACTTTAATACACTTGTTCCCCATCCTTTTAAATATGTCCACTGGTTTAAATATTGTGTTAAGACTAGGTGCGCCCCGCGGTTCACCCGCTTAACCCTCGATCCCGTGGGAATATCGGGATACAAAGTATCCTATGTCCTAACCCAGGTCATAGTGTACCCATATACCTACCAAATTTCATCGAAATCCGTTCAGCCGTTTTAGCGTAAAAGCGTAACAAACAAACAAACAAACAACTCACTTTCGTATTTATAATATTATTATTATACATAGTCAGGATTAGGATGTTTACGAATGAACCAGCAATTAATAAAAAAAATGCCCCAAATAATTAATTAATTATTCATCTAATTAGGATGTTTACGAATGAACCAGCAATTAATAAAAAAAATGCCCCAAATAATTAATTAATTATTCATCTAATTAAACTAATTTAATTTCGCTACGTTCATCATTAGGTGTTTGAACACCTGTACTTTTTGTTGATATTGGAACAGCTGTTTTCTTAAGTATTTCATATTTTTGATCCCAATGTAACATTAATCATATTCATGAGCACTATCATTTCTTAAAATATTTTATTATAAGTAGCTCTGTGTACTTTTATTTTAACTTCAGTAGTTCGGTACATATACGATGATGTGGGACTTGCGGGTTCGAATACAAGCAAGTACCAATGTGACTTTTTCAATTCATACATATTATGTACTTTCTGAAAATATCTTGGACATTACTGGCATCGGTGAAGGAAACCTGGACTTATAGTTAATACATATAAGTCTGAAATCACCCGTCTTGAGCAAGCGTGGTGATCAATGCTGGTGCCTTCTGTGAACGAGAAGAGACCTTGGCCCTGCAGTAGGACAGTGACAGGCTGGTGTTATAAATTTATAATACGTTATTAGGTAAGGTTATGTTATCATAACTCCATCATAACAGCGCGTAGGCCTCCAAACAGTCCTCCAACATCTGTGTCTCCAAACAGTCATACTTATCTTCCAATCAAAATAGGATCATTAACAAAACCGCATCCCAATCGGTGCAGCGGTTTCTGAGATGACCACAAATAAACGAATGAACTATGTTGAACTGGTTTATTGTAAAAGATAACTTCAAAATCAAAATAATTCTTCATAGGTATCTCTGGAGTATTTAGCATTTTTTATTTTATTAGAATTTGAAGCTTCCTTACATACATATTATTTTTATAAAACAAGGACCCCCGCCGCGTCTGTCTGTCTGAACGCGATAAACACAAAAACTACCGGATTTTCAAATGGTTTCCACCAATGAACCGAGGAAGGTTTTGGTTTATGATTCATTAAAGGTTTGGGGAACATTGGCTCAAATATGACGACGGCTATTACGTATGTAATCCCGGTAGTATGTTCCCGAGGGATGTTTTGCGACATCACGCGGGCGAAGCCGCGGGCAAAGGGTATTATTAGTATTCCATAAACAAATGTGGATCATACGAATATTTACAGTTGTACAAGGATACTTTGGCGCGTGGTCAAAACGGTCAAAACCAGAATTAATGCCGCCGTCTTGTTCATTCATCATCATCTTAAGTTTTTTATTTTTTCAACTTTTATTATAAGTACCTATTTAAGTTTATTTTATTTTTCATTTTTACTTCTAGTTATAAGTGGACGCTGTGGTTTGGTGTAATTGAAGGAGCACACGAAATTAGCAAGTTTTCAATAAAATACTGTGACTGATAGAGCCTAGGTAACGGCCCCACTGCACGGTAAAGACCTCTTCTCAAACAGAGAAGAAACCAGCATTAGCCATCACCACGCTTGCTCACAAGTGTTGACGATTTCATTTCGACCCCTAATTTCAACTCTCCCCTAGTTTTTTTGCTAATTTCTTTTACCGTAAGTCTGTTACTTCATTTTTTATTTGTGAATATAAAGGTTACATTACATTTATCGATCAACGGACCCTCTCAGGTCGATCGACGATCATTGCAAGACAACATGTCGCGCCGGCCGGCGGGCGGCCCCAAAATAAATTATGAATCATTCCTTTTATTTTTGGGACCTTTTTTATCAACTTTGTATAAAGGCTTGTGCAGACCAGCGCGACTTGTCGCGGTCAACAGCCTTAACTGTTGCCTCGAATGCGTCGTTGGTTTGTAGTCGCAGCGTCGAGGTGCGACTGCCGGGTCCTGGGTCGATTACCAGTAGGTAAAGTGTTATTACTTACTTAATTAGGTTTTTCTAATAGGAATATCTTTGTAACAATCCAAAATCTGGATTTGTGCACAGATAGCAGCCATACACTCGCCCCTTATTAAAAGGACATAAACATAACTAACGAAATGTGGGTCTCTATATCGAAGACTAAGTTAGTGTATAAACCCAGTCAGATCATAACAACGTAACATCATGACAAACTGCAGTACCTCGGGGTACCGTAACTGATCTCTGAACCTCTACGTGAGATACCGTACTCTATAAGATTGAGCATTTTACCTATTAACTTTATGTGTCTGTTATATGATGTTCAAATAAATAAAGATTTATGATTCGTTACAACTATAAAAAAAATTGTAAATGGGAACTAAGTAAGAAGAAGAAAAAAAATAGTCATTTAATTTAAAATTTCTAAATGGTAATAAGAGAAGACATTTTACTACTTATTTTGCAAAGGGTAGGAAAGTCATTAAAAAAAAAATAGTCATTTAATTTAAAATTTCTAAATGGTAATAAGAGAAGACATTTTACTACTTATTTTGCAAAGGGTAGGAAAGTCATTAAAAAAAAAATTAGTCATTTAATTTAAAATTTCTAAATGGTAATAAGAGAAGACATTTTACTACTTATTTTGCAAAGGGTAGGAAAGTCATTAAAAAAAAATAGTCATTTAATTTCAAATTTCTAAATGGTAATAAGAGAAGACATTTTACTACTTATTTTGCAAAGGGTAGGAAAGTCATTAAAAAAAAATAGTCATTTAATTTCAAATTTCTAAATGGTAATAAGAGAAGACATTTTACTACTTATTTTGCAAAGGGTAGGAAAGTCATTAAAAAAAAATAGTCATTTAATTTCAAATTTCTAAATGGTAATAAGAGAAGACATTTTACTACTTATTTTGCAAAGGGTAGGAAAGTCATTAAAAAAAAATAGTCATTTAATTTCAAATTTCTAAATGGTAATAAGAGAAGACATTTTACTACTTATTTTGCAAAGGGTAGGAAAGTCATTAAAAAAAAATAGTCATTTAATTTCAAATTTCTAAATGGTAATAAGAGAAGACATTTTACTACTTATTTTGCAAAGGGTAGGAAAGTCATTAAAAAAAAATAGTCATTTAATTTCAAATTTCTAAATGGTAATAAGAGAAGACATTTTACTACTTATTTTGCAAAGGGTAGGAAAGTCATTAAAAAAAAAATAGTCATTTAATTTCAAATTTCTAAATGGTAATAAGAGAAGACATTTTACTACTTATTTTGCAAAGGGTAGGAAAGTCATTAAAAAAAAATAGTCATTTAATTTCAAATTTCTAAATGGTAATAAGAGAAGACATTTTACTACTTATTTTGCAAAGGGTAGGAAAGTCATTAAAAAAAAATAGTCATTTAATTTCAAATTTCTAAATGGTAATAAGAGAAGACATTTTACTACTTATTTTGCAAAGGGTAGGAAAGTCATTAAAAAAAAAATAGTCATTTAATTTCAAATTTCTAAATGGTAATAAGAGAAGACATTTTACTACTTATTTTGCAAAGGGTAGGAAAGTCATTAAAAAAAAATAGTCATTTAATTTCAAATTTCTAAATGGTAATAAGAGAAGACATTTTACTACTTATTTTGCAAAGGGTAGGAAAGTCATTAAAAAAAAATAGTCATTTAATTTCAAATTTCTAAATGGTAATAAGAGAAGACATTTTACTACTTATTTTGCAAAGGGTAGGAAAGTCATTAAAAGAAAATAGTCATTTAATTTCAAATTTCTAAATGGTAATAAGAGAAGACATTTTACTACTTATTTTGCAAAGGGTAGGAAAGTCATTAAAAAAAAAATAGTCATTTAATTTCAAATTTCTAAATGGTAATAAGAGAAGACATTTTACTACTTATTTTGCAAAGGGTAGGAAAGTCATTAAAAAAAAATAGTCATTTAATTTCAAATTTCTAAATGGTAATAAGAGAAGACATTTTACTACTTATTTTGCAAAGGGTAGGAAAGTCATTAAAAAAAAATAGTCATTTAATTTCAAATTTCTAAATGGTAATAAGAGAAGACATTTTACTACTTATTTTGCAAAGGGTAGGAAAGTCATTAAAAAAAAATAGTCATTTAATTTCAAATTTCTAAATGGTAATAAGAGAAGACATTTTACTACTTATTTTGCAAAGGGTAGGAAAGTCATTAAAAAAAAATAGTCATTTAATTTCAAATTTCTAAATGGTAATAAGAGAAGACATTTTACTACTTATTTTGCAAAGGGTAGGAAAGTCATTAAAAAAAAATAGTCATTTAATTTCAAATTTCTAAATGGTAATAAGAGAAGACATTTTACTACTTATTTTGCAAAGGGTAGGAAAGTCATTAAAAAAAAATAGTCATTTAATTTCAAATTTCTAAATGGTAATAAGAGAAGACATTTTACTACTTATTTTGCAAAGGGTAGGAAAGTCATTAAAAAAAAATAGTCATTTAATTTCAAATTTCTAAATGGTAATAAGAGAAGACATTTTACTACTTATTTTGCAAAGGGTAGGAAAGTCATTAAAAAAAAATAGTCATTTAATTTCAAATTTCTAAATGGTAATAAGAGAAGACATTTTACTACTTATTTTGCAAAGGGTAGGAAAGTCATTAAAAAAAAATAGTCATTTAATTTCAAATTTCTAAATGGTAATAAGAGAAGACATTTTACTACTTATTTTGCAAAGGGTAGGAAAGTCATTAAAAAAAAAATAGTCATTTAATTTCAAATTTCTAAATGGTAATAAGAGAAGACATTTTACTACTTATTTTGCAAAGGGTAGGAAAGTCATTAAAAAAAAAATAGTCATTTAATTTCAAATTTCTAAATGGTAATAAGAGAAGACATTTTACTACTTATTTTGCAAAGGGTAGGAAAGTCATTAAAAAAAAATAGTCATTTAATTTCAAATTTCTAAATGGTAATAAGAGAAGACATTTTACTACTTATTTTGCAAAGGGTAGGAAAGTCATTAAAAAAAAATAGTCATTTAATTTCAAATTTCTAAATGGTAATAAGAGAAGACATTTTACTACTTATTTTGCAAAGGGTAGGAAAGTCATTAAAAAAAAATAGTCATTTAATTTCAAATTTCTAAATGGTAATAAGAGAAGACATTTTACTACTTATTTTGCAAAGGGTAGGAAAGTCATTAAAAAAAAATAGTCATTTAATTTCAAATTTCTAAATGGTAATAAGAGAAGACATTTTACTACTTATTTTGCAAAGGGTAGGAAAGTCATTAAAAAAAAATAGTCATTTAATTTCAAATTTCTAAATGGTAATAAGAGAAGACATTTTACTACTTATTTTGCAAAGGGTAGGAAAGTCATTAAAAAAAAATAGTCATTTAATTTCAAATTTCTAAATGGTAATAAGAGAAGACATTTTACTACTTATTTTGCAAAGGGTAGGAAAGTCATTAAAAAAAAATAGTCATTTAATTTCAAATTTCTAAATGGTAATAAGAGAAGACATTTTACTACTTATTTTGCAAAGGGTAGGAAAGTCATTAAAAAAAAATAGTCATTTAATTTCAAATTTCTAAATGGTAATAAGAGAAGACATTTTACTACTTATTTTGCAAAGGGTAGGAAAGTCATTAAAAAAAAAATAGTCATTTAATTTCAAATTTCTAAATGGTAATAAGAGAAGACATTTTACTACTTATTTTGCAAAGGGTAGGAAAGTCATTAAAAAAAAAATAGTCATTTAATTTCAAATTTCTAAATGGTAATAAGAGAAGACATTTTACTACTTATTTTGCAAAGGGTAGGAAAGTCATTAAAAAAAAATAGTCATTTAATTTCAAATTTCTAAATGGTAATAAGAGAAGACATTTTACTACTTATTTTGCAAAGGGTAGGAAAGTCATTAAAAAAAAATAGTCATTTAATTTCAAATTTCTAAATGGTAATAAGAGAAGACATTTTACTACTTATTTTGCAAAGGGTAGGAAAGTCATTAAAAAAAAATAGTCATTTAATTTCAAATTTCTAAATGGTAATAAGAGAAGACATTTTACTACTTATTTTGCAAAGGGTAGGAAAGTCATTAAAAAAAAATAGTCATTTAATTTCAAATTTCTAAATGGTAATAAGAGAAGACATTTTACTACTTATTTTGCAAAGGGTAGGAAAGTCATTAAAAAAAAATAGTCATTTAATTTCAAATTTCTAAATGGTAATAAGAGAAGACATTTTACTACTTATTTTGCAAAGGGTAGGAAAGTCATTAAAAAAAAATAGTCATTTAATTTCAAATTTCTAAATGGTAATAAGAGAAGACATTTTACTACTTATTTTGCAAAGGGTAGGAAAGTCATTAAAAAAAAATAGTCATTTAATTTCAAATTTCTAAATGGTAATAAGAGAAGACATTTTACTACTTATTTTGCAAAGGGTAGGAAAGTCATTAAAAAAAAATAGTCATTTAATTTCAAATTTCTAAATGGTAATAAGAGAAGACATTTTACTACTTATTTTGCAAAGGGTAGGAAAGTCATTAAAAAAAAATAGTCATTTAATTTCAAATTTCTAAATGGTAATAAGAGAAGACATTTTACTACTTATTTTGCAAAGGGTAGGAAAGTCATTAAAAAAAAATAGTCATTTAATTTCAAATTTCTAAATGGTAATAAGAGAAGACATTTTACTACTTATTTTGCAAAGGGTAGGAAAGTCATTAAAAAAAAATAGTCATTTAATTTCAAATTTCTAAATGGTAATAAGAGAAGACATTTTACTACTTATTTTGCAAAGGGTAGGAAAGTCATTAAAAAAAAATAGTCATTTAATTTCAAATTTCTAAATGGTAATAAGAGAAGACATTTTACTACTTATTTTGCAAAGGGTAGGAAAGTCATTAAAAAAAAATAGTCATTTAATTTCAAATTTCTAAATGGTAATAAGAGAAGACATTTTACTACTTATTTTGCAAAGGGTAGGAAAGTCATTAAAAAAAAAATAGTCATTTAATTTCAAATTTCTAAATGGTAATAAGAGAAGACATTTTACTACTTATTTTGCAAAGGGTAGGAAAGTCATTAAAAAAAAATAGTCATTTAATTTCAAATTTCTAAATGGTAATAAGAGAAGACATTTTACTACTTATTTTGCAAAGGGTAGGAAAGTCATTAAAAAAAAATAGTCATTTAATTTAAAATTTATAAATGGTAATAAGAGAAGACATTTTACTACTTATTTTGCAAAGGGTAGGAAAGTCATTAAAAAAAAAATAGTCATTTAATTTCAAATTTCTAAATGGTAATAAGAGAAGACATTTTACTACTTATTTTGCAAAGGGTAGGAAAGTCATTAAAAAAAAATAGTCATTTAATTTCAAATTTCTAAATGGTAATAAGAGAAGACATTTTACTACTTATTTTGCAAAGGGTAGGAAAGTCATTAAAAAAAAATAGTCATTTAATTTCAAATTTCTAAATGGTAATAAGAGAAGACATTTTACTACTTATTTTGCAAAGGGTAGGAAAGTCATTAAAAAAAAAATAGTCATTTAATTTCAAATTTCTAAATGGTAATAAGAGAAGACATTTTACTACTTATTTTGCAAAGGGTAGGAAAGTCATTAAAAAAAAAATAGTCATTTAATTTCAAATTTCTAAATGGTAATAAGAGAAGACATTTTACTACTTATTTTGCAAAGGGTAGGAAAGTCATTAAAAAAAAAATAGTCATTTAATTTCAAATTTCTAAATGGTAATAAGAGAAGACATTTTACTACTTATTTTGCAAAGGGTAGGAAAGTCATTAAAAAAAAATAGTCATTTAATTTCAAATTTCTAAATGGTAATAAGAGAAGACATTTTACTACTTATTTTGCAAAGGGTAGGAAAGTCATTAAAAAAAAATAGTCATTTAATTTCAAATTTCTAAATGGTAATAAGAGAAGACATTTTACTACTTATTTTGCAAAGGGTAGGAAAGTCATTAAAAAAAAATAGTCATTTAATTTCAAATTTCTAAATGGTAATAAGAGAAGACATTTTACTACTTATTTTGCAAAGGGTAGGAAAGTCATTAAAAAAAAATAGTCATTTAATTTCAAATTTCTAAATGGTAATAAGAGAAGACATTTTACTACTTATTTTGCAAAGGGTAGGAAAGTCATTAAAAAAAAATAGTCATTTAATTTCAAATTTCTAAATGGTAATAAGAGAAGACATTTTACTACTTATTTTGCAAAGGGTAGGAAAGTCATTAAAAAAAAATAGTCATTTAATTTAAAATTTCTAAATGGTAATAAGAGAAGACATTTTACTACTTATTTTGCAAAGGGTAGGAAAGTCATTAAAAAAAAATAGTCATTTAATTTCAAATTTCTAAATGGTAATAAGAGAAGACATTTTACTACTTATTTTGCAAAGGGTAGGAAAGTCATTAAAAAAAAATAGTCATTTAATTTCAAATTTCTAAATGGTAATAAGAGAAGACATTTTACTACTTATTTTGCAAAGGGTAGGAAAGTCATTAAAAAAAAAATAGTCATTTAATTTCAAATTTCTAAATGGTAATAAGAGAAGACATTTTACTACTTATTTTGCAAAGGGTAGGAAAGTCATTAAAAAAAAATAGTCATTTAATTTCAAATTTCTAAATGGTAATAAGAGAAGACATTTTACTACTTATTTTGCAAAGGGTAGGAAAGTCATTAAAAAAAAAATAGTCATTTAATTTCAAATTTCTAAATGGTAATAAGAGAAGACATTTTACTACTTATTTTGCAAAGGGTAGGAAAGTCATTAAAAAAAAATAGTCATTTAATTTCAAATTTCTAAATGGTAATAAGAGAAGACATTTTACTACTTATTTTGCAAAGGGTAGGAAAGTCATTAAAAAAAATAGTCATTTAATTTCAAATTTCTAAATGGTAATAAGAGAAGACATTTTACTACTTATTTTGCAAAGGGTAGGAAAGTCATTAAAAAAAAAATAGTCATTTAATTTCAAATTTCTAAATGGTAATAAGAGAAGACATTTTACTACTTATTTTGCAAAGGGTAGGAAAGTCATTAAAAAAAAAATAGTCATTTAATTTCAAATTCTAAATGGTAATAAGAGAAGACATTTTACTACTTATTTTGCAAAGGGTAGGAAAGTCATTAAAAAAAAATAGTCATTTAATTTCAAATTTCTAAATGGTAATAAGAGAAGACATTTTACTACTTATTTTGCAAAGGGGTAGGAAAGTCATTAAAAAAAAATAGTCATTTAATTTCAAATTTCTAAATGGTAATAAGAGAAGACATTTTACTACTTATTTTGCAAATGGTAGGAAAGTCATTAAAAAAAAATAGTCATTTAATTTCAAATTTCTAAATGGTAATAAGAGAAGACATTTTACTACTTATTTTGCAAAGGGTAGGAAAGTCATTAAAAAAAAATAGTCATTTAATTTCAAATTTCTAAATGGTAATAAGAGAAGACATTTTACTACTTATTTTGCAAAGGGTAGGAAAGTCATTAAAAAAAAATAGTCATTTAATTTTCAAATTTCTAAATGGTAATAAGAGAAGACATTTTACTACTTATTTTGCAAAGGGTAGGAAAGTCATTAAAAAAAAATAGTCATTTAATTTCAAATTTCTAAATGGTAATAAGAGAAGACATTTTACTACTTATTTTGCAAAGGGTAGGAAAGTCATTAAAAAAAAAATAGTCATTTAATTTCAAATTTCTAAATGGTAATTAAGAGAAGACATTTTACTACTTATTTTGCAAAGGGTAGGAAAGTCATTAAAAAAAAATAGTCATTTAATTTCAAATTCTAAATGGTAATAAGAGAAGACATTTTACTACTTATTTTGCAAAGGGTAGGAAAGTCATTAAAAAAAAATAGTCATTTAATTTCAAATTTCTAAATGGTAATAAGAGAAGACATTTTACTACTTATTTTGCAAAGGGTAGGAAAGTCATTAAAAAAAAATAGTCATTTAATTTCAAATTTCTAAATGGTAATAAGAGAAGACATTTTACTACTTATTTTGCAAAGGGTAGGAAAGTCATTAAAAAAAAATAGTCATTTAATTTCAAAT
The DNA here is from genome assembly GCA_916701695.1 of Agrochola macilenta. Classification (NCBI taxonomy): domain Eukaryota; kingdom Metazoa; phylum Arthropoda; class Insecta; order Lepidoptera; family Noctuidae; genus Agrochola; species Agrochola macilenta. Next base: position 135,392 of record OU753579.1, read on the forward strand.
TTCTAAATGGTAATAAGAGAAGACATTTTACTACTTATTTTGCAAAGGGTAGGAAAGTCATTAAAAAAAAATAGTCATTTAATTTCAAATTTCTAAATGGTAATAAGAGAAGACATTTTACTACTTATTTTGCAAAGGGTAGGAAAGTCATTAAAAAAAAATAGTCATTTAATTTCAAATTTCTAAATGGTAATAAGAGAAGACATTTTACTACTTATTTTGCAAGGGTAGGAAAGTCATTAAAAAAAAATAGTCATTTAATTTCAAATTTCTAAATGGTAATAAGAGAAGACATTTTACTACTTATTTTGCAAAGGGTAGGAAAGTCATTAAAAAAAAATAGTCATTTAATTTCAAATTTCTAAATGGTAATAAGAGAAGACATTTTACTACTTATTTTGCAAAGGGTAGGAAAGTCATTAAAAAAAAATAGTCATTTAATTTCAAATTTCTAAATGGTAATAAGAGAAGACATTTTACTACTTATTTTGCAAAGGGTAGGAAAGTCATTAAAAAAAAATAGTCATTTAATTTCAAATTTCTAAATGGTAATAAGAGAAGACATTTTACTACTTATTTTGCAAAGGGTAGGAAAGTCATTAAAAAAAAATAGTCATTTAATTTCAAATTTCTAAATGGTAATAAGAGAAGACATTTTACTACTTATTTTGCAAAGGGTAGGAAAGTCATTAAAAAAAAATAGTAATTTAATTTCAAATTTCTAAATGGTAAGAAGACATTTTACTACTTATTTTTGCAAAGGGTAGGAAAGTCATTAAAAAAAAAATAGTCATTTAATTTCAAATTTCTAAATGGTAATAAGAGAAGACATTTTACTACTTATTTTGCAAAGGGTAGGAAAGTCATTAAAAAAAAATAGTCATTTAATTTCAAATTTCTAAATGGTAATAAGAGAAGACATTTTACTACTTATTTTGCAAAGGGTAGGAAAGTCATTAAAAAAAAATAGTCATTTAATTTCAAATTTCTAAATGGTAATAAGAGAAGACATTTTACTACTTATTTTGCAAAGGGTAGGAAAGTCATTAAAAAAAAATAGTCATTTAATTTCAAATTTCTAAATGGTAATAAGAGAAGACATTTTACTACTTATTTTGCAAAGGGTAGGAAAGTCATTAAAAAAAAATAGTCATTTAATTTCAAATTTCTAAATGGTAATAAGAGAAGACATTTTACTACTTATTTTGCAAAGGGTAGGAAAGTCATTAAAAAAAAAATAGTCATTTAATTTCAAATTTCTAAATGGTAATAAGAGAAGACATTTTACTACTTATTTTGCAAAGGGTAGGAAAGTCATTAAAAAAAAAATAGTCATTTAATTTCAAATTTCTAAATGGTAATAAGAGAAGACATTTTACTACTTATTTTGCAAAGGGTAGGAAAGTCATTAAAAAAAAATAGTCATTTAATTTCAAATTTCTAAATGGTAATAAGAGAAGACATTTTACTACTTATTTTGCAAAGGGTAGGAAAGTCATTAAAAAAAAATAGTCATTTAATTTCAAATTTCTAAATGGTAATAAGAGAAGACATTTTACTACTTATTTTGCAAAGGGTAGGAAAGTCATTAAAAAAAAATAGTCATTTAATTTCAAATTTCTAAATGGTAATAAGAGAAGACATTTTACTACTTATTTTGCAAAGGGTAGGAAAGTCATTAAAAAAAAATAGTCATTTAATTTCAAATTTCTAAATGGTAATAAGAGAAGACATTTTACTACTTATTTTGCAAAGGGTAGGAAAGTCATTAAAAAAAAATAGTCATTTAATTTCAAATTTCTAAATGGTAATAAGAGAAGACATTTTACTACTTATTTTGCAAAGGGTAGGAAAGTCATTAAAAAAAAAATAGTCATTTAATTTCAAATTTCTAAATGGTAATAAGAGAAGACATTTTACTACTTATTTTGCAAAGGGTAGGAAAGTCATTAAAAAAAAAATAGTCATTTAATTTCAAATTTCTAAATGGTAATAAGAGAAGACATTTTACTACTTATTTTGCAAAGGGTAGGAAAGTCATTAAAAAAAAATAGTCATTTAATTTAAAATTTCTAAATGGTAATAAGAGAAGACATTTTACTACTTATTTTGCAAAGGGTAGGAAAGTCATTAAAAAAAAATAGTCATTTAATTTCAAATTTCTAAATGGTAATAAGAGAAGACATTTTACTACTTATTTTGCAAAGGGTAGGAAAGTCATTAAAAAAAAAATAGTCATTTAATTTCAAATTTCTAAATGGTAATAAGAGAAGACATTTTACTACTTATTTTGCAAAGGGTAGGAAAGTCATTAAAAAAAAAATAGTCATTTAATTTCAAATTTCTAAATGGTAATAAGAGAAGACATTTTACTACTTATTTTGCAAAGGGTAGGAAAGTCATTAAAAAAAAATAGACATTTATATTCAAATTTCTAAATGGTAATAAGAGAAGACATTTTACTACTTATTTTGCAAAGGGTAGGAAAGTCATTAAAAAAAAATAGTCATTTAATTTCAAATTTCTAAATGGTAATAAGAGAAGACATTTTACTACTTATTTTGCAAAGGGTAGGAAAGTCATTAAAAAAAAAATAGTCATTTAATTTCAAATTTCTAAATGGTAATAAGAGAAGACATTTTACTACTTATTTTGCAAAGGGTAGGAAAGTCATTAAAAAAAAATAGTCATTTAATTTCAAATTTCTAAATGGTAATAAGAGAAGACATTTTACTACTTATTTTGCAAAGGGTAGGAAAGTCATTAAAAAAAAATAGTCATTTAATTTCAAATTTCTAAATGGTAATAAGAGAAGACATTTTACTACTTATTTTGCAAAGGGTAGGAAAGTCATTAAAAAAAAATAGTCATTTAATTTCAAATTTCTAAATGGTAATAAGAGAAGACATTTTACTACTTATTTTGCAAAGGGTAGGAAAGTCATTAAAAAAAAATAGTCATTTAATTTCAAATTTCTAAATGGTAATAAGAGAAGACATTTTACTACTTATTTTGCAAAGGGTAGGAAAGTCATTAAAAAAAAAATAGTCATTTAATTTCAAATTTCTAAATGGTAATAAGAGAAGACATTTTACTACTTATTTTGCAAAGGGTAGGAAAGTCATTAAAAAAAAATAGTCATTTAATTTCAAATTTCTAAATGGTAATAAGAGAAGACATTTTACTACTTATTTTGCAAAGGGTAGGAAAGTCATTAAAAAAAAATAGTCATTTAATTTCAAATTTCTAAATGGTAATAAGAGAAGACATTTTACTACTTATTTTGCAAAGGGTAGGAAAGTCATTAAAAAAAAATAGTCATTTAATTTCAAATTTCTAAATGGTAATAAGAGAAGACATTTTACTACTTATTTTGCAAAGGGTAGGAAAGTCATTAAAAAAAAATAGTCATTTAATTTCAAATTTCTAAATGGTAATAAGAGAAGACATTTTACTACTTATTTTGCAAAGGGTAGGAAAGTCATTAAAAAAAAATAGTCATTTAATTTCAAATTTCTAAATGGTAATAAGAGAAGACATTTTACTACTTATTTTGCAAAGGGTAGGAAAGTCATTAAAAAAAAATAGTCATTTAATTTCAAATTTCTAAATGGTAATAAGAGAAGACATTTTACTACTTATTTTGCAAAGGGTAGGAAAGTCATTAAAAAAAAATAGTCATTTAATTTCAAATTTCTAAATGGTAATAAGAGAAGACATTTTACTACTTATTTTGCAAAGGGTAGGAAAGTCATTAAAAAAAAATAGTCATTTAATTTCAAATTTCTAAATGGTAATAAGAGAAGACATTTTACTACTTATTTTGCAAAGGGTAGGAAAGTCATTAAAAAAAAATAGTCATTTAATTTCAAATTTCTAAATGGTAATAAGAGAAGACATTTTACTACTTATTTTGCAAAGGGTAGGAAAGTCATTAAAAAAAAATAGTCATTTAATTTCAAATTTCTAAATGGTAATAAGAGAAGACATTTTACTACTTATTTTGCAAAGGGTAGGAAAGTCATTAAAAAAAAATAGTCATTTAATTTCAAATTTCTAAATGGTAATAAGAGAAGACATTTTACTACTTATTTTGCAAAGGGTAGGAAAGTCATTAAAAAAAAATCTGAAAAAAATCTGGACAAATGAAAAGGCTGGACAAAATCCGGACGGGAGGGTAAAAAGCCGGACAAATCCGGACGGGCGGTAATCCTAGCTTCAAGTTTACAACCAATAATAATTATTTAGTTATACTTAATATAATGAGTGAGTCAGTGCTCAGGTGCCTTTCGCATCGCGTTTGGGGAAACCCGACACACGGTACGTTGTCGAGCGAAGTGTCACACGCGAGAACTGTGCCGTACGCACTAAACTACACTGTAGTAATGTCGAGCGAAGTGTCACACGCGAGAACTGTGCCGTACGCACTAAACTACACCGTAGCTGTAGTAATGGTTTTAACATTAGTACCATTAGAAACTCATGCGGTTACAGCTCAGAGTCTAGATTAGTGTTCGGCTAATGGCAGTCAAAGAAAACACCATCGCTAACAACCGATAATTCGGTGATATAATTATGTGACATCCACCAACCCGCACTGGGCCCGCGCGTGGTGGATCGTGGCCCACTCCCCCAACTCGTCTCACAGAGAGGAGGCCTGAGTCCCAGCAGTGGGAACATTGTAAAGGCTGACAATGCTGTGCTAACGGCAGGAAGCTGCCCCTGTCATTGACTACCTCGATGTCAACGAAGTGTGATGAAGAGTTTTTCGCGTATTTCATTTAGATTCTCAGTAACAGTCTGTAGTCTTGGTTTGAGTTGGATTTCGCCCCCTATTACTTGGGACTTACACCCCCTATAACTGGCGAAATGTGGGTGTACCATATGTAACCTCTGACGGGGAAGTCAGAGGCTACATGCATTCGGAAATACGGGCGTGAACGTGATGTTATGTTATTATTTATGTAACGGCCAAAGAGTGGCCATGAACTTAACAATAGGTAATTTAAAATTAATTTGACGTAAAATTGTTCGCTTAGATAGAATCTAAATGGAACCGAAACTGGCTACATTCATTGTTACTGTTCCGCTAAGGCTAAGTCTAAATATATTGCTCTTGTCTGTTGTTACGCCTTTCACTACAAGTACGTACCGTTGTCACAGCTGGGAAGTGAACTGCGACCTTTAGTAATGCTAAATTTAATGACAAATGTTTTTTTTAAGTAATTAAAATAAGCGGCCAAGTGCGAGTCGAACTCGCACACGAAGGGTTCCGTAGGTACACCATACAATTTTATTTATTGAATTGTTTTACCCCCTTTAATTTTATTTATTTATATAATCACTTACAACTATGATTGCAGGTACAACCCAATGCAATAGTGAAGCAAACTTAATAATAACAAGTAACAACTTATTGTTACTTTTATTTTATTTTTATTATTTGTTGTTATAGTGGCCATAGTAGTACACTGAAAATTTCAAGTAGGTATCTGCCAATTACGGTTCAAAGATTCAGCTCTTTGAACGGAAAGACGGACGAACGGACAGCGGAGCCTTAGTAATAATGTCCCGTTGGCACCCTTTGGGTACGGAACCCTAAAAATGAAGTCAAACTAAACTAACTTTAAAAAAGAAAATGATGAAAATGGTTTATTTTGATTTAGATGTGACATTAAAATGTCCAGGAGACATTTCCTTGAGTTTGTTTTAAGTACCTCAAATTAGTCGTTTTCAAAATTCATATCAGTGTGGTTCTTTCCTCAAAAGACCATTTCAGACACTAATCTACATGGTTCTCTTGACTTTAAAAGAGACTGTGACCTTTGAGTTTCTTTTGGCCTTTTTTCTTAGAGTAGTCAGATAGGAAACACCAAAGAACATAATTATATATCACACACGTCCGTGCCCGGCTTGTGCCCGGCTTGTGCCCGGCTTGTGCCCGGCTTGTGCCCGGCTTGTGCCCGGGCACTGAAGTTCCGTCAGTCCGGCCCGGACACAGACGTGTCGAGTTCATTTAAAATAGTGTTCATATAAAATGTACACTGTGTTTTCAAATTGAGTTTGTTATTTGTACAAATACACAGAAAAAAAAACATTTATCATTTTAGCACTATTTGAACGCCAAAAGTTACAAAAGACTGCCACAACACGCCACTTTCTTCCTAGTCAGTTGGAGTGGAGCTGCGCTTGCCGCGGCCAGCCTCTGGGTAATACGATACCCCTTGGTAAGACTGATTGTCAGAAAATTTTTGCAAAAAAATAAAGCAAACAATTCTGAAAAACTAGGCCGAAAATAATTGCTGTAAAACATAAAATTACAATATCTATATCATTATATTTGATTTAACAAAATGAACAATCAGTTGCCAGATAAAATCTTTGCTTCAAGCTAATGTCAAAAAACTGTTAAATATAATGTTATTCACAAAAACTGTAAGTAAGTATTTCTTACCTCAAAATAATGAGTACCAAAAAGGAGTATGTAACTAATTCATATAATCATAATTAAGTCATAATTAACATAATTAAGTAACAGATAAAAATGTAAATACACGGTACCATGTATCGCTGACAGTCGTTACGGATCGTCAGAAATAATCTTACCGAGGGGTATCGTGTTACCCAGTTTCTGGGTTGTGGAAGTCAGATAGGCAGTAGCTCTATGTAAAATACCGGTATTCCGCTATACCCGGGTTAGACTGGAAGCCGAGTCCAACATAGTTGGGGAAAGGCAGGCAGATTAATTGGCGTCCATTTTCTATAAGGTTGGCTTGTTTGTCAAACTATTACTTATAGGGTTTATAACCGCGTGTGTGTCCCACATGACAGTCCCAAGGAGTTTTTAACAAATCCCCATAAAACTTAACGATTCTCATTTATTCGTTTATTAATTACAGTGATCATCACCAGATGCTAGTTTCTCCATTGTCAAACGTTCATTCTTAATAACAGTTTTATATTTTAAATAGGTTTGCGTTTGACGTCATTTTGCTTTACCACCACGTCCTCGGCCAATCTGTTGGAATTGGAAAGGGGTTCCTGCCACCTGGCAATTATGCATCTACAAAGGGGTTTTCCGACGTCTTGCCCGAGCTGAGCTCTAGCATTCCGTGGCTAGTGTAGACAAATGTGAAGTGTTGTAGTGAATTGTAGCGGTAATCAAAGGGGTCAGCAATGCATGGCGATAGATATCCATACTTAGTAATATTGCCTCGTTGGTCTAGTGGTAGCAAGCGCTACTGCTGATCCTGAAGTCCTGGGCTCGATTCCCGGGTCGGGCTAAGTGTTATTGGGTTTTATCTGGAATTTCTCAGTAGCAGCCTTTTTTTTTGGGTGAGAAATCATCAAATGACTCCTCCCGCTCTGGGCGGAGCGAGAGGGAGTGTCAGACTTTTACTGACTAAAACCCACCCGTGTTCCTTCCGTTGCCTGTGTGCCGGGGCCGCGATATCCCTTTCGGACAAGCCCGCAACCCCAGCAGGCATTGGTCCTTACGGACCCCGTCAGTTGGTGCTGACATCTCTTAGAGGCGCGCGTGGAACACAACGCGCCGTCGACCCGGGCCTGGACCTTATCGGATGGCGAGCTGCCCATCGCTCACCGTCCGCAGGCCCGCGCCTATGGTGGCCGGAAGTCGGCTCGTGACTCCCGACGCCCGGGGCGTCTCCTGCGGCGACTAGGGGCGCGAGGGCGTGCCGCTTGCATCTCCATCGCGCGCTCCGCCTCCTCCTTCGCGAGCATAACTGCTTCGCAGAAGGAGGTGACGGCCTCCCATGCACTCTCGCTCCGGACCATGGCCTGAACCAGGGCCGGACGCGAGAGATCGCCGCCGCCGATCGCCTCTGTGAGGACACGGCGGTGCCCCGCCCAAGCCGGGCAGACCTCCACCGTATGCTCCACCGTGTCCTCCGGGCGATCCACACAATGGTGACATCCGGGCGTTTCCTCCCGCTTTATCCTGAACAGGAACAACCCGAAACAACCGTGTCCGGTGAGGACCTGCGTCAGGCGGAAGGTGAGGACGCCGTGACGCCTCTCTAGCCACTCCTCAAAGAGGGGACTTATCGCCGCAATTGTGGCGTGCCCATCTCAGTAGCAGCCTGACGTATGGACCTGTTCCCGGCTGATGACAATGGGCTCGCCCGCTGTTACACGGGACTGTGGCGACATGGGGGCGACTGGGTGCAGATAGATGCACTTCTGTTACACGGGACTGTGGCGACATGGGGGCGACTGGGCGCAGATAGATGCACTTCTGTTACACGGGACTGTGGCGACATGGGGGCGACTGGGCGCAGATAGATGCACTTCTGTTACACGGAACTGTGGCGAGATGGGGGCGACTGGGCGCAGATAGATGCACTTCTGTTACACGGGACTGTGGCGACATGGGGGCGACTGGGCGCAGATAGATGCACTTCTGTTACACGGGACTGTGGCGACATGGGGGCGACTGGGCGCAGATAGATGCACTTCTGTTACACGGGACTGTGGTGACATGGGGGAGACTGGGCGCAGATAGATGCACTTCTGTTACACGGGACTGTGGCGACATGGGGGCGACTGGGCGCAGATAGATGCACTTCTGTTACACGGGACTGTGGCGACATGGGGGCGACTGGGCGCAGATAGATGCACTTCTGTTACACGGGACTGTGGCGACATAGGGGCGACTGGGCGCAGATAGATGCACTTCTGTTACACGGGACTGTGGCGACATAGGGGCGACTGGGCGCAGATAGATGCACTTCTGTTACATGGGACTGTGGCGACATAGGGGCGACTGGGCGCAGATAGATGCAATTCTGTTACACGGGACTGTGGCGACATAGGGGCGACTGGGCGCAGATAGATGCACTTCTGTTACACGGGACTGTGGCGACATAGGGGCGACTGGGCGCAGATAGATGCACTTCTGTTACACGGGACTGTGGCGACATAGGGGCGACTGGGCGCAGATAGATGCACTTCTGCCTAACCCTTAGGGGAACACAAGCGTGATGTTATGATATTAATATTATAAATGCGAAAGTAACTCTGTCTGTCTGTCAGTTACATTTTCACGCTTTATCAATAATGGAACGGATTGGTACACGGATAGGGATGTCCGGCTTGATGTCCGGCTTTTTACAATCGTGCCACATATGTATATACAAGTCCGGCCTGTCCGGCTCTTGTCAGGCTTCTGGTCCACCCCGCCCCCCGCCCCCCGCCCCGCCAAAAGATGCCGAATGAAAGCGCGCGAGGGACTCATTGATTGTTTTATGTTATTTGCAATGTAAAGAAGTTACACATTACTTTAGTTAGAACAAAATGTTATTCATAGTAACATAAATATTATGAATAGAGTAAGTCTCAAATGAATAACAGTAATAAATAGATACACAAATAAAAGTATCGATTGTTTTTCTTTTTTATACCAATGTGTCAGGCTTGCAGGGCAAAATGTCCGGCTAAATATGAATCTGTGTCCGGCTTTTCTATTTTTGGTCCTGGCAAGCCTATACACGGGTAGACAATGACCCGGGTTCGGACACACAATACTTTTCTATTTTTGGTCCTGGCAAGCCTATACACGGGTAGACAATGACCCGGGTTCGGACACACAATACTTTTCTATTTTTGGTCCTGGCAAGCCTATACACGGGTAGACAATGACCCGGGTTCGGACACACAATACTTTTCTATTTTTGGTCCTGGCAAGCCTATACACGGGTAGACAATGACCCGGGTTCGGACACACAATACTTTTCTATTTTTGGTCCTGGCAAGCCTATACACGGGTAGACAATGACCCGGGTTCGGACACACAATACTTTTCTATTTTTGGTCCTGGCAAGCCTATACACGGGTAGACAATGACCCGGGTTCGGACACACAATACTTTTTATCCCGGTAGTACGTACTCGTGGGATGATTTTCGACATCCACGCGGGCGAAGCCGCGGGCATAAGCTAACTCATCCATACACATTTATAACAGTGCATCTTAGCAGTGCATTGACCGCTTTCTGTAAACGTAAAAGTATTTCCCCGGAACAAGTGCTGCATGAGCAGCTCTCGAGTGTCGATACATATTATTATCTATTGTGTGCTCACCTAGTTAGCTATTACTATAACTAGCTGTGCCCCGAAGTTTCTCCGCCGCGCCGCCGCCGTTTCAATTTTCTTCGTCGGCGTAGCATAATGTTAATGCCCATAATGTTCCTCAAGAATTGAGCTATCAGATACAAAAAGCTTTTTTCAAACCCGACTGGTAGTTCCAGAGATAAAAGCGTTAAAAAAAAACTGTTCGAGGTTTATCTATAAATTAGTATAGATTTTGAATTATATGTAGGTAGTGTTATCGTGTTACACCCAACGTGTAACTGGGTTGTGTAGATCAGATAGGCAGTCGCTCCATGTAAAATCCTGGTATTCAGCTGCATCCGGTTAGACTGGAAGCCGACCACAACATAGTTGGAAAAGGCAGACAAATGTTGTTTCTGGCTTTTTTAAGGTATCATGTCCTCTTAAAATATTTCCCGTGTGATCTTAAACACACAATAAAATTTTAAATGCTTACATTTTTTGCACTCATCTCAATCAATCAGTCTTATGTCAATGTTACTTGAGGTCAAAAAGATCATATTATTGAGGCCTTCAGTCTGTGGATTAGCCTTGCGCATACCTATGCTTGTTAGTTTTTCCACATTTGAGTTTTTTTAACAAAAACTGCTAGTTCGATTTAAATAAAATGTCGCATGCCTAAAGGCAAGTTAATAAGGTATTAGTTTCAAAGAAATCGGTTCAGCCGTTTAGAAGATATTATAGTTTTTGTTCGCAGAATTGACACAAGAGTTGTGTATGAACGTGAGTGAACTTTGAAACACTTATTAATGTGTTTATTTAAATAATTGTGGTTAGTTAACAGCTGTGGTCTGTGACCACACGTTTTAAAATGTTTCTAGAGTTTTTATGCAATGTTGCGGTCACCACGATACAATGATGCAGTATGAATAATTATTGAGTCTTACAAATGACGTTGCCAACTAAATGTTGCGGTCACCACGATACAATGATGCAGTATGAATAATTATTGAGTCTTACAAATGACGTTGCCAACTAAATGTTGCGGTCACCACGATACAATGATGCAGTATGAATAATTATTGAGTCTTACAAATGACGTTGCCAACTAAATGTTGCGGTCACCACGATACAATGATGCAGTATGAATAATTATTGAGTCTTACAAATGACGTTGCCAACTAAATGTTGCGGTCACCACGATACAATGATGCAGTATGAATAATTATTGAGTCTTACAAATGACGTTGCCAACTAAATGTTGCGGTCACCACGATACAATGATGCAGTATGAATAATTATTGAGTCTTACAAATGACGTTGCCAACTAAATGTTGCGGTCACCACGATACAATGATGCAGTATGAATAATTATTGAGTCTTACAAATGACGTTGCCAACTAAATGTTGCGGTCACCACGATACAATGATGCAGTATGAATAATTATTGAGTCTTACAAATGACGTTGCCAACTAAATGTTGCGGTCACCACGATACAATGATGCAGTATGAATAATTATTGAGTCTTACAAATGACGTTGCCAACTAAATGTTGCGGTCACCACGATACAATGATGCAGTATGAATAATTATTGAGTCTTACAAATGACGTTGCCAACTAAATCTAAGAGAAATGGGATAACATATTCTGAGGGGAAGTCGTTCAATAACACATAACCTATGAGTATTCTATGAGTTTTCATAGAAATTATTCTACCAGCTAGTAATCGCAAGCGCTACTGCTGAGCATGAGCTAAACTGTATCTTCAGATGATTTATCCAACTTTAAATAATACTAGCTGCGCCCCGCGGTTTCACCCGCATAAGTCTCGATCGCGTGGGAATAACATGATAAAAAGCATCTTATGTTCTAACCCAACTCATAGTCGTCTACCCATGTGACCAATTTCATCCAAATCCATTCAGCCGTTTTAGTGTGAAAGCGTAACAAACAAACATAAAAATTCAAAGCTTTTCTCTTTTTATAAAAAAAAAAAATAGTTTCGATTATAAATGCGAAAGTGAGTTTGTTTGTTTATTAGTTACGCTTTCACGCTAAAACGGCTGAACGGATTTGGCACATGGGTACACAATGACCTGAGATACTTTTTATCTCGATATTCCCAAGGGATCAAGACCTTTGCGGGTGAAACCGCGGGGCGCAGCTAGTACTGATAGCAGGTACCCACGTCGCAAATATAACGATATTCGATCAAATCGAATATTTCGACGCATGTGTGGAAAGTTTTATGTTACGAGCCGGTGGGATTTCGTAAGAAAACTTGTTGAATCTCGCCAATAGACATTTTTAAATAAGTTATATAATTTTTTCTTGAGACGATTCGCACGAAGTTAATTTATTTGTAGGCGAATCGCCAACTCCAGAAATCGATTCGCCAACAAATAAATTAATATATTATTATTAATATTTAGTCAATTCGGGCGAGTCACCAACAAGCCAGTAGAACGGGTACAAATACCTCCTCGACAAATGCAGTCTATTCTGTAAAAACTTAGGTGAGGTGAGCTTGAAGTGAGTTGTCATTCCAATTCCACCAGATGCTGGGGATTGAAATTGTTGACAGCTCACTTCAAGCACACTTCGCCTAAGTTTTTAACCGACTTCCAAAAAGGAGGACGTTCTATGTTCGTCTGTATATTTTTTTAAATACGTTAGGTACATGTCCATCGATATTTTCGTCAATTATGAACCGATTTCTAGAATTCTCTCTTTACCTGGGAGAAAAAGCTTCCGCAGTGGTCCCATATAAATTTTATTAACTTTGCTTGGGTTTTTTTTTTGTAACTTTCAATAATACGTATTTTTCGCAGTCTATGTGGATGATTTTATAATTACTTCTAAAAAGTGAAAAATATAAACTGTTAACAAAAAAAAAACAACCGACTTCCAAAAAAACACTACAAAGTGAAAACAACTTTAATTTCGCAAGTCGGTAGCAAAAAATAAAAATTCCAAAACCAAAGACACTGACTTCCGAGTAATTTTTCACTTCGTATTGTTTTCTTTTGGAAGTCAGTTGTTTTCACGATGCTATTGTACAGGACATACTCGTAGGCAGGGGACTAGATCGTCACCAATAAGTACGCTGTTCAATACAAGACGGCAAAACACAGCAAGTGACTTCTCGAGTTAAGTGTACCGCTACTAGTTCAAATATTAACACAAGAACTTGTCTTCTTTAGACAAACAGTTCATAAAAACGGATATGAGTACTTGTGACTGGTTCGGCAGAAATAGAAACATTAATTATATCTTCACAGTTCGACAGTTATTTTATTATTCTCACGTTGTAGGGGGCCAGAATATTGATAAAAACCATCATCTGCCTGCCCAAATTTGGGTACTTACACCATGACCTGACATGACCTGACATAGGGTACATTTTATCCCGATATTCCCACGGGATGGAGAGTTATGTGGGTTGCACCGCGGGGCGCATTTAGGACAAAATAAACCCTCTTTTCGAATATAAAAGAACACGTAGATCTGCCCAGTAATCACGGAGACATGTAAATTATTTTGAATACTATTATATAGAATCTTTTTTTTTGTTCTTCTAACTGAACAGACAGCTGTGCTGCTGGGGAGTTTGTTGCGCCACTTCTTCTTCCCAGCTAACGCACTAGGAAGTGGTGAAGGGTGGTCGTGCCGGGGGACTGTCTTATGTAATTTTGACGTTCGAAAAGTGCTGATTCCTAGTTTGAATAAATGACTTTTGAATTTGAATTTGAGACATCGGCGTACATAAATATGAAACAAAAAGCTCGCCCAAAGCCGAACGCATAACCTCCTCCTTTTTTTTAAGTCGGTTAAAAAGGTCAGGAATTGCCCGTCAACAACCGTAGCAAGAATCTCGTACTAGCTTGCAAAAGCCCTTTACTGCAAACATAACTATAAAAATTATACATACCGTACTATGGTAATAAAACTGGTTGCGCGGACGCCTTGAACTTGCCCGAGCGTGGCCGAGGACGGCCGAGTCCGGTCGATCGGTGAATCGAACAGCTAAAATAAAATCGTTTCTTTGATGAATCAAAGCAAGGTGTGATGGGTGGATGACAAGTTGCCATCGTCCGGTAGAACCTGGATGAGGCGGGCACTGGAGCGTGGGAGTTGGGTTGGCACAAGCAATGAGAACTCCTCTCTGTGAGAGGGAGCGGGGCATACTCCGTAAGTCCGTAACCTACTACGCAGGCCTGGGGCGGTGCGGGTTTCTGAATCCGTGTCTTTGCCGCTTTGATGTCTTCCTCACCATTTTAAGAGTAGCGATGCATCGTTTTGCAAAACTCAGCCCCTGAATCTGTGCCCTGAGGGTGGATGTATATTTAAACGAGCGGCAGCACCTAGTAAGGCAAATATGTAGTTACGTATTATTCTTTATCTCTCTGAAATATATGAAAAAAATCTTTTTTAATAAGCACTTAAAAACAACAGCCGAAAAAAGACATTACAAAGTGAAAAATAACTTTAATTTCGGAATTCAGTGGCAAAAAACTATAATATACTTACGTAGATCCAAAATTACAAAGAACCGACTTCCGATTAGTTTTATTTTTTAATCATGGTAGTACCACCTACACCAATTCGTATACCACTATTTGCTATGTAAACAACAGTTACAGGAAGTATAACGTCATCAAGATCATACAAAAAGTGGATTAAATACCTATTATTATCGAAGCTAACTCAAAAAGTACCCAAGTTAATAAAATTGATACGGAACCACCGCGGAAGCTTCCTCTAAAATTGAAAAAGAATTTTAAAAAATTGGTCAACAATTGACGAAAATATCGATGGACAAGGGTACATATAAAAAGAACATACAGACGAACATAGAACCTCCTCCTTTTTGGAAGTCGATAGAAGAAGAAGAAGAAGAAGATAGAAGACGATTAGTCAGTCAGCAACGGGGCTGACTGTCGGAGTATTAGTAGTATATTGGAGTACCTACTTATACAGGTGGTGATTTAGTGACCTACGTCCGTCAAGGGGGTGATTCTAACCGTTAACCTAAACAACTTTCGCTATGAAACAATAAAATAAATAATAATAAATAAATAATCAAACGTGTATCGAAATAGTCTGTGTGTATGTGTGTGCGTATAAGAATTTGATTTGTTTTTCACGAGTCGGATATGAGTTTCATGGTGAAAGTTATTTAATATGGCGGGTAGCATCACCCCCTTGACGGATGCAGGCGTCTACATCGCCACCCTGTGTAAATCGACAACCTACGCTGCCAGAACATGGCTCCGCTAGTCTCTACTGGGTTCATTATGTTGTACTTACTTACTACGTACAGTATGCACATGTAACCTCCTCGCAGACAACTTGCACTTGTAATGTTTCTGCAGCCGATCACCGTGAGAGCGAGAGACCGATATGTAGATGAACTTAAATGTAGAGCACTGTCTTTTTCTCACGTTCTGGAAAGATTGGATGGGTTAGTTATGTGCCCAAGGAATTAATTAAAGGGTGTTTTGTTCCATGAATACATAATATCACGCCTGAATTCCCCGAAGAGTCGCGCAGAAGTGTATCTTAGCACACCCACATTCCACCAGTTATGTTTAAGTCTCATGTTCTACCGGGTGAAGCGAGCCTATTGCCAGCAACCCGGCAGACATCCAGACTCCGGGCAAATCAATACAAAATCCATAATGGGAAAACCCAATAACACTTTGCCCGACGTGGGAATCAAACCGAGAACACTCACTACACCACTTGCCCAACCACGAACGACCAATACAATCATAATATAATATTATACCCGTACTTATAACCACAGAACAGATAAATCTGCCCTGTGACTCCTGTGACAGACCCTTAGCCAAAAGGATTTTACATAAAAAATATAAAAAACTGCTCATTTCGATTCCATGTCAGTATCTAGGAAGCTACTTTTATTTGGTAGAGATTGGTATATTGATACTGCAGTCTGCTTGAGGAAAGTCTACGGTTAATATATCGTCTTGACATTTTGTTCAGCTTAGTTAGTACTCGTAAAACTAGATAAACTTGCGTTCAAAAAACTGGTCTAAAAAGACGTTAAAACTAACTAAGTACACCAAACAATGCACAAATATTTTGAAACGACGGAAGAAGTTTTGAGAATGAACGCGGATGTTATAAAAGTGGGGGAAGACCAAAAAAACGATGGATGGACTGTGGGACAGATGATATGGATAGAGAGGTGACTACCGAGATGATGACTGATAGACTCATAGATATAGTTATTTATATTTCTATGGATAGACTGGAAGCCGACCACAACTAAGTTGGGAAAGGCTATATACGTATGTATAGGCAGATTGATTGATTGCGGCATAGTGGACCTCGACAATGCCTGACCACCCTCCGGTTGAGCGTCACACGTCACAATACAACGAGGTGTATGTGACGGGTAGATAATTTCAACCTTAGTGAAATTTCAATTTACTTGTTGGAATTGTTGTTGTGATATCAAGCAATTATTTATTAAATACTTCTAGAACACTAATGTACTAATAATACGTCTATAATATGTACACGATTTATAAATTACAGATATAAATGTAGAATTAATGCCATGATTGAGGCGAAGTTAGTGCCATTTTCATAGGAATTTCCTATTCAATTACGAGTTCGTATAGACGTATTGTTCATTTTCCCAGTAATTGATCATTTTGGTGTTTTGTTATTTTCCTAATGTTGAGAGCAGTGGTGGCCCAGTACTCTCGGCCCCTACTTACGAGTTTGAAACCAGACAGGCACTTTACCTTGTATATAAAATTTCATCACCACTGCTCTCAAAACGGTGAAGCAAATCATCGTAAGGAAACCGGCAAGTCCTGTGAACCAAAATCATGAAACAAAAATTCGAAGATATGCCACATTCGCGTGGTAGATCACAACACAAGCCTCCTCTCCGTGGGACACGGGCTGTGCGCCAGCAGTGGGAACGTTACAGGCTATGCTATAGGATATCTTATAGGATCATGCTTGTATGATGTGGCACACGGGCTGTGCGCCTGTGCGCCAGCAGTGGGAACGTTACAGGCTATGCTTATAGGATCATGCTCAAGTATGATGTGCGACACGGGCTGTGCGCCTGTGCGCCAGCAGTGGGAACGTTACAGGCTATGCTGTAGGATATCTTATAGGATCATGCTTGTATGATGCATGGTTACAGCCACTCACATTGCCGAAGACAAGCGATGTTTACCGACGCCGAAGATTCTTGTCTATGTCCGAAGTCTTTATCTTTCTGTAACCATCTACCGGGCACTTTTTCGATGGAGAACCCAATAACAAAGCTCATTGCTTCTCTGTATGAGAAGAGGCCTTCTTCCTTAGTGAGACAGTTACCGGCTGACTTTATAGGTATTGTGGGGCCCTCATAATTATCTTAATTATACATTTCGGCTCCCGGCCCGGAAACTAATCGATGAATGGTCGTAAATTGAGGTTTACAACAGATTTCTTTGAAAAACAAATTAAGTGTTTATTCAATTAGCACTAGATAGGTTTATGGTCTCTTCTTCTGAGAATGTAGCCGCAAAGGAAATTCCCAGTTGCAATTACAATCAAGCACATCTATTATTTAAATAACATCCTTTTAAATGATAAATGATTTTATTTCTGAAAGTAGTTTCGGTAAGAACTTTTACACGTCAAAAATAAGTTATGTTTTAAAACTTGATGAGCTCGGAGTGATGGTGTTTTATATCTGACTACTCTGAGAAGAAAGACCGAACAAACTCAGAGGTCGGTCTCTTTTAAGCTTCAAACATAATCTTGGTCAGATTACGTGAGGACCATGTAGATTAGTATCTGAAATGGTATTTTGAGGAAAGAACTGCACTAAGCTGCACCAAGCTGCACCAAGCAACACCAAGCTGCACTAAGCTCCACCAAGCAACACCAAGCTGCACTTAGCTGCGCCAAGCTGCACCAAGCTGCACCAAGCTGCACAAAGCAACACCAAGCTGCACGAAGCAACACCAAGCTGCACCAAGCTGCACTAAGCTTCGCCAAGCTGCGCCAAGCTGCACCAAGCTGCACAAAGCAACACCAAGCTGCACGAAGCAACACCAAGCTGCACCAAGCTGCACTAAGCTTCGCCAAGCTGCGCCAAGCTGCACCAAGCTGCACCAAGCTGCACAAAGCAACACCAAGCTGCACGAAGCAACACCAAGCTGCACCAAGCTGCACTAAGCTTCGCCAAGCTGCGCCAAGCTGCACCAAGCTGCACCAAGCTGCACAAAGCAACACCAAGCTGCACGAAGCAACACCAAGCTGCACCAAGCTGCACTAAGCTTCGCCAAGCTGCGCCAAGCTGCACCAAGCTGCACCAAGCTGCACAAAGCAACACCAAGCTGCACGAAGCAACACCAAGCTGCACCAAGCTGCACTAAGCTTCGCCAAGCTGCGCCAAGCTGCACCAAGCTGTACTAAGCTGCGCCAAGCTGCACAAAGCTGCACAAAGCAACACTGCACGAAGCAACACCAAGCTGCACTAAGCTCCACCCAAGCAACACCAGCACTAAGCTTCGCCAAGCTGCGCCAAGCTGCACCAAGCTGTACTAAGCTTCGCCAAGCTGCGCCAAGCTGCACCAAGCTGCACTAAGCTGCGCCAAGCTGCACAAAGCTGCACAAAGCAACACTGCACGAAGCAACACCAAGCTGCACTAAGCTCCACCCAAGCAACACCAGCACTAAGCTTCGCCAAGCTGCACAAAGCAACACCAAGCTGCACGAAGCAACACCCAGCTGCACGAAGCAACACCAAGCTGCACGAAGCAACACCAAGCTGCACTAAGCTGCACGAAGCAACACCAAGCTGCACCAAGCAACACCAAGCTGCACTAAGCTGCACGAAGCAACACCCAGCTGCACGAAGCAACACCAAGCTGCACGAAGCAACACCAAGCTGCACCAAGCAACACCAAGCTGCACTAAGCTGCACCAAGCAACACCAAGCTGCACTAAGCTCCACCCAAGCAACACCAGCACTAAGCTTCGCCAAGCTGCACAAAGCAACACCAAGCTGCACGAAGCAACACCCAGCTGCACGAAGCAACACCAAGCTGCACGAAGCAACACCAAGCTGCACCAAGCAACACCAAGCTGCACTAAGCTGCACGAAGCAACACCAAGCTGCACCAAGCAACACCAAGCTGCACTAAGCTGCACGAAGCAACACCCAGCTGCACGAAGCAACACCAAGCTGCACGAAGCAACACCAAGCTGCACCAAGCAACACCAAGCTGCACTAAGCTGCACCAAGCAACACCAAGCTGCACTAAGCTCCACCAAGCAACAGCAAGCTACGGTTGTGAAGTGCGATGCCTCTAGTATTGCAGCCGGTCTATTCTGTAATATTCTTACCGTGAAAGTGAGCTTGAAGTGAGCTGTCATTGCACTAGCCATTCTATGGTGAACCGCTTGCATTGCCTAACAACATAGAAATGGCTTTGAAAACGAGATTTACTTCTAAAATGCAAATAAATCAGCTGATCAACTCCACATAAACATTGTGTTAGAAACATCTTCACCTAATTCGCGTAATTTATTTATTCATTCATGTAAATCAATTCGTTGATAAACCAGTAATCATGGCGGATTCAATGACATCATTCGTTCCGGAAACATCTGCGAATAAATTATAGACTTCTATAAGGCCTCCTAATCGATAACGGTAAAATGGGTAGTAACTATTGTTTATGTAGAATACTAGAATTAAGTGTTTCTAACTGAACAGACAGCTGTACTGCTGGACAGTTTGTTGCGCCCGTAGTTAAAAGAAAGAAATCTGCCTAGCCTTTTCCCAACTATGTCGGGGTCGGCTTCCAGTCTAACAGGATGCAGCTGAATACCAGTATTTTACATGGAGCGACTGCCTATCTGATCTACACAACCCAGTTACACGTTGCGTGTAACACGATAACACTACCTACATATAATTCAAAATGGGAAATTATATGTGCGGCAACAAAAGTTTTCTTAGCACCTGCAACCTAGCGTCTTTTTTTATATGTAGGCGACGAGTTAATAGAACAGCTTCAATTATATTAATTCATCATCTTTACTATTCCAACAGAATATCAAAAAACCAGCGTCAATTTACGAGCGTAAATTAATATGACTCCGAGCTACCGATAAATATATTTACCTACTTCTGATTTGATAACTCAGCGACTAATGTTGTAAGTGAGCTAATTTATATATTTTAGAGATTCAACATCTGTCTGCTAATAAAATCAAATTCCAGCCTCAAAATTAGCAATCAAAGTTTTTTATTCAACAAGTAAATTAATAAATCATATTCATTTTTCGTGAAAATTAGCAACACAAGCGCGGGACTGTACCTGACGCTCGTTGGCAATGAGCGGGGCGCGACGAAAAATGTGAACTGGGCGAAATTGAACAGATAACGGAATATGAAATGGGTTAGGTTAGGTTATAACTGTGTCAACCGCGCGCGAGCCGAGCGAGCGAAGCGAGCGGTGCCGCGGCAGCGGCCGGCGAGCGCTACTTCCGAGTTGCTCGCAGCCAGGCAGGCTAATTAGCGCAAGGTGCATTACGTCGCATTTGTTTTTGATTACAATATTTTTTGTATGTTCAATTGGGTAGGTATAATAGTCAAGTCATCAATTACTTATGGTAACATTATAAATAGATAGGTGAATACATGAAATTAGAGCTTTCATTGACCATTATTTGATGACAATAATAAGGAAATTTTATGTTCAAATATAGTAGATTCACTCATCAATTACTTATGCTAACGTATACAAATAAAGGTGACTCTATGAAATTAGAGTACGTTGATATTATTTTATAGATGCAGTTGATACACTTATTAGAAGCTGGCAATGAGTAGACATATCACAAATTTAGTTGCTTAAGAATTATCACCATGCTGCGTCATATTAACAGTAGCTTATTTTACAATATATGGTCGCTTAAAAACCATTTATTAGACGCTAAAAGTTCGTCGCTGACCTATTAATTCATTAGACAACTAAATATATTTGAAGACGAAAATGACATTTTAAAGAAGCTGCTTTAATTAGCACCCATTCAAAATCTATACTAATATTATAGATATACCTCGAACAGTTTTTTTTAACGCTTTTATCTCTGGAACTACCAGTCGGGTTTGAAAAAAGCTCTGACCTCCACAACCCAGTAACTGGGTAATACGATACCCCTTGGTAAGACTGGTGTCAGACTTTCGGGCTTCTGACGACTCGTAACGACTGTCAAAGATCCATGAATGACAGCCGGGACCAACGGCTTAGCGTACTTTCCGAGGCACGGAGGATTCTCGGTATGTAAAGATGGTCACCCATCCACTGACCAACCCCGACAAGCGTAGCTTAACCTGATGGATTGACCAGTGCGGCTGTTGTTACTTAGCCACGAGCTCCTCCTCCTCCAAGTTAAAAAAAAGAAGTGTTATTTATATTTATATTTCTATGGTTGCGCCGCTTCTTCTTCCCAAATAAAGCACTAGGAAGTGGTGAAGAGAGAGCGTGCCGGGGGACTGTCATATGTAATAGGGATGACGAAAAAAAATATTTTTTGGTCAGTCATGGAGATTATTAAAATATTGAATACGTATTTTTTCTTCTTTTACGTAATTACGGTAGTACATTGAGTTAAAATGTGCCTAGATTTTATACTTACTAGTGACGTAGCGACCCCCACTCCCCAACTTAAAATGAGTTTTAACTAATTTATTTTTTATTCATAAGATAAATCAAAGCAAGTATGTTTTTCTTTTTTTTTTCTTTCTTTTTTCTAAAGCAAAAAAAAAAAACGCGTCTAATATATTTTTATTATCTGACTGACGGACTAATTAGATTTCTTTTTATTACCCAGGTATCGTCCCTATTTTGACGTTCAAAAAATGCTGATTCTCAGCGTAATTTGAAGTGATATCTATATCACCATACGACACTCGGCAATACTGTAGCTTCCCGTTAGTAAAAGAATTTTCGGAATCGGATCAGTAGTTCCGAAGATGATCCCCTACACACAAACGCACAAATTTTACCTCTTTATAACATTATTAGTATAAAATACATGATTAAGCGATTACGCAAATAAACCGGTAGACAATGAAGAACAATATGAACATCGTCTATACAGTAAATTCTCTTCCATTTATAAATTATAATTAAATCGCTCGACTCCGGGCGTGAACAATTGAATCACGGAGTCAATTATTGCAATTATCTCTTCTCGAGATATTTGCAATAATTGACCAATTAATAAGTTCACGAACCTTATTGTATTCAAATTGTGACAGTTTTACCTCTTGGGTACCTGTGATTTATGAATATCTCTTGAGAGAACGATTATAGGTTAGGAAATATTGTGTTATTAGTAGAGAACCTTGTAAACTAATAATATAACCCGGGAAGCACTGCCAACATATTAGTAAGTTTAAGACGCAGATATATGCCAGTGACCTTGAGTGGTTATTAGCTTGCGTGTTCTGTACTGAGCTCACGCAACGCGTCTTATGTCCAGCCAGCAATAGGACTCGCCCATCAAGGAGCGCTGTCCTAAATTAGACGGATTATTAATTTATTATACATAAAACAAATGGTACTAGGTAAAAGACCAATAATTAAATTATCTTTAAAATGAAAGTTTCATAAAAATACGCTTGATAGATTTTGCGTGATTCTCCGTTTTTATCCGCGTTAGACATAACTTTACAAATTCCTGCTCCTCTTACAACAGCCTGTCCTGTGGTATTTAAACATAACAACCCTTTTTTCTTTTTTTTTTTAAGTGTGGGAAATCATCAAATGACTTCTCCCGCTCTGGGCAGAGCAAGAGGGCATGTCAGACTTTTACTGACTAAAACCCACCCGTGTTCCTTCCGTTGCCTGTGTGCCGGAGCCGTGATATCCCTTTCGGACAAACCCGCAACCCCAGCAGGCATTGGTCCTTACGGACCCCGTCAGTGCCCCTCAAAGAGGTGCTGACATCTCTTTGAGGCGCGCGTGGCGCGCGGCGCCGTCGACCCGGGCCTGGTCCTTATCGGACGGCGAGCTGCCCATTGCTCACCGTCCGCAAGCCCGCGCCTACGGTGACCGGAAGTCGGCTCGTGACTCCCGACGCCCGGGGCGTCTCCTGCGGCGACTAGGGGCGCGAGGGCGTGCAGTTTGCATCTCCCTCGCGCGCTCCGCCTCCTCCTTCGCGAGCATAACTGCTTCGCAGAAGGAGGTGACGGCCTCCCATGCACTCTCGCTCCGGACCATGGCCTGAACCAGGGCCGGACGCGAGTGATCGCCGCCGCCGATCGCCTCCGTGAGGACACGGCGGTGCCGCCTAAGCCGGGCAGACCTCCACCGTATGCTCCACCGTGTTCTCCGGGCGATCCACACAATGGTGACACCCGGGTGTTTCCTCCCGCTTTATCCTGAACAGGAACCTCCCGAAACAACCGTGTCCGGTGAGAACCTGCGTCAGGCGGAAGGTGAAGACGCCGTGATGCCTCTCTATCCACTCCTCAAAGAGGGGACTTATCGCCACAATTGTGGCGTGCCCAGCGCTGGGTTGCGACAATCGCACTCTCCATGCCGCCATGAGATCCCGCCGGAGCTCTGTCCGCTGTGCCGTGATTTCTCGCAGCAGCGGAGTTACGCCCTGTATGGGAGTGTCGTCTCCTCGCGACACTCCCACATGTGCGCGAGGACTAAACATAACAACCCTGTGGTCGTTGTAAAGACTTTTAAGCAACATAAGCTCAAAATTACCGACGATCTGTGGGGCATGTCCACTAAAGTTTGTCAATCAATTATTGAGACAATTGCATCCTATTTAGCTTTAATATTTAATTTGTGTGTAGATCAAGGGGTATTCCCGGATTTAATGAAGTACAGTAAAGTTATTCCACTATTAAAATCCGGAGACAGCTCTCATAACAACCACACTAATAATTAGACCCGTTTCGGTTTTGCCAGTTTACAGCAAGGTGTTTGAAAAAGTAATGTTAAATCAATGCTCCATAATTTTAATCGTAATAACATCCTACACGATCAACAGTATGGTTGTACCAAAGGAAGTTGCACAACCGACGCCGGTGTCACCTTATTAAAACACATCTTTAACGCATGGGAAGAGGCACAAGATGCAATAGGTATCTTTTGCGACCTATCCAAGGCATTCGATTGCGTGAATCACGAAACACTGCTCTTGAAACTTGAGCATTACGGGCTGGGTAAACTTGCGCTTAGCTTAGTAAAATCATATTTGAATGATAGACTGCAGCAAGTTCAAATAAATGGTGTAAAAGAGATTGACCATTTCTGGTATCGCTATTTGTTCTGTGGTGACTTAAGTTTATGATGTTGATAAATCTTGTTTTTAAATATAATAATTTTATCTAGTATTACGGATCCTTAAATTCTCCGCATATAAAACACCATAAAAGTATTAGTTTTTATTTCGATTTACTATTTTACCTGTACATTGTTTTTTTCACGCAAGTAATGTCACATGTCATGTCATGGCTTCAAAGAGTATGTAAACAATAAAACCTTCTTGACTTACGCAAAATAATTAATTTATGCATCCAATTTATTTAAATTATACGAGTAGGTGAATAATTAGTAACAACAGATATTAATAACAACTAATTATTATTATTACATTGTAATAATAATCTGTTAAGATGTTAAAAGTACATAAGCAAACCTTTTGGTTATGCGAAAGGCAGAATGTTTTAGAGACCTTTGCCTGTTTCATTCATCAATAGAAACTCTTTGAAAACAGAACAAACGATTCAATGCGATTCGATTAAAGGATTCTATGCAATTCTATGACAGAACGGCGGGCTTTCTCTTTCTAGCATATATGCACGTCCCATTCGTTTAGTTTTAAGTAGGTACAGTCTCGACCGGTAGGTATTTACTTTTAATAATAGTTTATTATTATTGTATAATTAATTGAACGGTTTCATTTATATGTTTTGTTTTAATCTCTACTACTAGGCCATTATTATTTTGCAATTTGGATTTAATTTAATTAGCTATGTTTATAAGTTTATATGTCACATAGATTACTGAAAAATGTTCAGCACTTTGATCTTATGGTTGTAACCATGGTGTAACGTATAGGTACCATTAACGTGAACGTTTTATGATTACATAAACATTGTCGGAATTGACGAGCATTGAAAGTTCTCAGACATCATTTTGACTAATTCGTATTTTGAATTTAACAGCATACATTGTGACAAAAATCTAGAGATTCGATTCTAAACCTAGATTTTGAGATCTAATTACCGTGTAATGCCGAGAATTATGGTAAAATGGTAAATTACATTTGAAAGCCCTATAATTATCCTTTTAATTAAACCATAAATCTTTGAGTCACTGCATGTTTCATACCGATACTAGGTTCCTTAGTCACTTGGTCATTGTCCCAGGTTTAAAGTACAAATGGGTGTACACCAGGGTTCGATATTGGGTCCATTCTATTCCATTTAAAAAATTAACATCATGACGGTACCTTGTCAGTATACGTATATATGTATATGAAAACAATATGTATGTTCAAAAAAATCTACATCTTTTTAGTAAGATAAGTGTCAGGCATAATTTTAAAACTAGAAATAGGAACAAATTAGATCAACCACGTTTCAGATTGTCTAAAGTACACACTTCTTTTATGGGGTACTGTGTAAAATGTTACAATAAAATACCACTCGATATCTGCAACGACTGTCGGGGCAATAAAATGGCTCAGAATTTGATTCCTTCTGTCTTATCCCAGCACCGAACTTACCCAAATTAAATTAATTTGGGAAACTTCACCGACATGAGAGGTACCTCTTATCAGCCATCATAATATCCAGACTACGACCTTTTACAAAGAGATTCCTAATGGAAAAAGCAGTTCACGGTCTTTGTGAAACTCAAGGGCGTTTGTATCTGGCGGAGCGCGCGAGGGAAATGCAAGATGCGCGCCCTCGCGCCCCTAGTCGCCGCAGGAGACGCCCCGGGCGTCGGGAGTCGCGAGCCGACTTCCGGCCACCGTAGGCGCGGGCTTGCGGACGGTGGGCAATGGGTAGCTCGCCGTCCGATTAGGACCAGACCCGGGTCGACGGCGCGTTGTGTTCCACGCGCGCCTCAAAGAGATGTCAGCACCAACTGACGGGGTCCGTAAGGGCCAATGCCTGCCAGGGTTGCGAGTTTGTCCGAAAGGGATATCGCGGCCCCGGCACACAGGCAACGGAAGGAACACGGGTGGGTTTTAGTCAGTAAAAGTCTGACACTCCCTCTCGCTCCGCCCAGAGCGGGAGGAGTCATTTGATGATTTCCCACCCAAAAAAACATATATTGACGTTAATAATTTAGCAACCATCAGTTTTGCATACTGAATAATTAATTAATCTTTAAATCCCCTGTACCCTACTTAAACCACATTTAATTATGAATTTATAGGAAGTTTCATCACAATTCCGAACATTGGAAACCACAAAACTGATAAATATTTAATGAAGTTAATAAAACTGAGCGTCATGTTGGGAATCCCTGCATACACACGACGAAAATCGATCGATACATTCCATTATAAGCTGACCTCTTATTAAAATTAAATGTAGACAAAATAAAAATGTTTAGTAATGAAAACTTAATTTAAAAAAAAAAATTACATTTTACACTTCAAAATTAAATTATCTTTTAAAACTAGATGAGTTCGGTGTTTCCTATCTGGCTCTGAGAAGAATGACCGAAACAAACTCACGGTCGCAGTCTCTTTTAAAGTCCAGATATACCTAAATATTCGTCAGGTCTTTATGAGGTTTATGTGTGAGATGTTCTTTTGAGCAAAGAACCATACAGATTTGAGTGGACCTGTCCAGTCAGTGCATGCATTTTTCAGTTATAGTGTGGCTCAACGGAGCTCAACGACTCGACAAACAATACCAAAGAAAGGACACTTGGGTAGGCCGCATAAAGTACTCAAACTGCCGATATTGTATTAGTTTTCCGTACAATGACAGGTCACCTTATACTGGACATGTTAACCGTTATCTGTCGTCGTGCGGACAGTCACAATTCTTGGAACCAAGCTGAAGCTGACTCAGCCACGCGGAAGTCTGAGCCTCATCGAATGCACTATATTATGACTAAAAGCATTAAAGAACGTGCTTTTGTTAAAAATGTTTTTTAGGTGAAACTTTTTTCGTGGGTTTTGTGCTAAGTGTTATATAAAAAAAATATGAAAAAAAAACCAATAACACTTGGCTGTTTAGTAACATTTACGAGCAAGATCCGGTCTCCGTGCTGATACTAAAAAACTACTGATGGAAACACTTGGCTCAACCCAATAACACTTGGCTCAACCCTGGATAGAACCCAGGATATCACAAAAACGATACTTCAAGTAAGTTGCGTCTTTGTTGTATGTGCAAGTGCATTAATAACAAAGACGCAAGCAACGCAACTTCACGCAAGTGCCCTTGTAACAAAGACGAAAGCACATGCAACTACACGCAAGTGCACTTGCAACAAAGACGCAAGCACACGCAACTACACGCAAGTGCACTTGTAACAAAGACGCAAGCACATGCAACTACACGCAAGTGCACTTGCAACAAAGACGCAAGCACACGCAATTACACGCAAGTGCACTTGTAACGTTTTTGCTCAAAGTTACGGTACCTACTTATTTGTGTATTGTGCACGACTTCAAACGATGGATTATGAATTGATTAGCTTAACTATTCTTTGTAAAAAAAGTTACTGGTAAGTAACACCAATCATTTCTCCGAAAAACAATTGCAACAAAAACACTGTGCTTATTTAAATTTAGACTTAAGTCATTATTATTACTTTTAGGAAAAGGTTATTATAGTATTAACGAGTTTATGGAAGATAAAAAGCTACAATAAAGCACAAATGTTATTTATCTATGTATAGAATGATTTTATTTATTTATTTATAGTTAATTAAAACGGTACAACACCAATTACATTAATTAACATAGAAATATAAAAATATTAATATTGACAATTCTTTTTATATACCTAATTTAATTAAACTAACATGGAACAGTGGACTCCCTTGCATACTTTCTCTCACAGAACATCAGACATATACGCATAATTTTATTCCATTCATCAGCAAACACATCGCATTCAGGGTTGGCAGTCAGAAGGGCGTTGAGCATCTTCAAAGTACGACACACTGGAGATTCAGCTCTGGCAACAGTTTTGGATGACGGTGGCGCAAATAGATTGCGCCGGCGCGGCGGCTGGGACGGTGGCCGATGTATTTGACGGGCACAAATAGTCGGCAGAAAAGGCCATGGAGGTCTGGGCAGTCTATAAGTCCCCGTAAGGTTTTACAGGCTACCGTGAGCTGATCAAGGCCTCTTCTCACCTCCAACGAATTAAAGCCCAACATCCCTAAAGATTTTATTAATGTTACTATATATTTCAAATGTATAAATTAATATAAATTAAATAAAATATGTTTACAAAGAGATTATACATTAGTAGTAATAATAATGAATGTTGTGATATTGATATTTAGTAGATATGCAATATAATGTTAACTTCCAAATATGTGTCTAACCTAGATGTAAGTTAAATGTAATAATACTTGCTGCGCCCTAACAGGGTCATGTACTCATAAGTTTTAGCCTAGCCTGTAACTGAGTGTACATTATGCAATAATAATAAATAATAAATCTGAAACAATTGAGCGCCGACGAACGGTTAATTAGAAAAAAAAAGCAAATTTCGATGTTTGCACATAATTATCTGCACTGTCGCGTACAAAACATCAATACCTACTCGACCCAAATCTATGGGACGACTGATTACTTTTTTACGATTACGATGTTGTTCCCGTGGAGAAAGTTGTTCAGTTTGACGGCCTGTTACGGCCTGTACCACACGCTTAACCACACCTTTCTGACACACGAAGTATAAAAAATCGAATAATGCAGTTAATTTTATTAAAATTGGCCCGTAGACTTTGAATATTTTCAGCAATTTCTTATAAGTTTCGGATTTGGCTATCGAAGCACACACCAGGAAACTTGACCCTGTAATACCTCTAAAAGTCAAAGTCAAATAATTTATTGCAATTAGGCACATAAAAGGCATGTTTGAACGTCAATTTTAAAAGAAACTATAATTGATTCTAGTTGCCCCTTCCAAAATGTAGTTTCGTATGGAAAAGAATGGGCAAGAAACTCCACAGAAGAATACAGGTTTGATGATACGTGTTCTGACTAAACACAAATCAATTTAATCATAGAGCTACAAACAGCTCAATAAATCACTGAACTGGCATAATAATAATTAATAAAAAACCCAAAAAGCTATAACGATGATGACATAATTATTCTTTTGCACAAGGAAGATGTTCAAACCTTGACATTACGAATCATTCGTCAAGTTCATTACCATCGCTTGTTTCACGGGAACCTCAGTGGCGTGCGCGAGTCAAACACGCAATGTAAGCCGTCCAATTATCTTAATTACGCGAAGGTTCCGCCCGCCATTGTTTGACAAGATAGCTGTTGTTCGATATTCAAATTAGATTGAACATGAAAGTTTTTTTTACACGGAAGTTTTTAGTAAAAGAAAGAGTTCATTTTGTTATGCAATCAAGTTAGTAAATGGTTGAAATGATCACTCAGTTTATACTTACAGGGTCAAATTAAACTAGCTAGCGAAACTACGCAAACGGGATAAAGCCGAAAAATTCAAAGAAAAAAGTAACCTCTTAATTTAAAGTAACTACAGCTGACTATGGGGTTACCGGCTGCTGTTAGTCTAGCTTACTTGAAATTATGAGTTTTTTTAAACCGTCATAAGATAATAATCGTTGCCCATCACATTTGTGCAGTTTCGCTAGCTAATTTAACTTGAACCTGTAGTTGTTAGTATGTTATGATTTTTAACCCCAGAAATAACTAATATCTGTTACTTTGACAGTTGGTACTAGTAGTCAGAAGCCTGAAAGTCTGACAACCAGTCTTACCAAGGTATATCGTGTTACACAGTAACTAAGTTGTGGTCGTTGTGGAGGTCAGATACTGCCCAACGTAGATGTGAATATAATATAGCCTAGAAGATGATGAGCTGATGATGATCTCAAGTCTTCCTGCTACACGAATTTAGCCATTTAGGATTATCCGCTGAACTGTGCGACAGTAATCGTCTAAAGAGGATTACCTTAATCGTCTATTGAGTTACTGCAACACATAAAGGCTTATCTGCATTTGTAACTTAATAAGGTATCTCTATCCTCACACTAGCATCCCGCCCCTGCTTCGACGGTTTTGACTGCTTGACAAACCATCGAGATTTCTTCATTCTAAACGATATACCATAAACATAAACTTTCCTGAATAAATTCTCTAGTTCTCATACACACCCTCGGCACGCGTCTATGGTAGAGGCAAGTGCAGCCGCCGAAACTTGGCTCCTCAATCATACAGACACACAGAGGCAAAACTAATTAAAAAGTGTGTCATTTTCGATTCGAAGACCATGTGAATAGCCATGCAGATTCCAACAAAGTCGAGCCGTTTAGCCTCAAAAACGTACTAAACAGACAAACAGAGTTATTTCTACAATTTCTGCTTCTCCCGTTATATAAAACTTCTTCAGGCGCACTTCCAGTGAACAAAACCGAACCGTGACGCTCGTGACGCTGAGTCGGGTATACTCGGTTCCATGGTCTAATAGGTCTGGCATTCCGGGAGTGACACATGCTTACGTCACTACCCAGTTGCCACTTTATTGCAACAAAACACGAATTTAGAAAAGATTTTCAGTCACCATTCTGTTAAAAAATATGTACTAAGCATTTAAATTGTCGTTTCCTTTGTCTAATCAAACGAAACAATTCAATTTAAACGTAAACCAACGTAATTCAAAATTAAAAAGTCATTTATTCAAACAAGGCTGAGAATCAACACTTTTCGAACGTCAAAATTACATAAGACAGTCCCCCAAAACACCCACCCTTCACCACTTCCTAGTGCATTAGCTGGGAAGAAGAAGTGGCGCAACAAACTCCCCAGCAGCACAGCTGTCTGTTCAGTTAGAAGAACAAAAAAAAAGATTCTATATAATAGTATTCAAAATAATTTACATTACGCAACACAAAACATAATTCAAATTATTAGCCATATGTTAGCTAGCACACGCCAATATACCAAACAAAATCATCGAGAACTCAACCAATCAATCATCGATACTCAGGCCGAAATAAAAAAACTAAACGTAAACAGAATTTAATATCTAAA
The DNA here is from genome assembly GCA_916701695.1 of Agrochola macilenta. Taxonomy (NCBI): domain Eukaryota; kingdom Metazoa; phylum Arthropoda; class Insecta; order Lepidoptera; family Noctuidae; genus Agrochola; species Agrochola macilenta. Next base: position 166,767 of record OU753579.1, read on the forward strand.
TAAAAAAGCCTCCAGGCATAAAGTGCGTGCCCGCTTACATATAGTTGTAACTGGAAGTTATAAATGATAAACTAGGACCATCGATGTAAAATAAATAAACAAAGAGTTAATTACTAATAACAGTAAATAATATGATCAATTGTCGAGGTCACTAGCTAACCACATATTGCAATACAACTCATAAAAAAACAGTGTGATGAGTAGATTTTGTCAAAAATAAATTAAAGTTAAATTAAAATAACATGACTTAAAAAGTCAAATAAAATAAACAATTATATAAACTCATATAACTTGTCAGTACGTAAGCTGGAGAAAGAACATAAACATTGTCTTGAGTTAATCACAGCGACCAACTATTCTTATCATTTATGTAGTCGTTGATAGAATAGTATGCCTTTGAACAAAGATTGGATTTTACTTTCGTTTTAAACGCATTAAAAGGCAAATTTAGCAAAGAAGAGGGTAGCTTGTTATAAAAGGTTATACCAAGCCCAACAAATGAGTTATGAACCTTATGAAGCCGGTGAAAGGGAGCTCGTAGTTTGTCCTTATTTCTAGTGTTAACATTGTGAAAATCACTGTTTTTGAGTGAAAGTGAAAGTGTATATTTTGCCTAATATATAAGATATTGGCGAAGATGAATTGAGATGCCACCGTGAGGATACCAATATCTTTGAAAAAATCTCTCAGAGAAACTCTGGCACCAAGCTGGTAAATAGCGCGAACAGCTCGTTTTTGAAGAACAAATATATTTTGAATATCAGCAGCTTTGCCCCACAGCAGAAGACCGTAGGACATAACGCTATGAAAATAACTAAAATAGACTAACCGAGCTGTATCGACGTCAGTGTATTGTCTTACTTTCCTGACGGCGTAGGCGGCTGAACTGAGCCTTCCCGCTAGGCTCGATATATGTGGGCCCCACTGAAGTTTGGCATCTACTGTTATGCCCAGAAAAACCGCCGAGTTTACAGATTCAAGCACCTCTTTATCTAAGACGATGTTGGGACCTAGATTTCTAACATTTGGTAGGGCAAACTTTACACATTTCTTTTTCTTAGTATTTAGAACTAGGTTATTTGTCGTAAACCAATCCGTAACCATTGAGAGTGCACTGTTTACATCGTCAAAATCTTGTCTATTCCTGTCTACTTTAAAAATAAGAGAGGTATCATCTGCGAACAGTACAACTTCACAGATACCCTTTAAATAGAATGGTAAGTCATTGATATACACTAAGAACAAGAATGGACCCAGTATTGAGCCTTGAGGTACACCTAACTGAACTGGTAGCCCAGAAGATTTCACACCATCACCATCTACACATTGGGACCTATTATGTAAATACGAATTTAAAACGTTGAGAGCTTCGTTTTGCACACCGTAATGACGCAGTTTACGCAAAAGCGTGTCATGGTGCACGCAATCAAAGGCTTTGGAGAGATCACAGAAAACCCCAATAGCATTTTGCGAGTTCTCCCATGCGTTAAATATGTGTTTCAGCAAAGCAACACCCGCATCTGTAGTCGAACGACCTTTTGTAAAGCCATATTGTTCATTATGAAGGAGGCTATTTAAATTAAAATGTCTAAGCAACTGCTTGAGTATTAACTTTTCAAATATGTTGCTAAATGCTGGTAAGATAGAAATAGGCCTGAAATTGCCAACGTCACTTTTATTACCTGATTTAAATAATGGTATGACTTTACTATTCTTCATGAGGTCAGGAAAAGTTCCTAAATCAACACATTTATTAAAAGTAACAGCTAGATAGGGGGCTACGATGTCTATTATATTACTTAAAAGTTTAATGGAGATGCCCCAGTAATCACCAGTGTTTTTAGACTTGAGTGTGTTAAAAACATTAACTACATCACGAGGCGTTACATGTTCGAATAAGGGACTATTTTTAGACACACTACTAAGCAAAAGGTTTTCCGCTTTAGACGGGGATGAATTTAAGGAGCGAGTGGTAGTTACAGGTATGTTGGCAAAACACTCATTAAACGCCTCAGCTACGTCAGCTGCTTTATTAACTAATTTATTGTCGACCATAATCTCAAGTGGTTTATCTTGTTTAACCGACTTACCCATTTCATTGTTAATAATTTTCCAAGTGGTTTTTACTTTATTATTGGATTTTTTAATTGTATCACTTATAAATTTAGATTTAGCAAAAACACACACCTTTTTAAATAATTTTGAATAATTTTTGACATACTCTAGGAAAGGAGTATCAAACCTGTATTTTTTCAAACCATATAACTCGTATAGTCTCGCTCTACTTTTATAAATTCCTGGAGTGGCCCATTGGTTAAAGCCAACAGAGGTGCCATCAATTTGAATAGTTTTGGACTTGAAAGTAGATTGGTACTCTTTTTGCACAACATCAAAAAGGGCTCCATAGATTTCATTGGGATTCTCGTGTTCTACTATAGATGGTGTAATTCTGTGAGCTATATTATTTTTAAACTTATTGCAACGACTAGCTGTATAAGGCCTGCATTCTATTTTATGCGGCTTTTTATGTAATGGCATGGGGAAGCTAGCTAATAAACCACAGTGGTCAGACGTTAAGTCACTTAACACTATTTTATTTTTGGCATCACAGTCATTAAATATATTATCTAGACAAGTTGAAGAAGATGCCGTGATCCTAGTAGGTTCAAAAAACAAGTTTATTAAATTATAAGACCTAAACAGATTAAGAAGTCTAATACTTAATGGAGTAACAACTAAAATATTAATATTAAAATCTCCACATAAAATTATACTTTTATTACTTGATTTTAACCTATTGAGTGAATCCTCCATTACCGATTCGAAACTAATAAAATCACCAGAGGGGGGTCGATAAACGCAAATTATAACGTATCGCTCGAGTTCAACACAAGACAACTCAATAGTGCGCTCGATGGAAAGATTAACAAAATCTAAACGTTGTTTACATTTCAACAAGAAATAAAGATCCACCGCGAATGGCGCTTTTCCTTACAAACGCACTTTGTACAGTAAAATTATCATCATTGATAAACACTACTTCATGTTCTTTAAACCAGTGTTCAGTCAAACATAACACTTGAACATCATAGTTCTCTATAAATAAACTTAACTCTAGCTCTTTGCCGGACAGACCCTGCATATTTTGATGAACAACATTCAAAATATGCGGCTCACCCGTTGTCGCTCCTAATAGTTTAAACTATAAGGCGTATCAAAAGTAGTGTTAGTACCACTACTAACAGTAATCGGTGGTACACTACAGGTACCAGTGTCACTCTGTATATTGTATGCTAAGAGATTAGGAATTTGTCTCCTACAACTAGGTGGCAAATACATTGTATAATTTGTCAGTTTGTAATCAGTAATAAATTGATTACAATCAAAATATAAAATAGCGTCACTGTGGCGACATGTCATAAATTAACATATTTAAATTATAAATGTGCCTATTTTGCTCATCAGACAAATATTGAGAATAAGGCAAGGCACAGAAAATAAATTTACAACTATTGGTCTCATTAAGATGTAACATCAAATGGACACATTCAATTATGTCCTTTTTTCTTACAGTTAAACTATCCCCATATAATAAAATAACAGTTGAACTGGGGTTTATTTTTGTCAATTTAATACTACATAATACTTAATTGTTCATTAAAACCACATTGGTTATTATTACAAACTTCTGGTAACACAGATGTGAGGACGTAGACTTGTGTCAACCCACGTGACCAGTGGTCACGTGGGTTGACACAAGTCTACGTCTCGGAACGTAGTCGACGTAAGTCTACGTCTCTATGTCTCGGAATCATATACCTGGCGAAGTATATTATTATACCATGCTCGGTTCCAGTCGGCCGATGACGCTTGATCGGGTATACTCGACGCTGAATCGCGTATACTCGGCTCATATAAGTTTTTATTTTACCATGAGTAGAGCAAAATTACCGTTCGGTTTATTTCCGGTCCGTTAGTTCCTACTCACATACTTAGCTGACTCAAGTTCAAGATGGTCTCAAGTTCAAGAGTGCAGACTTGTGTTTATTTGACCGACTGTGGTGCGTTATGCTAATTCAAGGTAATTATTCAAATGGTTAAGCAATTTGACTACTAACTAACTAAAAAATTATAATAATAGTCTAGAATGAGGAGCCAGACCAAGAGAGATACAGAAACCCGCAGGGCAGCATGTGGCGAGCTGTTGGGCAGTAGCGACCCCACGGACCCTATCTCCCGGGAGAAATCTTGTTCCTCATCTCTGGCTTGCCTTTATTGACCGGCTAGGGTGAACACTGACGAGGAACAGAGCTCCCACCTCATTCTTGCCGTTATTGGCCGGCTTGAGTGGAGATTCGCAAGAGCAAACGTGCTCGGGGGAGACGGGGGAAGGAATTATTCCAGTAAGTGCTGGTAGGGATCTTGACCATCTTCCGGGCTCTAGGATTGTACTGATAGCGTTAGCGTGCTATTCCAGATTTTAAACTATCTTTGTGCCAAATTTCATCCAAATCCGTTCAGCAGTTTTTGCGTGATTGAGTAACAAACATCGAAACATACAAACTTTCATTATTACCTGGTATTTTAGTTACAGTATAAAAATACGTAACTACACGGAACACTACTTATACGTTATGAGATTACTTAGTAGAACAATGAAAAACCCCATAATTTAGTGTTCCCAACACATAGATAATATCAGTCGTGGTTACCGCCATTACTTCACCCACAAAAAACGACAGGAAATGAGTATTTATACGTTAGTATACAACTAGCTGCCTACAGTCTATTCGAATACTTGTTTCCTATTTATGTTATTTCCACTTTAACGAATATCAACTTTATTAGTGTGAATATAATTAATTTCAGAATGAAGCCTCATGTACAGTTGCGTGACGCGACGGCGTGACTCTAACAATACAATTTCTAAGAAAACTTTTCGGTAGAACAATACTGGTGTCGTATCGCGCCTGTCTGTACGAGGCTTTAAGTACTGATACTATTGAAAAATCCATTCAAATGTTTGAAGTTTTGATGGTTTGTTAGCTGTTGGCTTCAGTTATGAAGCTAATGTGTAGGTTTTAATTTTTTTTTTCCAAAAACACACATTTGTTTACATGTTTAGACACTAAATTGCGAAAGCAGTATAGGTAGGTAGGTACACTGTATTTTTACGTAGGTACATGACTTATTTGGTAAACAAACTAAGTACGAAAATCACGAGCTTTTGCATCAAGCCACACTTGTCAGTTAGGTATCGACGGCTTGATCCTTGTTAGAAACACCCACAGACTCCCACAGTATCAAACAAACTGCTTCAAATTAAACATTTAAACAAATTCTCACACTCAAAATCTCAGTTCGCTATTTGTAATCAAATTTACCTCTGGGCCCTATAAAACAAAACTTTATAATTACAATTTTACAACTATAAAAACTTAAAAAATAAAAGTTTAATCTTACAAGTCTTTGTACCACAAAACTCTAAGCTAATTAAGTATTTGTAACGAAAAAACCTTACAAATATGTAAATTATTGTAGTAACTTGTAGATTGTAAATAGAAAGTGTAACTCATACATAGGTATTTGTAATTTCTGTGTTAGGCTTAGAGTGATATATACTCTAAGGTGTTAGGTAAGTACGCAATTTTTTCACATTTTTTTAATTTTTTTATTCTAGTGTTTGTTTATATTATAGTAGGGCCCATCGGAGTAATTGCGTTACACACTACCAGTAGCAATGGCTTTCATTTTGACAGTGATATTCATTGTGTTATTTACGTTATCGAGCAGATCAATTCAAACATAATATAAGTAAAGCAATGGATTAGCCTTCAAAATGATTTAGATTGTGATTGAAAGTGTGTTACGCAATTAGGATGCTGTTCAAATTGAACAGCACTTTACTATATGCACACACCGTCATTCGCTTTGCTTATGTCACTGCGATCAAGTACATACAAATTCCATGGACCAATCACTGGCCACGTGCAGTTTTTTATTAGTGGCATAAAACGCGTGTGTTTCTCCAATCTGTCAACAAGGAGTATTTATGATGTAAACAGAAGGTGCATCATGTCTACTGACTAGTGTTTGTGGTAAATGTGTTGTAGAGGGCAGGGGCTACTCTCCAACTCCAACGAAGATTCCGAAAGTAGTTGATCCGTCAAAACAAGTTCATCATCAGTTGGACAATGTCTAGTAGTAATAAGGATCAAATTCGCAAAACAAAATATTCGTTAGTATGAAAGTGACAGGTGTCAGGAACGCATTCTGTCGACTGCTGACTGTAGTTGCAACAGTGCGTCTGCAATTGCAGGTGACCACCAAAGGGGTAATTGCATAACCTCTTACAATGGCGATTAATGCTCTTCACCATGAAGATTCAACAACATTAATTGCGTTATTTACGTTGTTGAGCAGACGAAGGTTTCAAACATAATATGAAGGATTAGGCATTTCCTTCGGAATTTGATAGAAAAGTGTTTAACGCATTGGGGTGTAGGTGGGCCGTACTTATTTGTAACGCATTGGGGTGTAGGTGGGCCGTACTTATTTGTAACGCATTGGGGTGTAGGTGGGCCGTACTTATTTGTAACGCATTGGGGTGTAGGTGGGCCGTACTTATTTGTAACGCATTGGGGTGTTGGTGGGCCGTACTTATTTGTCAAAAAAACATCGCAAATCTGCCATCACAATAAGAACAAATCAGAAAGCGGCCAAGTGCGGGTCGGGCTCGCACACGAAGGGTTCCGTAACACCGTACAATATTTAACACTACATCCCCATTATGAGCTCTATGAGACGTCAATGGGGATTTGTGGAAGAAAAGTTCACAAATCCCCACAGATAGGGATTGTCAATGGGGATTAGTGGAATATAACCCCATTTCTATATTTACTTACTTTAAAAAAAAAGCCGAGATAAACACGTTTCTTGTAAGTATTTATTTTTAGCGACCACAGTAGTGTCAAATGAATAAAATTAGTCATGTGGTAGTCAAGTGGCAACCTATAACGGTTCAAAAGATACAGCCTAATGACAGAGGAACGGACGGACTGCAGAGCCTTAGTAATAGGGTCCCGTTGGCACCCTGTGGGCACGGAACCCTAAAATAAAATTAGTCATGTGGTAGTCAAGTGGCAACCTATAACGGTTCAAAAGATACAGCCTTGTGACAGAGGAACGGACGGACTGCAGAGCCTTAGTAATAGGGTCCCGTTGGCACCCTGTGGGCACGGAACCCTAAAATAAAATTAGTCATGTGGTAGTCAAGTGGCAACCTATAACGGTTCAAAAGATACAGCCTTGTGACAGAGGAACGGACGGACTGCAGAGCCTTAGTAATAGGGTCCCGTTGGCACCCTGTGGGCACGGAACCCTAAAATAAAATTAGTCATGTGGTAGTCAAGTGGCAACCTATAACGGTTCAAAAGATACAGCCTTGTGACAGAGGAACGGACGGACTGCAGAGCCTTAGTAATAGGGTCCCGTTGGCACCCTGTGGGCACGGAACCCTAAAATAAAATTAGTCATGTGGTAGTCAAGTGGCAACCTATAACGGTTCAAAAGATACAGCCTTGTGACAGAGGAACGGACGGACTGCAGAGCCTTAGTAATAGGGTCCCGTTGGCACCCTGTGGGCACGGAACCCTAAAATAATAATGTTTACTAAACAGTGCCGAAGCCAAGCATTGTTTCTGATCACATAACGTGCAGCTAATGCTATTAGTGCGAGATTATTACTGAAGCTGTTATTATGGAAACATTCTGAAATAGAATCATGTGGAAAAGAACTTAATATCTATTAGGTTTTAATATAGGATTGATAGCATAGTGGTGGCGCAGTGGTGACGATTGATTGGTGAAGAAAGATTTTTTTTGGGGTCAATGATCGATGGTACTATTGTCACTTGAAGTAAGACTTGATAAAATCTATTTTATCGTGTTCAGTTATCGACCCATCACGGACGTCTCTGAAGTTTAAACAAAATAAAAAAATATATAAGGTCCCATTAAAATAGATGGACAAACTTTTAGAAATCATTCAAAACACCAAAATAATTACAATGGTAAAAAAAATATAAGAAAAACGCATTAGGTACTTACGAGAAAAATAAATCAGCTAACGAAAATACACTAAAAATGTTGATTATCCAATGCCATTTATTATAAATTTGTCCATATATTTTAATGGGACTTTGTATATGTACTTACATCTTAATCACTTACAACAACTAATAATACAGGTACAACCCAATGCAATAGTGAAGCAAACTTAATAACAACTTATTTTCAAAAAGTTATTACATAATTATAATGTAGTCCTTGTGAATTCACTCTGTGTACAAGCAAAAATGTCTATCTCCTGTGGGTGCGAAGCGCCCGCGTCCGGGGCGCCTCATTTACCAGATTAGTGCGGCCACGAGGTACAGCAACTGAGGCCGCCAACTGATATTTTAACTGACTACACCACCACGTCTGCGGAGTTTTACTAGCTAATTTAATTTGCCCGTGTATTGACGGGCCCCGCAGTACTGTATTTCGGTTATCACGCTCATTGCGTCCTTGCACAGACCACAGAGTCATTCTAGTTCAGTGACTGGCCGACGCGTGTTGTCGAGCAAACCATGGCATTATCATAAATACACTATGAGTTCCACGCCAGTGCGTACTCGTAGAATACCAATATCAAGTACAAAGGGTAATTGACTTAACATAACACACATACATACACTCACGCCGTCTTGCCACGGGGGTGGGCAGACACTACAGACCGCCAGCTGCTACGATCTCCTTTTGCCTCGTTTACGTCCACACATCTGGTCATACACGCGCCGGTTGCGAGTACTACGCACCTGAGCTTTCTGAAGAAAACTCGACCTTATTTACATAACATAACATAACATACCATCATGCCCGAATTTCCTGAAGTTAGGCACAGTTGAATAGTTTACTCACAATTCGCCAGTTATGCAATTGAAACCCTCATTGGTCTTTTTGTCACAAGCGCTGCACCTGAGCTTGAGGCCTGAGTTTGATCCCCAGTACCCTTATTGCGTAATACTCGATAAGTAAATAGAATCTGAATCGTTTTGAAACCATTCTTTCATTAGTTCGAAAAAAATATCTGCTCTACAACGTAAATAACGCAATGAATGTTGTTGAACTGTCAAAATGAAATAGATTAGTCGTAATCGTTTACGAAAATGTGTTTAAAATACTGAATTTTTGGGGTCAAAAAGCTCGCCCCCCTATTACATGGGACTTAAACATAACTGCTAGGCTTCATAGGCTGCATATGCTGTAAGCTGAACATAACTGGTGATATGTGTACATACTATACATTTCTGCTAACCCTGGAGAATCCGGGGGGGGGGGGGGGGGCGTGATATAATGTTTTACATAAATCCTTATGAAGTGGTATACCTAATAAGAGCTGTTTCAATTTACTTGTTTATCTGAATAGATCTACATTCTTACACTAAGCAGTTATTTAATTAGATATAAATGCATGAAGGTTGCCAGTCACAGCACGTGCAGACGATCACCGTTTATACAACTTGTATCCACTTGTACGGAGTAATGTAATGTCTATGAATGTACGGAGTAGATAACACTACAGAGACTAAACTTCGAACAATTGAATGTCCTCCCGACCGAATTCTGGTCGCGGCGGTCAACCTCAGCGGAGACTATAGTCAAGTACGTAGGAGATCATTATTATAGTGCACGAGTGTTTGCGCAGAAAGAGGTGCCCTCTCTTACTCTCATAGTCCGATGGGAAGGCAATCCGACACGACCGGAGAGAGATCAGACCCTGGACTGACGACACTAGCGAAAGATATAAACCACCTACATAAGTTCTCTTTGTGAAGGAGCTTGTCCGGGGAAGTACCAAACTATTTTTCTGCTGCCAAGTTAAGTTAACTAAACAACAGTGATAGCGTAGTGGTGTGACTGTCAGACTGCCAAGTCATAGGTCTTGGGTTCGAACGAACCAAAGGCACGCACCTCTGAATTTTTGGAGTCATGGGCGTATTGTATGATTATCACAAGCTTCAAAAACGGTGAAGGAAAACATCGTGAGCAAATCGGCATGTCAAATCGGTAAGTCAGAGGCCTATGGGCGGCATAATGCGTTACCTCTGGTGTAACGGTGTTCATAGGCGGTTGTGACCACGTACCATCAGATGCGTCGCCCGCGCCGTCAGCTTGGACCTAATATAGTTCAGTCTCTGTTGCATGTTTACTCTGGTGTTCACTCTTATTGATATCGTAATAGGAATATTATAAGATTTGTGTTAAATTAAACAGTTTTATTATGAGAATCGCTTTGTAATATCTCCGTATCCATCTCTTTGTGTATCTTATTACATGTACTTCAAGGCAGCAATGTGAGTTACAGTTTGTGCTGAACACGTTTTATTAAAACCACATACTGACTTAACACAAAATTGCGGCAATTTAGAATTAATTTGTTATTCTTGTTAAGCTCGACTGACTGTTCACTTGGTGTGCTGGTGCCCACGCATAAGTATGGAAGTGAATGTTGGGGGCGGTAAAAGAAGCATGAAAGTAGAATAAATGCTGTGGAATTGCGTTCCTTGCGGAGCATGTGTGGTGTGACTATGAATGATAGGCTGAGGAATGATGTGATAAGACAACGGTGCGGTCTAAAGGAAGATGTAGTGACAACAATTGAAAAGAGTGTGCTTAGATGGTGTGGTCATTTAAGAGGACGAATGAAAGAAGAGTAACAAAAGGTAGTTACAAGGTAGATGTGAGTGGAAACGCCGGGAGGGGTCGCCCTAGGAAGACATACAGTGACCTTATTGGCGGTGCATCAGAAAGCTCGGCTGCGTCGTACTCGCAACCGGCGTGGGTGTATGACCAGATGTGTGGACGGAAACGAGGCAAAAGGAGTATATTGTAAGGATGTTAGCAGGTGGCGTTCTGCCAGCCCCCATGGTAATACGAGAGCTTATGTATATGTGTATGTATGTCATGACGCTCCGCAGACGGCGGTCATTTTGACCGCGAATGACCGCGAGAGTCGTCATCCGGCCAGCATCGACGACGCGGTAATTTTGTCCTCCGTGTGCGTTATTGCATAGATTTCCATACGTTCTATCGTCGCGGACAAATTTTGCATCGTCTGCTCAGCGCCTAAGCCAATCATTCACATATGCACAACCACACAAACTCACTAGTGTGTGACAGTATTTGCGTGAAATGAATATGCAACGCGTACGTTTGACAGGATTTGCGACTTGCCGAAGTATATCTGTTTTTAGACGCACATCAAAGAATACTCGGTTAATGAACTGCCTCGTTTGTCTAGCACAAGCGCTACTACTGAAGTCCTGGGTCCGCTTCACACACACACATGGGAATTTCTCAGTATTGGATTCTCAGTGGTGGATTTGTGCCCGGTTGAAGGCAATAGGCTCGCCCCCCGTTACATGCAATAGGCTCGCCCCCCGTTACATGGGACTTAAAATAGTTAATTGACTCAGGCGTGACTTTGCGGAAATCCATTATTAAATACAATAGACGACGTATATTGAGTAACCGAATCCGCTTAACTGTTCTTAAAGAGTCATAAAGAACCAAAGCAGAGACTCTGCTCTCGACGGTTGACGTGTTCACACGTCGGGTCCGGTTTCGCAACAAGTCAATCGTCATCCTGAGGATGCCTCGTTGAGAGGTGAAACACGTTTCGATTTCTTACAGGGTTCTATAAGACTCTTTAAGAACAGTTAAGCGGATTAGGTAGGTTCCTAAATATACGTCGTCTATTGTATTTTATGGGATTTAAACATAACTGGCGAATTAAGGGTATACTTATAGCTGCACCTCTGCCTAAGCCTACGGGGAATATTGGCGTGATGTTATGTTATGTTATCGAAGAGCGCTCTTAAGCATAGTGCCTCGAGGAGCCTATCTTAATGCACCCCACGTGTTTCCTTATGGCTCTACAATTAACGATCGCGTGGGAATTATCATAAATGTACAGTATTGAGTGGTCGGACGATGGAATATACTCAAGGTCATGATGACAATGACATTACAAAAACAACATGACTATGAATGGCAATGAAAACCTTAACAAAATAATAAGTGTGAATTAAATAAGATTCGCAAAGTGTGGATACCATTGCGCAGGCGATTGCAATGGGGTTGACTGCATAGAAATTACCATTGATAGGAGAAAATGATTAGTATAGTATTAGGCTATATATTACCTATAGTATTAGGCTTAGGCCAAGCCAAAATTCCGTAAATTCCGTCAGCCTGTACAAGTTTAAAACGAAGTACTACTAGTACAGGGGAATTTACAACGAATTCTAGGCAAATTTCTTTTACTTTAAGTACGGTATGGAAAAGAAAGTACCTATGTTAAAATATATACCTACCGCAAAAGATTGTTCCGCAAGAGATTAACAGAAACACACAAGTAGTTTAGAAAATTAAATACTTTCGTCCACGGTTTCTAAAACTTAAAAAAATTGTCTTTATAATGTAAAGTAAAACGTCGCGCGTCGTAATATTCTGTCTGACAGTCCCTCTCGAACGCTCCATGTGTCTTAGCGCCCGGATAGGTACTGTACCGATAGCTACGACTTACGACATACTAGGTTATGTCTCTATCAAGGAAGGAAAATGTTGAAAACTAAGTTCGTGAGAAATCGCAGATGACGCGTGACCCGAATATTAATGTCTTACTACATTATGCTAGATATTAATTCAAAGATAAAGTTCCTAGGAATAGAGTTCTTTGCGAAGGAGCTCGGTCGGGGAAGTACTACCTCGATAGGTACCTATTTCTCTCGGGTACATTACCAGTCGACAGCGATGCGGATGAATTTTTCGACGCCATATTTTGTTTGCTAATTCCGCAGTAGCAACCCGTGAAATTAAAATTTTCTTACGCGGTTAAATGAACATAGAGAGTTGTATCGATGATTTTTATGATTATAATTCTATAAATATTTCATACGGCCGCGAATCATATTTAGTCGTCGTCATAGAGGCAGAAATATTCAGTCTGTTTGAATATTTCTGCCTCTATGACGTCATGGGATGCCCGCAGATAGGAAGGAAACTCACCGTGTTAATTACCGTGCCCGGCATGACAGGTAGGTGTGCACTACGCCTGTGCGCGAGACATGACTCACGTACTGACTACTGACCTACCTGTCAGACAGCTGTCATTTGTTTTTGACATGACTTTCCTTTTCATTGTGTGTAAGCTGAGATGAATGACTTTGTAGGTACCTACTTACTGCTGTGACCGTAAAAAAAAAAACGTTACTACCACAACACCGTGTGTATCAAATGATTAGGCTAAACAACTTTTAAACACGACATTTATATTTAAGGCTTGTGCAGACCAGCGCGACTTGTCGCGCGACGCGACACGAACAATACAATTTCTAAGAAAACTTCACAGTATAACAATAACCGGTATCGCGTCGCGCGACAAGTCGCGCTGGTCTGCACAAGCCTTTAAGTAAGTACGGAGTTTGACGTACCTAAGTCTGGCATACACAGACGTTGAACAAGGCTTCTAAGTTTTTATAGTTAGACCCGAAGTTTTTAATATTCTGGATATTTAGTCAGGCCTAGTCTTTTTTTTTACCCGACTGCGCGACAGCTAAGTCTGGTTTATGTTTTTTACGCGTACTTATCTGTAAAAGAAAAAGAAAAAAAAAGAAGAAAATACATTTATTTGCGGCAAACATGATGCAAGAGAAGGAACAAATGTACACACGAAAATAACAAGTTGGGGGACATTGTGCATCTTAATCATAATATTATGTATCTCTGTATGTGGGATTCTTTATACCCTCGAAACATCATGACGGCTGGATGGATTTTATTATCTGAAGTTTTGTTTTTTATAAAATCAAAATGGCCGATTTTAGACGTCATTAAGTAATGCCTTGAATAAAAAATTGTACCATAACCAATGACCATGTGGGGTATCAAAATAAAGGGTTTCAGGAGATGATTCCAAAAATATAACACACTAAAATATATTTCTTTTTTAACTCCATTTTGAGTACTTAAGTAGCTGAGACCCGGTTCCGATTCAAAGCGGAGAGGAGAGTTAGTAGATGTGATCTCTCGAAGAGACAAACTAGTACCTACAACCACTAGATTTGCGTTACTTAGTCATGTAGACCCATTTAACTTCAATGCAAAACATTTCCTATCCTCCCAGACGTGGAGGGAACTGGGCTTTAGTCATCAAACTACGTAGCGGAGCGTGGGAAACTTTTGCGTTTATGGGAAAAAACGTTACGATCCTTTTTTTACTTTAAAGAACGGAGCTATGTCGGTTGCCATATCAATTATACTGTCTGAGTAGAGACTGTCACACAAAGTGTTAATGAGAGAGAAAAAACGTTCTACGAAGCCCTTTTTCTAAGGGATTCGTACAAGTCCATTGAAGCTACAAGTCAAAAGATTAAAAGAATAACAAAATATATATAATGTCAATAAACTAAAAGTAATACAAGTAATTGACTGCCTTGTTGGTGTAGTGGTCACAAGCGCTACTGCTGTGCATGAGGTCCTGGATTCGATCCCCAGGTCGGGCAACGTATTATTTAGTTTTTCTATCTGGAATTTCTCAGTAGCAGCCCGGAGTATGAATTCGTGCCCGGTTGATGGCAATCGACTCGCCCCCTATTACATGGGACTTAAACATAACTGGTGAAATGTGGGTGCATTATAGGTACAGCTCTGCCTAACCCTTCGGGGAAACAAGGCATGGTGTTATACTTATTATGATAATACAAGTACCTAATATAAATTGACAAAAGTCATAATTTCATATCAAACGGCCACGTATGACGTACCAACGCACTTTACACAGTTCAATTAAAATTCAAGTATTTATCAGCCTAATAGCCCATAGTTTACAATCAGCCTAGCACTAATAACCCCACTCGTATGCCGCATGCGTGCTGTGGAAGTCCCTACCCCCACCGCCTGCTGCCGCCCGCATAACATCGCATCGCGTTACCACAACTGGTAAAACCTGATTCCGATCGCAAACGCTACGTTTTCCTGTCCAAGCTCACACAGGTGTTCATCTATTCATGACACATGTACTTATATTCTGTATGTATGAGTAAGTGAATACCATTAACAATATTTAAATCTCTACGAAATTGCATAACCAGCCAATAATGTTCCCACTGTTGGGACTGCGGCCTCCTCTCTTCGAGAGGGAGTGGGCTGTAATCTACAGTCTACTACACTCAGTGCGGGTTGGTAGATGTCACAATCATGTTTTCATGTTTCGAATGTTTGGTTCTAGAACATGCCGGTTTCCTCACGATGTTTCCTTCACCGTTTTGAGAGCAGTGGTGATTAAATTATATTTACACAAAGTAACGCTCCTGCTTGAGTTCGAACCCACGGCTCGGACCATTAAAATCTTAATCCTGACAAATTCCTGAATTCCTCAGTAGCAGTCTACTAGTTAGATTACTCAGTAGCAGTCTACTAGCTAGATTACTCAGTAGCAGTCTACTAGCTAGATTACTCAGTAGCAGTCTACTAGCTAGATTACTCAGTAGCAGTCTACTAGCTAGATTACTCAGTAGTAGTCTACTAGCTAGATTACTCAGTAGTAGTCTACTAGCTAGATTACTCAGTAGCAGTCTACTAGCTAGATTACTCAGTAGCAGTCTACTAGCTAGATTACTCAGTAGCAGTCTACTAGCTAGATTCTGGATTTATAATACCAGCGTATTACTGTCCTACTGCAGGCAAAAAGCCTCTTCTCATACGGAGAAGGCTCGTGTCTTCTGTACAGAAGCTCGTGCGTACAGAAGGCTGGAGCAAGCGTGGTGATCAATGCTCGCCTTCTGCCTCAAGACTTCAGTCTGGATTTATGTCGGGTTAATGACATCATTATGCTATGTTGTGCGGCCTCCAGTCTAATCGGATGCAGCTGAATAGCGACTGCCTATCTGACCTCCACAAGCCAGTTACTGAGTAACACAATATCCTCCTGCCATCATCCGTATTTCTTAGTGGTTCCCGCAACAAATGTCTTGTTCTTTCACACTTCTCTCTCAGTCGTCATCTCGGTAGTCACCCCCTGTTTAGCCATGTCATCTGTCACACACTCCATTCTTTGGTCTTTCCATACTTTGATAGCCTTCCAACCGGCGAAATGTGGATGTGACTGTGGGTACACCTCTGCTATGTTATGTAAACATTTTCAACAAAGTGGGTCAGTAATATTCAAACAAATAAATTATTTTAATTTGAATA
This sequence comes from Agrochola macilenta, assembly GCA_916701695.1. Classification (NCBI taxonomy): domain Eukaryota; kingdom Metazoa; phylum Arthropoda; class Insecta; order Lepidoptera; family Noctuidae; genus Agrochola; species Agrochola macilenta. The sequence goes on from OU753579.1 coordinate 183,066, forward strand.
TATTTACATTTAAAACAAATTAACAAAATTAAATGATCTGTTTTAAAGTATTCCGTTTTTTTATATTTGTTTATGTTACTGCAGTCGATCAATGTGACATTCTGTACGATCAATTAACAGGTAACCGATAAGTGGTTTAAACTATTAAATAGTATCTATCAAACACTACACTATGATGACGTCAACAAAGTAGTAGTGAATTATGTCTCAGAATTCCATAGTGTGTATGGGTGGAGATGGGGATGTCACCTCCTTTCATAAAACTTACATAAATATATGTAGAACTTAAATATTTTCTTAAAAGCTTGATGTTGATCAATTTGTTCGACTGCACGTGTGCTGCTTTTATTAGAGACCTCATTCAAGGCTCTGAGAACTGACGTCACAATGACTATGTTCTTGTGTGAGGACAGTTTGCGACAGGGATCGTGAGCTAATCTTAGTACAACAATAATATGCGAATAAAAGAATACGACTGACTCAGGTGAGGTCCGTGAGGTCCGTGAGGTACTGAGGTCAACCGACGCTCGGGTTGTATAATTTGTATTATTTTCGCGATTTCAGGGTTGATCCGACAGTATAAATTGTTCATAATCATGAGTACAATGACCCCTTATTTTCAGTTATTTCAATTACGCCATTACATGGGTCATTGTTTTGTGGTCACTGAGATATTAAGTAAATATTTTTTTTATAATTAATTCTAAGCCCCGTTAATAAAAAATACTGAGAAAAAAAAAAAATATATATATATAAGTATACTGAGTGCATAAGTAGGTTACTGGCATAATGTTGGTTTAGTACTTTCTATTAACACTTACAAATTGTATCCGATCTTCTTACCCTTGAAAGTTCTGAAAACGTAAACCAGATAGCAGTTGTTTGTCATAAGTTCATAACATAAAATAACAGCCGCCAGTAATCCCCGGAGGAAATGTGGGTGTAGGTACAACCACAGCATATAATAGGGGGCGAGCCTGTTACCATCACCCGGGCCCTAATCCAGAGTCCGGGCTGCTACTGAGAAATATCAGATAGAAAAACCCAAAAACAATTTGCACGTCCCGGGAATCGAACCCAGGACCTCGTGCTCAGCAGCAGCGAGGTAGTCAATTGTTTGTCCTTAAAGTAAAGGTCTGTTCACACGAACTACAGTAAGCATTAATTGATACAATGGCTACGATTCTCACGACATTGACAGAGCGCAAGGATGCCGTGTGAGAGGTCATTACTATCGAGACGACTGTGTGCGAACACGTGGGAATTATGTAACGTACGAGAATAAACATTCTAAATGAGCAGACAGCAGACAGCTGTGCTGCGGGACAGTTTGTTGCGCCACTTCTTGATCCCAGCTGAAGCACTTCTTCTCGTGTATGGTACTTTTCTTTATTGTTTTCACATTGTTTGAGCCCAGTAGGTGGCCACGTTGATTGTGGCATTATTTAGGTCATCCGAGGGCATGGTCAGATCAGAAGCACCGCACTCGCTCTGGGTGTTGGAGGAAGTGGTGAAGGGCGTTTTTGTGGACTGTCTTATGAAAACTGCTGATTCTCAGCCTAGTTTGAATTGACTTTGATTTTGATTCGATTCTCACGACATTGAAAGAGCGCAAGGATGCCGTGTGTGATAGTAATGACCTCTGTCATTACTAATGAGCCGCACAGTGTGTCACCACGTGGGAATGATGTAACTACTACATGTTTATAGCTGTACGAGGATCTATTGGCGCGTGGCCAAAATCGGAACTAGCGCCGCCATCTTTGCAATTTCTGTGGCAATTTCACAAATGTTTACCAACAGCGCCCCCCTGTCAATGTCACTGAGGCGCTAAAACATACTTGCAGCACTCCCTCGTTGGTCTAGTTGTCGTGCTACTGCTGAACAAGAGGTCCTGGGTTCGATTCCCAGGTCTTACAAGGTGTTATTGGGTTTGTCGGTCTCAGTAGCAGCTCGGAGTCTGGATCTGTGCCCGGTTGATGGCAATAGGGTCGCCCCCTGTGACATGGGACTTAAACATAACTGGTGATATGTGGGTGTACTAGTCCAAAAATTTAAACTTAGCACAAACACCTACTTAATTAGGAAAAGAATAAAGATCGTAATGATTAAGGAGCTCGTGGCTAAGTAATCACTGCCGCACGGGTCGATCCATCAGCTTAGCTTAAACTACGCTTGCCGGGATTGGTCTGTGGATGGGTGATCATCTTTACATACCGAGACTCCTCCGTGCCTCGGATAGCACGTTTAGCCGTTGGTCCCGGCTGTCATTCGTTGATCTTTGACAGTCTTTACGGGTCGTCATAAGCCCGAAAGTCTGACAACCAGTCTTACCAAGGGGTATCGTATTACCCAGTTACTGGGTTGTGGAGGTCAATAGGCAGTCGCTCCATGTAAAATACTGGTATTCAGCTGCATCCGGTTAGACTGGAAGCCGACCCCAATATAGATAAAGGCTAGGCAGATTGAATGATTAAGTAATTTCCTAAAAGTACCCTTTAATGGGGTATTGAAGTTATCGTAGGGGAAAGTATGAAAATATCTGTCATAGTTCTCTCTCTGTCGTCATCTCGGTGGCCACCCTGTGTAGACAGCGCGCGAGGAGCTACCCACAAAACGCCAGTTTTGTTCAATTCGTCGAACTCGTCGTATAGTTCGTTTTACGTTTATAGGAATTGTCTAACGATTATTTAATTCAGTCAATTTAAATACCATTAGAACATAATTACTATTGTCTGTTTGCCCGCATTTCTGGTCATTAACTTCCTTCTTCAGTAGTTCCTAAATCTTTTTAATTAATCTATCATTATAACTAGGGGCCATCTATATATTACGTCAAACGAATTTCATGATTTTTTTAACCGGGGATGGGACTCTCCGCCACAAGTGCTCATATTTGTGTAACCCGTTTGACACCACACAGGTATTTTGCCATTTTAATTAAACCTTCTAATAATAATGATAGAGTTTGTAATATTTGTTGAAAGTTTTAATGCTTTAGATTTATAGAGTGCGTTTCATCAAATAGTTCCTTTGCCGAAATGTTGACTCCACTGGTAAACGGACCAATTAGATATCGCCGTAGCGTATTACCGCAAAGGAACTATTTTATGAAACGCACAAGTGTACATGTGACATCACGAAGTCTATGACTCGTCCCTCTCCTAGTCACACGATGTCACACTTTATTGACGCTCTGTAATTTATGGCTGGGCCGTACCGGAGATTCACTTATACTGCATATTTTTAATAGGCGTTAAAACCCAGAATAGTACCTAAGTAAACTGTGCCGATTTATCAATAGTCATTTAATTATGACCACAACATGACCTAGCTTGAGCTAGACTCATCGATCATAGAACTGACATCAGTGTGAGTTCCATACAGTCATCATGTTTTAATAGCCAAACAATAGAATGTCCGCTAAAACGTGTAAAACCCACTGAGCAATGACCATATCTAAGTACGTCAAGTCAAACTGGTGTTTATTCGAGGGTGCTAAACTGACGCATGTGACTTAGGTATCCCACTTACCAAAGCCACGGAACAATGACAAAAGATTTACGCTCCAACGGAAAACAAGCAAGTTTGAGCTTAGTTACCGCTTACTTATATTGGTTTGTTGCATTTGTGAAGAGAAGCGTCTAATATCAACAACGAGCGCGTAATAAAGATCGGCAATCTATTTTTTGAACGGCTAGTTTACCTAAGTACTTGTAAAGGGAAGATTGACGACACGGTTGGCGCAGTGGCTGAGTGATCGACTGTTGCGCAACGTGTCGCGGGTTCGATCTTCGCACGGAACAAATATTTGTATGATCTGCAAGTAGTACAATCCCTATTCCCTACGCGTTTCAGCCCTGAAGCCCAAAAACGTTAAGAATATACCAATGGAAAGATCTCATCGATACTTCTCTTGATAGTTAGTACGTAAGGAGCTACAAGTACAAACCGCTGGGTCCAGAACCATGAAATTTTGCACAAGAGTTCCTCATAAAACGAAAGTGAGCACTAAGGAAGGATTTTTTAAACTTCATCCCCTATAGAGCTTAAATAGGGGATGAAAGTTTGCACGGAAGTTCAACAGTTTCGTCAATGTTTAATCCCATCGGGACACTTTTTGAACATGTCAAAAAACCGTTGAAATCTAACCCATTTCATGTTAGTTCTCTCTATTCCGCCAAAGGCCTGCCAAAACAGCCAAAAATAACTACCTACTGAGAGATGACGTATTTGACATAGATTTCCTTGTCGGTAAAATGCATTAAAATCATAACGACAGCCTTATCAAGCACTCCGAGATGTTTGACGGTGTTCAAGTTATTATTATTGCAAAATTCTTTATTGTTGAAACAATTATTACTTTACTTGTTTTATTCGAAAGATTTCATAATAACACATTTTTTGGGTTCCGTAACCAAAAGGTGCCAAGTTGCCATCGGGACCCGATTACTTAAGGCTCCGCTATCCGCGTCCGCGTCCGTCCTTACGTCCGTCCGTCTGTCATAAGGCTGTATCTTTCGAACCGTAATAGGTAGACACTTATTTTAATATTGTACGGTGGTACGGAACCCTTCGTGTGCGAGTCCGACTCGAACTTGGCCGCTTGTTATTGACGTTTTAAGATTTATTATTATTTGACTGATTATTGTTTTATTATTGCGGAAGAATTATGAAGTTAACGATGTTGTGTAAAAACTTTTATTAATGAATTAAAACAATATTGATAGTGATGCATTGTTTTATGCTATGAAATAAATGTATTGCGTGCAACACAGTAACTCCCAGACATGCAAAAAGCTTTGTCTTAAATTATAAATAATTATTGTGTTCCTAAGTACCTATTTATTTACTTTTAACCTCGTTGGTCTCGTGGTCGCGAAAACGCAAGGATCAATTCCTAGGTCAGCACCCTAATTGGCTAACATACGATCAATGACAATCCGTTTCATTTTGACAGTTCAACAACAGTCACGGGTGTCGTTTTGATTAAAGTTTTGCTATTAGGACCATTTACTTTTAGGACTTTTGGACACGGAGGGGTATTTTGCACTTGGTTGTGTCGTCACCGACAAAGATAGGTTCATAAGTATACAACGTGAATGTTACTAACTCGTCTCTTTCTTTCCTTCCACAGTGGCGCTACGCAACAGTCCCAGAGCGTCTAGTAACGTTCCTCAGCGTAGTCCTAGCGATGTTCAGCTCACTGGGCACGATAGGCGGCATCGTGGTGTACGGCGAGCTGACGGCGCTATTCGTGAAGCGACACAGTGCTCAGATGGTGACTCCTGACGCGTACGTGCTGATGACCTTCGGCGGAGGACGCATGGTGTAAGTACTTATATTAAACTCAGGTAACACGACATAGCCCGAAGAATGAATGAATGGCAGCAGTGGACAAAACAGATGACCAATGTGGCTGGAAACTTCCACTTTGCCCAACCAATTTGTCCTACCAGTGGGACAAAGTGGAATGTTCACAAGTTTGTTGTCCACTTTGTCCCACTAATTGATTTTGGTGGCGCAAATTACACTAGCCTTAAATTAATATGAGTTCACTTTTTCCCACTAGGGCTGGCACTTAATCTGCTATTCTTATTTCCAGACCAGCAGGTAATCGCTCTCTACATATGGATGCTCTAATAGAAGACAGCCAGGCATTCGCAGCTGCCAGTGCCGCCATCATTGTGCTGCATATCATCAGCGCGGCTGCAGCTGTCGCCATGATACAGTGGGCCGCTGCTAGAATGGTACGCAACTAGAGATTTATAGCTTTTTCAGGGAACACTAGGCTACATTGAGTTCACAAAATGAATTAGTAACGGAAAGGTGAAAGACAAATTTTAAAATTGGTTACTACCCACAAAAATATAATGTTTTTTTTACATTTTACCCTGAATGATTTGACTAAAGCTTTCAAGATTCTACATACATCGATAAGCATACAATTATGTCATAAAAGCAGTGAGAATACTACCTAAAATCTACTTGATACTGATTTATCAAAAAAAAGATACTAAAAGTTGTCATTAGTAGAATAAAATTGCTAGGGTCTAAATTTTAAAATGGGTGTTCCACAGGGTTGAACTATTGGTCCCTTACTACTCTAAAAGTTTTTTCTTATTGAGCACTCGCTCTCTCTCACAGAGAGGTCTGTGTTCTAGTAGTGGGAACATTATAGTCTGATGATGATATGTTATTCTGCAGGTAACTCGTCTCCGGCTGCGGCTGCTGCGCTCGGTGCTCAGTCAGGAGATCGCGTTCTTCGATACCAATACCACCATGAACTTTGCGTCTGCCTTAACTGAGTAAGTTCTTGTCACCGTTATTTACATAACCATACCATTGTATGACCCTTAAAGAGGTAGGCAGATGTATTATTAGTAAACCCGTTTCTGAAGTTATGTTTAAGCGAGCCTCCATGATATTGAGAGCGAACCTATTGTCATTAACCGGACACAAATCCAGAATTCGGCCTGCTAGTGAGAAAGTCCTAATGGAAAAACCCAATGACACTTTGACCAACCTAGGGATCGAACTAGGGACGAAACCTAGGGTTGCGTATATGTATATATATATAAATGGTTGCCCTCTGACTCATTGGACTTTTAACATAACCTACCCCTTGATCAATACAGGACATATATTATGTTATCTACTGTGTATGTTAATAATTATGTACCTCTGTGATAATTAAACATGTTAGTGATTGCTTTCTTTCTGTTCTTCATTCATTCGTTATTTTTTATTGTTACTAACTTCACCATCCTCACCACAGAGACATGGAGAAGTTCCGCGGTGGCGTTGGCGAGCACGTAGCGATGACCGCAAACCTAGCTGGCACCGTAGTGTTCGGAGCTGCTCTGGCGCTCCAGTACGGCTGGGAGCTCACTCTGTCGGGGCTGTCGGTGGTGCCCATATCCATTGTAGTCGCAGCACTGGTAGCTAAGGTAAGGAAGAAAATTGGTGACAACTTACTAATTTGTAGTTGTGAGCCCCGGAAAGCACATTAATGGCCGATTCCTGTAATTTACGGAACGTTAATGGTCAAAATGAAGACTCGATCTTGTATCTTTACCAATAATGAAGACCTCATAGCTTTGCATACTTAAACCCTCCCATATTGATGTAGCTATCACAGGTAAAATTTGGTTACGAATCTATTTATATTCCCAGTTTGGCAATAAAATATGCTATCATTGGTAAGCAAACGATTCGTTTTTATCTTTAGGAACCAAGCATAAGTGCTCAAACATACACGAGTGGTACGCGTCAACGGCAGCGGCGGCTGAAGTTGCCTCCGCCGTTGACGCTTGCCACTCGGGTGTATGAGCACTAAGCCGTTGGTCACGACTGTCATTCTAAGATCTTTCCGTCAGAAACCCGAAATTTGTGCAACCAGACTTACCAAGGGGTATTGTTACACCCAGTAACCGTTCAGGAGGTGACAGTATTCCGCTGCATCCAGTTAGACTGAAAGCTGACCCGAACATAGTTGGGAAAATACTAGGCAAATGAAGGAGTAGATCCTCGTGCTGTCTTAGTTTTGAGAATGAATGTGGATGGAAATAGGAGTAGGGGAAAACTAAAGAGAAAATGAATGGATTGTGTGAAGAATTATATGGCTAGAAAGGGAATGACTACTGAAATGACGGCTGATGTATGGAGGAAGTAGACACGCTGCGCCGATCACTAATACATTGTTATAAGGGCAAGGAGATTATGACGAACTAATAAAATTTAACTTTGTCCGCAGTACCAGACCAAGTGTTCAACTAAAGAAGTAACAGCATACGGCGCGGCCGGGCGTGTGGTGGAGGAGGCGCTCGCTAACATCAGGACTGTGCGGGCGTACGCCGGCGAGCACATCGAGGTGGACAGGTCAGTTTCACAGCTCACAAGACAAAAAAGTACTGCAATGCAACACATACCTAGATGAAGGGAATAGTTTCAAACTACTTAACTTGTAGTAATATAACTAGCTGGTGTACAAAAGGATCCTTATCCATAATAATAACTTCGTTCATTTTAAGAGCCTATAAACATCGTTATACTTGGAGATCCTTAAAGTTAGTTGCAATGGCTCTTTCGTCAAGACCATTCCAGACATTGTTGTTTCGACTTTAATCATCTACATAGTTTAAAGAGACCATGACCTCTGAGTTTATTGTCTATTTCAGCATATCTTCTCAGAGATTAACAGCTGCGGCACCATCTGTGTTAAAAAAGCATTGACGTTTTAAGGTGCCTTAAAGATCTTTAAGTACAGAAATGTAAACATTAAAATTTTTGTCTTCCTCAGGTACTCCACTTCCCTCTCCTCCGCCTCCCGCTACGCGCGCTCTCGCGGCGTGTGGTCCGGCGTGGGCGCGGGTCTCGGGTGGCTGCTGACGTACGCGCTCAATGCCATCGTCTTCGCGTACGGCACCATCTTATGCGTCAGGGATATGGACCTCCCTGTTGAGGAGCAGGCTTACCATCCGGGAGTTATGGTCACGGTAGGTTTAGCTTTTTGTAAAGTCAAATCTCTAGATCTTCGCCAATCTTCAAACTCTTTCCTTTATCGAGTATAGTATCGCTTTGCAAAGTATTGCATAGAAAACTGTTTTAATTACTTGATAACAAAGATCAAATTAATTATTATTCAGTAGTACCTACACATACATTACGAAAATAAAAATATAATATCCTAACCTAACTAAAACTTAGTTTTCCTATAGAAAAAATCAAATAAGCATACCTACCTGAAAATTAATACTAAAATCAAATATCCTTTTTCCAATCAGTACCTAATTCTTTAACGTCAAGGGTTCTAACGACAGCCACAAAAACGACGACTTCACTTCAACACTTCCTCCTAGTGTTTTACCTAAGCAGTGGTGCAACAAACTGCCTCCTTCTTTTCTACCGACAGTCTTTTGGGGACACTAACAATCACTCGACAGCAATGCGGAGGAATATGTTGTCGATACCATATTTTAATACGTAGTTGTAGGTAATGTTAGGTTATTTAATAGTTTTTTTAAATGTTTGTTACGTTTCTATTTTTCCAGGTCCTCTTCCTAACATTCATGGCAGCCCAGAACGTGGCGATGTGCCAGCCGCACCTGGAGATGTTCAGCGCGTCCCGCGGCGCCGCGCGCTCCCTCTACCGGCTGTTGCAGAGAACTTCCAATATTAATGCGTTAGACAGAAAGGGAGCTAGGCCTGACGCGTTCAGAGGCGATCTGACGTTTGAGAATCTGTACTTTAATTATCCGTCGAGGCCTGATGTTAAGGTATGTCTTGTTTTTACTTTTTCTTAGCTTATTATTAACCATCGAAAAAAAGAGAAGGTTTTCAAGACGACGCGCATATATGTTTTAATTTTAGCTAGGCTACGAAATATATTACAGTTAACACTACTTCTTTTTCAGGTCCTCCGCGGTCTTTCCCTACGCGTAAGAGCGGGAGAGACGATCGCCCTGGTGGGTGGCTCCGGCTGCGGAAAGTCCACGCTCCTGCAGCTGCTGCAGCGCTTGTACGAGCCCGAGAGTGGCAACATCACCGTAGACGGACACCAGCTGAACGCGCTGGATTTACATCACTTTAGGACTAGGATTGGTATGTCGTTACTTGGAGTCGGCGTCAAATGTTAATCTGCTTCTGTATTCTCCCCTATTAGCCGTAACGTTATCATAAACTTCCTTTTCATTCAAATTGTTCTTCACACAATTCATTCATAATTTTCATTGGTTTTCCCTTGGTCTTCCTTTCCCCTCCATCTATAATATTTATTTCATATTCATTTATTATTATTCAATAATCAAAAGTAGTTATTCAAACTAGACTGAGAATCAGAACTTTTTGAACGTCAAAATTACATAAGACAGTCCCCCGGCATGCTCGCCTTTCACCACTTCCTAATGCTTCAGCTGGGAACAAGCAGTGGCGCAACAAACTGTCCAACAGCGACAGCAGCACAGCTGTCTGTTCAGTTAGAACACATCACATGCGTTTCATCCCTCATCATCCCATAATCACAACTTTTCTGTCAGTGGCACCACTTTCAAACTTCCTCATCCTCATTTCTAACCTTCACGGTCCACACAGCACGACCTGGACTTGTGGTCTTACAAGGTGCTCCACTATTACTTCATCTATGTATATTCACAGTATGTTTGTCCTACTTGCAGGTGTGGTAGGACAAGAGCCAGTCCTGTTCACGGGCACCATCCGCGAGAACATCGCGTTCGGCCTGGACGACGTCAGCGACGAGGACGTCATCGCCGCCGCTAAGACCGCGCACGCGCATCAGTTCATCACCAAGTTGGCTAATGTGAGCTCACATTGATATTTTTTCATGTAGAAATTTAGAATTGATTCAAAACGTATTCGTCAAAGTATTTATGACCGGGCGTCAATATTTGACATCGATTCTTGGATAGAGACGGCATTCTAATCTTGGGTCCCTGCGGCCGGTCTGGTAAGCTCTTAATGGATTTTCCAATAGGAATTACTCAGAAGCAGCCTGGAGTCTTGGTTTGTGCCTTATGCTTATAAGCTCGCCCCCATTACATGGCACTAACCAAATATGGTTGTACAGTCAGCCTCAAAATAATACAGGTACATCCATCGAGAAATATTCATTCAATTGTATTGACAAAACGAAGACTAAATACCCCTCTGTACTGACTATACCTACTACGAGTATATACCTCTGCCCATCCCATAGAAATACAAGTGTGACATTACATTAATCCTCCTTCAACTGTCCAGGGTTACAACACAATACTGGGTTCAGGCGGGTCACAGCTGTCGGGCGGACAGAAGCAACGCCTGGCGATAGCTCGCGCGGTACTGCGGCGACCTGCAATACTACTGCTGGATGAACCCACGTCTGCACTCGACCCGGCTGCTGAGAGACAGGTATGTTTTGAAATCTCATGCATCATCATCAATTATTTTTCGTCGGTGCATCTCATATCTCGGTGGCTAGTGTGCGGTGGGGCAAGACTTTCAAGGAGGTAAAAAAACAGTTTAAAACTAATAATAAAAGGCCGCTACAGTGAGAATACGACTCCAGCACCAACGGTTTCGTATTGCACCAAAATCTTGTTCTTCGTGTGGAAAGCTGCGCTTTTAACCGACTTCCAAAAAGGAGGAGTGTTCGAGTTTATGTTTTTTATTTATTTTTATGTATATACATAAAAATATACATACAATACAATTATACATTACAAGTACATTACAATACAAGTATACATACAATTGTACATTGTTCAATTCAAAAAAGAATTTTCAAAATCGGTCCACAATTGACGGAAAATCGGTATATGAGTACATACCTACCGATTTCTCCGTCAATTGTGGACCGATTTTGAAAATTATTTTTTTGTTGAAAGGGTATGCTTTTGAGGTGGTCCCAAATAAATTTTATTAACTTTTCTAGGATAGTTTTTGAGCTAGCTTCAATACTACGTTATTTTTTTCCCACTTGGTCTATGTGGATGATATGATCGTACGAGTAAGTTCCTGTCACTGTTATTTACATAGCAGGAAGTGGTATTCGAATTTGTGTGCGGTAGAAACTTTTTACAAAAATAAAACAACTTACTTCCACAAAAAACACTACAAACTGAAAAATAACTTTAATTTCGGAAGTCGGTGACAAAAAACGAAAATTCAAAACCAAAGACACAGACTTCGATTGTTTTGTTATTTTTATTATTTATTGCCTTGATAGCGGCCACAGTAACCCACAAAACGTAATACAGTTTTATGATAGACAATCAGTCGTGATTTAGGCTCAGTAATAAGGGCCCATTGGCACCCTTGAGTACAGTAATACTTTAATTCTTCGATCATGCTGTTCTTCTTCTTCATTTATTCTAACGATAGCACGCTGTTGATAAATCAATAAAATAATCTTTTTAACAGAATGCAATCTAAATACTACCATTTCCACCAGGTCCAAGCAGCACTCGACGCAGCGAGCGTGGGCCGCACCACCCTCGTAGTGTCCCACCGCCTGTCCACCATCGTCAACGCGACGCGCATCGTGTACATGGAGCAGGGAGCCGTGCTGGAGCAAGGCAGCCACCAGGAGCTCATGGACAAGAGAGGCATGTACTGGAAGCTGCAGCAGGAGGATATGACCAACAAGTAAGTGTGGACCACCACTGACCATCGTGTACACAGCAAGGCGCCATGCAAGGCAGCCACCAGGAGCTCATGAACAAGAGAGGCATGTACTGGAAGCTGCAGCAGGAGGATATGACCAACAAGTAAGTGTGGACCACCACTGACCATCGTGTACACAGCAAGGCGCCATGCAAGGCAGCCACCAGGAGCTCATGAACAAGAGAGGCATGTACTGGAAGCTGCAGCAGGAGGATATGACCAACAAGTAAGAGTGGACCACCACCGACCATCGTGTACACAGCAAGGCGCCATGCAAGGCAGCCACCAGGAGCTCATGAACAAGAGAGGCATGTACTGGAAGCTGCCGCAGGAGGATATGACCAACAAGTAAGTGTGGACCACCACCGACCATCGTGTACACAATAAGGTGTAAGGTGTGGGTGTAAGGCGCCATGCAAGGCAGCCACCAGGAGCTCATGAACAAGAGAGGCGTTTTTCATTAGCAGCCCGGAGTCTGGGTTTGTGGCTGGTTGATGGCAATAGGCTCGCCCCCTATTACATGGGACTTAAACATAACTGGCGAAATGTGGATGTACTACAGATACACCTCTGCCTAACACTTTGGTGATTACAGCGTGATGTTATGTATATATTAAGTTTTGATAATATTTTCACCTTCGAGGAATACAGATGTATTTATTTTCTAATTACTAGGAGTATCGCCACCACGCTGTATTCAGAACCAGAACTGGACGATGATGACGTCACCGGCGCTGATGACGTACAACACTTCACCCGGTGCATCAGTCGAGAGTCTACTCAAGGTATACTTGCATTCAAAATTACCATGATTTAAAGTTAAACGATTACAAAAAAGAAAGGAGAAAACGCTTTCGGCTAGTTTTATTTTCATATAAGTAACGTCACGGAAGATAATGTAGATACGAAAATTGGCTATCAACTTAAATTGTATGTAAATTCAAATCACAACTGTTACTTATGAAATGGCTATAAAACGTACATTGACGTATTGTGTTAATCTGCTTTAAAATGTATTGCTCTGACTGTATGTTCATGGATTTGTCCGTCATTTTTGGACCGATATAAAATATGATTCTTCTTACATTTGGTAGAAAAAGGAGCTCCCACATACTTACTATAAATATTTTATTAACTTTGATTGAGTTAACTATTTCTAAATCGCCTATAAAATTTACGATGATATGGACTTCACTACTGGCATTCATAACATAGTTTCTTACATGCTACGTGTTTGTATCTCAGAGTCGCTGCACCGCTTCGCGCGCAACTCTATTCGCATGAGCACTGTATCGTCTGCTCACGTGCCCTACGCCGCTGCTGATGCCCTCAACCACATTGTAAGTATATATGCTCAGCTTTATACGTTTTCCGATAAAATCATTTCGTTTCGTTTTTCATTACTTCATTAATATTCTTTCTAACTGACGGTTCTTGCCTCATTTCTATACAAATAAATATAACAATTCCATTAATTTTATTCACATTAATGGATTGTTTTTTTTTTTTTTTTTAGGTTCTCTTGTTCCTACTAGGACTCTTCCTCCTTTAAAACCAAACACTTTCTATATCCACTACTTTTTATCTCTTGAAGACACTTTTTGACACTACCTTCTACAATCATCTGCATAGTTTATTTATACAAACTAGGTACATGAAAAGAAACACGAGAAGTGTTTCTTTTCCAACAAGTACTAGTTCACTAATTATTTTATTACTACTCTCTTCTTCTCTTCAGCAACCAGACGAGGAAGAAGAGGAACCAGAACAAGCCAAAGAGCCCTCAGTCTCCAGCTGGTCCCTCCTCAAGCTCAACGCTCCAGAATGGCCGCTTCTGACCGGTGGAGCTATAGCCTCCCTGCTGGTCGGCGCCACCATGCCAGTATTCGCTCTGCTCTTCTCGCAGCTGTACGGAGTGAGTATACATTGTACAGACTACAGCTCAACATTAAGGAGGGCAACGGAGGAGCTATGACCTACTCACAGTGACATTTCACCAGACCTTTTTATTTCAAACTAGCGACCCGCCCATGTTTCGCACGGGTAGAATCTGGCAACATATCAAAACATCGAGATTTCTGTGATATATCTAAGTTATATAATGTATGTATAAAATAATAAATTATCTAAGATTCTCAATTCAAGTACTTATAATACATTGACTCCTCCCCAGATGTTCGCGTGGTCAGACAAGGCAGCCATTCTCTCCCAGTCGCAACTATACGCGAGTTTGTTCGCGGGCGTGGCAGCTGCGTGCGGCCTGGTGACCTTCCTACAAGCTTGGCTCTTCAACCTGGCTGGGTCACGGTTGACTGACAGGCTCAGACAGATGACGTTTAAGAACTATCTCGTGCAGGTGAGGGAACACCTCTCATAAACTATAACAAAATGCTTAAGGCTAGGAGATCGCGGCTAAGTAATAGTAGCTGCACGAGTCGAAGGGAAGCTACGCTTGCCGCGGTCCGTTCGTGATCAACTATTACATATCGAGACTAGTCGAAGGGAAGCTACGCTTGCCGCGGTCCGTTCGTGATCAACTATTACATATCGAGACTAGTCGAAGGGAAGCTACGCTTGCCGCGGTCCGTTCGTGATCAACTATTACATATCGAGACTAGTCGAAGGGAAGCTACGCTTGCCGCGGTCCGTTCGTGATCAACTATTACATATCGAGACTAGTCGAAGGGAAGCTACGCTTGCCGCGGTCCGTTCGTGATCAACTATTACATATCGAGACTAGTCGAAGGGAAGCTATGCTTGCCGCGGTCCGTTCGTGATCAACTATTACATATCGAGACTATATCGAAATAAAAATTGCAGCTCATTATAAAAATGCAAGACCTGTCTGATAAAAATGCATTCCATTGCGTAATAGCTCTTGTAGTCCATCTCAGAATCTCCATTTAATCAAAGTTTTCTCTTCAGGAACAAGGTTGGTTCGACTTGTCCAAGAACTCAGTGGGCGCGCTGTGTGCGCGACTTGCTACCGACTGCGCGGCCGTGCAAGGAGCAACTGGTAAGTTTTGTATATGGACAAAAATAACCCGTGTAAGGCTTTCGATATTGTTTACGTACCTTTTTTTCTGGACCAGTTATGGTTATTGTTCATTAGATTGACACATTTCATACGAATGATTAACAAACTATATTTAAACCATGTCACTTCACATGGTGAGTTGATTTATGGGGATGGAGTTCCTCATGGATGCATTCTAGGACCTGCTAATCTATATATAAATTATTACGAAGTCAAAACTTTACATTGTTTTATTTTATTTTTATATTACTACGAGTCTCTCGAAAATATCGTTTTATGATTTTTGTCCGTTTGTCTGGATGTGTGTTCTGGATTGACATAAAAACAGCAGAACGGCATACAGATAGTTTATAACTTGCATTAACACATCATAGGGTACAATTAATCCCGGTAGTACGTTCTCGTGGGATATTATCCGACACCCACGCGGGCGAAGCCGCGGGCTAAAGCTAATTTTAAATATAATATGTAGTTCCATTGTATCGGATCTTTGATCGCAATAATTAGGGCTCATTGTGACTTAGTGGTTTACTTAGTCTACTTATTAACCATATCTGGATTCAACTAGAAATCCACTGGGTTCGGGAAGCATAGTCTGGTCGATGTGGTGATACTTGCTGGAAGCCCATGTCCAGAAGTGGATTATGGATGATGTTGATGATCTAGCTACTTCTATGAACTATCTCTACTTCTGTTCTTCTCCATACCCAAACCAATTCTCCTCCACAGGTACTCGGCTGGGCACGGTGCTACAGGGCGTGAGCACGATGACGCTGGGCGTCGGGCTCGCCATGTTCTACTCCTGGAAGATGACCCTCGTCAGCCTGCTGTCTGTACCTTGTGTGAGTATGCTACACTTCTCTTAGGCATAGCACAGCATAATCAGCCTTATAATGTTGCCACTGCTGGGCCACAGGCCTTCTCTCTGTGAGAAGGAGTGGACTGTAACCTACCACGCGGGCCCAGTGCGGGTGGATATCACTTGTCTTCGAATGTTTGGTTCTAGGACAGGCCGGTTTCCTCACGATGTTTTCCTTCACCGTTTTGAGAGCAGTAGTGACAAAATTATTTACACCAAGTCCTTACTTACACACCTCTCATATGACTCTAGCAAATTTGCAAGCAAACAGAACGTTTTTAAGTATGTACTAGGTAACTTGAACCACTTCCAAACAATGTTCTGACTTTGTGAGTGTGCTGTGTAGTCAAGTATTGCATCACTCTTACATACGACATTGATCGATCGATGCGGTCGGCCATCGATCGATACGGACGTGTAACCAACGCGGGACATGAGGTGACCGTCAAAAAATCCGGTTGTGCATGCTCTATACTAGATCAGTATGAAAGATTATCGATCGATTCCAATTTTAACGTAAGACTTTAAGTTTTCTATAACATTAGCAGCAGTAGGATGAGTACATTTCGCTACAACGCCACCTGTACCTAGGTACCTTTTAACATAATTGTTTTATTCTTGTTTCGGGTTTAGATATGTATGTAATTATTATTAATCATTTATTTCAGTATAATTTAAAATATTAATTTTATCTTCCAGGTGATGGGCGGCATTTACCTAGAAGGCTACGTGAACAAGCGCGCCGAGCGCCGCGAGCGAGCCGCGCTCGAGCTAGCGAGCAGACTGGCTACTGAAGCTGTGCTTAACGTGCGGACCGTGCATAGTCTTGGTCAGTATACATTTTACACAATAATTCACAGGGCGTTTTGTTTACACATCGATTTGGGGGTATGGTTTTGTTTATAAAATTTAAAAACAAACAAACTAAACTCTATATAATGTATCAACTAGTTGTCTTGAAGCAGAACGCACTCACATGGTCTGTTCAATATCTCCTGCGCACTAGGCTAGTGTTCATTGTGATTTCCCGCCGAAATAAAAATAATAAGTATCTACGAGTACTTACTTATTAATTTATTATAAATACCACTCCTCTTTTGATTTAACAACCTACGTTTGTCCCCCACAGGTGTAGAAGAAACCATCCTCTCCCGCTACTCCTTGTCCCTCTCAGAAGCCGAAGCCCAGTCGGCCCCGGCGCGGCGCGTGCGCGGGCCGGTGTACGGCGTGTGCGTGTGCTCGCCCACGGTGGGCTACGCCGTGTCGCTGGCGTACGCCGGGTACCTCATCGCGAGGGAGGACCTGCCTTATGAGTACGCTATACTGTGAGTGTCACGCTTTTTATATTTTTGGAAGACGCACCGGATGAAAGGGAATCGTGTATCTTATTAAGGGCATGTGATGAGGAAAGATGAAACGCATGAAACATAATGAAAAAAGAGAGAGAGAAAAGGGTCATCATCTGCTTCCAGTCTAACCGAATGCAACTGAATACCAATATTTCACATGAAGCAACTGCCTATTTGACCTCCGCAACCCAATTACTGGGTAATACAATACTCCTTGGTGAGACTGGTTGTCAGACATTCAGGCTTCTGACAACCCATAACGACTGTCAATGATTTGCGAATGACAGCCGGGACCAACGGCTTAACGTGCTTTCCGAGGCGCGGAAGGGTCTCGATATGTAAAGATGGTCACCTATCCACGGACCCTTCTAACCTTCAGATGGGAAATTACAACGCTGTTTGGCGGCAGAAGTAGAAATGGTCAATCAATCAAAATCAAAAGTCATTTATTCAAACTAGGCTGAGAATCAGCACTTTTCGAACGTCAAAATTACATAAGACAGTCCCCCAAAACGCCCACCCTTCACCACTTCCTAGTGCGTTAGCTGGGAAGAAGAAGTGGCGCAGCAAACTCCCCAGCTGCACAGCTGTCTGTTCAGTTAAAAGAACAAAAAGAAGATTCTATATAATAGTATTCAAAATAATTTACATTAAACAACACAAAACATAACTTAAATTATTAGCCATATATAAGCTAGCACACGCCAATATACCAAACAAAATCATCGAGAACTATACTCAGGCAGAAATAAAAAACAAAACGTAAACAGAACTTGATATCTTAATAAAAGCCACCAGGCATAAAGGGCGTGCCCGCTTACATATAGTTGTAACTGGAAGTTATAAATGATAAACTAGGACCATCGAGGTAAAATAAATAAACAAACAGTTAATTACTAATAGTAATAAATAATATGATCAATTGTCGAGGTCACTAGCTAACCACATATTGCAATACAACTCATAAAAAAACAGTGTGATGAGTAGATTTTGTCAAAAATAAATTAAAATAACTTGACTTAAAATGTCAACAATAATTAAATTTAAATAATTTGACTTTTATAGTCAAATAAATTAAACAATTACCTATATAAACTCATATAACTTGTCAGTGGGTAAGCTGGAGAAAGAACATAAACATTGTCTTGAGTTAACTACAGCGACCAACTATTCTTATCATTTAAGTAGTCGTTGATAGAATAGTATGCCTTTGAACAAAGCTTGGATTTTACTTTCGTTTTAAACGCATTAAAAGGCAAATCTACCAAAGAAGAGGGTAGCTTGTTATAAAAAGTTATACCAAGCCCAACAAATGAGTTATGAACTTTATGAAGCCGGTGAAAGGGAGCTCGTAGTTTGTCCTTATTTCTAGTGTTAACATTGTGAAAATCACTGTTTTTAGTGTATAAGTGTATATTTTGCCTAATATATAAGATATTGGCGAAGATGAATTGAGATGCCACCGTGAGGATACCAATATCTTTGAAAAAATCTCTTAGAGAAACTCTGGCACCTAGCTGGTAAATAGCTCGAACAGCTCGTTTTTGAAGGACAAATATATTTTGAATATCAGCAGCTTTGCCCCACAGCAGAAGACCGTAGGACATAACGCTATGAAAATAACTAAAATAGACTAAACGAGCTGTATCGACGTCAGTGTATTGTCTTACTTTCCTGACGGCGTAGGCGGCGGAACTGAGCCTTCCCGCTAGGCTCGATATATGTGGGCCCCACTGAAGTTTGGCGTCTACTGTTATGCCCAGAAAAACTGCCGAATTTACGGATTCAAGCACCTCTTTATCTAAGACGATGTTGGGACCTAGATTTCTAACATTAGGTAGGGCGAACTTTACACATTTCGTTTTCTTAGCATTGAGAACTAGGTTATTTGTCGTAAACCAATCTGTAACCATTGAGAGTGCACTGTTTACATCGTCAAAAACTTGTCTATTCCTGTCTACTTTAAAAATAAGAGAGGTATCATCTGCAAACAGTACAACTTCACAGATACCCTTTAAATAGAATGGTAAGTCATTGATATACACTAAGAACAAGAATGGACCCAGTATTGAGCCTTGAGGTACACCTAACTGAACTGGTAGCCCGGAAGATTTCACACCATCAACATCTACACATTGGGACCTATTATGTAAATACGAATTTATAACGTTGAGAGCTTCGTTTAGCACACCATAATGACGCAGTTTACGCAAAAGCGTGTCATGGTGCACGCAATCAAAGGCTTTGGAGAGATCACAGAAAACCCCAATAGCATTTTGCGAGTTCTCCCATGCGTTAAATATGTGTTTCAGCAGAGCAACACCCGCATCTGTAGTCGAACGACCTTTTGTAAAGCCATATTGTTCATTATGAAGGAGGCTATTTAAATTAAAATGTTTTAGCAACTGCTTGAGTATTAACTTTTCAAATATTTTGCTAAATGCTGGTAAAATAGAAATAGGCCTGAAATTGCCAACGTCATTTTTATTACCTGATTTAAATAATGGTATGATTTTACTATTTTTCATGAGGTCAGGAAAAGTTCCTAAATCAACACATTTATTAAAAGTAACAGCTAGATAGGGGGCTACGATGTCTATTATATTACTTAAAAGTTTAATGGAGATGCCCCAGTAATCACCCGTGTTTTTTGACTTGAGTGTGTTAAAAACATTAACTACATCACGAGGCGTTACATGTTCGAAGCTAAATAAGGTACTACATTTAGGCACACTACTATGCAAAATGTTTTCAGCTTTAGACGGGGACGAATTCAAGGAGCGAGTCGTAGTTATAGGTATGTTGGCAAAAAACTCATTAAATGCCTCGGCTACGTCGGCTGCTGTATTAACTAATTTATCGTCTACCATAATCTCAAGTTGTTTTTCATGTCTAACCGACTTACCCGTTTCATTGTTAATAATTTTCCAAGTGGTTTTTACTTTATTATTAGATTTTTTAATTGTATCGCTTAAAAATTTAGATTTAGCAAAAGCACAAATATTTTTGAATAATTTTGAATACTTTTTGACATACTCTAGGAAAGGAGTATCAAACCTGTATTTTTTCAAACCATATAACTCGTATAGTGTCGCTCTACTTTTATAAATACCTGGAGTAGCCCATTGATTAAAGCCAACGGAGGTGCCATTAATGTTAATGGTTTTGGTCTTAAAAATAGATTGGTACTCTTTTTGCACAACATCAAAAAGGGCTCCATAAATTTCATTAGGATTCTGGTGTTCTACTATAGATGGTGTAATTCTATGAGCTATATTGTTTTTAAACTTGATGCAACGAGTAGCTGTATAAGGCCTGCATTCTATTTTATGAGGCTTTTTATTTAATGGCATAGGGAAGCTAGCCAATAAACCACAGTGGTCAGACGTTAAGTCACTTAAAACTATTTTATTTTTGGCATCATAATCACTAAAAATATTATCGAGACAAGTCGACGAAGATGCCGTGATCCTAGTAGGTTCAAAAAACAAGTTAATTAAATTATAAGACCTGAACAGATTGAGAAGTCTAATACTCAATGGAGTAACCTCTAAAATATTAATGTTGAAATCGCCACATAAAATTATGCTTTTATTACTTGATTTTAGCCTATTGAGTGAATCCTCCATTACCGATTCGAAACGAATAAAATCCCCAGATGGGGGTCGATAAACGCAAATTATAACGTATCGCTCTAGTTCAACACAA
The DNA here is from genome assembly GCA_916701695.1 of Agrochola macilenta. Lineage (NCBI taxonomy): Eukaryota > Metazoa > Arthropoda > Insecta > Lepidoptera > Noctuidae > Agrochola > Agrochola macilenta. The sequence continues at coordinate 204,181 of OU753579.1, forward strand.
GACAACTCAATAGTGCGCTCAATAGAAAGATTAACTAAATCTAGACGTTGTTTACATTTCAACTTGTGGTGGTAGACTTCCCCGGATTACATCTTCATTTCTGGTTAGAAACCAGTACTTAACTCCTCTTTTCCTCGTCAGTGTATCAGAGGCCCTTATCTACGGCGCGTGGATGTTGGCTGCAGCACTATCGTTTGCTCCAAGCTTCGCGGCTGCGAGGCGGTCTGGAGCCAGGATACTCAACGCTTTGCGGAGAGAGCCGAAGGTCATCACTGAAGGAACTGCTAAGGATGAGGTGGAATGGGTAAGGATAAATTATATTATCTACACTAAAATAAGCACAACTCTGTAAACTAGCAAATACATGTCAATAAGTAGGCAAAAGTAGCGCACAGAAGCACGAATGTCTTTTAAACTATTTCTTTAGTAGACTGTTAGGGGAAAACTTATACGAAGTTTTGGTGATCCGTCACCGCGAGCATTCGCCTGTAATGTAACGGTAGACTCGAGCATTACATCAGTGAGGGAGGACAACCGAGCATTACCTACAGTGCGCAATGTCTGTCATATTTAATCTGTAACGTTACATTACAGGCGAATGCTCTCGTGTAATAATAGCATAATCAGCCTATAATGTTCCCACTGCTGGGACACCTCCGCTCGTCGAGAGACGGTGGGCTGTAGGCTACCACGCGGGCCCAGTGCGGGTTGCTAGATGTCACATGTCTTCGAATTTTTGGTTCTAGGACATGCCGGTTTCCTCACGATGTTTTCCTTCGCCATTTTCAGAGCAGTGGTGATGATATTATTTACACAAAGTAAAGCGCCCGCCTGGGGTCGAACCCACGACCTACAACTCGTTAGTCTGGCCGTTACCACTGGGCCACCACTGCTCCTGCTGTGTATTAATGAAATGAAATGAAATATATTTGCAAGAATTGTAGTACAAAGAATGCAAAGACATAAATAAAGTTAATATCTGTATTAATCAGTGGGCAAGTATTTCAAATGAAATCATGTATACAACCTTAGTCATTGTACTCATCATTATGAACAACTTTCACTACGGGACCACCGCAGAAATCGCGAAAAAAAATCAGCTGCAAATGCAGGGACAGTTATGTTCGCATAGCTCATAACTAGTAATGTAGGGAACAGTTGTTTTTTTTTTTCGAGATTTCAGCGTTGGCTGACACTACGGATTTCGTGCTTAGGTAGACCCCAACCCTTCCGGGAATATGACTTGTGTTAATACATATCCTCACTCTCATTCCAGTCTGCGGTGGGCGAGGTGAAGTTCTCCAACATCTCGTTCAGCTACCCGTCGCGGCCCGGCGTGCCCGTGCTGCGCGGCCTGTCGCTGCGCGTGCCGCCCAGGGCGACCCTCGCGCTGGTGGGCCCCAGCGGCTGCGGCAAGTCCACGCTGCTGAACCTGCTGATGAGGAGCTATGACGCTGATAGTGGGACTGTGGTGAGTTTCATATTTTTTTTCTATTTAATAACATCTACAGAGTATAGCAGTTCACTGCTAATAGATACAGGCGTGCGTGTTCCGTACATCTCTCAAAAAAAAAACAACTGACTTACCTAAATAACTTTAATTTCGGATGAAACACAACGGTTTTTTTTCCCTTTGTAGTGCTTTTAGTTGTGGTACCTAAGTACCTACCCCACACATTCGAATATCACTACCTGCTATGTAAATAACAGTGACAGAAACTTATTATAACACATCCACATAGACCAAGTGGGAAAAATACGCATTACTGAAGCTACATAACTTAATAAGCTACAAAAATTAATAAAAATTACCACCTTTAGAGCATACTCTTTCAAAAAAAACAAAAACTCAAAATTGGTGCACAATAGAAAAAAAAACCTGTTTTTTGGAAGTTGGTTAAAAACAAGATTACTCCAAGGGTAATGGTCATGGGTTTTAAGGTTAATGTGGGCAACCCTTTATTAATATAATGATCTTTAACTATGTATAACAATCACTTTTTTTATTTCTCCTTTCAGCACCTAGACGGCAAGGACATTAAACGCCAGCTAACCCTCCCCCGCCTGCGCACGCAGCTCGGTCTAGTCCAACAGGAGCCCTCGCTGTTCTCGCGCAGCATCCAGGAGAACATCGCGTACGGAGACAACAGCCGGGAGGTTCCCATGGACGCGATCATTGAGGCCGCCAAACAGGCTAATGTGCATAGCTTTATTACTGGTCTGCCCATGGTGAGTTACGTGTTATAATATAAGTAGATCGACCCACTTTATCCCAGGCTAACACAATCAACCCACAACAGGGATGATTGCCAGGGTAAAAAAAAAAAAAAAAAAAACTTACTTAAAACGCATTTTAGGTTGGGGAGTGGGGGTCGCTACGTCACTAGTATGTATAAAATCTACATACTCGTGACATCATGACACATTTTACCTGAATGTGTCGCCGTAATCTTTAGATTACGTAAAAAAAGAAAAAATACGTGTCCAATATTTTTTCATAATCTCAAAGACGGACTAACAAAAAAATTTTTTTCGTCGTCCCTGTTGAGTTATTTACATCACTAGTGTAAGTTATAGTCTAATATTCTAGTTGTTTAATATATAATATTACCGTCCAAAACTCCAAAATGTACCTATAGCTAAATAAGTTACTGAAATACAAAATCATTACTTATCCCTGGAATAAGCACGTACTAGATATTCTAAAATTTCTACACTTTAGACATACTTGGGAAGATTGTATACCTACACTACCACAGAACAGAAAAAACAGTTTTTTCTGTTCTGTGTACACTACAGATGTTATTATACAGATTATTAGTTATGATACTGATTTTCGATGACAGTCAGCATTCGTCATGAGGTTAGTAGGCTTAAGAAAACATACAATGTTGTTTAGGGTGAGATTATGGGCCTAGTATGTTGCCTTAAGGTACACCTATCAAAATGTTCTAAAGAACAACTTTACACCGTACGCGGTCGTAATGACACATCGATCGAGTTTTATTTAAAGTTTAGCTTCATAGAGCATCGTTGTATTTCGTACGTGACGTCACCACTTACATCGTTTATGACGTTATTTCTAAGTAAGTATAGACAAGGTTTTCAAACTATATCCTCTTCCCTCAGGGCTACGCTACAGTACTTGGCAGCGGCAGCGGGTCCTCACTCTCAGGCGGACAGAAGCAGCGCCTCGGCATCGCGCGCGCACTCGTGCGGCGACCTGCGCTACTGCTGTTAGATGAGCCCACATCCGCGCTGGACGCTTCCAGCGAAAAGGTATGGAGTCTCATCATCATAATATAATACTATAGTACACTGCTGGATAGAGCCCCCTGCAAGGAACTTCGCTACATTTAGCTTGACTACTAGTTCTCATACACTAATATAATTATGTACCACAGATCCATAATGTAGCTACCATAGTCGGTCATTGGCAATAGGCTTTCTTGGGCTGTCACATTCAGATTTTAAATCTTATTTGAAAGTGTTAACGAAAGAAGTTAGATAAAAGATTTAAAAACGTAGGATTTTTTAATTGTTTTCCAAGATGGTGGCCACTAAAGATTGTAAAATTATCTTCATGAGAATCGTTTTTGAGGCTTTTGGGGATGCTGATACTGAAAATTAGGAATGAGTCAAAACAAAAATCCAGTGTTTTTCTACCTGTCTGTAACTGCATCACGTGAGAATAGAGCTGGACGAATGATATTATCTAAGTTACAAAATAAACAATTTCCTTCGCCTCCAGACGGTGCAGGCGGCGCTGGAGGCGGCGGCGGCGGAGCGCACCACCATCATCATCGCGCACCGCCTCGCCACCGTGCGGCACGCCGACATCATCTGCGTCATTGATAAAGGTAACGTATTGCTTACTGCTTTTTCATTGGTTACTGCTACTTCAGAGGCTGGAATCAGCCAATCGGAATCTAACACATTGTTTTTACGAGTAAAATGCCAAACAAGACAAAACTTTTCTGTGGTTGTCAATTCGGTTTGTGATTGTGTGGTAAATCGTGTTACCAGTAACTGGGTTGTGGAGGTTAAATAGGCCGTCGCTCCATGTAAAATACTGGTATTCAGCTGCAGCCGGCAGACTAGAAGCCGATCCCAACATATTAGAAAAAAAAGGCAGGCAGATTGTGATGATGCAAATTGTTTTTAGAAACTTAATGATTGCTTTATAATAATTTATTTATTTACACTTCAAACTCAAGCGTAACTTTCAGAATTCGGGTGTTACGTTACATGTTACGATCCAATAGCCAAAACCTGAGTTCTCAATCACTTGATGTTATTTTCCATTTTAACAACGTTACACTTTATGTTACAGGCGTAGTTGCAGAGAGCGGTTCGCACGACGAGCTGGTGAAACGCCGCGGTCTGTACTGGACGCTGTTGCAACAACAAGCGCCCGGGGATGCGCACGCAACGTGACGTGCAACGTGGCGTGTAACATCCGTTGTAACGCAACATGTTGCGGGTACAAAATGACTGATTTCATGTTTAAGATAATAAATTGGCTTACAATAGGATAATTATTATGGCTTACAAAAGGCTTGAAATAAAACACTGAAATACATATTTATGATTAGGTACAATGTTTGGTCACACAGAGCTCGGAATCGCAGCGTCTAGACACGTTATCGGCAAGGTACTAATCAAAATTCGTGGTGCTAAAAACGCGTTGAACATACATGTACAACTTCTATCACGAATGTCATTAGTGTCATAATGCGAATACAGTGCGTTCTATACAACTCAACCCGTGACGCGATTGATAGTACCTACTGTCATTTTGAACTATAATAATATTGAAACTAAGTTTGACAATGAATGGTGTCAACATGACGGCTCGGGACAAGTTATAGTGAACGGTCTGTAAACGGTGACACACTTGGTTTGTATGGAAGGTTTGACAATGCCGCCTCTAGCAGCGGCCGCCGTGGCGTCTGTGCGCTGTGGTCGTAGCTTCTTGATGGACGTGGGTGTGACCCGTGACCCCAGCACTATGTATAGTACTATCGATAATCTAAAATTTAAGATGTGATAATAATTCTACTAGCTGTGAATATAAACTGATAGTGTAAGATTAATTATTGTATAATTATAATTATTATAGATATACAGGGTGTCAAAATTAAAGTGATCTTTATTCTCGTTACGATAAGGTTGCTGTTGGATTGCTGCTGTCAAAAGTAAAATACCTAACTTTAAAAGGACCGTAGTGTCGCGTCACCCTGTATGGTTTAGACATAGAAATACAAATAACAGGAGAAGTGATATGGGGGCGTGTCTGTGTCCGCGCGTCTTGATCACAATGCTCATGCCTCAGGCAAATGGCCGTCTCCGCTAACTAGTGCGCTTTCGAGCGCGATCGTGATAACATTTAAGAATACCGTGTTGTTCAGTGGTTTCTTGTAAAAATCGAAGCTAAACTATAAACTTTATAAATCGTAGAACCACTTTTCATAAATCAGCACAAGTATTTTGCTATATTTGTGTTGAAAATCATGAAAAACAACAAATCGTAAAATATTTCTTGCCTTTACTACGTTATTTTTGTTTTCATATATCACAGCGACTGTACTTTTATTGTAGTAAATACATTGCTTCTTTACCACTACCAAAGTATGTCGCTAAGTAACTGGACAAGCAATGTAAAAATTACAAAACGATATTTACTTTAAGCGGTTGCATCGTTAGTACGGCCGCAGCGGCTTGCGACGGATTAGTGATGTGGTTGTGCAGATCCACTAACGTAGGCTATCGACAATAATGTCGATTGTCGTATGAATTTATATTACTATTAAAGTTTATTCTTCAATTTGTCAACAGTTATAGCCTGATTGGAAGACCGATGTGAAATCTTGTTTTATACTCATTTAGATTTTCTCATAATGTTGTTATTTTTTTGGTTTACTTAATATTTCTTTTTTTTACTTACTTATTGTTTATTTATATCATCTTATTATATGTATATCGTTTTTTATTTATAATTTTTTCAGCAACTTCCAAAAATTTTAATACAATAATAAATGGGAGAATCGATAAGTTTCCGATTTAGTCAATCACTAGCGTATATGTAAAATAAATGGCTATTGCACAGCACAACGATAGCGAACGATGTTTTCGTGTGGGTGAGTTGTACGGTGCATGGTAAATGCACGCTGTGTTTGATGGGATAAGGTTTATAATTGATTATGTAGTACGTTCTGATTTGTAAATTGCAAGTGTGAGCGGGGCCTCGTATTTATTGGGTTTACTGATCGCATGTGTGATCGCAGGCTAGAGAGTAGGGATAGATAGAAGACATTGGGTTTCGATACATTTTCAACTACCGGGCATATCTCCTTCTTTCTTATATCTATGGGTTTAGATATATAAGTACATTATCGTAGAGCTATTTCTTGTGTTCACTAGCTCGCTACTCGCGAGGTTGGCGTAGATTTACTTTACGACTCGTTAAGAACCGAGTCGTCGGGCCATAAATGTCAGTTAGCAATTTAATAAGAATGGGCAACGCCTTGTGTCATTGTTTGCTACCTGCTCCATAAGTGCGACCGAGACAAACTAATAACAATGATTTATGGTCCGACGACTCAGTTTTTAACGCGACGACCATAATTATTATTATTAGGTAAGTTTGTCAAGACCAAATACCTATTGATAAAATTGTTTAGTGAAGTTACTTAATTTAAGCCAAGAATACAAATCCCAGTAACGTGTCTATGGTGTGCAAGTACGGTCTGATCCAAAAGTATATGATGAAAATGTGTATGTCGCAGATGATTAGCCGATTCCGCTGTTTTACAAAACAACTCCGTTATGCAAAACAGCTGATAGACGTTTAGAGATTTTCCATGCAAATAGATCAAAGATCGACAATTTTCATGATTATTTTCAATAATAATTTAATAATGTTATTCAAACAAGAATTGTTGGAAAAAGTGGCGAGTGAGTTGAAACCTTCTAAATACAAATGTGTTACTAATTATTACCCTTAAGCGACTGATTCCGTAAGAATTTAACCTGAACAAGGTTTGTTTACGCTTTCATCAGATGCTTTTGGAACAGAGTATAGCTTACATGCCATTGTGACATGTTATCATGTGTCGTTGTTATTACCAATCAAAAGTCGTTATGGTACAATGGACTGCAAACGACTTCCATAGTTTTCTACAAGTTACTGGCTGTATTCCTGGATTAATAAATAGTTATCTGTGATTGTAAATCTCCTGTATTTATTGTATGTTAGTCCTGTAGTGAGCTGTCCGAATTATAGCAACATTTTAGCTTAAACTCGACAAAAAGTGAAAACTACTTCCCACTTTCTAAACAGTGAACGAAACTGAAACGTCACGATCGGGTCGGTGACGCTGTATCGGGTATACTCAGCTTCAGTTGAGGGGTGACGCTGAATACAATTTAACCAGTGGATAATTTGCTAAACACAAAATAAATTTAAGGAAGAAATTGAACAAAAATTAGCGTAATAAAAAAAACTAGCAAAATTAAAAACATAATTTATGGACAGCGCCGTTAAATGTAAGTTTTATAAGTATTATAAATTAAATTAGATAACAATTTACTGTAAGAAGAAATATTTTATAATTTTAGTAAATTAAATGTGATCATTGCAATTATATGTAAGTTTCTAGGAGCAAATAAAAATACTTTAAATATAATAATAAATATTTTGTTTCATTAATTCAATCTTATTTACAATTATTTTACCATCGTCAAACTTAAGGGCCGAGTAACACGATACTCCTCGGTAACACTGGTTGTCAGACGTTTCAGCTTCCGACTACTCGTCTGATACCTGTGTGACAGTCTCTGAAGCCCTGAGCTGTGCCATATTAATATGACAGACAGATTATAAAAATTGTCTAGGAAAGTTGTTTTCTTTGTTCAACACTAAAAACACATAACATATCACATAACATCTCGCGTGTGACCCCTGAGGGGCAGGCAAAGGTGTACCTATAGTAAACCCACATTTCACCAGTTATGTTGAAAAAAAAACTTGAATGGATAATTTTTCTCCTGTATCCTCAACCCGTCTCCTTAATGTTATCTTCGAGCCTCACAAGTTTAGGTTGCAGCACAGTGTTATGCATTCCGTCTATTTGTATGACCAGCGCGTTCTGTGCGATGTCTGACGTGCGTTGGAAGCCGACCGGCGACGTTTGTGGGATGACCGATATGGGTTGGACGGCGGTTGATGGATTGTTTAGAATGTCCGAAATGCGTTCGTCGCTAGCCGACGAGTTTTGACGGATGCCTGGCGACTTTTGTATGGTGATGTCCGAAATAAGTTGGAGGCCAACCGATGAGTTTTGTAGGACGTTCGACGTGCCTGGGATACCTGATGACGACTTTTGTAAGTTGACAGATGTGCGATTGAAGCCGACTGACGATTTTTGCATGTTGATGTTCGAAGCACGTTGTAAGCCAACCAGTGTCGTTTTTGGGATCCTCGACGTGCCTTGTCCGGCGACTGACTTTGCTCGGATGTCCAACATGCGTTTGGCGCCGACTGTCGACGTTTGTCGGATGCCTGACGTACCTTGGACGCCAACCGACGAGTTTTCTTTGATGTTTGACGTGTGTTTGACGCCGACTGTCGACTTTTGTAAACCATCCGACGAGCCTACGACACCGACCGACGATTTTTCTTGGATGTTTAACGTGCGTTTGACGCCGACCGACGACTTTTGTCGGTTGTCCGACGTATTTAGGGCATCGAGCAACGACTTTTGTAGTATGTCCGACGTGGGTTCGGCGCTAACCAGCGACTTTGGTTGGTTATGATCACGTTTGACGATCAATAATTGTCGGTTGGGTTTCTTCTCTGCTGCGGCGGTGTTGGAGCTCTGGATCTGTGGAAGAAGTGACAGAAAGCTTTATAATGTAGCGTCAACAGTGTACAATATTTTTCCCAACACCTGCTCGACAATGTCACACCGAATGAAATGCAGACCAATCCTAGCACTTTCACGGACACTGAGATGAAGTTGACATTCTGTAAATGGCACTACAAATTTTCCTGCCGCGCCTCTCATGCACGAGGTTGTGGGTTCAAATCCGAGCAAGTACCAATGTGACTTTTTCAATTCATATGTACTTTCTGAGTTTATCTTGGACATAACACACAAAAACATTGTGAGGAAACCTGGACTTGTAGTTAATATTATAAGTCTGAAATCGCCAGCCCGTCTTGAGCAAGCGTGGTGATCAATGCTCGTGCCTTCTCTGTTTGAGAAGAGGCCTTTGCCCTGCAGTGGGACAATAATAGGCTGGTATTATATTAGTTATGCCCGTTATACCAACGAGTTCGAGCCGTCGACTAGCGTACTCTTAAGGGTATCAATTTTTCATTTCGAGGTACGGAATCTTGAAACAGATTTATTATGTGCCTGTTACACAAACTACTAACACAGCAAACTGTCACGCAGTTTGGCAGGTTTATAAAATGTATACAAGTTTTTGGTCCAAAATAAATGATTTATTTATTTTTATTTAGGTATGCGATACGGATAGGGACGATAAGTCCCCTCTTTGAGGAGTGGCTAGAGAGGCGCCACGGCGTCTTCACCTTCCGCCTGACACAGGTCCTCACCGGACACGGTTGTTTCGGGAGGTTCCTGTTCCGTATAAGGCGGGAGGAAACGCCCGGGTGTCACCACTGTGTGGATCGCCCGGAACACACGGTGGAGCATACGGTCTCGGTCTGCCCGGCTTGGGGCCGCACCGCCGTGTGCTCACGGAGGCGATCTCGCGTACGGAGCGAGAGGGCGTGTCAGACTCTTACTGACTAAAACCCACCCGTGTTCCTTCAGTTAGGGAGAAATAATTTGATAATTTCCCAGACTAAAAAAAAAAGCATACGGATAGGCCATGCAACCCCGTTCCTGGGGTATTTTCAGACCTTTACGCGGGCGAAGCCGCGGGAAGAAGCTAGTGTTAGTATAATTACCTGTATCCTCGGCGCGCCTAGTTTGCCTCCTCCAATACTTCCCGCTTCCGAGCCATGTTCTCGAATAAAGTTCCTCAGAGCGTCGACTTCCGCCTGCAGGTCGCTGATCTTCTTGTTCCGTCGCCTGACGATCTGCACATAGCTGTGCAGCTTCTGACGATGTTTTCCGCAGCGTACACTTAGCTTGTTGATTTGGTTTGCTTGTATGCGAATCTGAAATCAATAATAATAAATTGCTGCAAGGATCTTTTGTCGCTCGAATGACGTTGACAGGGGGGCGTTGTTGGTAAACATTTGGGCAATTGTTTCGTAGAATTCTATTGACAAAACAAGATGGCGGCGTTAGTTCTGATTTTGGCCACGCGCCAAAAAGGTTTTATACAGGTTGTATTACGATGTTGTTCCCATGTAGAACGTTTTTCAGTTTAATGGTCTGTACCATAGAAATATAAATAACAGGAGAAGTGGTATGGGGGCGTGTCTGTGTCCGCGCGTCTTGATCACAATGCTCATGCCTCAGGCAAATGGCCGTCTCCGCTAACTAGTGCGCTTTCGAGCGCGATCGTGATAACATTTAAGAATACCGTGTTGTTCAGTGGTTTCTTGTAAAAATCGAAGCTAAACTATAAACTTTATAAATCGTAGAACCACTTTTCATAAATCAGCACAAGTATTTTGCTATATTTGTGTTGAAAATCATGAAAAACAACAAATCGTAAAATATTTCTTGCCTTTACTACGTTATTATTGTTTTCATATATCACAGCGACTGTACTTTTATTGTAGTAAATACATTGCTTCTTTACCACTACCAAAGTATGTCGCTAAGTAACTGGACAAGCAATGTAAAAATTACAAAACGATATTTACTTTAAGCGGTTGCATCGTTAGTACGGCCGCAGCGTCTTGTGACGGATTAGTGATGTGGTTGTGCAGATCCACTAACGTAGGCTATCGACAATAATGTCGATTGTCGTATGAATTTATATTACTATTAAAGTTTATTCTTCAATTTGTCAACAGTTATAGCCTGATTGGAAGACCGATGTGAAATCTTGTTTTATACTCATTTAGATTTTCTCATAATGTTGTTATTTTTTTGGTTTACTTAATATTTCTTTTTTTTACTTACTTATTGTTTATTTATATCATCTTATTATATGTATATCGTTTTTTATTTATAATTTTTTCAGCAACTTCCAAAAATTTTAATACAATAATAAATGGGAGAATCGATAAGTTTCCGATTTAGTCAATCACTAGCATATATGTAAAATAAATGGCTTTTGCACAGCACAACGATAGCGAACGACGTTTTCGTGTGGGTGAGTTGTACGGTGCATGGTAAATGCACGCTTTGTTTGATGGGATAAGGTTTATAATTGATTATGTAGTACGTTCTGATTTGTAAATTGCAAGTGTGAGCGGGGCCTCGTATTTATTGGGTTTACTGATCGCATGTGTGATCGCAGGCTAGAGAGTAGGGATAGATAGAAGACATTGGGTTTCGATACATTTTCAACTACCGGGCATATCTCCTTCTTTCTTATATCTATGGTCTGTACCTACAGCACCCTCAATTTTGACCACACCTTTCTGAGACACCCTGTAATAAAAATAAATTTCTTTTAAAATCACTACGCCCATGAGTTACTTTGTCGATATAAGCAGAAAAGCATAACAATGTAAAGCGAGCGAAAGTGATTTTGGTCGAAAATGTTTGCACCCATTTCCTTTTGAAAACATAAACCGAAAAAAAAATTAAGTAACTTTGTCGAGTTTTGCAGAAAAACTCAAGAATGCTGCAAAAATGTTGTACAATTTCCGAGTCTTTACGTTTTTCTTTTGACCATTCATACAGAAAAAGGAGTTACTTTGTGGACTGTGTGGTGGTGTAGAATGGAAGAGCGAGCAAAGTGAGCTCGAAAATTGTAGCGCGCCGCCGCCGCCTCGGATAGGTTCGGTTTTCTTTAGTCCATTCATACAGAATTAGGAAAACTCATTTTGTCGACTTGTGCAGAGGAGGAAGCTTATTTTACAGTAAGTAAGTACCTACCTACAACATTATGAATCGTTCTTGAAAACTAACCTTAACCTTTTCTAAATCAAGAACACTAACTTTATTAATAAACTATAGATTTATTTAATTTTAAATAAATCTATAGTTTATTAATAAAGTCACCGGGTCATTGGTCACTACGACCCCGAGGGGGTCGCGCCCCACCGGTCGGGAATCCCTGCTGTAGATAAACAGTACTTACCAGGTTGTAACAGTCGTTCCCGGCCAGAAACAACTCTTGCTTGAGATGTAGCGGCAACGGCACACTTGGCACTTCCAGCGCGCTGGTCAATTCCACCGGCCTATTCACATCCTCTGGCCCAGTAACTTCGACTTCCAACTCTTCGACTTTCACGTCACTCAGTGGATCCGGGGCGTTACTCAGCGGAACCTGCGTGTTACTCAGTGGAATCAGGTCTTCACTCGGCTGATCAGGGTCACTCAGCTGATCAGTGTCTTCAGCTAACGAAAGTGTGTCATCGCTTTGTGGATCTTCTTCCTGCTTGATCGGATCCGCTTCGGATTTTATTCTGGTTATCACTGGGTTGAAGTCCGAACCGAGTGTTATATTTACTTGACACTTCGGAAGAACTGGTGAAGGACCCGATGTTACTTTAATCTGGAAAGGATTGTTTAAAACGTATAGTATAAACCTTTCGGAGGGGTCGTGGCTAAACATTAACAACCGTCGGTCGATGGTGGAGCTGCGCTTGCCGCGGTCGGTTCGTGTAAGGGACCATCCACTAATATCGAGAACCCTACAGGCTTCGGAATACACATTAAGCCGTGGGTCCCACGCTGTCATTTATAGATCTTTTACAGTCGCTACGGGTGGTCTAAAGCCCAATACTCTGACAGACAATCTTACCAATTGGTATAGTGTTACCCAGTATGTGGGTTGTGGAGGTCAGATAAACAGTCGCTCCATGTAAAATACTGGTCCATAGAGCTGCATCCGGTTAGACTGGAAGCCGACCCCAACATAGTTGGGAAAAGGCTAGGCAGATTGTACTTGACAGATAGTGGGTTTGTTGATTTTAACATAACTGGGTCTGCGAGCAGTAGATCACTGGGCATAGTCGGCATGCCACTCACCGGCTCACAGGGGAGCGCCGAGCCGCGCGGCCGCACGGGCGAGGCCAGCAGTGGAGCGACCGCGACCCGCGCATGCTGCGTACTACACTAAGTAATAAAAAAAACTATTACGTAAAATTCTCAAAAATTGCTTCTCGTATAGTCTGTTCCAAAAGTATCTGATTGAAATGTAAATAAATGGATCTGTAAACGTCTGGTACGTTTTCAGATTCATTTGTTTAGGTATATTTTAACCGGAGGCACAAGTAATCTGTACGATTTATTTAGTAATTACGTGTGACTACGTTTATACGAAAACCGATGTCATTTTATTACTATGTCTTGTTTATACCTTTTTAGTTCGCGTTTTAATCGTAGTTGGGTTTTAGTTTTAAACTCAAGGTACTAAAAAGGTAGTAAATATTTACAAAAAGATCAATTTGTTGTGTAGTCCCAAACTATGAAAAAAAAATGGTCCAGACATCCTGATGTCAGAATGTCTGACCACTTTCTGTACCCGTTTTTTCGCTGTCAGTCGTACTAAATATTTGAAGTTCAAAATATCAAATAGTAGCAAAAAGATAGTGCATTTTGGTATTTTCTAAACATCAAATATCTCTATTGGTCCAGGGGTTCTGACGCTTACAATATTCGTGGATGATGTTTTATTTGCAATTACAATTTATACCTAATCTTATTCAAACGATAAAAAAATTGTTGGAAAAAGTGGCGAGATACCTATAAAGTTAAATCCTTCTAAATACAGATTGAGGTGTTACTAATTCCCTTTCCCTTTATTGAGTGATTGCGTAAGAATTTAACAGGCTTTGTTTACATTTTCATCAGATATTTTTGGAACAGACCATAGATAGTGAAGTGGATATGAGTGGAAACGCCGGGAGGGGACGCCCTAGATTCTAGGGCGTTCCCTCCCGGCCATTATAGTGTGTCCTTCTTCGTCTACTCGACAACGTAAATAAGCTCAGGTTCGCACAGCGCGGCGATTAATTTTCGTGCACTGGATTTTCAACTCTCGGTATTGAGCAGAGCATTGAGAATCCAACAGAGCGCATCCCAGCGCGTCAAGAAAACACACTAGATTTTCAACTCTCGAACCTGTGCGAACCTGGGCTAACTCAAGGAACGTGGGTGAACTGTCAAAATGAAACTCATTGCGATCAATTGTGATTGAAACTGTGTTACACAATTACCCCGCTGGTGTGTGAACGTAAATGAAGAGGGAGTATGTAAGTATCGTAGCAGGTGGCGTTCTGTGTCTGCCAGCTCCTATGTGAAGACAATTACCGGTTCGTCGTGTCGCGGCCTGCCTGTCCGCGGCGTTTGCTTCTCTGCATCGTTGGGTACCGCACTTGGTGTTGCCTGCACCGTACCAGGAGTCTGCACACGATACCGCCATATTATTATTGGCATACTAGGAATAATACTCGTAACTCAAAACAAAATATGAGTCATTAAACTCATTAATAAGAACAACTTCTACTATTAGTCCCATAAATCAAACTCGAAAGTATTTATTTCAAATAATCCAATTGTGCCTGTAATTGGATTATTTGAAATAAATACTGAATTGTCAAGGAGTCGGTCAGTCAGAAATATGAAGCTAGTTGCCCATTCCAAAGCCTAGTAGGTATGCTAGTATGAGTAGGTACCATCGCGGTCACGCATATCTAAGCCGCTTTGAAAATAAAATCCCGTGCACACGATGACCACTTCTGTTTACCGCACCTTTTTTTTTGTAGGTAAGCTTACTATAGCGGCTGAGCGCTGCAAGCAGAAATAGTCCTTACGGCGCGGCGTTCAGATAAGCGTGTCCGCGATAGTACCTATGGAGAAGAACGGGCAAGAAACTCCACGGACACTCTTTTATATCAAAATATTGTTACAAAATATTAGTTACCTACATTATTCATGTTGAAAATAAACATGTTGTGTAGAACAATAAAACTATCCGTAATAAAAAGGCCGTGGCAGCTAAGAGATGACCTCTATGATGATGATTCCTACGGACGGCGTAAAAGTTGTTCATAATGATGAGAAAGTAAAAAAAAAAAAAAGAATAAAAAATCTGGTATTTTAAATATTTCAAAATCATAATGTAACCTCCATAATCTATTTATCTATATAAATCAATGCCACTTTTCGTTGTAATTTTATAACTCAAGAACGGCTGGGCCGATTTAGCTGATTTTGGTTTTGAAATGATTGTCATAGTGCAGGGAAGGTTTAAACGGTGAGAAAATTAGGGTAGGGTAGGTAGGGTGGGTAGGGTAGGTAGGGTGGGTAGGGTAGGTAGGGTGAGTAGGGTAGGTAGGGTGGGTAGGGTAGGTAAGGAAGGTAGGGTAGGTAAGGAAGGTAGGGTAGGTAGGGTAGGTAAGGAAGGTAGGGTTTAAAGCTACCCGTGCGAAGTCGGGCGGGTAAAGCTAGTTCCTACTAAATTTAATACCTTTTTATGTGAATGCTACATAACCCTATCGTTTGTTCAACCAATCCGGCCTAATAGTTATTTTTAAAATACTGATGACAGAATGGATCTAAAGTAAATAAAGTGGAACGTCTGAAACATTTAATCAGACTGAAGCACACGCTACAAATTACTATTACTTAACTTATTTTAAGATTTGTTTATTTATAATATGCTTAACCTACACATAAACTACATTTATAGGTGTGGCTGTCTCGTAAGTAAAAATGTGACTTTTTCAATTCATAATTATGTACTTTCTGAGTTTATCTTGGACATTACTAACATCGGTAAAGGAAACCAATATTAGGAAACCTGGACCTGACAGAATATATAAGCCTGAAATTTCTAACTTGGCTTGAGCAAGCATGGTGATCAATGCTCGTGCCTGCTCTGTATGAGAAGAGTCCTTAGCCCTGCAGTGGGACAGTAACAGGCTGGTATTATTATATTACAATTTATTTTAAAAATGTACATAAACTTGGAAAGTAATAAATAAGTTTTACTTTAATTATAAGACCTTCATACTGTACTCATGTTTTACAAAATAAATATTATCTTATCTCGAAATTTTTGAATTGTAGGTATATTTCCTGAACGCACAAGTGGGCATTTTTATAGAGCTGTTTATGTTAAAAACAAGAAAATGACTACAATGTGTCACAAACTGTGACTAATGAGGAAATGATTCGCAGTGTGCGACATCGCCAAAGAAGTATTGTACATTCAATTGGCAATGTGGTGATTAGGTTGAGACCAAAAACAAATTACAACAATGTGCATGAGACAAATAGTGCTGTGCTCCCTCTCTGGCTGCCTAAATTTAGATTTTGGATATTTATTGCAGTGTCTTCGTGTCACCTGATTTGAAGCAGACAAAGTGACACTGGACGTCTTACGGCTGAAATGATGATGATGACGACTAAACACAGTTGAAAAGCGTAAATGTACATAAGAATGTATAATAAAATAACATACAGGCATGAATAATGTGGGTATTGAACCAGAACGTAGCTTTACTCTTTGTGCACCTCTATTAGATAAACAAGCTTGTTCAAAGTGCTTGCTGCATATAGTTGAATATTTTTTCGGGACCCATTTGTCTCTATTTACCATATTAAGCCATTTTTGCCGAACATCAATATTTTGAGGAAATCTGAAATAGTTAAGAAATTGACAATGGAACCATAACAATTAAAAAAAAATGCGAAGATTATTAAGAAGTTGGCCCCTAGGACCCCACTGACCGAAATTAGTTAAGATACCTTTGCGAGTCAGGCATATATTATCAGAAAGATAATATTTTTTGGGGGCAACTGAACTGTCAACATGCTATCAACGACAAAATTTATTTCAAGTTCCAAAACTTTGTTTTTCAAGATATAATGAGTACCTAATAGGTACTAGTAGATTATTAACCATTATTATGTGTTCGCTAATGTGCATGAGTGTAGGCGATTAGAAAAAGGAGCGAAACTAGCCACTTCGCAAGTTCGCAAATGTAATTCAGATGGCAAGTTTCGCTACCTAAACACAAATGAATGGGAGGGTATATCGTGCTCGGCCTCTGGTCAAGCTAGATTCATTGCCATCTTTCTTTCTGTTGCGCCTTCTACTGCGGCTAGCCGTAAGTTTAGTTAGGCCGCATTATCGCAATATCGAAAAACACCGCTGTGGGGGAGAAAATCTAGATTTTTTTAATACTTGAGACAGGCTAAATACACTTGTCGTGCGAAGTCATTCATTAAAAACATAATTAAAAATCAACTTAAAAGGTTGTATCGACTTAAATTGTCATTGACAGTTGTGTCAACCATCAATCTCCAGGTTAAAAAATGTGAGGTTAGAATAACCAGGAATTCGCGTTATTTAAATAGAATTCCTATGCATTCAGAGCAATAACATGATAAAATGAGATAATTTCCCGCGTCCAATTATGTTATAAATTTTTGTAGCAGTTCTAAAACATTGCATTTAGGCAGTTTTGCAGTTGTACTTACGTGTGAAATGAGAAATTCTCTGGATTTTCATTTTTAGATGAGTCACATCCAGGTACTGCACACGTAACCATTATAATGACGTCTAATAAACACAATTTTTCTCTTTAAAACCTCTTCCATTCACGACTAACCGACTTCGGCCGATACAGGCCGATAGTGTGTGTCTGTGTCGCAGACCACAGATTAATAAGTTATTCGCAGACAGAGTATTCTATAGACTCTAGACTCACGAAATCTGTGTCATCGAAAGGGACAGAAAAAAAGGTACATCAATTGTTTAGGGTTACCGAGTGATGTACATTTTACCCAATATTCTTAACAAAATTAGTTTTTTTTTTATGAGGATATTATTTCAGGTTTCTATAATAAGAAATAAAAAAACATGAGCAATGATGCGACTGCAATGTTTTAATCATAAATAAACAAATTATTGTCCTTGAAAAAGGACTTAACTTAATATGAATATTTCTTACTTTCGATTTTGGTTCAAAACATTGTTTGGTACCATGGTGAATACGTGTTTCGAAGTAATGCATTGCAATAGATTTAATGAGGAGAGTTCTGTGATTCCTTATAAAAGGCTGACGGTAGAAATGGTCATTAATAAAGATATTATTGGTACTTGTGCATTCCCTGAAACACGATAATATAAGTTTTGGCATCAAATTTTTCTCAGTATAAAATAATAATTCTTTAATAATAATTCTTTTTTTTTTTTTACGCTGTCAGGAAAGTAAGACAATACACTGACGTCGATACAGCTCGGTTAGTCTATTTTAGTTATTTTCATAGCGTTATGTCCTACGGTCTTCTGCTGTGGGGCAAAGCTGCTGATATTCAAAATATATTTGTTCTTCAAAAACGAGCTGTTCGCGCTATTTACCAGCTTGGTGCCAGAGTTTCTCTGAGAGATTTTTTCAAAGATATTGGTATCCTCACGGTGGCATCTTAATTCATCTTCGCCAATATCTTATATATTAGGCAAAATATACACTTATACACTAAAAACAGTGATTTTCACAATGTTAACACTAGAAATAAGGAAAAACTACGAGCTCCCTTTCACCGGCTTCATAAGGTTCATAACTCATTTGTTGGGCTTGGTATAACCTTTTATAACAAGCTACCCTCTTCTTTGCTAGATTTGCCTTTTAATGCGTTTAAAACGAAAGTAATATCCAATCTTTGTTCAAAGGCATACTATTCTATCAACGACTACTTAAATGATAAGAATAGTTGGTCGCTGTGATTAACTCAAGACAATGTTTATGTTCTTTCTCCAGCTTACGTACTGACAAGTTATATGAGTTTATATAATTGTTTATTTTATTTGACTTTTTAAGTCAAGTTATTTTAATTTAACTTTAATTTATTTTTGACAAAATCTACTCATCACACTGTTTTTTTATGAGTTGTATTGCAATATATGGTTAGCTAGTGATCTCGACAATAATTGATCATATTATTTACTGTTATTAGTAATTAACTCTTTGTTTATTTATTTTACATCGATGGTCCTAGTTTATCATTTATAACTTCCAGTTACAACTATATGTAAGCGGGCACGCCCTTTATGCCTGGAGGCTTTTTTATTTAGATATTAAATTCTGTTTACGTTTAGTTTTTTTATTTCGGCCTGAGTATCGATGATTGATTGGTTGAGTTCTCGATGATTTTGTTTGGTATATTGGCGTGTGCTAGCTAACATATGGCTAATAATTTGAATTATGTTTTGTGTTGCGTAATGTAAATTATTTTGAATACTATTATATAGAATCTTTTTTTTTTGTTCTTCTAACTGAACAGACAGCTGTGCTGCTGGGGAGTTTGTTGCGCCACTTCTTCTTCCCAGCTAATGCACTAGGAAGTGGTGAAGGGTGGGCGTTTTGGGGGACTGTCTTATGTAATTTTGACGTTCGAAAAGTGCTGATTCTCAGCCTAGTTTGAATAAATGACTTTTGAATTTTGATTTTTTTTTTAATTTTATTGGAACAAAAACTAACATTTACAATTTCATTGCGTACGATAATAGCCACATTAGTTATAAACTGTGTCACAGCTATTAACGCCCACCTCCGTGAGGAAGATGACAGTGTTCCAGGTGTTTAGTGCTATACTAGAATTTAACTAACAAAATATGAGCTAAATAAAACTAAAACTAATTAACTAAAGAGTTCGTATGTAGAGTTTGTGTAAGTGGTGTGAGTGCGTGTATGATGTGTAGATGGAGGGTATGTACAAGGTATGTACCTAGGTGTAGTGTGTGTGAGCGTGTGTGTGTGCATGAAGCGTGAGATTGTATGGAGGTGTGTATGATGTATATGTCTATCCTTATGGCCTAACTAAAGTCTCCAACTCTTCGTAGGTGAGGGTGCAAAGCCAATCATTCGTCAGTTTCTTGCAATCCCGGGAAGAGGAAGAATAAATATTAAGTAGCTTATTTACTCTATTGTATAACACAGGACCAAAGAAAATGTATTGTCGCCGGACAATTTCAAGTCTAGCCGGAAATGTTTGGCAGACTCTGGCAGATCTGCGTCGTTGTTTGCTCAGATTACGGTTAAACGGCAGGTCAGAATGTTTCCGTAATACCGTGCTCAAGACGAAAGAGTGTCTAACGGTGGGTAATTTCCATAGCTGATATAACTCATGTGTAGGGAAACGAATGGGTTTGTATGCCATGACCTTGAGCACGGCTCTTTGCGCTCTCTCCAAGCGCAATAGCAAACACTTTCCAGCTCCACCCCATGAAGATATACAGTACGTTAAAATGGAGTGAGCAAGCGCAAAGTAAACTGTCCTCAGGGTAGAAAAACTTGCGGAGGTTCGAAGATTTTTAAAGACAAAAATTTACTTTCTTACCCTAGAGACCAGCGAATCCACCTGCCCAGAACTCCGAGGTATTTTATGGAATCCGTGCGTATAAGTTTGGTACAATTACAACCAATATTATTGATGGCATCGCATACATGAGCTGTCAAACAGAAAGTCGGAGCTGGCTGTGATGCTTTCCTCGGACTAAAT
This sequence comes from Agrochola macilenta, assembly GCA_916701695.1. NCBI lineage: Eukaryota > Metazoa > Arthropoda > Insecta > Lepidoptera > Noctuidae > Agrochola > Agrochola macilenta. Next base: position 224,802 of record OU753579.1, read on the forward strand.
GTAATGAACCTAGTCTTATCCAGGTTAAGTGTGAGCAAGTTTTGTCTTAACCACGTCATGATAGTACGTAGGGCAGACTCTGCAAACCTGCAAGCTTCGGTCCAGTCACTGCCATTAACCAAGATTACGGTATCATCAGCGTACGTAATTATTTTGGAGTTGACGAGCGCAAGTCTGCAGAGCTCATTAATATATATTAGGAACAGGGTGGGTCCTAGAACACTAACCTGTGGGACACCGTAGGAGAGAAATTCTGCTTTGCTGGAATGGTTTTCAATTTTTACTACCTGAGAACGACCACTAAGGTAACTCTTGAAAATATCCAGCGGTAAGCCTCTTATGCCAACCCCTTCCATTTTAGTAATTAAGAGGGGAACAGAGACAGTGTCAAAAGCTTTAGAGAGATCAAGGAAGATAGCTAAGGTCTTATCTTTATTATTAGTATTTTGGGCTACTGTACCCAGTAATTCTAGTATAGCATTTTCCGTCTTTTTGCCAGATCTAAACCCAAATTGGTTGTCAGCCAGAATATTTTGTGAATTGAGATAGTCAAGCAGGCGTTTATTTAATATTTTTTCTAGGAGTTTAGATAGGATAGATAAAACCGATATGGGTCTGTAGTTGTTGACACTGCCTCCGTCACCACTTTTATGAATAGCACTACACATAGCATAGCACTACAGCTTTTTTAAAAGCAGCTGGAAAAATTCCAGACGAAAGAGCAAGGTTAAAAACGTGACAGATGACTGGGACAAGAATGTTTTTGGCACCAAGTATCACAGTAGCCGGGATACCATCCCATCCTACAGCACTATTAAGCTTGAGGCCAAGAATTAGTCGCTCGATTTCTTCGTTGTCTGTGTTTAAGATGGCCATTGAACTGGAGTGGACACTAAGTGAACCAGCGTCAGTGGTTGTCGAGACATAGTTTGCGGAATTCCTAATATTAGATGCCAGCTCCATCCCCACATTTGCGAAATAATTGTTAACCAAATCAAGCGATTGAGATACTTCCGGAGCAAGGGACAGCAGTTCACTAGCAGAAGTCTTACTCGTTTGAAGATTGGAGATAGTTTTTATAAGTTTCCAGGTAGCCTTGGGATTGTTACGATGTTTTTCAAACTCATTACGTTCATATTCTCTTTTTAATTTTTTTAATAGGTTATTGCAGTAATTTTTATATCTATTATACGTTGTCTTAAGAATATCAGCGTCTTTCTTAGTTTTAACGTACAGTTTATCCCGGTTGCGAATACACTTAAGGAGCCCAGGTGTGATCCATGGCTTAATAATTCGCTTTCTACTCGGGATGATAGAGTTACTGCAATTATTATTTACAACCGAAGAGATCAAACTAACCATGGTAGAAACAGCAATATCGGCATCATGACAGCACATGACGTCAGAAAAATCGGTTATCTTAAGTGCCTCAACGCATGCCGAAATGTCCACTCGACGTTGACGGAGGGGCGATTTAGGGATGTCTAGTTTTAGATCACAAAAAACTACAACAGGAGCATGGTTTGTGATCAAAGTGTCAAGTACTAGGGTAATGGCTGGTTTATTCGATTTAAGAATAACGTGGTCAATACAGCTATCGTTGCGGGTGGGAAAAAGGTGACCAGGGAGCATAGCGTGTGACGCAATAGTATTTAAATAGAAGTCCGAATTTAAGTCACCACAGTTTCGGGCAATGTTAATATTTACATCTCCAACCAGAACAATAGTCTTGTAAGTGCTAAGAGATTTGAGTATTAAGTCTAGACTGGTGACAAATTGTTGGATGTTCTTCGTTGAAGGAGATCTATATACTGCAATAAGAGCCACATCATTACGTAATTTAATTACTAGGCAGTTTGCGTCGGTGAGGACTGACTTTTCGATAGCGAGTTGTAACTCTACTTTCGTGTATACTACAACTCCATCATTTTGGTTTAAATTATCGGAAAAATCGGATACGAAGCCCGGAATCGAGGGAAGGTGGGGACATTTACGTAGCCAGCACTCCGACAAGACTATGACGTAAAACTGAACCCTTATTCGATGCAGCAGTAGAAGGAGATTGTTAAAATTGGCAATGCTGCCGATGCTTCTTATGTTTACGTGGAAATTTTTTAGACCATAATTAACGTTGTGTAAAAATGAGTCAACTAATTCCGGGGAACACTGGTATGATGCCGACGCTGCAACATGTTCAATATCATCCAATATTTCGACGTTCAATATCATTCATAATGGAAAGTAAGAATTAACAAATATTTTTTTAAAGCAATTATTATTTCTAACGTTGAATAAAACAATCCGAAATGACCGATGCTCCGTGCAAAATAAACCTACATCATAAGAAGTGTAAAATAGGATGTATGTTAGTGTGTGTGCGTGTAAAGGAAGTGTACTTTCTAGGTAAGTGTGTGTCAGAGGCAGAGTTTTAGTATTGAGTGATACAGTGACAAAACAAATTACATTTAGAATACAAAAATGGCATAATACAAAATAAGATAGTTTAAAATTATTAAGAAATATAAAGTTCACATGAATACAAGGCACAAGAAAAACGACGCGCAATCTGTTTGATGGGCCAGAACCTAGTCATTTAAAATTTTTGGGTTTTGGTAGGTCAGACTCGTCTTTGATCATTAGGTGTTGAGCTCCATCTTTTTCTCGAAGAAATATTTTGCCATTTTTTACCCAGCAATAGCGGTATTCATTTGAGCTGGCAAAGTCTCGGGCTAGGAAAAACAGGCGTTTCATCTTAGGTGAGAGATTTTCAGACACGAACACAGGTTTAGCGGGTCCGCTTATACTCAGATGCTCTGTAGATAATTTGCTATTTTCTTTATTGTACTTTTTATACATCTGAATAAAGTTTTCCTTCAAAAGATTGCTACTAAAATCCACTATGATCGTCCTATTATCCGAGTCCTTAGCGCCGATTCGGTAAATGTCCTTTACCTCTAGGGGTTGAATGGGCACATTTAGGGTTGAGCCGATCTTGACAACGGTATTTAATAAGGCTTCTTTGGATTCAGATTTTTTTAACGGTATATTCCTAATTTCTACACAGGACGAACGCGCACTTCGTTCCAGGTTATCCAATTTTTCTTCCAGGGATTTTACATAATTTGAATTGTTTTTACGTTCCTGGTTAAGTTGCGTTTCTAATTCATGAAATTTAATCTTAAGGTCTTCATAGTCTTGTGACAAAGAGGTTACAGTCGTCTGTATGTTAAAATTTTGAATTTTTATCTCTTCCACTGAATTACATATATGCTCGATTTTTTTATTTTGTTGTACCTTATATTCGAGAAACATGCTTTTGATTTCCAACATGAATAAAGACAGTTGGTCATCTTGATCTATCCCAGACTCAGTGCATTTACGTTTATTGCGTTGGGTAATATTAGGGAACTCATTATCCTTACTGACCGACTGGTTGGCAATGTTTGGTACGGAGGAGCTGTGATGCAACGGAGTCGCCAACGGCGCAACGAGTGACGTAGAAGGTACAGGAGTTTGCGGTGGTGAATGGTTTATCGGCATATTAATTAGCTTCACAGGTACCAGGGCGCTAGGATTACAAGAATGTAGCACCGTATTGCCGTATTATGCACGCTTGCGAAGTTGGGGAGTAACGATTGTTATCTCTTTTTTGGTATTCCCACGCAAAGTTTACTAGTCTATAGACCACGGATACCAGGCGCACATAGAGAGCAGTAGCACCGTGGAGTCGACGTCACTCGAGGGGTGGAGCTTTATCGGCGAATAAAGATGGTGGTGTGCGTACCTTTTGTCTTTAGCTGGTGGGCGGTGTTGCGTGAGCGAGGCAACAAATATATCCTGGCCGGTGATCGTGCGCAGGAGGGCGGAGTCAGCTGGTCTCAAAGATAGCGGCTTGGTGCTCGGAGTATGAGGTTACTTCTGTGATTTATGCACTCCTATTTTTTATGTCGGAATTATGATGTGAAGTTTATTGATTTTTATATTTTAAAATATAATTGCGTGGAGCTAGGATACGTCTACTCGTCACCGAGGTCCGGAGGGAAGGGGAAAATGAAATTCCTTTGTGTGAACGCGCTCGAAATATCTTTCTTATCTGCCAATTCACAGACTTTATTTAAATCAGTAGAAGGATAATAAGGCCTCCTTTGTCTCTCCTGGCAATGATTCCGTGATACTTATCTGTGATCAAAGCCAAAATACAATCCTCACATTTAATCACTTTCCTCAACTTTCTTGCAATAAAACCAGCAATATAGGTTATTATTTCTTTAGAATAAATAGTAAGCCTAGAAGGATCAGATAGATAATCATGATCTATATTAATGATAGGATCACATCCTAAGGATTCATCCGTGTCAGTTATATGTTCAGAAGACTGTTTAGTAAATAGATTGATATTTTTTTCATAGCGGATTTCACTAAATGTTAAAATTTTAATGTCTTCGAGTGGAATACAATTTCCAGATGTTATGTGCTTTATTTCACCGTGAACAACCAGGCGTTTGTAAGCGCTTTCAAATTGTATTGCGGTTGGATTATTATTTAATCCACCTCTAGCGCGAACAGCTAAAAAAACATTCTAAATGATCCTGACTTAATTTGTATATGGGCAGGAATTTCATGGCGTCAGAAAGTATGTAATGATTGTATAATTTTTTGACACTTTTTATGCAAATAAGAAACCCAAAAAAGCCGACTTTCCTATTAGATAATAAAATGTTTTGCTTGTCTAATTTAAGGCCGACCAAATAGGTTTCCATCTCATTAAGAAAAGTTTGTACTTCTTTGATATTATTTTTATATATCGGCTTTTTTAAACCATATGTGTTAAAATTCCGGCTATTTAACACATCAAATATAATATTCATTTTTTTGATAAAATCTACGGTAGCCTCTGATCCAGCAAATTCAGACAAACATAGGTCTTTATTGCAAAATTAAATGGCTTCAGCCACAGAATTGCTGAAAGTTTGCGCTGCAATCTTTACTTTCATTATTTGCTTTGCAAAATTTATATGCTGGTTACGCAGCTTATTGGCTAAATGAAGTCCTTCGTTTTGCTATAATTCGTGAAGTCTGGTTATGTAATTCCAAGCAATTTTTTGGCCACTTGAATCAAAAAGTTCTTCTTTTTCTCCGAGTGTGTTTCTAACTAACTTGAGCATATGAACAGGATCTGGCATAATCATAATTTCTTGATCACCTACATTAAATGAAGTTTTAAGATTGGTGACATTTGAGGGTTCTAAGAGACACCCTAAACTCCTGGCCATAGCGAAATTTGCGGGACACCCATCAAAAGTTAATGAAATAGTCTTAACACCACAAGAGTTTAGCAACTCCAAACACTGTGTTACTAAAATAAATAAGGAAAATGTTATTATATTACAAACTTATTATTGAAACAAAATTATGTACCTACATACAACTTTCTGCTCGTTATGCAGCTGTAAATTTTTGAATCCTATATACTTACAGAAGTTGTAGATTTAACTGTTTTTGAAATCCCCGCTAATGTTTCCGTGGATGTTGCTTCGCTGCTCTTAATCATCATAGTGTTTCCTCGATTCACTGACTCTGTAACCTAATGAAATTTATTGTTAAAATTTTATAACCATTGTAATAAAATTCAGTCTTTGCAATCACATGATATATTCATATTTATTACCGGAACAGCAAAGGGGTATAAGAAAGTTTTGCTTCCTTTCTTTATTAAAAGATTACGATCAAAGTGTTGGCTGCAAATACGGGAACTCATTTTTGGAGCCCAATTATTATTCATTTATTAATTCGAGTTACAATGACTCATACAATATTGAATACAACACACATACACCAAACAATACGTTACAATACAATACAAAAACAAAAACACAGTACACTAACACATTAATGGCCGACGACTGTAGGTGACGTGCAAGTCACTGCAGCGTCGTAAGTAAGGACAGTCGAGCCTGTCAGCTATCATCATCAGCACGCTGTTGGGGCTGCCGCGCACCCTGCGCACCAGAGACGCGCACCTCTTACGCATCGTTGCATAGAAGCAGTCGACGCTAGCTTCGGCAAACATGCCTGAGGCACTACAGTGTCGCGGCAGCCCCATCAGCGCTCTGAAAGCGTTGTTATATTGGACGCGGAGGGCTTCGTATGCTTTTTGGGTGTGATTCACCCACAGGCTGCACGTGTAAAATGAGGTACAATAAGCTCTAAAAAGTGTTTGCTTGACCGACTTGGAACAACGTGCAAACCTGCGGGCTATCATATTAGCTCTAATTGACAATGCCCTCCGCTCCCTCTCGATATCAGTATCGTCTCTGAGACCGACAGTAACCAAATGCCCTAGGTATTTGAAGTGGTTCACTTTTAGCAAGGGAACCCCGTACAGTTTGATGGGCGGTACTGTTATAGGACATTTTGAGCCGGCCTCAAACACCATAAACTGACTTTTCGTGACATTGTATTTCAGACCGTGTTCTTCAGCATATGCCTCACATATCTCCAACAATGTTCTTATGCCACAAACCGATGCGCTCAGCAGCACCATGTCGTCCGCATAGCTGATATTATTCAGGCACACTCCATCAATATGACAACCGACATGATGACTGCTGAGAGCAACAATCAGTGCATCAACATATAAGTTAAAGAGTGCGGGGGAGCTCAACCCTCCCTGCCTCACCCCACACTCCAACCCATATGGTTCCGACAGAGAACCCGCCCATTTCACGCTATTGATCTGGCCTCCATACCAACATTTAAACAAGTTAATCAGTTCTGTGGGGAAATCTATGTTCTCCAACTTCTTCCATAGAATGTCATAAGAGACCAGATCAAAAGCCCTGGATAAGTCGAGAAAGCACGCGTACACTGGAGTATGTCTGTCCGTATAATACCTGACGGCATGCTTAAGACACAGTATAGCAGTCTCTGTGGACAATCCTGGGCGAAAACCAAACTGATTATCGTGCAGATGCAAATATTCATTTAACTGTGTGTTAAGCAAGCCGTCAAGCACTCTCGCAATAATAGTCGCCAATGAAATAGGCCTGTAATTACCCTTATCTGACAGGTCCCCTGTTTTATTTTTCACTATAGGCACTACGATTGTCTTAATGAGTTCAGAGGGTAAGTATGCATGACTAATACAAAAACTAAAAAGCATTGCCAACACTCTAGGTAGGTGATGTCCACCCTGCTGAAGATGTTCAACACTGAGGCCGTCATGGCCAGGGGACTTGCCTCTGGACATTGAATTAACAGCACACGCTACATTTTTAGAGCTAATTCTCGTACCCACCTGACCACAACATGTCTCAACATTAAACATTCCCAGCGAAGGCGGCCCGAGAGGCGATTTCACATGAAAATGTTCTCTAAAGAGATTGGCAATGTCCTTGGGGTCACTCAACCCATTGACGCCTACGGGGAGGCCAGGCCGATGTGCCATTTTATTCGTGCCTTTCCAAAAGTTACGGAAATCCTTTTTTAAATGATGTGAAGCAAGGATATCCATTTTAATCTGGTGCTGATGGTCTTGGCACCATTTAAGCCTGGACTTAAAAATCCTTCTGCTCTGACACATCTCATTGTAAGCAGGCCCAGTTGAAGGCCCCCCGCATCGTTGCCAAACACGAAACTGCAACCTGGCCACCCCGTACGCCTCACTTACGTGCCTATTCCACCCCACAATGCATCGCGAATTACCCCTGCGTCGCGCACTTCCACGACCTACAGCCGCAGACTCACTGAGTGCGGTCACAATATCTCCATACAATTTCTCTATAACCGATCTATGATTAGGCTCATTACAATAATTATCTGCACAATGAATAAATTCTGATGGAAAATCAATTAATTTTAATTTACTGTTGCATTCTATTTGGTACAATTTAATCTGTTCACGAGTTCTTTCTCCCCATAACACACCCGTATTAATATTATTTATGACATTTACTTTTGGCGTTAATAAATTAAGTTTACATTCAAGTACGAGAGGGTAATGGTCAGACCACGTAATATTATAATTAACATAAACACTGAAAACGGAACACAGTGCGGATCGCGTCACCACACAGTGGTCAAGCCACCTTTTCGAGCCATGAGCCTCACTAACAAAGGTATAAGTGCCCGACTGAACACCTAACATATTAACATCAACACACACCCAGTCTTGATCATGACAGAAGTTAGTAAGTTCATTATAAAATAATTCACTAGGATGTGCATTAAAGTCACCTAATAAGTAAACAGAATCTATCCCATATTCATCTATAATTGCACTCACCCTGCCAAGGCAATCCGTAAACTCAGGCAAATTACTAAGCGCGTCCGTAGGCATGTATACACTTAGCACGATAATCGGCCTATCGGCCGTCACTATTTTAACTGCACACACACGCGGATTATCGCACGAAACAACACTCACATTCTGGCATACGCTGTGTCTCCACATCAGAGCTACGCCGCCGTACGGTCGACCGCGCAGCATCCCCATCGACGTGTCCACTGCAGATGTACCAGTAGTGCTAAACTCGGGGTCTATAGTGCCCAGAAAGGGTAATTCATCCGGCATTAGCCACGTCTCCTGCAGTGCTATTATATCCGATGTCCGACATAATTCTCTGACACTGTCAACAGTACGTTTAACACTCTTGCAATTAAAACTTGTCAAAGTATAAGTTTCGTGATTCACAATTTTATTAGAAGTGGGCCGTAACTTATCCATTATTTATTTGTACTTAAGTCGTCAACAAATAGAGATCTGTTCGATTTTTGGCGATTAAAATGGACAAATCGTCTGAATATGATGCCCTGTGGCCACAAATTTTCATCCAAATACAATGGTAATTTGGATTCGGAAACTAAGAACTTGTAGGCAATATGATCCCTTATTTTCTTCATCAGTATTTTCTCCAGAGAAACCGAGTCCTGTGTCTTGGAGCGGATGTAATTCACTATCTCGATTTCGGGCGTTTCACTATGAATATTTGTGATAAATATGGGAACTTTCCTATCTGCTGCTCTAAATTGGCACTCCACATCTCTCGCTACGCCCGTTTTGCCCACATAACGGTATTTAGACGGCTTCTTCTTATATGACACTTTTTTCCACCCGTCACCGTTATTGTTTACATTGCACGGCGCATCACACTGGTCCTTTACATCGTTGTCGGTAACAGCACCTGCGATTGTTACAGGCAAAATCAGCTGACTCGCTCGCGTTCCAAACACAGTGGTGTTTCTCGAGCGCTCAGTCGTCGTCGATGACGACGGCGGCGTCACCGCTACACTAGCCACAACACCACCGGTCGAACATACACTCGTTACCTGCGCGTGAGTCATCGCGGCTCCGGCACTGTTCGCTGATAACCGTTGCTGCGTACATGACTTGCGATTATTTTGATTTTCTTCTACCCGCATAATTTCTCTATATTGTGGTGATAATTTATTTAAATCACTATCACTTTCGTTATTGTTGCACAACTCGTTCAGAGAAGAATTAAGCAGGTGCGAAAGCCCCATAGGGCCACTATCAAGTAACCATCCGCCTCGTTTTGCATTTACTTTACACGCAGACGTAGGTGGTAGCGAATCATTTTTGATTTGTAGGAATTCCGTTCTCAATTCCTTCAATCTATCTAACGTAGCATATGTAGTTTTCACTTCATCAATAGTTGCTTGCATGCGAACAAGATCCTTCAGCAGTTTGGTACAGTCTAAATGGTCAAACGTAATAGGTGGCAGTTTTTCAAGTTGCCTTGCCACAAACACTGGTATATCATCTGGATCGGCAGATTTGAACAGATTTATGATATCTGCTAAATCTCTCTGTTCTTTCCCTTTGTTTTTTCTCATGATTTTTCGCATTAGGCCTATTAGTAGCAGCAATCCACATGTTTCTTATTTCGGGTTTATTTGGAAATCTGCAAATTTAATAAAAAATTTCGTCGGTGGGCCGTCTTAGATATAGCTTATAAATAGTGTGTATTACTAATATTATATGGTCTGAGATTAAGTTCTTTTTATTTTTATTGACATTGCATAAAAAATCAGTATTACCTATGTTGTAAGGTAAATTCCCCGTCAAAAAGTGGCAACACTGAATGTTGAAAACGAAATTAAAAATATTGCTCAATTCACGATTTTATAAGATTTACACATTAAACAAATTAGTTAGTACATTACTGCGACTATTTGATTATAAATTGTAGAACACAAAGCGATCGAATACTTAAAAAGACCAAATACTTACGAGTGAAAGGACAATCCGGCAATCTTCATCAAACTATCACTTTTACAATTTATTACACTGCACCTCACCATTTTGCACAGTTGCACAAAAATAATATAATCGAATTACCACTAAAATATCGTATTTTGTGTTTAATCTGGTGTTATTGATAATAATCCAATCTGCAACCGCCACAAACGTCAAACTTGTTGTGCACAATGATGTTGTGCTCAGCCGACACGCGAACAAGGACAGAAATATTTTTACTCTGTCTCGTTTTTTTGCTAGTGACGACGTTAATATATTCTTCATTCATTTTCTTGTGCGAATGCAATGGAAGATATCCAGCAGTCTATAGAATACTCTGTCTACGGCATAGAAATACAAATAACAGGAGAAGTGATATGGGGGCGTGTTTGTGTCCGCGCGTCTTGATCACAATGCTCATGCCTCAGGCAAATGGCCGTCTCCGCTAACTAGTGCGCTTTCGAGCGCGATCGTGATAACATTTAAGAATACCGTGTTGTTCAGTGGTTTCTTGTAAAAATCGAAGCTAAACTATAAACTTTATAAATCGTAGAACCACTTTTCATAAATCAGCACAAGTATTTTGCTATATTTGTGTTGAAAATCATGAAAAACAACAAAACGTAAAATATTTCTTGCCTTTACTACGTTATTTTTGTTTTCATATATCACAGCGACTGTACTTTTATTGTAGTAAATACATTGCTTCTTTACCACTACCAAAGTATGTCGCTAAGTAACTGGACAAGCAATGTAAAAATTACAAAACGATATTTACTTTAAGCGGTTGCATCGTTAGTACGGCCGCAGCGGCTTGCGACGGATTAGTGATGTGGTTGTGCAGATCCACTAACGTAGGCTATCGACAATAATGTCGATTGTCGTATGAATTTATATTACTATTAAAGTTTATTCTTCAATTTGTCAACAGTTATAGCCTGATTGGAAGACCGATGTGAAATCTTGTTTTATACTCATTTAGATTTTCTCATAATGTTGTTATTTTTTTGGTTTACTTAATATTTCTTTTTTTTACTTACTTATTGTTTATTTATATCATCTTATTATATGTATATCGTTTTTTATTTATAATTTTTTCAGCAACTTCCAAAAATTTTAATACAATAATAAATGGGAGAATCGATAAGTTTCCGATTTAGTCAATCACTAGCGTATATGTAAAATAAATGGCTATTGCACAGCACAACGATAGCGAACGATGTTTTCGTGTGGGTGAGTTGTACGGTGCATGGTAAATGCACGCTGTGTTTGATGGGATAAGGTTTATAATTGATTATGTAGTACGTTCTGATTTGTAAATTGCAAGTGTGAGCGGGGCCTCGTATTTATTGGGTTTACTGATCGCATGTGTGATCGCAGGCTAGAGAGTAGGGATAGATAGAAGACATTGGGTTTCGATACATTTTCAACTACCGGGCATATCTCCTTCTTTCTTATATCTATGGTCTACGGTCTGTGTATTACTCTAAGGTCTGTGTACGAGCACAGATTACTAATATGTCATGCACGTCACGTCAGAGCGTTTTCACATTATCCGGTAGATCCGGTACGATATCGGTTTCGGATGCCAATACGATATCGGGGCAAGTAAAATGTATTAATTATGTAGGTACCTGCCTTTCACATTGTCCGATCCGATACCATCCGGTATCGGATCGGACAATGTGATCGGATCCGATACCGATATATTAGTGGCACCATCGGATACCCGTGGGCTACCGGACGATAATGTTTATGTATGCTATACGTGTACCTACATTTTCTGTGTGTGCGTGCCTGGGGCTGTACTTGTTCCAGTGCAATGGTTTAATGTAAATAATTTCCTCCTTAACGAAAAAAAGACTAAACTCATTAAATTTTCAACGCCAAATGTCAGGCAGCTAAATACCAATGTTAAAGTAAATGGAATAGAGCTGGACCCTGTTGAGTCGACAGTTTTTCTTGGAATCACTATTGACGGTAAACTACAAAGGGGCCCACACATAGAAAAATTGTCGGGAAGGCTAAGTTCCGGCCGAACCTATACTGTTAAAAAAATTAGACAGATAACTGACGTCGATACAGCCAGAATTGTTTATTTTAGTTACTTTCATAGTCTTATGTCATATGGGATTCTTCTCTGGGGAACCTGTTCGGACATTAACTCTATCTTTGTTCTACAGAAAAGGGCTGTTCGAGCCATTTACAACCTAGGTCCGAGAGATTCCCTTCGAGAAAAATTCAAAGAAGTAAACATTCTGACTGTAGTCTCACAATATATAGTTGAATACCTTTTGTATGTACAAAAATCAAATCAAAAGTCATTTATTCAAACTAGGCTGAGAATCAGCACTTTTCGAACGTCAAAATTACATAAGACAGTCCCCCAAAACGCCCACCCTTCACCACTTCCTAGTGCGTTAGCTGGGAAGAAGAAGTGGCGCAACAAACTCCCCAGCAGCACAGCTGTCTGTTCAGTTAAAAGAACAAAAAGAAGATTCTATATAATAGTATTCAAAATAATTTACATTAAGCAACACAAAACATAATTTAAATTATTAGCCATATATAAGCTAGCACACGCCAATATACCAAACAAAATCATCAAGAACTATACTCAGGCAGAAATAAAAAACAAAACGTAAACAGAACTTAATATCTTAATAAAAGCCACCAGGCATAAAGGGCGTGGCCGCTTACATATAGTTGTAACTGGAAGTTATAAATGATAAACTAGGACCATCGAGGTAAAATAAATAAACAAACAGTTAATTACTAATAGTAATAAATAATATGATCAATTGTCAAGGTCACTAGCTAACCACATATTGCAATACAACTCATAAAAAAACAGTGTGATGAGTAGATTTTGTCAAAAATAAATTAAAATAACTTGACTTAAAATGTCAACAATAATTAAATTTAAATAATTTGACTTTTATAGTCAAATAAATTAAACAATTACTTATATAAACTCATATAACTTGTCAGTGGGTAAGCTGGAGAAAGAACATAAACATTGTCTTGAGTTAACTACAGCGACCAACTATTCTTATCATTTAAGTAGTCGTTGATAGAATAGTATGCCTTTGAACAAAGCTTGGATTTTACTTTCGTTTTAAACGCATTAAAAGGCAAATCTACCAAAGAAGAGGGTAGCTTGTTATAAAAAGTTATACCAAGCCCAACAAATGAGTTATGAACTTTATGAAGCCGGTGAAAGGGAGCTCGTAGTTTGTCCTTATTTCTAGTGTTAACATTGTGAAAATCACTGTTTTTTGTGTATAAGTGTATATTTTGCCTAATATATAAGATATTGGCGAAGATGAATTGAGATGCCACCGTGAGGATACCAATATCTTTGAAAAAATCTCTTAGAGAAACTCTGGCACCTAGCTGGTAAATAGCTCGAACAGCTCGTTTTTGAAGGACAAATATATTTTGAATATCAGCAGCTTTGCCCCACAGCAGAAGACCGTAGGACATAACGCTATGAAAATAACTAAAATAGACTAAACGAGCTGTATCGACGTCAGTGTAATGTCTTACTTTCCTGACGGCGTAGGCGGCGGAACTGAGCCTTCCCGCTAGGCTCGATATATGTGGGCCCCACTGAAGTTTGGCGTCTACTGTTATGCCCAGAAAAACTGCCGAATTTACGGATTCAAGCACCTCTTTATCTAAGACGATGTTGGGACCTAGATTTCTAACATTAGGTAGGGCGAACTTTACACATTTCGTTTTCTTGGCATTGAGAACTAGGTTATTTGTCGTAAACCAATCTGTAACCATTGAGAGTGCACTGTTTACATCGTCAAAATCTTGTCTATTCCTGTCTACTTTAAAAATAAGAGAGGTATCATCTGCGAACAGTACAACTTCACAGATACCCTTTAAATAGAATGGTAAGTCATTGATATACACTAAGAACAAGAATGGACCCAGTATTGAGCCTTGAGGTACACCTAACTGAACTGGTAGCCCGGAAGATTTCACACCATCAACATCTACACATTGGGACCTATTATGTAAATACGAATTTATAACGTTGAGAGCTTCGTTTAGCACACCATAATGACGCAGTTTACGCAAAAGCGTGTCATGGTGCACGCAATCAAAGGCTTTGGAGAGATCACAGAAAACCCCAATAGCATTTTGCGAGTTCTCCCATGCGTTAAATATGTGTTTCAGCAGAGCAACACCCGCATCTGTAGTCGAACGACCTTTTGTAAAGCCATATTGTTCATTATGAAGGAGGCTATTTAAATTAAAATGTTTTAGCAATTGCTTGAGTATTAACTTTTCAAATATTTTGCTAAATGCTGGTAAAATAGAAATAGGCCTGAAATTGCCAACGTCATTTTTATTACCTGATTTAAATAATGGTATGATTTTACTATTTTTCATGAGGTCAGGAAAAGTTCCTAAATCAACACATTTATTAAAAGTAACAGCTAGATAGGGGGCTACGATGTCTATTATCCACTACTTCGTACTATCGAAGAACTTCATATTTATTTATTTATTTATTTATTTATTTAGGCAAACCAGCTAAATACACACAAGGACATTCAAAGTACATGTCATTAACAAATACAATAGAATTGCATGCATCTAAATTATAGGTAAGCACAGCATTTTAATTAGATCTCATTATACAATAATAATTAATACAAAGATGGATAACAATTTAATTAGAACCAGAATATCATTTTTCTACTTAAAATTAACTTGAAATTAAATTTAAATGAATTGAATGAAATGAAATTGAATTGAATTGAATGAAATGAAATTGAATTGAATTGAATTAAATTAAATAAGATTGAATTAAATTGAATTAACTAACAAACTAAAAACATAACTAACTAAAATTATTATAATCAAAGCACACACACAAAATAAAATAATCAGACACAAATTTAAATAAAATAACATAACAGAAAAAACAGAAACATAAAAAGAGAAACATTATTGAGCAAGAATTACATATTATTGAGCAAAGCTCTTTTAAACTTTGTGATGCTGCCTGAAAATATGTCGAGGTCACAATCGTGAAAAATGTCGTTACACCTTCTGAGAATATAGGAAAGGGGGGCATTTCTACCGTACTTGGTTTTGCGGCTACCAGGAGCAAAATGCTTATAATTATGAAGTCTAGCTGACGACCGAGGCGTATTAATATTAATTGAAGACAGAAGCTGTGAGCAATCCACGCCTTGATTTAATATCTTATATAAGAAAATTTGACCCGCAAAATCTCGACGCCAGTGCAAAGATTTCATTTTAAAGTGATTCAGTCTATCTTCATAGTTTTCAACTGTATACCTTATACCTGCTTTATAAGAGAGTCTTTTTATAAATTTTATTTGAACTCTTTCGATGCGTTGGATATGGATATTATGTACTGGGTACCAGACGATAGAGCAATATTCTATATGACTACGAACTAATGCAGAAAACAGAACTTTCAGTGCAGTCAAATTACTGAATTGTCTTGTGTTACGGTTTAAAAATGCTAACATTCTATTGCTTTTATTTATTACGGTTTCCGTGTGTGTTTGAAATTTCATTTCAGAATCGATAATGATGCCCAGATCTCTAACTTCAGACACTTTACTTAATATTTGGTTCCTCATTATGTACGTAGAGTTAAATTTAAGTTTTTTACGAGAAAATTTCATATGGTAACATTTGGCAACATTAACTTGCATGCTGTTCTTCTCACACCACACACAGAGCCTATCAATATCCTTTTGCAAAAGAGCTTCATCGTTCTCTGTCATTACAACCCTATAAAATTTTAAGTCGTCGGCATACATTTCAAAATGAGAGTTTTGTATGGAATATTTAATGTCATCAACAAACATTGTGAACAATACTGGGCCCAAGTGTGTCCCCTGTGGTACACCAGATGTGGGCGTGAAGTTGTTGGATGAGTGTCCATTTACTACTACTCTAGCTATTCGGCCAATTAAGTAAGACTGGAACCATTTCAGAAGTGACCCATGAACACCGAATGTGATTTCGAGCTTTTGTAGCAAAATGCTATGGTCAACTTTGTCAAAAGCTTTGCTGAAATCGCTATAGATGGCGTCGACTTCGTTACCGTTACTCATGTAAGCAAGAGTTCGTTCGACAAAGTTGGCCAAGTTTGTGGCAGTTGATCTATTTCTAAAGAAGCCATGTTGATGTTCCGTAATAGAGCCTTTGATATGCCAATTCATGATGGGACACAAAAGTGATTCGAGAACCTTTGCCAAAGTGGGTAATATACTAATAGGCCTGTAATTGCACACATCAGTCTTATCCCCTGATTTTGGAATTGGTATTATTATGGCTTCCTTCCATATCTTCGGAAAAACTCCATCAGATAACGATCGGTTGTAAATTATACACAATGGCTTAGATAAAACATTAGCACACTCCCTAATAAACAGTGGGGGTATACCGTCAGAGCCGGGCCCTTTAGCAACATCTAAGTTCTTTAGTTTTCTCTGTATGCTAAGTTCAGATAGTGTTACTTGATGTAAGCTGTTACTGTTGCTGGATTTATAATGTGCAGGGTCTGGGCCACTGCCAGAAATAGGGTTGTATACCGATGCAAAGCTCTCCGCAAATAAATTAGCTATGCTTATGCCGTCGGTCGCAGTGCTATCGTTGAGCCTTATGTACCTTGGTATAACGCTTTTGTTATTGCGTTTGTTTTTTATGTATGACCAGAAGTATTTAGGATTTTTAATCACATTACTTTGTACATTTTGTAAATACTTCTGATACAACTCTTTTATTTTCCGGTTAGATCGGTCCCTAAGTAATACAAATTCAAATTCATCTCGTTTATTTTTATATTTTTTCATCCTCTGCCGACATTTTTCTTTTTCTTTTAACATTTTTATTAAACTGTTATTATACCAGACTGGGTATGATTTTTTACCAGCATTCTGCCGTGGGACCAATTCAGCAATAATCTCCCGCAATACAGAATAAAAAGCAGCAACTGACAGATCAACGGTATCCGATTTTAAAACAGTGTCCCAATTTGTTTTCTCAAGACGATTTCTAATTTCACGATAGTCGGCTTTATGGAATTTATAAATCTTGGTAATTTTATTCGTAAGTGTCTTAGGAAGGTTGATGAATGGTGATCTGTAAAGGTGGGTGAAAATCATCGACTCTTGATATGGAATCACAAGACCGAGTTACCTCAATCGGATAAGTTAAGTTGGATATAACTAAATCTAGAATCCTATTCTGTTTATTTTGGATTGAGTTATACTGGTATAGATCGTTAGAGGATAAGAATTCTATAAAAATTTTACTTATATTATTGGTGCCGATATTTGGTACCGCATGTTGATGTTGTGATGTTTTTGTCCATTCGACGTTACTTATGTTGAAGTCACCTATTATAATTATGGGTTCATCATTAATTACACTACTAACTCTATTCGTAAAGTACGTTATAAGATTAATGTTTACCGGAGGAGCCAAATAAGTGGCGCACAAGTGGATTTTTTTAGATGTTTTAAGAGCACGATTAGTAGATAAGTCTAGTGTCACCCATAAGTCCTCACAACTAGACTCGAATGATGAATTTCTATAAGCATTTATAGATTTATGAATTGCGATAAGCACACCACCTCCCTCCTTGCCCCCAGAAAAAGTTCCCGACTGCCTATCTCTTCTAAAAATCTGATAACGGCTATCAAGAATTTCTGAATCTAACACATTTTCATTCAGCCAGGTCTCAGTGAGCACAATCACATGAACATTCATAGTCAACACATTTAAAAAAACTGTATCTAATTTTCCGCGGATACTTCTGGAATTTTGGTAATAGATAATTAATTGATCGAATTTTATAGTTGAATTATTTTGACAATGACTGATTGTGATTAAAATGAAAGTGATTAATCTAATTTTTTTAAACTTTCCAAACTTGTTATAACACGTGTTAATGAACCTTCCTCTTTCCTGATAAGAATTTTTCCATTTCTAACCCAGACAAACTTGTATTTCTTCTCCTTGGCTGCGATCCTGGTAGCTGCATGCAATGATTTGTTAGCTAAAGTGAGGTGTTCGCTTACATAAACTGGGGATTGCTTGTCTCCGTACCCCAGTAACTTGGTGTTCAATTTATTGTTGGGGTTCGATCTGTTGTACAAGGAAATTGCTCCAAGAAGATATATCTAATGAAGAGATATCTAAGCAGTTTGAAAACAAAATCCCGTGAACACCATTACCACATCTGTTGCCATCCCGGTTCTATAGCGGCCGAGCGCTGCAAGCAAAAATAGTCCTTACGGTGTATAGATATGAACTTCTTCGATAGTACACAAAAACATATCAAATTTTAAGAAAATGTCCGATATTCATAGTATAAATACCAGGAATAAACACAACCTTGCTGTACATCACACTCGTCTCCACAGAGTAGGCAACTCGTGCATGGGTCAATGTATACGCTTTTACAACAAACTTCCCATTGACATTCGAAACTTACCCATTAAACGATTTAAAAATTGTATTAAAACCAAACTTTAGTAAAAAAGGGTACTATAAAATTTCTGATTATTTAGAAGATAAAAAAGCTTGGGATTGAGCTGCTCGCTCTGCTAAACCTTGTGATAAAACCATAAAACTTGACATTAGAATTATTTAGTAAAATGATCAAAATATACCAGTTTTATTTAAACATTCATATTATTGAATATTACATTCAAAATGACATGATTATTTTGTAAAGTATTATATTTTTTTTATATTTATGTGAGACTAAGTGGATATTTTAATTCTTAATGTTTTTTTTTTGTTTTCTCTACTCAGTTTTTTTATTTCCTTTCTCAGATAGTTTTAATAATAATGGTCTGACGGTTTGAGTAGTATAAGCGGCCTACCCAAATGTCCTTTCTTTGGTATGTTCGTCGAGTTGAGCTCCTTATGTTCTGAGTTGAGCTCCACGATTACTGACAAATGCTTGCACTGACATGGTCCTCATATGGCTTGACCAAGATTATGTCTGGACTTTAAAAGAGACTGTGACCTCTGAGTTTGTTTCGGCCTTTCTTCTCAGAGTAGTCGGATAGGAAACGCCGAACTCATCTAGCAAATTTTAATTATATTTTTTTTAATATGACGTGTAAAAGTGATTCCTGTATCCTATTTACAGAATAAACAATTTCATTTCATTTCATTTGTCAGAGAGAGATGGAGCTATATGGGACAAACAGCACTATCCTATTCACAATAGAACAATGATAGCTCTAGCTAGCATGCCCGTGGCCCGTATGGACCGTGAGCCGGCGGCGGCGGGGGGCGCCCGGTGGCCATTTTTTGAAGTTTGTTTGTTTGTAAACATGACATCGTCATCTATTGAGGAAATGGCCGAATCGGACCAATATTATCGGGAATATAATATGAAGATACCACATGGTATCGGATATCGGATCTCAGTCCGGCAACGGCATAACGATGTCGTCGATGTCCCATGAATCGTCATAGATGACGTCATGACATGCGCCATCTTGCGATAACGCCGACCATGCCATAAACTAATATCGCCGTGAGCGCTGTCGAAAATGACAGTTCTGCTGGTTTGTTTTGAATAGCATCTTAATTTAACCGATAGAGTCCCCGTCACGTATTTTTTGCGTAACGTGGCATTTTCGAAATTGTGCTTCTTGATTCAGTCGCCACCTAACCAAAGAAGAAGAAATTGGGGGTGTATAAACAAAGAAATACTGTAATCCAACCATCTTGTGTGTTTTTCGTTTCGTCGCGGCACTCGTGCGAGCGGGTCGTGTCACAGTTGTTTTCGTCGACTGAGCAGAGCGCGTACTGTTTAGTACATTAGAACTTAGAAAGGTACGGCACGTGGCCGGTCGGCCGGCTACCTGCCGCCTGCCGCAGATGCGACTTGTTTACGAGTACAATGAGCGATACTAATGAGATGAGTAATGAAATAAATAATGATTATATGAATGAGATTTCTATTTATAATGAAGTGTTAGACATTGAAGACAAGACCAATAAAAGAATGAGAGAAAGCAGCGATGAAGAATGGACTGAAATTAAGCGGAAAGGCAAAATATTGAAGGAGACAGAAAAGATAGAAATATATATATCTAGTAAAGAGAAACTACCTAAACAATTTAGTCTTGCCAAGTTATTTAAAGACCAAAATATAAAAGATATTTGCAGGGTGAAATTTATCAATCCGTATCGAGTTCGTATAGAATTGATTAGCGAAATCAGCGCTGAGAATTTGGAGACATGTCAATTCTTTATCGATAAGGGATGGCATATGCAGAAGGCGATGGAAAGGAATTTGTCATACGGTGTAATACGCGATGTTGACTTGGAAATGTCAGATGAAAACATTTTGGAGAGTATATTTTGCCCCGAACCTGGCAAGCTATTATCCTTGAATCGCTTGAATCGCAAGAACTTTGAGGTAGATGGGTGGTCACCCAGTGAAGCGGTTCGTCTTTGTTTTAAAGGGTCGTTCTTACCACCTTATGTTTATACACATGGTTTGAGGATAAAGGTAGAACCATATATATTTCCAGTGTCGCAATGTTCGCGCTGCTGGAAATACGGTCATATACTTAAGAGATGTCCTAGTGCTAAAGTGGTGTGTCCTAAATGCGGAAAAAACCATGAAAATTGCGAAACCACTGACATGTTATGCGTTAACTGCAATGGAAGACATATATCCCTGTCAAAAACATGTCCAATCTTTTTAAAGGAAAAAAGATTGAGGGAACTCATGTCCGAGTTTAATTGCACCTACAGAAAGGCCCTAACCATCTATGTCCCTAATGACGAACCAACGCGCAAGGAAGTAAACACAAAAATAAAAGATTCGGATGTTCAATTTTCATCCCTTCAAATGGTGGACACAACTCCTATTCAAACGACTAATAATCTGACTTATGCTGGGGTGTCAACTAAGGCGCAGGTACATAAACAAAAACAAAAGTCAGACTCTAAACAGAAACAGAAGAAACAGGATAAATCGTCAGAACTGGAGTTTATGGAGTGGAGTAAAACGGAATTCGAAGTATATAATGAAACTGAGACAAAAAACTCGAGTGAAACAGGAGAAAAACACAGAGATATAAACTTCAAGGAATTGTTAAAGAAATTACAAGAGATAATATTCATGAAAGGAAGCACTATACAAATGATTTACAAAGGAGTACTTAAAACTTGCATTGAGTGGGTAATTTTAGTAATAGTTGACAATGTAGCGGATTGGCCTATCCTTAAATTAATCCTTGATTATTTCGCAAATGCCAGGTAACTATGAAACTAATGTTAAATTAAATATTATCCAATGGAATGCACAAAGCATTAGGCCAAAGATATGTGAGTTTGAGAATTTTTTAATACAAGACAAGATTCACATTGCCGTATTGAGCGAAACCTGGTTACAACCAGATCTTTTTTTTAAAGTTAAAGATTACAATATATTTCGCAAAGACAGAGACGATTCATACGGAGGTGTAGCAATACTTACGCATAAGTCAATTAAATCTCAGATTTGCCATGATTTACAAAATTTAAACTCGGGTATAGAAAGTATACACGTTAAAGTGTATAATTGTAATCAAGTTGAAAATATTATATCGATTTACTGTCCACCTTCTGTGAATACTAGCCAGTCAGACTGGGATCAATTATTTTCTCAGGTTAATAATAAATCCTTATTTTTAGGCGACTTCAATGGACACCATCCCAATTGGTCCAATAAAATAGACAGGAGAGTTAATCAAATCTTTGACGCACTTATTGGTAGTAGCCTTATTTCATTAAACAATGGCGATCACACGCGTATTAAGTTAGTGAATGATGTACTGCAACAGTCGTCCCCCGATGTCTCATTAGCATCATCTGATATAAGCTTAAGTTTAAAATGGCAAGTGTTAAATGAAACGTTAGGAAGCGATCATTGTGTTATTAAAATTTCAACGTACTTTAAAGCTATTAACGTCCCTAAGACTCGTCGAAACTATAAAAAGGCTGACTGGGTAGGGTACCAAAAAATTTTAAATGACCTTTTCGACGAATTCGTGTTTCCATCTGATTTACAAAAAGGATATGACATATTTGTAGATTATTTAGACATGGCTGCAGATTTTTTTATACCATATGTTCAAATTAATATGAACCCAGAACGAAATTTTACACCAAAACCTTATTGGTGTCCCAATCTCTCTAAGGCTGTAGCAGAGCGCCGTTTAGCACTTGCCAAATTTCGACGTAATCCATCACCACATAACCTCACAATCCTTCAAAGTAAAATCAGGGATGCTCAAAGATGTATACGGTGCTCTAGAAGCAAGTCATGGCAGAACTTATGTTCTAGTTTTGACCAAACTACGACCCATAGTGAGCTGTGGCGAAAGATGAGATGGATTAAGGGATATAACGCACCAAAATCCCATGTTGATATCACTAAAGCAAGCTTATTACTTTGTAGTTTGGCCCCCGATTTCGTATCAGGCGACTACCCTATACTTACATCGAATAACCCAAAGCTTGAAGTACCTATTACAATCCAAGAACTAATTAAATGCTTAAAACACAAAGATACAGCCCCTGGTAGTGACAAGATCACTTATTCTATGATAAGATACTTACCTGAGAACGGTAAACAAGTACTACTCAATCTATTTAATACATTTTTCAGTTATTCGTTTGTACCTAAACAATGGCGCGATATAGTGGTGGTGCCAATTCCCAAACCAGGACGTGATCCTTGTTTAGCCTCTTCCCTTCGCCCCATATCTATGATCTCATGCATATGCAAAACTTTCCATAACATTCTACTCAATAGACTAGAGTGGTTTATTGAAAAGAACTGTATGTTAGACCAGAATACCACAGGATTTAGAAAATGTCGATCAACATTAAATAATCTTACTAGTTTAGTTTCTAGAATCCAAACAGGATTTTCTGAAAAACAAATGACCGTGTGCTGTTTTATTGATCTGGATAGTGCTTATAACAATGTGGATGTACATAGTTTATTACGTGTTATGGATGGCTTAGGGGTGGGACAAAAACTATGCACCTATCTATGGAACTTCTTACAAACAAGAAATTTAAAAATTCACCTTGATAATGATTCGTTGTGTCGAACTACTTGTCGTGGCTTGGCCCAGGGTGATCCATTGTCACCATTGTTGTTTAATATAGCTACTATCGATGTCTGTAGAAAGATTGATAATGTATATATTTCGCAGTTTGCAGATGACTTTGTATTATATTTTATTACCAACAAAATTTTGGAAGCGACACATAAATTGCAATCGGCTTTAGATTTATTTGAGACGTTAGTCCAGGATATTGGTTTAAATGTTTCAACTAGTAAAAGTAAAATTTGTATATTCAAAAGGGGGTTTAGGAAAGATAATATTGATATTAAAATAAATAAAAGATCCCTCCAAGTAGTTGACAACTATAAATATTTAGGATTGTGGTTAGACCAATCTCTAAGATGGTCTAAACATATTAATGAGTTAAGAGACAAATCTTCCAAATTTCTGAATGTACTTATAATACTAACTGGTCCAGGCTGGGGCATACACCCCACTCATTTACGACGTTTATACATTGCTATCGTACGCAGCAGAATTGATTATGCCAGTTTTTTATTTGATAATAGCTGTCAAACCCATTTAAATAAATTAACTAAAATTCAAAACCAATGTTTGAGGGTCATTGGTGGTTTTATTAAAAGCACAGCCATTCATGTGATGGAATGCGAACTCCATCTGCAGCCGTTACATATTCGCAGATATTACTTAGCTGGTAAATTCTACATGAAACTCAAATCTTTTGTAAATGGCGACACGTGTGAAGTTATTGCTAATCTTAATATTAGTTGCCAAGGTATTTATTGGAGACGAAAAAAGAAGCCACTCATGGCTCATATTTCTGAAACACTGAATGACATATACGTGTACTCCAGCGATGAATTAGGATTATTTTCGCTCAATACGTGGGTAAGCGGTCTGAACTTGTCTTGTACGATTAAACCACAAATTAAAGAGGTCACCGAAGCTAAGAAAGCGTACGATCATTATCAACTCCGAATTATATGTAGTAGGAATTTTGGCAGGAGCTATTCTGGATATTACAGGATTTATACGGATGGATCTAAAGTTCGAGATAATGTTGGAGCTGCGTTTTTTGACCCTCAAAGTAATGCCTCCTTTAAGTTCAAGTTAAATTCAAACATTTCTGTCATGTATTCCGAGTTGATTGCTATCTTCGAAGCCATTTCATACCTTGAATCGATGGATCTTCAAGATTCCGTAGTCTATTCTGACTGTAAAAGCGCACTCCAACATTTGACGAGGTGTATAGGAAATTTTCGTGGTTATCCGGTAGCTTACAAAATACTAGATTCTATTAGTAGAATAAGAGATAAAAATAAAAATATTGTTTTACAATGGGTGCCTTCTCATATCGGTATTGAAGAAAACGAAGAAGTTGATCGTTTAGCCAAAGAAGCGTGCTTAGAGGGTGTTCCGGTGACGTATAAACCTTACTGGACAGATATTTTAAGTGTAGTTAGATTGAAATGCTATGAAATTTGGAAAGAATACTTCGACGAGAAATCATTAACAAAAGGTATTTGGTATCGGACGATGCAGCCAACCATTCAGAACTATCCTTGGTTTGATAATGCCGATATGAGTAGACAAGAAATCGTGACAAGTATGAGACTTCGTTCCGGACACATCCCATTGAATTGTTTTGCTGCATTGATGGGCAAAGTGACATCTCCAAACTGTACGGAATGCAATGTGGTCGAAGACGTTTTTCATATTATGGTGGAGTGTGTCCGGAACGAAGCGGAAAGATATTTGATTAGAGACCAATTTAATATGAATATTTGTCAAGTGGGAGAATGTAATATTATTTTAGCTTTTCCAGCATCCAAAGCCGCTAGAATATTATATAAATTAGTTAATTTAGGGATTATCATCATGTTATCATGTTCACTAAGTGATCAAACCCTCGATAATAAATAAAGATTAAAAAAAAAAAAAAAACCATCTTGTGCAATGTTTGGGGTTATGTTATAAGTTTTTTGCAATTATTTGCAGCACGCGTAGCATGACCACCATAGAAACGTGTTTTGTCTACGGAGGAATACGGATGAATAGACAAAATTACAGATTGTGACTGTTTATCTGTCATTTTGTCTATTCTTCCGTCGACAAAACCCGTTTCTACGGTGGTCAAAGTCATGCTAAGCATGCAAGTCAGTGTCAGATTGTATCTTGATATTTTAATTCGCGACCGTAACAAATATGGCTTTACAGAATTAAAATCAGCAATAGGTACAACTCGTATGTTTCATAAATTAAATATTTGATTTCGCGGGCTACCCCGTTTTTTTCTGCACAGAATAAAAAAAAACGCTTTTTAATGTATTAGTTTACTTATCTTTATATTTATTTATCTTAATTACCACATCAATAAACAAAGCTAAAAAAAATATTGTTATTTAATTTTTACTCCACCACCCATTAACACATAAAGGTGCTCCCTCACCACGAGCATTCGCCTGTAATGTAACAGTTCACATTCGAGCATTACATCAGTGAGGGAGGAGAACCAAGCATTACAGTTCGCAACCTGTAATGATACAATTCGGCATTATATCGGTGAGGGGGGCGAACCGAGCATTACAGTTCTCCAAAATGCTCGAAATCGAATCTGAAATGTTACATTACAAGCGAATGCTCGTCAGTCAGGGAGACAGTATTGTACCGTACTTAATGCTCAAAATCGAATCTGAAATGTTCCATTACAAGCGAATGCTCATCAGTCAGGGAGACAGTATTGTACCGTACTTAATGCTCAAAATCGAATCTGAAATGTTACATTACAAGTGAATGCTCGGAGCTGTGGGAGGACGAGTGTGAGCTGAGGGAGCACCTTAAGAGGGCTTATCCTAAAAGTTGGCAACGGCGCAAATAACTGTCAAATATTTACCTGTTTTGATTCATAAAGCAATATTACTGAATAGAAATAAGAAATGTGGCTAACTAGCGAACTAGAATATTAATAATGAATTGCAATTTTAACATTGAATTTGATGTTGTACCCATTTTAGGTGTAAATAACGCATTTGAAAAGTTTCCAAATAGTTTTTTTACATCTAAAACTAAACATTCGGTGTTACGATAGTAATTATTGCATTTCATAATCAATATTCTAGTTCGCTAGTTAGCCACATTTTCTATTTCCACACAGTAATATTGCCAAATTAATCAAAATAGTGAAATATTTGACATCTATTTACGACGTTGCCCACCTTCAGAATAAACGCTCTTAATATAAACGTTATCTTCTCGATAGTGATTATCTTACCTAACAGAAGCTACTGCTCTCTAGCCTTCCAACCCAGAGGTAAAATAAGCGTAAGCACATTTTCTTGCTCATATGGATCTATCTCTTCACGCTGTTTTCCTTCACTTTAATTCGAAATGCATTTGGCGAACTAAGAGTATTTATTAACTCATTAGGGCGAAAGGTATATTTTTAATAATTAGAAGAATTGTTGGAACTTTTAGAAAAACAGGGCCTACATCTCGCAAACAAAATTAAAAAGCCGCATGTATTCTATCACAAACAAAAGATGAAAGTGAAGCTGGCGACACAATTGTTCAGTAACTCAGTAGCAATTGTTTTATTTTTAATTCACTGCGGCAGTACTCCAGAGTATTGCCGCAGTGAATTTGAGGAATGTACAAATTAAAAGAATTTGAGGAATGTACAAATTAAAACAATTTGAAATATGTACAAATTAAAACAATTTGAGGAATGTACAAATTAAAACAATTTGAGGAATGTACAAATTAAAACAATTTGAGGAATGTACAAATTAAAACAATTTGAGGAATGTAAAATTAAGAGTGCCACACTGTAATTTTTTTTAATGTTATGAACGAGGTGTTTGGTGTGTTATACAGCCATTCCATTCGCCCGCCAGGATTTTAAAAAGCGATGTGTTCTTCCAATATTAGTTTCATATCACCTCTATTTCATCGCAATGACCTCGCAAGTTTAAAACTATGTTCAGGTGAGCTTGTGATTAATTCCCACAGAAAAATCGGTTTCATTGAATTGTTTATAAACATGAAAAGCGCATTGGCACTGTATAGTTACTTGGTGAAAGAGACAAAAATGCTGAAATATATACCACTCTACAAGATCAGTCAAGATCATATCGAGCTTTTGTTCACGACTGAGAGCAAGAGGGGTTTCAACAATAATCCCAATATCTACCATTCAATTTCGTGCGGCTTATAAAAAGTTGCTTGTGAGAGCTGAGATCAGGTATGATGGCATTGGGAACAAGTTAATAATTGACTAGCTCTTCAATCCGATGCTAACTGAACTTTATTACACACTTACCGAAAATACTGTGGGAACAGAGTTGTCATGTAATCTCATTACATCAAGCGTTCTATTGAAACAGCATTCTTCAAAGTGATGTGAACAGAGGTACCATACTTTATGTCGGGGATTAATATTTTCTTCCCCAATAGCCTTTATCCATTTTTTCTTTAATCCTTCATTATTAGGAAACCTATAAAAAAGGCAAGTATTTTTAATAGTTAATTGATTCAGGCACGACTTTGCGGAAATCCATTATAAAATACAATGGACGACGTATACGAGTACATATTACGTATGTATAGTAAAGAACCTTGTAAGAAATCGACACGTGTTTCACCTCTCAACGAGGCATCCTCAGGATGACGATTGACTTGTTGCGAACCCGGACCCGACGTGTGGATACGTCAAGTGTCGAGTGCAGAGTAGCTCTCTGCACTCGACGCTTGACGTATTCTTACAGGGTTCTTTATGACTCTTTAAGAACAGTTAAGCGGATTAGGTTACTAAATATACTTCGTCTATTAATTGTATTTTGCAAGTATTTTTATCAGTAAAACATCTTCGTTAGAGCTGCTAATATGTAACGGAAACACTGTACTTTATGGCCCGGCGTTTTTTTACAGTAGCTTTTTTTTTTTTTTTGGTTTGTGTAGACCGTTTGTAGTGTATTTTTGAAAAGCTCAAAACGATAGGTTCCGACAAAAAAAATTGCAAAGTTTCCTTCGGGATAGGTGGGATAGTGGGAGTATTAAGGGTGTGGAAGATTACGTGGCGGGTCTAATTTTGTTTCCAAGCAATAACAAGGCGTAATCGACGGAGCCCCGCTTGGCGGTGCTCCAATTTACGAGTGCTTTAAAAAAAAACCTCAACGGGGATGGCGGGGTCTTTGTTCGCTCGATACGCTCGCTCACTAGACCCCCTCATTCCCTTCGAACCTAACCTGTCCAAGTCGGGGTGCCTCAAGTCCCAAGCTGACGGAATGTCCGGAATGACGTCACTGAAACGTTGCTTGTGAAAGTAAGTTGGTGTGGTTTCTTAGAGAGCGCTATTAACACTGTAACGCAAACCCCGCCCCCAAATATTTAAATGGCTAGATTTACCCTCACCGTACTCGGTCACAAGAAAAAGTGTTCCTACTGAGAAGAGTGGGCTCACACATTATTAAATAACGTTTCCATGACAAACAAGTGTAGTTACTGCGTCATTGTGAGTCAGAGTTGTCAAAATGAAAGAGAAACGCGACTATCTTTTGACGCGGTAGGGCGAATCTAACGATTTAAATCTTTGCCGCTGTCATCATTTTCATGACAGCCGTCACAGTGGCCGTCAAGTGCGACAACCGCTTTTCTAAGAAATCGTAGCTCTCCATTCGATTACGTTTCGTTACCAACGATCTTTCAAAATAAAACTTTATTATTTTTAATTTATTTAATTTTATTATAATATTTGTTTCTAATTGTTCGTTCGTTATAGCTCGTTGCGGTAATAGCTATTTAAAAATTAATTAAAGTTAAAAACTTACAATGTTTATACTTAAAAACCATTTAAATCCGCTGTCAATTTGTCTAAACGTAAAACGGAACAACCAAGGAGCGAAGGAGCAATGCGTACAATATCTGTGTCAAATTAATTTCGTAAATTTGTTGAATTTTTTTAAACATTTGGATTTTTTTTTCTCAAAAACTATACGTTTGCTGGCTGTGATGTGGCATTTTGTAGAAGCGTTCTACGTAAAGACATCTACACGCAAAAAAAATTTAAGCTCCTCACGCGCGGGCCTTAAAGTACAGCTGAGCGTCGTAGATTATAGCGATATCGTTTCAGCGGAGGAACTAGTTACGTTACGGAAACTATCACAATCACAACCATTTACGGCAACGGTAGGTACAACACTATTCCACTATGACAATATTGTAAATAAACAAATGAAATAATAAAAAGGTCCGTTATACGGAAATGAACCCAAATAACAATACTTTAGCCATATATTCATGATCGTGTAAAATGTTTTTCATCGAATATGTATTATTGTATGTTACTATTGCATGAACACCGGCTACTAACCTGTGCAAAGACAATTGAGGTTCATTTTGATTCTTTCTTGCACCACAATTCACAACACAACACACAGGCATGTTGAATTGCTGTTTTCCAACATTTAAATGCAGTTAGGGTAAATTACTCGTAATGTTCTCGCACATCTCAATAACACAAAACTTATCAACAACCATTTGACAGCAAAACTACCACGAAACGAAACTCGTCCACAGATTAATAAGTTAAAAACTAATGGCTGCTATGGCACTTACCTACAACCAACTGCAGTGTGACCAGATTTTAATTGAAAATTATGCCAGATGCTCGCCTAAATTTTGCATTTCTTTTTTTACAATTTCCAAATTTCTGCTAATGAATGAAGACATAATTATTTGACATTTGAAAGATTTTTTTTTAAGGCGAAAGCGTCAAGATAGCCCGCGAAATTCAAATTTTCTTACGTTTTGTGCAATTTACAGGTCAGTATCATGTTATATGATTTGCGGCCGTATCAAATGTTTATTTATAGAATTATAATCATAAAAATGATCAATACAACTTTCTAAGTTCATATAATCGCGTTGAATGACTATTTCATGAAATCATGACATTTGACGATTGTGCTTACATATGGAGTTGAATTGCTGATTGTAATGATTATAATTATGTAAAGCAGTATTTGTTACGATCGCAAATCATATTTTAATAAACATAAAACCTCACAATGACCTGCAAAATGTAAAAAACTAAAGAAAATTTGAATTTCACGGGCTACCTTAGCGCATGCCCCTTAAACGCAGAAATATAAAAACGCAATAACCAAGATGAAACATTGGATACTTCTTCCACTCAGAACGATAGTTTGGGTCATATTATTTTTCTTTACGCAGAAAATGTACTCTACACACAACTCGAAAGAAAATGTACATTTACACAGAATTCCTCTCAAATTTACTTGAGGGTTGCCATTAGAGTAGGAAAAATCGGCATATTATTCAAAAATGGTATAATTCTTTAAATATTTCTAGCGCAACCACCCGAGTGAAGTACAGGTAATTTGTCAACATCTAATCCTGCTAAGTGCTTACTGCGGAGGTTTTATATAATTCTGCCAAAAACTGCTATCTTTGCAATTCTGTGACACAATCTGCTAAGCCCTAAATTAGAGATCTAATTCTATCGAAGCTAATTCTGCTAAAATCGCAGAATTCTGCTAAATCTGGTTAAACTGTACAACTGACATTACGTCACGACAAAATGTTGCTATAATGAGCAACAGCAGATATTGTTGTCTCTTTTATCAAATACGAATATTTTATTGGAAATAATGAAACAAAACGATATTTCACATTCTGTATCGTATTTTCACTCATATTTGTCTAAGCAAATGTATGTAACTAGATTATTGATTATGAAATTTATTTATTTATTTATTATTCGGCTCTTCAACAATGAGTACACTATTACTTTATAATTAGTACATTTCAAACTTAAATCTAAGCGCCTCATTACTTATAGAAAAGCACAGCATGCACTACATAATGCGCAGATAATAACATACTTAATTAATTATTAAGAAATACACAGTTTAGATGAAAATAAATTATTATAAGCTAAATTGATTACATTATATGAATTAAATTACATTGAATAAATTAGATTAGATTAGATTAGATAGATTTTATGTATGATAATTTTTTATATGATAATTTTTATGTAAAATAGGGTTAATATTTGAATTTATACTGCATAGAGAGACTCATTAAATGGCAAGTGAGGCTTTTTTTAGAGCAGGTATTGATGAATGAAAGAGGTCAATGTCGACTTCGTGCTCTTTGTATGCAGCATACATTCTGGACAGTGGACAGTATTGCCTTAAGTTGGTATGACATCTTGGCATGCAGAATAGCCTCCTATTAGAACTTCTTGGCAGATTAAAAATGCAAATAATTTGAATTGTTTCTTTTTAAATTGATTTAATTTAATAAATTTTATGTTTGGCTACGCGACACGCTACTCTTTCTTTGCTTATTGTGTTTTTCTATGGCGCAAATTCTTTTGTCATGTTTTTTTTCGTTATTTTTTCGAGTTCCCCTGGTAATAATTTAAATTTTTGGGCTATGTTTTCATTTATTTTGCTCGTGATAATTGTCTCTAAATTCAGCAGCAATTTTTTAGTGTCTCGGTTAATATTTAATCTTAGTTTTTATTTTCTTTTTCCGACATGGCGCCCTCTGTTAACTCAACGCCGTACTTTTTACAAAAACTCTGTGATGCCCTCTGTGAGTAGAGTGCTGTACTATGTGCACTGGTGGGATTTGTGTAAGTATGCTTTGGAAGTAGTTCCCCTAAGCGGAGACAGATGTCGCTCTTACTTGCTAGTGAGTTGGTTCGCTATAATAATGTCTTCATCAGCTGAGTTATTCATCGATTTTTGTGCTATGGTTGAATAAGAACAATTTGGTTTTGTAGGTTATGTTTGCAATTCAGCTGTTTGTGTCCATACTGACTAATCTCTAACGGATCTTCTGTATTTTTAATAACTTATCTCAAGCACTTAGGTGTCGTGATGGCCCAGTGGTCAAAGGCCTCGCCTCTCATGTAAGTAACGAGGTTGTAGGTTCAAATCGGGGCAAGTACCAATGTGACTTGACGGTCAATTCCATGACCGTGACATATACAACGTGTCCCAAAATTCAACGATAAGCGGGCACCAGGCGGTGGACCTGCTAATCACTACCCTAGAAAAAATAATGAAAAAAATATATACCTACTTAATTTTTTTTTTTGAAGTTTCAAGAAATACATTAAAATCCTTCGGAATTACACCCCTTAAGATATTTTTGACTACCATGACCACAATTTTTCTAATATACCTGTTTTTTTTTTTCCTATCGGCAACCTAAGTAGCACTGTGGACCACAAGCCTTAAAAATCCCAGAATGCCTGAAGCTTTTGCACAAAAATCAATCCAAATTATTTTTTTCCTTAAAACTTGAATTGATTACTGTACTTAAATATTTTAGATTATTTCTATATACCTATGTATGTACATATCTATTATAATTCTGTTTATTAATTTATATAAATTGTTTATCTTCGAATAATAATTATTGCTATATTGTTTAATTTATTATAATTGCTAACTTATTTAATTATTATTTTGTCATATATTTATTTATTAAAAAATTCCGTATCATTAATATATAATTATTATTATTTTTTCCTATTTTGTGTATCATTTAAATATTCATCTAAGGAGTAATAGCATTTGTTTGTTTGTTTGTATTTGTGTTTGTTTGTCTTGAATCTTGATTAGTTGCGTCAATTTTTCATACTTTTTTTTTACACCACGACGACTGTAAGTGGTTACAGTCGTCGTAGTGTAAAAAAAAGTACACAAATACAAACAAACTTTCGCAATCAACCTTGAACCTTATGCTGTAGTGCTAAAGTTGAAAATCTATTAAATAAATTTGACAGATTGTAGTAGCTTGATGTGCTGGCCTCTGTACATACATAGGTATATAGAAATAATCTAAAATATTTAAGTACACTTTGACGGATAAAACAATACATAAACAATAGATAAACGAAATGATAGATCCTATTTGCGATCTCCTGACTTTGAATAAATGTAAGTTAAAACTTGCATGATCTCCTTAAACAGGGCTTCCTCTCTCCTACCCTTTTGCTGTGCCCTACAGGGTCCATAATGATCTAAATATATAGTTACCACTTAAGTACACATTATGGTAAAGCAATAAAGATATTGAGTATTGAGTATTCCAAAATGGAATCCTCTAGGAAAAAATGCCTATATCATTTTGATTAAGATATTTTGAACTACCATGGTAGTTCAAAATATCTTAAGGGGTGTCAATTTCCGAAGGATTTCAATCTATGTTTTGTAATTTCCAAAAATTAATTGTTTTTTTTTTAAATATTTTTCTTGGGTACAATAAACAATTTTTCTTTCTATTCTTCTGTCCTTATAGTTTCGCCATGTCCGTCTGTCTGTCTGTCTGTCTGCGGCTTAACTCGGAGACGGTTAGTACTAGAAAGCTGTAATTTGGCATGGGTATACATAATATAACGCCGACAAAGTGGTATAATAAAATAAAGATTTATTTTTTATTTTTTATTAACTCCCTTATACGTAAAGTGGGGATGATTTTTTTTTCTCGACTGTCCCATAGTGTGGGGTATCGTTGGAAAGGTCGTTCAAAAATATTGTTTGATTTGGTGTGTGAAAATCATTTATCAATTCAGGAATCCTCTTGCGAAATATTAAGCTTTAAAGTTCAAACTTTTGTTAGAGTCAAGTGTCCCCCCCCCTGCCAGCTATATGGTTGTACTTGGATTTGTGAAAAAATTCACAGCAGTAGTATATATAATGAAATTAAAAGGAAAACTATCAGAGCTAAGTAGGCTGTACAGGTTAACGAGTAATAACCCAAGTAGCATTGCAAGCTGTATACAAGCAGTATTTAAGTTGGTTTTTATACTAGAAGCTGTATATTCAGGCTGTATATAGGCTGTTTAAGCGCTTATACAAACCTTGTAAGTAAAAAAAGGGCCCATATTATACAGCTTTTTGCGTTAGTAGAGCATTATAGTAGCTGTAGAAGCAATAGAGAAGCTGTATAATAGCTGTATTTAAATTGTTATTCGGTGTACATAGAAACCATTATACTACAGATATTATCTTATAACTATTTTGTAAAGAAAAGTGTTTTAAATAGGTTTTTGAAGAGAATTACAAAATAATACAAATAAAACAAAACTATTTTCGATGACATTAGGTGTAATAGAAACGTTCTAATAATGGCGAGACTATTATTTAATATTTATTACTAGAAGTAAAAGATAACTGTAAACTTGTATATCTGATGGTGTTATTTGGTGAATTGAAAGTGCAAAATAAATTTACTGTGAACCTGTGTAAGTTTTCCTCCAAAATATTCACGCGCCAGCAAAATAATCGAGCTGACATAAAGGAAAATACTAAATACGGTAAGTAAGTGTTTGTTTTTAAGGTTAGAATAAAAAAATAATTTTAATGTAATAGATATGAGGGAACAGTGATCATTATTCAAGCTGATTATCATGATGCGGCTTTAGGTGTTGTAAAAAAATAATTTAATTATACTTTAAATATTTTTTTTAAACATTCGAAAATGGCGACAATTAGCTAAGCAGCCTATACGGTATTTGGAAAGTATTATAGTCTGAATAGCTGTACTAAGTGAGTTATGGATACATTGTACAGCTATTGGCTTTTAATCAGCTTTATAATAGAATATTTTTATTACTTAGGCTGTATGCATAATAATATAGTTCTCTATGCATAACTTATAATGCTCTTTAGAGTTACTTAAAGAAATGAAAAACCCTGAGCTCAAATTACTTTGATCCGTTCCTCACTTTATCAATAATATTTTATTGAAAACGCACTTGTGATTTGACAGTATAGGTCTCCTACACACAACCCTAATGTTTATGTACTCAGGTAAAAAATTTTAAAAATTGTTCCAATTTAATTAAAACTAAAACATGTGTTAACTTGCTATATCACATTTGATTTACTCGCAATCGATATTATACCTGTTTTACTTTATTTTCAGGAAAATATGCCGTTTAAAATTATATTTATGTGAAGAGGAAACTCAGTAAGAATGAAAGAGCTTCAACTAAAAGGATGAGAACCAAAAAAGTTGCGATTAAAAATAAAAATATAGCCGAAAATTAATCAGATCGTGGAAATCGGGACACGAATCAAAATAAAATGGATACAGATGAAAAGTTAAAATCTACGAAATCGCTACAAGTGAAATTATTGAAGAAGAGGAGGAGGAATCTCTTTGTTAGTTTTACAATAATGAAAATTTATAGGGTGATCTTTTAAAGTGGTTAATTTACTTTTTAAACCTTTCATAGAGAAACACTTAATAAACATGTTAATTTGATTGTCCAATGTCCTTAAGTCACAATGTTTATGTATTTTATTTTATTTGTATTTTTTTTTGTTTATCCGAGTTAGTTAGTATTTAAGAGAAACACGTAATCTCGTGACTGTGATTGTTGTTAGTAATAACCAAAATATGTAACTGCTAGCGCCATCCATTAATCATTGTAGGCATTACAATGACAATAAAAGTCAGCCTATTATAAAACTATAAATGTCTTTTATTAGGTTTTGGGCTCAGACACTAAAATAAAATTTTTAAATAGACGAAGCGTTAAGTACTGTGCGGTTTTGTAGTAAAAATGACGGCCAATTATATAGCTAACGTTCCGAAGTTGCGCGGTCGCGAGAATTATGAGGATTGGTGTTTTGCGGCTCAAAATGTATTGGTGTTGGAAGGCATGGCGTCCGCCATTGAAGAAAAATTACCAACAACGGCAACTGCGGCAGAGAAAGCAGACGACGCCAAAGCGAAGGCAAAGCTCGTGTTGACAATCGATCCATCGCTATATGCTCACATAAAGCAAGCGGCAACAACTTATGATTTATGGGGAAAATTTAAAACCATGTTTGATGATTCTGGCTATACGAGAAAAATTAGTTTGCTCAGAAATCTCATCAATATTCGTCTTGAAAACTGCGATTCGATGACGCAGTATGTGACCCAGATAATAGAAACAGGGCAGCGACTTCAAGGTACAGGTTTCAAATTAACAGACGAATGGATTGGTGCATTAATGTTAGCTGGATTACCCGAAAGATATGCGCCTATGATAATGGCCATTGAACACTCGGGAATCGAGATAAGTGCCGATGTCATTAAAACCAAGTTGATGGACATGTGTGCTGATGTTAGTTCAGTTTCCGGTTCGGAAAGTGCATTTGTAGCGAAAGGGAAGCAGCGTGTAAAAAATGGCATTCCTAAGAGCGACCATAGACAATTGCAGGAAACATTAAAACCTGTGAAAATTATAAAATGTTATAAATGTAAACAAACTGGACACTATAAAAATCAGTGCCCCAACTCAGAATTAAGCAAAAGAAAAACAACAAATGCATTCAGTGCTATTTTTCTGAGTGGAAAATTCTGCCACAATAATCGGTATATTGATAGTGGGGCTAGCAAACACATGACGGCGAGACAGGAAAATATCGTCAATCCGTCCCATCAACATGATACGAAGGAAATTATTATTGCAAACCAGACAAGTGTTTCAGTTCT
Organism: Agrochola macilenta; assembly: GCA_916701695.1. Taxonomy (NCBI): domain Eukaryota; kingdom Metazoa; phylum Arthropoda; class Insecta; order Lepidoptera; family Noctuidae; genus Agrochola; species Agrochola macilenta. Next base: position 261,714 of record OU753579.1, read on the forward strand.
GTGTTCTGGTGATGTCAACATCGTCACAGTTGTGAACGGTAAGGAGTATGATGTCACAGTTTCGGACGTATTGTGCATACCGAAATTAACAACAAATTTGCTTTCGGTGAGTCAGTTGATCGAGAATGGCAACAGTGTAATTTTCAAGGAAAATGTTTGCCACATCTATAATCAACAGAAAGAACTTGTTGGTGAGGCAGGATTAGTTGAAGGTGTGTATAGATTATACACGAAAACAGAACAGTTATTAGCAGCAACTGCAGTAGCATCGAGTGAGATTTGGCACCGACCCTTGGGGCACATAAACAGTACTAGTTTAACGAAAATGAAAAATGGTGCTGTAGAGGGAATTTCATACCCAGAAGTGGCAAACATAGATAAGTCATCGTGTACTATTTGCTGTGAAGGCAAGCAAGCTAGACTGCCGTTCCAGCAGAGTTCGTCTAAAACAGAGAATGTTCTGGAGGTGATTCACACAGATGTATGCGGTCCTATGGAAACTCTATCAATTGGAGGATCCAGGTACTATGTTTTGTTCGTGGATGATTACAGCAAGATGGCATTTGTTTATTTTATGAAGACAAAGAATGAAGTATTTACCAATTTCAAAGATTTTAAGTCCATGGCAGAAAAACAGAAAGACAGAAAGATCAAAATTCTAAGGACAGATAACGGAGGTGAGTTCTGTAGTCGAGAATTTGACAAGTATCTGAAGGAGCAAGGGATAGTTCATCAAAGGACCAATGCTTATACGCCGCAGCAGAATGGTTTGTGTGAACGGATGAACAGGTCAGTTGTTGAAAAGGCCAGATGTTTGATCTTTGATGCTGGCTTAGATAAGAAATTCTGGGCAGAGGCAGTTCATCATTCAGTTTACTTGCGAAATAGATCTGTTGTGACAGGACTGAATGATAAGACTCCATATGATGTCTGGACAGGGTCGAAGCCAAATTTAAGTCATTTGCGTATTTTTGGGAGTGCAGTCATGGTGCATGTGCCAAAGGAGAAGCGTTTGAAGTGGGATATAAAGGCTAATAAGCTTATTTTTCTTGGCTATTCTGACCATGTGAAGGGCTATAGGGTTTATGACCCAGAAACTAACTCTGTAAGTACAAGTACAAGAGACATAGTTATTATGGAGAAGTCAGTTCAGAATACAGTGGACATACCCTTGGAATGTAAGTCTTCAGCGGATATTGATTCACTTGATAAATTTAGGTTATAAAAAGTCAAAATATGAACCTTGTTTGTTCACAAAATATGAAGGGAAAGTTAAGATTATTATAGCACTTTTTGTTGATGACTTTTTTGTGTTTTCTAACTGTGTAAAAGCAACTGAGCAATTAGTAAATGAACTGAGCTGTAAATTCAAGATCAAAAACTTAGGTCAGTTAAAACAATGTTTAGGCTTAAGAGTCAATATTAGTGAAAATGTAATAACAGTTGATCAAGCTCAATATGTAGATAATTTACTAAGGAAGTTTAATATGACAAATTGTAAAACTGCAGAAACTCCTATGGAGATTAATTTAAAATTAGAAAAGTCTCAGAATGTTTGTCAAGATTATCCATTTAGACAACTAATAGGAAGTTTAATGTATTTAGCAGTTTTAACCAGGCCTGATATTGCTTACAGTGTAAGTTTTCTTAGTCAGTTTAATAACTCTTATGATGAGATTCACTGGAAGCATGCTAAAAGGGTGTTAAGGTATTTAAAAAAAACTAAAAACTATGGTCTTGTGTTTTCTAAAGATAATTCTTGTATTGAAGGTTATGTAGACGCAGACTGGGGTTCAGATGTAAATGATAGAAAATCATTTTCGGGATTTTGTTTTAAATTGTCAAATACAGTGATTTCGTTTGAATGCAGAAAGCAGAGACATGTAGCTTTATCCTCAACGGAAGCAGAATACATTTCTATGTCAGAAGCAAGTAAAGAGGCAATATATTTAAAAAATCTACTGAATGAGATTGTTGGAAATTCAGAACCGATTGTTCTATTTAATGATAGTCAGAGTGCGCAGAAACTGGTTTCAAACCCAATTTTTCATCGCAGATCTAAACATATAGATATTAGGTATCATTTTGTCAGAGAGGCAGTAACCAATAATTTTGTTAAAATTGCTTATTTGGAGACAGCTGAAATGCCAGCAGACATTTTGACCAAAAGTTTTGGGTCTGTTAAACATAATTATTTTATGAAAAAGCTTGGGGTTTTACCTATATTATTTTTGTTAAGCGGAGGTGTTAGTAATAACCAAAATATGTAACTGCTAGCGCCATCCATTAATCATTGTAGGCATTACAATGACAATAAAAGTCAGTCTATTATAAAACTATAAATGTCTTTTATTAATTGTCCATAAGACAAAAAAAATATTATTGTTTTTGTAGCCTACTTACTTAGCGTAATAAAGTGGCGATGATTTTCCTCTATATCTACACAGTTTTATATAATATCTTTAATTGTAAGTATACGGGTATAAAGCGAGTAAAAAAATAAAAAGATCATTATTATTATCACCGTTTAATGTTTTTGCTACGGAACCTTCTTCGTTGGACGTCGATGGAATTGACGCTTGACTGTAGGTTGTCCGATTTATTAATGATTCTCTTGCTTCCTCAATAAATGATGGTTCACTATCATAACTGTTATTTAGTTGGTAATTTGTAATATTCAAATATTCCCTTTCAATCCTCCTCTTGACTGCACTAGATCATTTTCTTTTTTTCCACATATTGCATTTTTTCACAGTGAAAATATTAATTTTATTCGTCATGCAATCAAGCAACTGTGTCAGTAATACAGACTAAAGCTGTAATATAGCTGTCATTTATTTTTGTAGTTTTAAAACACCCTCATATACAGAAGTCATAAAACCACTGTATTTACAATAGTGTACAATTACGCCATAAAAATAAGTTTGAGAACTGAGTTTGCATACACCATTGTACAGAAACAAGTATCAAGTGATACTGTAATAACACTTAGAGCTGTAATAAGTAAGTGATCACATGCAAAATACAGCCTGTACCTATACAGCTTTAACGATGAAACCAGATTGAGGTGTCACAAAATACTTAAAGTTGTATAGTAGAGTTTTAATATTCTGTTTAAGCACCCCAAGCTTACGCAGATCCCTCAATAAAGATTTTATACAGTTTGAGCTGTATAATAACTCATAAATCACTCTTACAAAAACACAATCTTTTTATGACACTCTTGTACGTCTCTAAAAGAACTCTAAGTTCTAAATAGGCTTGTATATTGATGTTGAAAACGCTTGCGTGCTGCTTGGGAATCGACCAACTTTGAACAATTTGCGGTTTGAAAAACGTGATTTCCCATACATTCCTTATGGGAGAACATGTTTTTCAACTACAATGTTAAGTTTGTTCTTGAGATAAATTCATCCCAACTATGGAACCCTTCATTGTGCGTGGTCCGACACGCACTTGGCCGGTTTTTATAATTATAATGAAAGACTGGCCGCAACAGAAGTCAGAAATCGCAAAAATCCTTTATTTGAGGTCTAATTTTTTTTCTCAAAATGTCAGAAATCACAAGCTACCTTAATGTTGTTCTAGGTTGTTCTCAAACCAAATAAAATTATAAAGCGTAGCCGTTCGAAATACAAAGATTAAACATTTTGGTTAATTTCGAGCCTATTGCCACTATTAATACACAGACATGTCGCCAGTTATATTTACGTCCCATGTGATAGGGAGCGAGCCTATTGCCACTATTTATACACAGACATGTCGCCAGTTATGTTTACGTCCCATGTGATAGGGAGCGAGCCTATTGCCACTATTAATACACAGACATGTCGCCAGTTATATTTACGTCCCATGTGATAGGGAGCGAGCCTATTGCCACTATTAATACACAGACATGTCGCCAGTTATATTTACGTCCCATGTGATAGGGAGCGAGCCTATTGCCACTATTTATACACAGACATGTCGCCAGTTATGTTTACGTCCCATGTGATAGGGAGCGAGCCTATTGCCACTATTTATACACAGACATGTCGCCAGTTATGTTTACGTCCCATGTGATAGGGAGCGAGCCTATTGCCACTATGAATACACAGACATGTCGCCAGTTATGTTTACGTCCCATGTGATAGGGAGCGAGCCTATTGCCACTATTAATACACAGACATGTCGCCAGTTATGTTTACGTCCCATGTGATAGGGAGCGAGCCTATTGCCACTATTAATACACAGACATGTCGCCAGTTATGTTTACGTCCCATGTGATAGGGAGCGAGCCTATTGCCACTATTAATACACAGACATGTCGCCAGTTATGTTTACGTCCCATGTGATAGGGAGCGAGCCTATTGCCACTATTACTACACAGACATGTCGCCAGTTATATTTACGTCCCATGTGATAGGGAGCGAGCCTATTGCCACTATTTAATACACAGACATGTCGCCAGTTATGTTTACGTCCCATGTGATAGGGAGCGAGCCTATTGCCACTATTTAATACACAGACATGTCGCCAGTTATGTTTACGTCCCATGTGATAGGGAGGGAGCCTATTGCCACTATGAATACACAAACATGTCGCCAGTTATGTTTACGTCCCATGTGATAGGGAGCGAGCCTATTGCCACTATTAATACACAGACATGTCGCCAGTTATGTTTACGTCCCATGTGATAGGGAGCGAGCCTATTGCCACTATTTAATACACAGACATGTCGCCAGTTATGTTTACGTCCCATGTGATAGGGAGCGAGCCTATTGCCACTATTAATACACAGACATGTCGCCAGTTATATTTACGTCCCATGTGATAGGGAGCGAGCCTATTGCCACTATTAATACACAGACATGTCGCCAGTTATGTTTACGTCCCATGTGATAGGGAGCGAGCCTATTGCCACTATTAATACACAGACATGTCGCCAGTTATATTTACGTCCCATAAAATCAAATCAAAATATTTTATTTCACATAAACCTACAAGGGCACTTATGAAACGTCAGAAGCTAGGTGCACGGTTCCAATTGGTCGTTTCCTATGGAGAAGAGCCGGCAAGAAACTCCACGGTTACTCTTTTAAAAGTAAATGGTTTTACAGTTTTAAAAGGTATGAGAGGACAGTGTAGGCCTATCAATAAGTACCAGGTGATAGGGAGCGAGCCTATTGCCACTATTCGGGCACAAATCCAGACTTCGGACTGTTACTGAGAAATTCCAGATGGAAAACCCAATAACACTTTGCCTGGACCCGGGTATCGAACCTTAGACCTCATCCTCTACAGTAGCGCTTGCGACCACTATACCAAAGAGGCAGTTTTTTTTATGAAAATGTGGCTGTTATTGTAGAATATTGTGGTGTCTTACGACTTCCACGCGAACAAAGTAGAGATAAATACCTAAATGTGTTTGAATAGTGTTATTGATTTCGACCGTTCTATTTAAAGCGAAACAAACAAATCATACGTTATTAGGAAAAGCATTATTCTTTGTGGTTATCCCGAAATAAATGCGATCAAAACAATATTTTGTTATGATACATTTAATGAGATGATCCCTGCACTAATCATAACAGTTACCTAGTCTATTAAAATCCTTATTTCCAATTGATGTTATTTCCACTTAAACAAACATCAACTTTACGGTAGTGTAAATAAAGTTGATTTTAGACTGACTAGTACTGTTGAAAAAGTCATAAAAATATTAAGTTGTAGCGCAAAGTGAACCTTATGTAAAGGCCTTACAGTTGTTATTCCTAAAACTCGTGTGTGTTTACATGTTTGGTAAATAAAGCAGATTAGGTTTGTAAAATTTTCCTTATTAATAACATTAGGTACCTACAAATAAATACTTCCTCGCTCATTGGTTTACGAGTTGGACATTTGGAATATTATAACTTTATAAATTAACAAAATGTGTGGATCCATCACTGCTTGAACTAATTTACTGGCTCTTGGGTGTCTTTAAACAATGAAGTAAATTAAACGACTGCCTCTTACAAAGGTCTAAGAACAAGTCCCTCATATGGTGTTAATATGACAATGGTCACCACGATTCTCTTGTTAATGTTCCCACGCTGAATTTCGACCCTATCTTATGGATGTTTACGTCCGGCTCGGGATACAGCAGCGCACGCAAATCGTCTCGCCGTGGGCCTGCAAGCCGCTCCGGTGATGTCACTCTTAACTTTGTAAAGAGAGCGCGGCAATCGCCAACACGGCCGTCCTACCAGGTGCCTGTCCCACCAGGTATCCCACGAGTTCAGATAAAGTGCTGAAACACAAATAGTTAATCATTTATCAGTTTGCCAGCTACACATGCATTGGTTGTGTGTCGAATGTTCTGGGTTATAACACTGTCATCTTTCATTACACATTATTTCATCAGTGTATCGAGGGTAGGCTTCAATAATCATAAATCTTGTGCGCTTATAGCGACATTGTATTAAAAATCGGATTAGACCACTTGCACTCAAAGGACCTATAGCCTCACTTAAGCGTACCAAGTTCGTCTTATTGTCACTTGCACTCAAAGGGCCGATAGCCTCACTTAATCGTACCAAGTTCATCTCATTTCGACTTGCACTCAAAGGGCCTTTAGCCACACTTAAGCGTACCAAGTTCGTTCCAGAACCACTTGCACTCAAAGGGCATTTCCACACTTGAGCGTACCAAGTTCGTTCCAGAACCACTTGCACTCAAAGGGCATTTCCACACTTGAGCGTACCAAGTTCGTTCCAGAACCACTTGCACTCAAAGGGCATTTCCACACTTGAGCGTTCCAAGTTCGTTCTCCATTGTTTTGAACCTACCACTCGGCCTTTAATGTGTTATTAACAATATTCAACATTTATAATAACATAAAGTAACTCTGTCTGCCTGTCTGTTACCTTTCCATGTTTTACGCAAATAAATATGTTATTATTAACATTTATAATAACATAAAGCATTTTATCTTGACTCGCACATACGCCTACGATACATTTCAACTTACTTCAATCGCCAACATGGGTACAAATGTTTGTTACAACGTATGTTTAATTAATCTATAAAAATCATCGATATGTATCCACGGTTTCATATTCTCTGCAGCTGTTACGCCTGTATACTTTTTAGTGCTCCTTTCACTGCCTTTTACACCCGTCACCTCATATCTATCATTCCCCAATACTTTTTTCACTTGAAAGGGGGGCTTTTGTAAACAGGTAACAACTTCCGACTTTGCCTGTCATTTGTCTGGCTTTGTATTTTAATGAGTACCAAATCTCCATCAACGTAAACTCGTGATTTTGTACGATTTCTATCAAATCGCTGTTTTTGTGATTCCGCATTGGACTTAATATTTGTTTCTGTCCTCTCACGCAATTCAGTTACATCCAACCTATGCCCGTTGCCAATCTCCGGAGCCAAACTATCACTATCAGTGCGTAATCTATATCCGAGAAACACTTCACTAGGAATAGTTTTTGTTGTCTTGTGAACTGTACTGTTTATACCTTGTTGTAAGGTTTTTATGTACTGATCCCACCTATCGTCTGCATCGTTAGCACCTATTGCTTTTAGTGCTTCTAGAATAGTTTTGTTAAAACGTACAACCTGGCCATTAGAGTGAGGCATACCGGTTGCAATCGTGTGTAAACGTATGTTTCTATTCGTACAATACTGTGTAAAATTATTTGAAGTGAAGCATGTCGCGGCGTCTGTAATGATTCTTTGAGGATTTCCGAAAGTCTTAGAAATAGTTTCTAATTTTTTAATTACACAAGAAGATTTGGTTGTTCGAACTTCGAACCGCCAAAATGAACACGAATTTTGTAAAAGCATCTACGATGACCAATAATATATTTATTTTTGGCTTTAGTCGTAACAAAAGGTCCTAAATGATCTTTAAGAAGGGTGTGAAAAGGCTGTGCGTGCTTTGGCAACGGATATAACTCTCCTTCCTTTGGACCGCTTTTATTCTTAAAGTATATGCAATTTAAGCAGTTTTTAATATATTTCCTTATAATGTCGCATTCTAGGAAACCAATACTGATGGCTTACTCGTTCTACTGTTCAACAGAGAAATGCCCGAGGTCGTCGTGGTTACATTTAATTATTTGCCAAATGCATTTCTTTGGGACCACCCACCGGCAACCTCGGCTTGTTCTTCTGTAAACCTTACCACCGAGGACAACATACTCGTATTTGTTAAAAACATTTTTATTTTCTTCGGCCTCTCCTGATTCTATAATTGCTCGAATATGTTGTAACTCGGCATCTTGTAGCTGTACCGAAAGCAACCAACCCGCTTCCGGTATTGACATTATAATCTCGGTTTCTGATTTCTCTCCGGACTGCATTGGGTTACGACTCAAGGGCGTCTACGTGTTGCATTCGCGTACCTTCTCGATGAACGATATCAAACGAGAATTCTTGTGTGGACAAAACCCAACGCGCAATCCGGGGAATAATCTCTTTTTTTTGTTAAGGCGTACCGTACGGCGTTGCAATCCGGTCACTATTTTAAAAGATAATCCGATTAGGTATAATCGGAACTTCTGAAGCGAACTAACAATCGCTAATAACTCCAGTTCAAACGAGTGGTACCTTTTCTCATCTTCCGTAGTTTGTCTACTATAATAGTGGACTGGTTTTTCACCTTCGTCGGTGATTTGCATAAGTATACCAGCAACACCATCTCTACTATCATCCGTATATAATACGTTATCTTTATTCGGATCAAAAATGGATAGAACACTTTCAGACGTTAATTTGTTCTTCAACGATTGAAATGCATCTTAATGAATACCATACCCCATTACTACTCACATTACATACTTTACCCCATTCCCAGACCGAGCCCTTCTTTAACAGCTTTGAGAGTGGAGCAGTAAGCATGTTTGCATTAATATTTGATAATATCCACTTTTTAGATCTAGATTGGTGAAGCATTTATAGCCCCGAAGCCTATCTACAAGGTCCTCAATGCGCGGCATTGGATATTTGTCTTTAATTGTTATCTTATTTAGCGCTCGATAATCAATGCAGAGTCTTTTTTCACCATTCTTCTTATTGACAAGTAACGCAGGGCTCGCGTATGGTGATTTGCTATCACGTATAATATTGTTCTTCAAAAGCTCATCCACCATTTCGCGAATTATCTTTCTGTCTGCGTGAGAAGACCTGCATTGAATTGGTTGAGAACCAGTTACGTTAATTATCATTTCGTGGCCATTTACCTTTCCTAATTCTTTAATATTTGACGCCACACAGTCATCATATTTTTGAAACAGTATTATTAATTCATTCTGATGGGTATCGCTATCAAACTCAAAATTAGTAACTGTGTTACATAACTCTGTAAATGTATTCGCATAGTCAAATTTTAATTTGTCACCCACCCGCGAGTATACCAGGTCAGACCGCTCCGTCACGTTTCTTCCTATCAATATTTCGCAATCTGCCAGGTTGTCAATTACATAAAAATCAACCTGAGTCAGACACAGCGAATCGATTTTCAGATCAGCTGTTATCTTGTGAGTTACAAATTTTGAACTTTCTTTTGAAAAACCTTGCAGCAAAACTGGCGCGGTCAGCGCAATGTTTTCCATTGAATATCTTTTGACAAACGATTCAGAAATCAATGAACAACTGCTTCCCATATCAATGAATGCTTCTTGATGCAGATTATTAATACTTATTATTTTCAGAAATTTATTTCGCGGGTCAGGGGTTAAAATACATTTTGTTTCTTATTTCTCTGGTTTGCCCGCGTTCTTTTTATGGTAACATGTCGATTCTAAATGACCTCGCCTGCCACAATAATCACATTTATTTGCATCACACTGACTTCGTTTATGGTTACCGTCACACAGATAACACCTGATCTGCCCCCGACCCCGTGCCTGGCCCACGTCTTGATTAATGCTAGCAGGAGCGGTCCGACCCACTACTTTCGTTGAGAGCACAGTTGCTGATGTCGTGGTCGGACTGATCGGTTTCGTCTGGCTATCGCGTGTGTTTGCGCCTATTTGTTTCGTGTTTTTTGATGTATACGTTCGACCATGTAGGAAACTAGCTAAACTGTCGCATGTCACAAAATTATTTGCGTCAATCGATGCGCCTATACCACTGTCTCCTATATTGCCAACAATAATAGAAATAATATCTTGTTCCGAAAATTCCAAAGGTAAACGATCTATTTTACATTTTTGTTCAAAATAAAACCCGTAGAGAGACTGATTTTCTAGCGGCTTTTTATCAATAATATCTTTTAAAAGGTCATACATATTCCGACGGATTTGAAAACTGGAAGCCAACTTACGTGTCCAGTCCTTCCATTTCCACGTAGGCCAATGCCTATCCGATCGTAACAGTGAGTCATACCACACTTTTGCGGAGCCCTTTAATTTGTTGAGAGCTTAATAACGGGTAATTTCGTCAGTCCATGTAAAAGTTTGAGTGTAGGACCTGATAATACTAAGCCAAGCGTTCACATCGTCTCTCAGCGGATCGAACTCGGATATAATATTATTCAAAGAGGTATTTGTACTCACAGTTGAGGTATCAGCCTTACGTGATACCTGTTTCCTGTGTTTCGGCGGAGGTGACGGAGTCCTGGCACCACTACTGCTGCTAGAACTTGAGCTTGAACGTGTGCGTTTTATTTGTTTTAGGCGTTTATTACGCTCACTTTGTTTACCCATAGCTGTGTGGGTATCGCGTTCCACTTCTGATGAAAACTATTTATGTGTATAGGTCACTAACTATGAATTGAAAGAACTTTATACGAGTACAATTATATTTTAACAATATATTAACTTTAAACAATGAAGTAAATTAAACGACTGCCTCTTACAAAGGTCTAAGAACAAGTCCCTCATATGGTGTTAATATGACAATGGTCACCACGATTCTCTTGTTAATGTTCCCACGCTGAATTTCGACCCTATCTTATGGATGTTTACGTCCGGCTCGGGATACAGCAGCGCACGCAAATCGTCTCGCCGTGGGCCTGCAAGCCGCTCCGGTGATGTCACTCTTAACTTTGTAAAGAGAGCGCGGCAATCGCCAACAACTATATATTAGATGCACCCCTGTCTAACTTATCGGGGAAAAACCGTCGTGATGTGGTTTATGTTACGAAGGCTGAGCATTCTGAAAGTTGGTGCATCCACGCGGGCGAAGCTGCGGGCAAAAGCTAGTTTTAGTAATAAGACCTTTTTTCTATTCATCAATTTTTACCGTTTTTTATGGTTGCCAAATCGAACCTGTCACTAAAGCTCCGCTGTTCGTCCGACTGTCACAATGCTGTATCTTTGGAACCGTACTTTTCACAGAGTGTGTTTTCTAATGGTCGTTAAAACAACAAATAATAAAAATTATATACCTACATAAACATAAAAAATTAAGGGAACGACGAAACGTATTTTTTTCGGCGTTTATTTACTAAAGAATGAATAAAATAAATTTAGTGAGCTCGTGGCTAAGTAACAACAGCCGCACTGGTCGATCCATCAGGTTAAGCTACGCTTGCCGGGGTTAGTCAGTGGATGGGTGACCATCTTTACATACCGAGAATCCTCCGTGCCTCGTAAAGTCCCGGCAGTCATTCATGGATCTTTGACAGTCGTTACGAGTCGTCAGAACCCCGAAAGTCTGACACCAGTCTTACCAAGCGGTATCGTATTATATATATCGTATTATAATATCGTACCCAGTTATTGGGTTGTGGAGGTCAGATAGGCAGTCGCTCCATGTAAAATACTGGTATTCAGCTGCATCCGGTTAGACTGGAAGCCGACCTCAACATAGTTGGGAAAAGGCTACGCAGATTGATTGATTGATTGAATAAAATAAATGTCGTGTTAAATATTGAACCGGTGCGCGGTGGTGCGAACCCCTACGTGTGCAAGTCCGACTCGCACTTGGCCGCTTTTTTATTACTACCAATATTTCTATGATTACTACATACGACTATTATAAAATTATAGATATAAGAAAAAAGGAGATATATATAGGAGGTAGTTGAAAATGTATCGAAACCCAATGTCTTCAATCTATCCCTACTCTGTAGCCTGCGATCACACATGCGATCAGTAAACCCAATAAATACGAGGTCCCGCTCACACTTGCAATTTACAAATCAGAACGTACTACACAATCAATTATAAACCTTATCCCATCAAACACAGCGTGCATTTACCATGCACCGTACAACTCACCCACACGAAAACATCGTTCGCTATCGTTGTGCTGTGCAAAAGCCATTTATTTTACATATACGCTAGTGATTGACTAAATCGGAAACTTATCGATTCTCCCATTTATTATTGTATTAAATTTTTTGGAAGTTGCTGAAAAAATTATAAATAAAAAACGATAAACATATAATAAGATGATATAAATAAACAATAAGTAAGTAAAAAAAAAAAGAAATATTAAGTAAACCAAAAAAAAAACAACATTATGAGAAAATCTCAATGAGTATAAAACAAGATTTCACATCGGTCTTCCAATCAGGCTATAACTGTTGACAAATTGAAGAATAAACTTTAATAGTAATATAAATTCATACGACAATCGACATTATTGTCGATAGCCTACGTTAGTGGATCTGCACAACCACATCACTAATCCGTCACAAGACGCTGCGGCCGTACTAACGATGCAACCGCTTAAAGCAAAAATATCGTTTAGTAATTTTTACATTGCTTGTCCAGTTACTTAGCGACATACTTTGGTAGTGGTAAAGAAGCAATGTATTTACTACAATAAAACTACAGTCGCTGTGATATATGAAAACAAAAATAACGTAGTAAGGGCAAGAAATATTTTACGATTTGTTGTTTTTCATGATTTTCAACAGAAATATAGCAAAATACTTGTGCTGGTTTATGAAAAGTGGTTCTACGATTTATAAAGTTTATAGTTTAGCTTCGATTTTTACAAGAAACCACTGAACAACACGGTATTCTTAAATGTTATCACGATCGCGTTCGAAAGCGCACTAGTTAGCGGAGACGGCCATTTTCCTGAGGCATGACCATTGTGGTCAAGATGCGCGGACACAGACACGCCCCCATGCCACTTCTCCTGTTATTTATATTTCTATGTATAAAATACTACCTGTCCTCTTGAACATGGTCCTGAATCTGTGAACTTGATACATACTCGTAGTCATGTTTTAGCTCTATTTAATATTGAACCGGCGTTTGATTGATCACGTTCACAAAACTTTACGTACATTAGAATCGCTTGGAGAACCTGGTAGTCATAAGGATATTCTTCTAATCTACATTTTCACAATTAAGTTAGATATTGAAACTTTTTGTGAGTGGCAAGAGTTCAAGGGTCGACTGCGTAAAGACGAAGCTATCATATTATAATGTTTCAACGCGTTTTTGCGGAAGCGAGCTGATTTAATTGAGACATTGGAATTATTGTCTCGTAATTCCCGTAAAGGGCAAGCTAATTCATCCTCTAAATAGGGAAAGCGTTAGGGTAGTCCGCGAAATTCAAACTTTCTTACGTTTTTTGCAATTAGCAGGTGAGTGTCAGGTTATATATATTCATAAAAAATATGATTCGCGACCGTAACAAATAAGGATTTACAGAATTATCATGATTAGAATCAGCTTTACAACTCCTTAAGTTACCAAAATCGTCAAATGTCAAGATTTCATGAAATAGTCATTGAGTAATTTATAACAAAACGTTAGACTCTAGTTACCTAATAATAGTGACAACATAACTACTGCTATTGGTAGTCAAACCCGGTTATGTTACAGTATAACAAAACTATTTTCTTAAATATTAGATAACCAACCACATTTTTTTTTTTTTTTTGGGTGGGAAATCATCAAATGACTCCTCCCGCTCTGAGCAGAGCGAGAGGGAGTGTCAGACTTTTACTGACTAAAACCCACCCGTGTTCCTTCCGTTGCCTATGTGCTGGGGCCGCGATATCCCTTTCGGACAAACCCGCAACCCCAGCAGGCATTGGTCCTTCCGGACCCCGTCAGTTGGTGCTGACATCCCTTTGAGGCGCGCGTGGAACACAACGCGCCGTCGACCCGGGCCTGGTCCTTATCGGACGGCGAGCTGCCCATCGCTCACCGTCCGCAGGCCCGCGCCTACGGTGGCCGGAAGTCAGCTTGTGACTCCCGACGCCCGGGGCGTCTCCTGCGGCGACTAGGGGCGCGAGGGCGTGCAGCTTGAATCTCCCTCGCGCGCTCCGCCTCCTCCTTCGCGTGCATAACTGCTTCGCAGAATGAGGTGACGGCCTCCCATGCACTCTCGCTCCGGACCATGGCCTGAACCAGGGCCGGACGCGAGAGATCGCCGCCGCCGATCGCCTCCGTGAGGACACGGCGGTGCTCCGCCAAAGCCGGGCCGACCTCCACCGTATGATCCACCGTGTCCTCCGGGCGATCCACACAATGGTGACACCCGGGCGTTTCCTCCCGCTTGATCCTGAACAGGAACCTCCCGAAACAACCGTGTCCGGTGAGGACCTGCGTCAGGCGGAAGGCGAGGACGCCGTGGCGCCTCTCTAGCCACTCCTCAAAGAGGGGATTTACCGGCGCAATTGTGGCGTGCCCAGCGCTGGGTTGCGACAATCGCACACTCCATGCCGCCATGAGATCCCGCCGGAGTAACCAACCACATTACGTAGCATTTTACAAAACCATATACGTGTTCAATAAATAGTGAGAATGCGATACATTCTCCTTGGAAAGAAAAAAAATAAATACTGGCAGGCATAGCCCAGACATAAGTTAAGATGATAATAAAAAAAGCAATTAATTCTCTTTTGTTTTTTAAAAGTAGAAGTCTATTGTTTGCGTAGTTTCGGAACGTGTTCTTAAAAATTGATAAAATTGAAGTTCGCGCGGTAATAAAATATCTCTGCTTGAAAAATTTTACTACGGAGCAGGTAAATCAAGACTTGAGAGCAACATTAGGGGTTCATGCTCCTCCATATTCTACGGTTGCGCGTTGGTGTGCTGAGTTCAAGCGAGGAAGAACTTCCACTAACTACGACCTACGAACGGGACGCCCCATATCGGCAGTGACTGAACAAATGATTAAAAAAGTTGAAAGTCTTGGCGGATCGTCGTGTTACTGTTCGTTTTATAGCTGAAGAAGTAAAAATTTCGATAGGAAGTGTCCATAATATTATAAGCGACCATTTGGGTATGAAAAAAGTGTCAGCGCGCTGGGTGCCCAGAATGCTTTCTGACACGCAGGAACAAACTCGACTGAGAATTTCACAAAGCTGTTTGGATTTGTTACAACAAGATCCTGACCGATTTTTGGCTCGATTCATAACTATGGACGAAACATGGCTTCACCATTATGACCCGGAAACGAAACAACAGTCCATGACCTGGAAGCGACCGTCATCTCCAACTCCAAAGAAATGTAAGGCGATTCCATCCGCCGGAAAGATCATGGGCTCTCTTTTCTGGGACAACCAAGGAGTGGTAATGATCGAATATCTTAATCATGGAGCCACTATTACGGGGACTATGTACGCAGGACAAGTAACACAGTTGCGTGAGGAAATACGCAAGAAACGGCGTGGCAAACTCGCTAAAGTTGTTTTGTTTCAACAAGATAACGCCCCTGCGCCATTCAAGAAGCTGGCTTGGAATTGATGGAACACCCTCCATATTCACCGGACCTTGCTCCTAGTGATTTCTACCTATTTCCGCGCTTAAAGGAACATCTCAGGGGCCAGAAATTCGAAGATGATGACGGAGTAGTCGCCGCCGTAAATGATTTTTTAAGGGATCAGGAAGAAGATTTTTTTAGAAAAGGAATTTTAGGATTAGAGAAAAGATATACAAAGTGTATAAACCTGAAAGGTGACTACGTCGAAAAATAAAATAACATATAATAAAAGATAATTGCGTCTTACTCATTCTCACTATATATTGAACACCCCTCGTAATACCATTTAAGTTTATGGAATGTTGTTAACAGCAAATGTTTTGTCCCTGATAGGCTACATTTTTTGTTATTAGCTGTAAAACAGTTTGGCTAATTTTACTGAATTGTTTAAATGTTATCGGACATTATGTATTTATTATTAACCCAACTTCTTCAGTAAACTAACTTAACCTAACTTACTGCTGTTATGATATTACAGGGTGGCAGGGACATTGACGCGAAAACAAAAAATAACAAAAAAATGGGTGTACCACAAGGATCAATATTGGGTCCTTTCCTCTTTTTAGTTTATACTAGCTTCTGCCCGTGACTTCGTTCACGTGGAAGTCGTAACACACCACAATATACTACAATAACAGCCAGATTTTTATAATTTATTTATTATAAAACTAGATTTTTATAAAACTTAGTAGTACGTAGTCTAGTATACTATGTACGTTTGTACATAACAAACATGTGTACATTGTGTTTGTGTGTTTGTTTGTTTGTATGTTGTATTAAACAGCCAAAATATACAGAGAGTTAGACTGGTGAGGCGGGAGCAAGCGACGTACAGTTGTCCGTGGGAGAAACAGCTTGTCCTGAGGTCAACACCCACAGCCTTCAGTGTCTGTCTGCCCCTGTGACTTGTTGCTGATCATCGCAAAGCAATACTGACAGGGCACTGCACAAACCGGAAGACGTAACTGTGGCGAATTAGTGGTATACGCGGTATAAACACTGTCTCGCCAACGCTACAACCTGTTAGAATTTTCACCGATGACGTTTCTTTGCAAAGACACGACTTTGAGCCGGGTTCCATTACACAGCTTCGGTGGAGTTCAGATCCGAAAAATCATAATCGGGACACCAACCTTCAGCTGAATGATGGACGCCGGAAGTCCACTTGCCGTTAGCGAATTCAGAAATTCTACGGGGTAATGTGTGGCATCATCTTGCTCCACAACGGTGTTAACCGATGGAGGTGTATATCACTCTACTCCCTTCAATTTGCAAGAGAACACTGTAGTTGATCGCTGCAGCTTCATCATTATTGGGCGTTTAAATGGCCCTTTCACACACCCATGAATTCTCTTGGTACTACAGTATGCGACTGATATCCCCGTACACCAGACGAATCAGATTTTCTAAAGTGGGAACTACTCTACCAAGAGTCTCAGGTAGAGCCACCTGGCCGCTCTCCTCTGGTAGAGTGCCATCACTAACTTTAAGAAGAACATCGGATATTTTATAAGTCAACCCGAGCTCGCATGTTTATGGTCAAGCGCAGTCTATGAACTCGCAACCATAGAGTCGACCTTTTCAACGAAGCATTCACCTCGTCAGCCCTAGTTCCACGCATCACCACATTAATTTCATTCTTTTTCAAGTAAATAGCACTAATAATATTGTTTTTTCATTAGGTCTATTGTATGACCTGAAAAAAACATTTCATTCTTCTAGTCTTTAGCTCTAAAATGATCAGTGCAGAAGCTTGAATGTTTTGTGACTGTAAAGGGCTTGTGACGTATCGTAGCAATTTACCATTGCTTACGAAGTTTTCCTTTTTTATTGAATTAATACGTTCTACGAACTTTTATAAGTATTACAAAATGTAAAAAAAATTGTCACAAAAAATACCAGTAGATGGGAATGGAACTTACAAAAATAGGGTTGCAAAGCAATAGTCACACCGCTTAGTTTTTTGCTGTTGTTGAAAGTTAGCTAAAAAAGTCGTTCTTATGGATTTTTTTCTCATGATTGACTGCTTAGCTCAATAAAAATATAGCGGGATGATAATCATTTACTGAAAATTGTTAAATCGGTAACTATTTGCAATATCCTAACCTCGCGTCGCTGCAGGTCGTGTTTGCCGGAAATCGCTACTAAACAGAACAGTGACACCACCCATCATGTCTTGGTTCCTGCGGAAGTTCTGCAGGGTTCTGTTTACAGCTACCACTGCTTTGCTATTTGCCATAATCAATCCATCCCATACGATGAAAGCGCAACACCTCACAAACAGGCGTGTCGTTGCACTCTAAATCGATGGGAATTTTAAACATGGTGTGCGCTATTTTGCCACCAGGAAGCAGTTTGGCAACGATTCTGTAAGCCGCTACTGCGATTATATACAGGATGCCAGTGGTATTAAATGTTTTTCCTGTTTCACCAGGCGTATCCAATAAAAACATTTTACCCTGACTGAGCCCAACACTTTGGAGAACGGTGTTAAAAAGGTCCCTCTACTCTGAGGCGAACATAGATACGTTATCGTAGAAGATGGTACTCATGGCACCTGGATCATGATTAGTTTCGGCGGCGTATTCCCAATTCCCGCGGTCTTGATGTGCCCATGATTGCGGAGCCGGTAACCCATACTCGATCAGTGGATTGCCACCGATGGAAATTAACACGTCTTGTTATGTGAATTAAGACAGCTGTTAATAACGCGTTCATCATTTTGTTTAATGTCACCTTCAGTAATACGCCGCAAAGTTCGTAAAAAGTCTTCGGATAAGTAGATGATGCCGATATTTCTCTCATAACAGAACTGGGTTTGCGATTCTACAAAACACTAAAATTATGGCAAACAAATGCCGCAGACTACTGGGATTGTCGCTGACGCTGGCCTTCTCTCGGTGTTGGTCACGGTCGAAAACGTGACGTGCTACGCAGGCTGCACGGAATTTGGGATACTCTGCATCATCAACTGTCCTCAGGAATGCAAATGACAATGGGTCCTGTACTGTGTGAAGTAATAACCGCAATTAATTTAAAAATAGTGATCGTTTATTTCTCTTAGTAAATTTTTAGAGAGCATAATATCTGGTAAATAATGCTAAGTACTAACACTCGTAGCGACTTCATAATTTCACGTCTACACGCAGGTTTTAAAATCTAGCAACAAATCTGTAGCAATTTCTTATTGCTTACCAAGTTCACCTTTTTAAGTGAATTAAGTGTTAATAAATTACTGACATACATATTAGAATTAAATAAATAAGAAATACATATTAGATATACATATTAGTATTAAAAAATGTAAAAAAAAATATAAAGAAAAAAAGAAACTAATATTTAATGTAAAAAGAGGGTCACAAAAAATCAACCACTGCTTTGGAAAGAGTTGTGCAACCCCCTTAGTTATTTGATGTTGTTGAAAGTTAGCTGAAATAGCCGTTCTTATATTTCATGATTGACTGCTTAGCTGCATAAAGGTATAGCGTGATGATAATCGGTAACTATCGAAACATATCCTAACATTTTGGCGCGTCCTTTTAAGATTTTCGGAGAAGAATACGAACATAATCTAACATTACTCACCCCCCATAGCAAATAGCGTGATAGTTTATAGCCTACAGGTCGACCAGACTTATAGGGAATATCTGTGCCAAATTTGAGCAGAATCTGTCCAGTAGAATTTGCGTGATGCTGGAACATACATACGGACAAACAGACAAAAATTAAAAAAAAAAATATTTTCGGCATTAGAATCGATCCAGGACCTCGTAGCAATTACTTTTTTTCAAAAATATTCAATGTACAGTTTTGACTTCGCTACGATTTTATTATATGTATATAGATATATAGATTATAAGAGCCATACCTATATGGCCTCCGCAGGCGCGACTCTCTAAGGGAAGCGACTCTCTAAGGGTAAGGGAAGTGACTCTCTAAGGGAAGCGACTCTCTAAGGGAAGCGACTCTCTAAGGGAAGCGACTCTCTAAGGGAAGCGACTCTCTAAGGGAAGCGACTCTCTAAGGGAAGCGATTCTCTAAGGGAAGCGACTCTCTAAGGGAAGCGACTCTCTAAGGGAAGCGACTCTCTAAGGGAAGCGACTCTCTAAGGGAAGCGACTCTCTAAGGGAACTGTTTAAGGATATTAACATCATGACGGTACCTTGTCAATATATCTATGAAAACATCATGCACGTAAGAAAAAATTTACATCTTTTTAGTAAAAGAGGTGATAGACATAATTATAGTACAAGAAATAGGGACTTATTAGTTCAACCAGGTTTCAGACTGGCTAAAGTGGACTCATCTTTCATGGGATACTGTTTAAAATGTTATAACAAAATTCCTCCCCACATACTTCAACTGAATGAGACGATATTCAAATCTTGTATAAAACGCACACTATGCAGGCAGGCATATTATAAGTTGGGGGATTACATCGCTGATAAAAATGCTTGGCTCAATGCTGGTCCTGCTCCACAACCACAACTATTTGATTAACATTTGAAAACACTGTTGGAGCTGCTGAAGAATTTAAGACTATTTTTGCATTGTATAAAATCAATTTCCTTTGTATTATCTAATTTCAGAGCACAGGTGTGAGTACTATGTACTAAAGAGCTAACATTTACTGGGTAATACGTATTTTATTGACTTGAATGTGCCCTGGCGGCTGTGAGTATGTCATGCTCACTCAGATGTCTCGCTGATGGTGGCGCGTGTGTTGGATCATTTAGCTCCCTTCAAAATGGTTGAGCTGAATGGTGCTAATCCATGCGTCATGTTCGTGAACGGGCGCCGTCAGTTGGGACTGGTCAACTCTTAGCTGCCTTGGCTGATTTTCATTTTTTTATTGTTCTTTGTTTTATATTTTTATTACGGACGCTTCTAACGTGCACGTCTTTCTACATTGTTCTCACATGTTTAATTTCAACATGAATGATGTAACAAATACTTTGTAACAATTTATTTAAAAGAGTGTCCGTGGAGTTTCAGCCCGTTCTTCTCCATAGGTACCTACCTACTACGCTTTGGAATGGGCAACTAGCTTCATATTTCTGACTGACCGATTCCTTGACAATTCAAAAGTGCCTGTAAATGGTTTAATTGAAATAAATGCTTTGAGTTTGAGTTTGATATCTATGAAAACAGTATGTACGTAAGGAAAAATCTACATCTTTTTAGTAAAAGAGGTGCAAGACACAATTACATCACTAGGAATAGGGACCAATTAGTACAACCGGGTTTCAAGCTGGCTAAAGTGGACTCGTCTTTCATGGGATACTGTTTAAAATGTTACAATAAAATACCTCCCAACATACTTCAACTGAATGAAACGAAATTTTAATCTTATATTAAACGCACACTATGCAGCCAAGCATATTATAAGTTGGGAGATTATATCGCTGATAAAAATGCAAGGGCGCATAAACTAATTGATTAGCATTTGAAAATACTGTTGCAGCTGCTGAAGATTTTAAAAACTATCTTTGCGTTGTATAAATTCAATCTCTTCACATTGTATAATTACATAGCACATGTGTGAGTACTATTTAAGTTACGTTGTTGTGTTATATGTTGTTATGTTATGTGTTGTTATGTTATGTTTATTGTTGTTTATATGTGTTCTATGTACTACGTACCGACTAGAAAGCTACCATTTAGGTATTGGGTATGTCTTTCATTGACTTGAATTTACTTTGGCGGCTGAGAGTATGTCATGCTCACTCTAATGTCTCGCTGACGGTGGCGCGTGTGTTGGATCAATTTGCTCCCTTCAAAATGGTTGAGCTGAATGGTGCTAATCCATGCATCATGTTCGTGAACGGGTGCCGTCAGTAGGGACTGATCATCTCTTAGCTACCACGGCTTATTTATATTTATTAGTTTCTTGCCCGTTCTTCTCCATAGGTACCTACTACGCTTTGGAATGGGCATCTAGCTTCATATTTCTGACTGACCGACCCCTTGACAATTCAAAAGTGCCTGTAATTGGTTTATTTGAAATAATTGCTTTTAGTTTGAGTTTGAAAACTGTTACCATGGATTCAGTAAGTCCATGATTCTGAACCCACTGAATTGAAAATTTTCGTCGGTTATTATAAAAAAAATCTGCTGTTTCATAGAAAAGTGCAATACCTACGCGGTCAAAATGTATGGAGCAGCTGATTATTTTTTAAATAACCAACGAAAAATTTCAACATAGGGTGGTTCAGAATCATGTACTGAATCCATGGTAACGGTTTTCGCGTCGATGTCCCTGCCACCCTGTATTATGAACTGGTGAATTCAATACGGAATGTAGGTACGAGTACCTATTCACCTAGTCACGTTAAAATGAATGAATTTATGTAAAAACATCTATCTGCAGCCACTCGCATGAAGTTCAAGCTGGTCAAGATCCATGGACCGTACTCTACCAATGTAGAAATATGTACCTATTAGTAAGATTATTACTTCTAAGTAGTAGAATTTAATAAATTTCTTGTCTACTTAATCTTGTTAATATATTGTTACATGCATATTAAAATAGGTACCTAACTATTTATTTTACTGATCTTAGTATGTCCATTGGTTAAATTGCTAATATTTACCCCTGAAAGAATGAACACAACCCATCAGTGTAAATAATTTCAGCCCTGTGGGGTTCAGATTCATGTACTGAACCCATGGTATCAGTTTTCACGTCGATGTCCCTGACAAATAGTTATACACATACAGGGTGGCAGGGATGCCACCCTGTATATACGTATATATAACTATTTTCTAATCAGGGATAAGCAGGTTAGAAATTCCGAGTATTTGTTGAAGGTCGTACCTACTGTACAATTTGACGTGCCAACAGGCTACGCTGACGCCGCTAGGGAGGTCGGCGCGCAGCACCCAGTCGTAGCCGATGTCCCACAGATGCGGCCCCAGGACCGATCCCTGTGGGACACTCTCCGTCTCCGTTGAGATTGCCCGCCGGGACCGAAGTTCGGTCGAGAGGATATGATTATTTCCCGAGTATGAGTTTGTACATGAACTTTATAAAAACACTCGTGTCATTTCCTCATTTCATTAAACATAATTAATAACTTTTATCGTGCCTAATTTTGACTGTTTTGCAGTAGATAATTATGAATCTATTTTGTTTCCTCAGTGCTTGTATTACCTTATTTGGATATTACAAAATAAACAATTGCTTTTCGATTGCGGATAGGGATAACCACAAAATTATTTTGCATGACGCAATACCCCGTATGCATATAAACGTTATAGCAATCCAAAACAACAAAATATTTTAGGCTTAGCTATCAAACTAATGTATGTACTTATGTACTTCTCTTTCCTATAAATAAAAAGCCAACCCACTCTAGCCGCGGCTAGAGTGGGGTGGCTTGGCTAGTTGCGATTAGAGGGTTACGTTGAGAGGATGTGCAGCAGTGTCCTCCTGTCTGCTAATAACAACGTACTGCGATCACCACTCCCTGTAGAGATATCTATACATATAATAAAATCGTAGCGAAGTCAAAACTGTACATTGAATATTTTTGAAAAAAAGAAATTGCTACGAGGTCCTGGATCGATTCTAATGCCGAAAATATAGTTTTTAGAATTTTTGTCTGTTTGTCCGTATGTATTGAAAATATGTTCTAGTAAAAGGACTTCTTTATTATGTAAATCACTTTTATTATAATTATTCATGCTACTACATTGCTATAGAACAGTTCCAGGATGCAGAGGGGAAGCTTACCACAGACCCATAACATTCATTCTTGAACCATAGATTAACTATTATATTAATCTATTACATTTCCCTTTTCTTCACTTCTTCAGATAATTAGATAAAGTTAATATTTTTATAGTAGGTTAAAAGTATTTTATATATATTTAGAACAGTATACTTCAATTAGTTATTTTATGCATTTATTGAATATATTTGATGTAGATTTAATTTTGTATAACATCTGCTAATAATAATCTCTAGCAATGCAATGAAATAAATACCTAAGTATTTATCAGACAAGTCAACTAAAGATAATCAGACAAATAACTAGGTTTCCTTACATTTCTGCCAGATCTAGTTACATACTTGTTAACTGTATTTTCAGAACCCATTTTACTATCAGGTGTTATTTCTGTAACTTCTGTATCATTAACGTTATCTATGTTATCCTCATTACAATCAGTATTACTTTCATCTATCTCTACTTCCTTATTTATAATAAATTTATCAGCATTTTTACTCTCTACTAGATCCCTTCTATTTCTGTCTAACTTTTTACCTTTTTCAGTCAAAACTGTGTAAGAATTTGGACGTTCATTCCTATGTAAAACTTTAGCATACGTTAATGGTTTTTTGCTTGTTTCATCTGATATAAGAACTTTTTGATCTTTAGCTAAGGGTTTCAACTTTCTTGTGTTTCTTAGATCATAGTATAATTTTTGTTTAAAGGCATTCTTATACAATTTTGACTGCACATTTTCATAGTTTTCATTATCATTATTGTATACAGTAGGCAACAATCCTTGTACTTTTCTCCCCATTAACAATTCTGAAGGACACTTATAATTTAATTCTTTAGAAATAGGTGTATTTCTGTATTCCAGCAATGCTAAATATTTGTCTTTTCCTTCATAGTCTGCTTTTTTAAATATATTTTTAACAGTTTGTACAAATCTTTCTGCTAACCCATTAGATTGGTGATGGTATGGACTACTGGTTTTATGAACAAAATTCCATTGTTTGGCAAACTCTTTAAATTTATAGCTAACATAGTTAGTACCATTATCTGTATATAGTATATCTGGTATGCCAAATCTGCAAAAATTGGTTTTGATAATTTTAATTGTATTTTCCGTTGACAAGTTGGAAAGTTTAATTACCTCAAAATACTTACTAAAATAGTCTACAATAATAATATATGGATCTCCATTATAATAAAATACATCACTTGCTACTACAGACCATGGTTTGTCTGGCATTTCTCTGATCATCATAGGTTCTTTACTGTTATTCTTTCTAAATCTTTCACATACAGAACATTCTAAAACACTTTTTTCAATATCTTTACTCATTTTAGGCCAGTAAATACATTCCCTGGCTCTTGACTTACACTTTTCTATGCCTAGATGATTGTAATGGATTATTTGTAACATATCATTTCTCAGAGACTTTGGTACTACTAAACAATTATTTTTTTAAATTAAATTGTCATATACAAATAGCTGTTCTTGAAAATTGAAATATGGTTTTAGAGGTTCTGGTATTTTATCTACTCTATTTGGCCAACCATTATTTATATATTCTAGTAGTAATTGTAAATCTTTATCTTTTCTAACTTCTTCTTTAAAAATATTGTATTTATAGTTAGATATACTTAAGTTAGTTTTCATCATACTAACCTGACATTCATACAAATCTTCAATAACAATGTTTTCTTCTGACCTATTATTAACATCTCTAGACAATGTATCCGCCAAGAGTAATTCTTTACCTGGCTTATATTTTACAACTAAATCATATTTTTTTCAATTGCATTCTCATTCTTTGTAACCTTAATGGTATTTCACACAGAGGTTTATTAAATATGGACTCTAATGGCCTATGATCAGTTTGTACTTGAACAGTTTTACCATAAATAAATTGGTGGAAACGAGTGCAACCAAACACTATGGCCAGTAGTTCCTTTTCAATCTGGGCATAATTTTTCTGAGTATTGGTCTTAGCTTTGGAAGCATATGCAACTGGCAAGTTACTTTGTAACAACACTGCTCCTAATGCATCTTTTGAAGCATCAACAGAGACAACACATGTTTTATCTGGGTTGTAAAATTGTAATACTGGCTCCGATGTTAATATTTTTTTTAGTTCCCAAAATGCCTCATCATGTTCCCTGGTCCAATTAAACTCTGAACCTTTTTTAATTAATTGTCTTAATGGGTTACACATCTGAGACATGGATGGAATAAACTTTGTAATACAGGTTATCATCCCTAATATTCTTTGAAGTTCTTTAACATTTTTAGGTTTTTCTAAATTTAATATGCTTTCTATTTTCTTTGGGTCAGGTTTTATTCCTTCCTGACTCAATATGTGACCCAGATATGTAATTTCAGTCACCCCAAATTGACATTTACTAAAGTTTAACTGAATACCATTTTCTTTTGCTTTTTCTAGTACTTGTCTAAGTATTTTATCATGTAACTTCTTATTTTCTGCATATATAACAATGTTATCAATAAATACTTCACAACCTTCAATCGACTCAAATACCTGACAATATTGCCTATGAAAAATCTCTGGTGCCGATGACAGACCATAAGGTAGTCTCTTAAAGCAATATCTACCAAAAGGTGTACAGAAAGTACAAAGCCTTGAACTATCTTCATTTAATTTCACATGAAAAAATGCTGTTGAAGCATCTAATTTACTAAATATTTTTGCCCCTGTCATCTTAGCGGACACTTCATTAAAAGTAGGCAATTTAAAGTGTTCACGTTTAATGCAATTATTTAAAGTACTAGGGTCTAAGCATAGACGAATTTGGCCACTGGGCTTTTTGACTATCACAATATTGCTGACAAATTCTGTGGGTTCAGTGACCTTTTCTATGACACCTAACTTTTCCAATTTTAACAATTCCGTTTTTAGAGGTTTATGTAAAGCTATTGGTATACTTCTTGGTGGACAGATTCGCCCCATACTGTTTTCTTTTAATTTTATAGAATATTCTACTCCCTTCAATGCTCCCATTTTATTTTCATCAAATAAATCTTTATACTCATTAATCATCTCACTGTAGTTACTATCAATTTGTTCCTTTTTTATTTTATTCAAATATTTTCTTTCTATAATACCTAATTCTAATAGTGTACTATGACCTAACACTGGACAAGATTGTTTGTTGTTTACTACATAGAACATTAGTGTCACATTCTTATTATTAATTAACTTACATTTCAAAGTAATACGACACAGTTTATTAAAGAACCATCATAGTTATACAGCATATTCCAGTTTTCTCTAATCATGCCCTTACATTTCAACCTTTCTACATAACTCAGAGGTAACACATCACAATCACTTCCTGTATCTATTTTAAAGTCTATAATTTTATTATTGATTTGAAGAGCTTCTGTTAAACATTTGGTTACACTACCTACCATGATAGTACCTAACACAGGATCATCGTCAGACTCACTTTCACTATTTCTATTAATTGTTTTCACTTTTTTATTTCTACACATTTTAGCATAATGCCCGTATCCATTGCAGAACTTACACTGAGCTTTGTAGGCTGGACATCTAAAACCATGCTTGTAGCCACACCTGTAACAGGTTTTTTCTTCTCTGGAAGTTGACGATTGCTGCATGTCATCTGATTTTGTCTCTTGATGTTTCCCTTGATTATTCTTCTTTGCTTTTCTATTATTTATTACTGCTCCTACTGTATTTTCTGCCTCTTGTAACTGTTTCACCTGTATGTTAGCCATTTCTGAGGATTTGCATATTTGTATACATTTCTTTAAGTCTAGATTCTGTTCTTTGAGTAATCTTTCTGCGATTTTCGCGTTTCTAATGCCTCTAACAATTTGATCTCTTATGAGACTATCTTTTAATTCCCCAAAACAGCAATCCATTGATAGCGACTTCAGCGACGTCACAAACTCGTCAAACGTTTCATTGTCTTTCTTTTCTCTTCTGAAGAATGTATGTCTCACCATCGTTTCGTTTTGAAATGGTGTACAGTAAGACTCGAATTTTTCCATTACCCATTCAAGCGTCTCATCCTTTCCCTGCTCCTTTTCAAACGTATTGTATACCTCTAGACCTTCATCTCCTATTGTGTGCAAAAGGAGTGCTACTTTTTGGTCGTTGGTAATATCTTTTTTACTTTCATATCCGCTAGCCTTATAGTAAAGCATGAATTTTTGCTTGAATCTTTTCCAGTTTTCCTTTAGTTCGCCATGAAATTGCAATGGCGGAGGTTGTTTTAGGTTTTACATTTTTATTGTGACAGTGATAGTATTAATAGGATACTTTAATATTTGTCACTTACCGGCTGCGCCATGTAAATATGTTCTAGTAAAAGGACTTCTTTATTATGTAAATCACTTTTATTAAAATTATTCATGCTACTACATTGCTATAGAACAGTTCCAGGATGCAGAGGGGAAGCTTACCACAGACCCATAACATTCATTCTTGAACCATAGATTAACTATTATATTAATCTATTACATGTATGTTCCAGCATCACGCAAATTCTACTGGACAGATTATGCTAAAATTTGGCACAGATATTCCCTATAAGTCTGGTCGAGCTGTAGGGTATAAACTATCAAGCTATTTGCTATGGGGGATGAGTAATATTAGATTATGTTCGTATTCTTCTCTTAAAAAAAAAAACTCGAAAATCTTAAAAGGACGTTAGGATATTGCAGATAGTTACCGATTTAAACATTTTAAATGATTATCATCACGCTATACCTTTATGGAGCTAAGCAGTCAATCATGAAATATAAGAACGGCTATTTCAGCTATCTTTCAACAACATCAAATAACTAAGGGGATTGCTTGGTAATTGTACTTGGTATTTTTTGTGATTCTTTTTTTTACATTAACTTTTAGTATTTGTTTCTTTATATTGTTTTATACATTGTTTAATACTAATATGTATATGATAGTCAGTAAATAATTAATACTTAATTCACTAAAAAAGGTAAACTTGGTAAGCAATAAGAAATTGGTACAGATTTCTCCTAGCGATTTTAAAACTTGTGTGTGGACGTGAAATTTTGATGTCGCTACGAGTGTAGTCTTAGTGTAGTACTTAGCATTATTGGCCAGATATTACGCTCTGTAAAAATTTACTAAGAGAAATAAACGATCACTATTTTTATTTTTATTTGCGGTTATTACTCGACACAGTACAGGGCCCATTGTCATTTGCATTCCTGAGGACAGTTGATGACAGAGTATCCCAAATTCCGTGCAGCCTGCGTAGCACGTCACCTTTTCGACGGTGACCAACACCGAGAGAAGGCCAGCGTCAGCGACAATCCCAGTAGTCTGCGGCATTTGTTTGCCATAATTTTAGTGTTTTGTGGAATCGCAAACCCAGTTCTGTTATGAGAGAAATATTGGCATCATCTAACCGAAGACTTGTTACAAACCTTGCGGCGTATTACAGAAGGTGACTTTAAACAAAATGATGAACGCGTTGTCTTAATTGCAATAACAGCTGTCTTAATTCACATAACAAGACGTGTTAATTTCCATCGGTGGCAATCCACTGATCGAGTATGGGTTACCGGCTCCGCAATCATGGGCACATCAAGACCGCGGAAATTGGGAATACGCCGCCGAAACTAATTATGATCCAGGCGCCATGAGTACCATCTTCTACGATAACCACGTATCTATGTTCACCTCAGAGTAAAGGGACCTTTTTAACACCGTTCTCCAAAGTGTTGGGCTCAGTCAGGGTAAAATGTATTTCTTGCATGCTCCTGGTGGAACAGGAAAAACTTGTAGAGGTCAGGAAGCAAGGCAAAATTGCAATCGCGGTAGCATCTTACAGAATCGTTGCCAAAGAGCTTCCTGGTGGCAAAACAGCGCACACCATGTTTAAAATTCCCATCGATTTAGAGTGCAACGACACGCTGTTTGTGAGGTGTTGCGCTTTCATCATAGGAAAGCAGTGGTAGCTGTACTCGTAAACAAAACCCTGCAGGACTTCCGCAGGAACCAAGACATGATGGGTGATGGTGTCACAGTTCTGTTTAGTAGCGATTTCCGGCAAACACTACCTTTATTGACGCGAGGTTAGGATATTGCAAGTACTTACCGATTTAACTTTTTTAAGTAAATGCACGCTATATTTTTATTGAGCTAAGCAGTCAATCATAAAATATTATAAGAACGACTATTTTAGCTAACTTTCAACAACAGCAAAAAAGTAAGTGGGTGGACTATTATTTTGCAAACCTGTTTTTGTAAGTTCCAACCCAACTACTGGTATTTCTTGAGATTTTTTATTTTTATTTTTTACTTATTTTAAATTGCTACAACACGTCACAAGCCCTTTACAGTCACAAAACATTCAAGCTTCTGCACTGATCATTTTAGAGCTAAAGACTAGAAGAATAAAATGTTTTTTTACAGATACATACATAGGTTACAATAGACCTAATGAAAAAACAATATTATTAGTGCTATTTACTTTTAAAAGCATATTGTACGGTAGTTCAATATCACAAAAACAAATATAAACAAAATATTAAATTAAGTATTTTATGCATACATAAAATACTTAATTTAATCTTTTGCTATTATTTTGACATTATTAACAAGAATGAAATTAATGTGGTGATGCGTGGAACTAGGGCTGACGAGGACTGAATGCTTCGTTGAAAAGGTCGACTCTATGGTTGCGAGTTCATAGACTGCGCTTGACCATAAACAAGCGAGCTCGGGTTGACTTAAAAAATATCTGATGTTCTTCTAAAAGTTGGTGAATGCACTCTACCAGAGGAGAGTGGCCAGGTGGCTCTACCAGAGACTCTTGGTAGAGTAGTTCCCACTTTAGAAAATCTGATTCGTCTGGTGTACGGGGATATCAGTCGCATACTGTATGTACCAAGAGAATTCATGGGTGCGTGAACGGGCCATTTTAACGCCCAATAATGATGAAGCTGCAGCGGTAAACCACAGTGTTCTCTTGCAAATTGAAGGTAGCGAAGTGATATAAAACATTGCCTGTTTGTGACCGCGTTATATTTAGTGATTGGGCAACACCAGGTATTTACAAAAGTAGGCAAAGGTTATTTGAACTGTATCATGAAAAATCATATTATTATTATTCATTTATTAATTCGAGTTACAATGACTCATACAATATTTAATACAACACACATACACCAAACAATACGTTACAATACAATACAAAAACAAAAACAAAAACACAGTACACTAACACATTAATGGCCGACGTCTGTAGGTGACGTGCAACGTCGTAAGTAAGGACAGTCAAATTAAAAAAAAAAAAAAAAAACAAAAGTCATTTATTCAAACTAGGCTGAGAAATCAGAATCAAATTTACATAAGACAGTCCCCCAAAAACGCCCACCCTTCACCACTTCCTAGTGCATAAGCTGGGAAGAAGAAGTGGCGCTACAAACTCACCAGCAGCACAGCTGTCTGTTCAGTTGAAAAAACTTGATTCTATATAATAGTGCATATTATTATGCTAAAATAATTTACATCACCACAAATTGCAATACAACTCATAAAATAAAAACATTTTAAAGAGTAGATTATGTCAACAATAAATGAAAACAAAATTAAAATAAATTGACTTACAGTCAAATAAAATAATCCAACAATTATATGCTCATATAGTATCGTGTAGTCTAAAATAGTCTAAAATAATTGTTTGTTCCTTGGGGTACATTGGAGTAGCTTAATTAGTCCCAAGCCTTTTTGTCGTCTAAGTAATCTTTAACTTTATAGAAACCTTTTTGACATAGTTTCTGTTTAATAAATGATTTAAATTTATTGAGGCTCAGTTCTTTGACATGGCTTGGGAGTTTGTTGTAAAAACGTATACTTTGGCACTTAAATGAATTACTAATTTTTTGGAGCCTAGTCCTCGGCACAATAAATAAATCTTTGTTTCTAGTATTTAAGCTATGAATGTCGCTGTGTTTAGAATATAGATTTATATTCTTTTCACATAAATCAGGTTCTCATAAACATATTGAGACGCGACTGTCATTATGTTTATTTCCTTAAATTTATCCCTCAGTGAATGCCTACAAGGTTATAAATTGCTCGAATGGCACGTTTCTGCAGCACAAATATAGCCTGAAAGTCGGCTGCATTTCCCCACAACAAAATGCCATACGACATTACACTATGGAAATAACTAAAGTATACTAATCGAGCTGTTTCTACATCAGTCAAATGACGGATTTTATACACCGCGTAGGCTGCAGAACTTAGCCGCTTCGACAATTTGGTTATATGTGGGCCCCACTGAAGCTTCGAATCCAAAGTAATACCTAAGAACACAGTGGTGTCCACAAGATCCAATTCTGTCCCATTTACTAGTACATTGGTTTTCACCTGTTTAACGTTAGATGTTAGAAATCTAATACATTTAGTCTTTTTCTCGTTTAAAAGTAAATTATTAACACTAAACCAATGCACTATTTTAGAGAGAGCATTATTCACATCGTCAATAACTGTCTGTTGTCGCTTAAGCTTAAATATAAGTGACGTGTCATCTGCAAATAACACTATTTCAAGACAGTTCTTTATAAGGCAAGGTAGGTCATTAATATATACGAGAAATAAAAAAGGGCCAAGAATTGAGCCCTGCGGAACTCCCATAGTGACAATAGAACCCGGAGATCGCTTGCCGTTAACGTCCACTCTTTGGATCCTATTATCCAAATAAGAAATAAGAAGATAGGCACACGATTTAAACAATAAGAAATAAGAAGATAGGCAGTGTTTCTAACACCATAGTGATGCAATTTCCTGACCAATGTATCATGAGAAACACAATCGAAAGCCTTAGATAAGTCACAAAAAATGCCTAGGGCATCATGTGACTCCTCCCAGGCCTCAAAAATATGTGAAAGAAGCTCAACACCAGCGTCGGAAGTCGAGCGACCCCTTGTGAAACCGAATTGCTTACTGTTTAATAACTTATGTTTATTAAAATGTCTTTGCAATTGATCTAGCATCAATTTTTCAAATATTTTACTAAAAGTAGGAAGCACAGAAATAGGTCTAAAGTTCGTGGGGTCTGATGTGCTGCCCGATTTAAACAAAGGTATTATTTTACTACTCTTCATTAAGTCAGGAATTACACCACAGTCAATACATTTATTAAAAATAATTGCTAATTCAGGCGCTACAGTGTTGATAATGCATTTTGCAATTTCTACGGAATTTCCCCATAGATCAGCAGTTTTTTTAACATTGAGTGTATTGAAAGTTTTA
Organism: Agrochola macilenta; assembly: GCA_916701695.1. NCBI lineage: Eukaryota > Metazoa > Arthropoda > Insecta > Lepidoptera > Noctuidae > Agrochola > Agrochola macilenta. Next base: position 294,370 of record OU753579.1, read on the forward strand.
ATAATATCTCGAGCACGAGCCTGTCAGCTATCATCATCAGCACGCTGTTGGGGCTGCCGCGCACCCTGCGCACCAGAGACGCGCACCTCTTACGCATCGTTGCATAGAAGCAGTCGACGCTAGCTTCGGCAAACATGCCTGAGGCACTACAGTGTCGCGGCAGCCCCATCAGCGCTCTGAAAGCGTTGTTATATTGGACGCGGAGGGCTTCGTATGCTTTTTGGGTGTGATTCTTAGATAAAGAGGTGCTTGAATCTGTAAACTCGGCGGTTTTTCTGGGCATAACAGTAGATGCCAAACTTCAGTGGGGCCCACATATATCGAGCCTAGCGGGAAGGCTCAGTTCAGCCGCCTACGCCGTCAGGAAAGTAAGACAATACACTGACGTCGATACAGCTCGGTTAGTCTATTTTAGTTATTTTCATAGCGTTATGTCCTACGGTCTTCTGCTGTGGGGCAAAGCTGCTGATATTCAAAATATATTTGTTCTTCAAAAACGAGCTGTTCGTGCTATTTACCAGCTTGGTGCCAGAGTTTCTCTGAGAGATTTTTTCAAAGATATTGGTATCCTCACGGTGGCATCTCAATTCATTTTTTTTTTTTTTTTTTTATATAGGGCATCTCGCAGTTAACCTCTGAGGAGGTCGTAGCTGCTTAACCGGACTTTCCTGTGGCTGCCTTAAGCTTCTACACTTAAAGCCTCCAGCCAGGGGCATAAACTATTCTAATTAAAACTAGGCGAACGCTCGCTAAGGGCACCCCCTGTGGGGTACGGACCTCGGCTTAGGGCGTCGCTGGGGGGAGGACAGCAAGATGGGACAGGCTGGATCAAACATAGATTATTATTATTCGGGGAATTTAAGACTACGGGCTCAGCTTCGACGCGGGCTGGCGCATCGTCGAGCAAGGGTCGGGGGGGAGTATCATTTACTCGGGAGGGACGCGGTCGCGGACCTCTGCGGCGAGGTCGGAACGTGTGTCGGTGTGTGTGTTTCTTTACTGTACTGGTGGCCCTATTGCTCTCCTGGAGGAGGGTTATGGGGTCATCTGGGTCGTTGAGAACATGCCTTGGACGGCGGATTTTACTTATTCCAGAGGGAATATAACTGGCGGCCTTCACAACTAGAGGGTTGCGATGTATTGCGGCTTTATCAAAATAACGCGTTGCATTGCGTTTTAGAAATTGGGCTATTGTGGGGATTTTAAGGTCGAGATGGAGGATCTCGTTCCTAACATACCAGGGGGAAGCCGTCGCCATTCGAAGGAAACGGTTTTGGAGGGTCTGCATCTTATGGAGATGGTATGGTTTGGCTTGTGCCCAGGCGGCACACGCATAGGTCATAATGGGTCTAATGCACGCCGTGTAGGTACGCAATTTGCACCTGAGTGACAATTTGCTTCGTGCATTGAGAACGGAGTGGAGCCTACCGAGAGCGAAAGCGGCTCGCGAGCGTGCCTGCTTTATGTGCTCGGAGAATGTGAGTTTAAAATCGAGGACCACACCTAGATATTTGGCTCGCTTCTCCCAGGGGATCGGCTTGTCAAACATGGTGATTGGTCGGGGGAGCGTGTTAATAAGTTTTTTGAGTCTCGGTTTCTTGAAGAGAACCGCTTGACTCTTATCGGGATTGACCTCGATTCTCCACTTTCTGAACCACTTGCCGAGCTTGTCGACTGCGGTTTGGAGAGTGAGAGCTATCGCGTCGGGGCTTCTGCCTGAATAGTAAATGGCCGTGTCGTCTGCGAACAGAGCCAACTGCGCCTTGTTACTTTTAGGGATATCGCTGGTGAACAGCGTGAAAATGAGAGGAGATAGCACGGAGCCCTGAGGGACACCCGCGCGTAAGGGTCGGGGGGAGGAGAGCGCTCCTTCGATGCGATAGCGGAAGGTGCGATTCGACAAAAAGTCTCGTAAGATGAGCACGAGACGATCTGGCACACCGAGTTTGTAGAGCTTATATAATAAGCCGTTGTGCCAGACTTTGTCAAAAGCTTTCGCTATGTCGAAGAAGATAGCACCCGTCATCAAGCCGCGCTGGAAACCAGCGCTTATGTCCTCGATGATGCGGTGGACCTGATGCACGCTAGAGTGCTGAGTTCGAAAGCCGAACTGTTCGTTGGGAATAAGGCCCTTGGTCTCGGCGTATTCTCTGAGACGCTTATAAATAAGCCTCTCATAGATTTTGCAGAGAACCTTGAGCAGACTAATGGGACGGTAACTAGAAGGCTCAGACTTGGGTTTGCCTGGCTTCGGGATGCCGATGACGTTGGCTTCTTTCCACGTTTGTGGGAAGATATTGTTGCTTAGGGCACCATTGAAGATGGTGGCCAATAACATTATCAAGTGGGCAGGGAAAAGCTGGACCACTCTGTTGGTGAGTCCGTCTGAACCGGGGGCTTTACGAGCTTTAAGACCCTTGATGATATCGTGCACTTCGTCTGGAGTGACGGGAGACAGAGGATTCTCAGGGTCTTCTACGGGAGGGAGAGAGGCTCTACGTTTGACTTCCGCGTCTACCTCTGCGAGGTGAGCTTGGTCTACTGGTAGGGAGCTGGGTGAGCACTGAGCTTCTAGACTGTCGGCTAGGCACTCGGCCTTGTCGACGTCGTCGAATGCAATGGTCTTATCGGGGCGTACTAATGGGGGCATGGAAGTGACTTGCGGGGACTTGAGTTTCCTCTGAAGTTCCCAGAAGGCTAGGTGGGTAGGCTCTAACTCGCTCAGCATCTTATCCCAGCCCGCGTTACGCAGCTCCGCTACGCGTTTCCTTACAGTTCTCTGTAAGTAGCGCATATGGGCTTTGTTCGCGTCGCAGGGAAAGCTACTGTACGCACGGATAGACGCGTTCTTCTCAGTCAACAGATTACGTACATCGTCAGGTAGCTTCCAGCGACGGTCATCCGTCACTGTGACTTCCCTTGAACATTCGTTCACGACAGATTGTATGTGATCCGTGAATGAGTCGATCGCGGCCATCGTGTCCGAGATAGAGTCAAACTGATCGGGGATGTTATCTAATTGGGGGGACGTGTTGGATTTCAGCTGGGTGCTTACTTTCTTCCAGTCCGTTACCTTTTTAGTGACGGGAGGTTGATTGGGGTCGGAGAGACCTATGCGCGGGGCCAGTCTTATGACTATGGGACGGTGATCAGAGTTAAGCTCGTGTACCGTCTCTATTGAGTCTAAACGTAGATTGACGTTCTTAAGGAGCGCCAAGTCTAGGACATCGGGTGTATGGTTAGGGTTATGAGGGTAGTGGGTTGGGGTCATCGGAGCGATGACATCAAAAATCATAGAGGCAGAGAGGTCAAACAGGTGTTGTCCTCTGGTGGAGGTTCTGGTACTATTCCAGGAGGGATGCTTGGCGTTGAGATCGCCCGCCATGATAACGGAGTCACTCAGGCCAAATAAGATAGAGAGATCGTTTGCAAAGAGTCGGGGGTCCTCTGAAGTGGGTTGGGGAGGAAGGTAGACCGATATAAGGGTGATCGGCTGATGGCCTGACATGCCTAGGTGGCAGATGGAGACTTCTAATACTGAGAGCGGGGGAGGATCCATGGGGATGCAATAGAGGTCTTTTTTATAATAGATAAGGGTGCCGCCCTTGTGACAACGAGTCCTATCGTTGCGAACTACACGATAGTTAGCGATTGACGGATCTCGTTTATTAGGTTTGAGGAAGGATTCCTGTAAGAGGAAGACGTCTATGTGGTGATCGCGGAGGAATTTTTCGATCTCGTCGCGTTGGCCATTAATGCCGTTTGCATTGAAGATGCCTAACATGAGGGATCGGGGTTTGAACCTAGCTAAGATGGTGTTAGACATTGTGGGTTCTATGGGAGGCGCGGGATGTCAGAGCACGCGTAATGTCTGGATACGCGTTGTAAATAGCTTGGATCTTTATGAGATCACAGGCGTCTTGGGCGGCCTCAAGTTGACTGGCCATTTGGAAAGCGCGAGGAGAGAGGAATGTCATCGCGGAGGAAAGGACATTTTGAGGCATGCTAGAAGAGGCTACGGGAGTGTTCGCGGGTTGCGGACGCGGTGCTATAGGAGCAGGTGCGGGCTTATTAAGGGGCGCGGGGGGGTGATAACGGGGGCCCATAAGGGGGGGGATGGTGGGGGGTGGGGGTTGGAAGGTAGCCATGGCTGGAAAGGCCTGCTGGTGGTGGAGGTAATTCCACGGAGTGGGCCTCTGAGGGCTTAATCTCTCAGGAAGTTGAGAGGATGGGATTCTATAATTTGAGGGAGTTTCCCTCTGTAGATGGGCGCCTGCGCGCTTGGTCAGTTTAGGGGATGACGACTTGGGAGCTTTGGGACAGCCACGGTAGTTGGCAGGGTGGCCCTCTTGCCCGCATAGCACGCAGCTAGGTGGCGTGAGGCATTGGGAACGGTCTTTTGGTCGGGAGCACTCAGAAGTGCCATGCGCGCCCAGGCACTTTACGCACCTGGGAGTCGCGTGGCAAAACTTTTGAGAGTGACCGTAGAGTTGGCAATTGTGACATTGCCCTACTATGCCATTTTTCCTGGGTTTCTCGATCTCGAGACCCGTGAGGTGGCAGATAGATTTAACTTTAAATATAGGGTGATAACCCTGTACTGGGGGACAGATAACTAGTACCATGTCGTATTGCTCTCCGCCTCTAGCGCGGTGCATACGATGGACTTCATCGACTGGAATATTTTGCGACTGAAGGTCGGCTAAAATATCTGCGGCTAATATTTCGCGTGGCATCCTTTTGATGACAACGCGGGTCTGTTTTTCCTCTGGGAGAGAGAAAGTGTGGAATGCTACCTTTCTCTGTCTCAGAAGACTAGTGAGGTCCCTATAATCGCGGGACGTAGGGACATTTACTTTAATACCCTGTTGGGTGTTCCTAGCGTTGGTGTATGCGATTTTTTGGTCGCAACACCATCTAGAGACGTCCGTCCACTTGCCCTTGTCCTGTATGAACACGGGTGGTGGCGGAGGGACCTTCTTAGGGCCAGAATTAGGTGGGATGGGAGTATCCTGCGAAGAGGATGACGCGATCGGGCGGGGGTCGGGGGAGGGGGTATCCTGCGAAGAGGATGACGCGGTCGGGCGGGGGCGGGGGAGGGGGAAGCTACGGTAGTGCAAGTAGCGGGTGGGGCTGGGGATAGCGGGGAAAGTGAGAATGAGTCACGATCCTCAAACGCTACTACTTTGCTGGCCTGGGTGGAAGATTGTTTCTTATTCTTCCGCTTTTTCCCTTTTCCGTTGACTGGGGTGAACCCATCGTCATCAGAGTGGGATGAAGCGGAGGAAGAAGAAAATCTAGCCTCAGGTTCCGAGCTGTACGGGTAAGGGGTCGTGACGCGTTTCGTTGAAACGACTGGTTCGTCTGTGTCCATAGACATCAGCGGGCTAAGAGGGCTATCTAGCTGGGGAGAGCATGGGCTGTCAATGCTGCTTTCAGCGATGATAGGATCGGAGGGAATTTTCTGAGTAGGCCGTCGTAGTGCAATGATTTCCGGGCCATACTCATCTTTCAGGGAGGGCGAGACGGTAATTATCCTTTTAAGGATGCTAGTGAGGGCTGCATTGTCGCTTTTAAGCGACTTAATGTCGTCTTGAAGAGACTTCAATAATGCCTCCATTATAATGGCTTTAATTAATTTAATTTATAAGAGGAATGGTTCCTATTTCTCCTAACAATTTCTAACACTAACTCCCCGGGCGGATTGGCCGGGGATGTGTAAACCCTCCCTGTCGGGTATAGACAGGGAGGTTGTGTACTTAATGGTGAGCCCTAAGCTTGCTTTTGCCCGTTGCCTATCTTATTGTGCAACGGGGTCCTAACCAGTCTAGTGTGCCGGGTGTAGACACACCCGATCGACACTAGGTGAGTCGCTGTGAAGGGAAAACTGTCACCAATGTCGACTAGGAGATCCCCCAAGGCCGAACACTGGGACCCGTCCAACTGATTGCCTAGCCCTGAAGGGGTTCGGCGGGTGTAATTGGGGCAACACCCTCTCGGTTTCGTTGGCACCGTATAGGTTTCCACCGAGAACCACGAAACTGTGGATTTTACCCAGAAGGGGCCAAAAACGCGACGATTACGTTTTGAAACAACTCTGATTTAGAAATATTTATTAATTGTGTCTTGAAAAAGACAAACAATTAATAGGTCGATGATAGTCCACAGACTATAGAAGAACTCGTCGCAGGGCGCGACGATAGACGGCTCGGGAACCACTGCAGGAACCGCAGCAGGAACCACTGAGCCGGAAACAGGAATCTCGTACACACTGCGCAGCACGTCCGTCCGCGAGCGGTGTCGAGCGTAGAGTGCATCTCAATTCATCTTCGCCAATATCTTATATATTAGGCAAAATATACACTTATACACTAAAAACAGTGATTTTCACAATGTTAACACTAGAAATAAGGACAAACTACGAGCTCCCTTTCACCGGCTTCATAAGGTTCATAACTCATTTGTTGGGCTTGGTATAACCTTTTATAACAAGCTACCCTCTTCTTTGCTAGATTTGCCTTTTAATGCGTTTAAAACGAAAGTAAAATCGAATCTTTGTTCAAAGGCATACTATTCTATCAACGACTACTTAAATGATAAGAATAGTTGGTCGCTGTGATTAACTCAAGACAATGTTTATGTTCTTTCTCCAGCTTACGTACTGACAAGTTGTATGAGTTTATATAATTGTTTATTTTATTTGACTTTTTAAGTCAAGTTATTTTAATTTAACTTCAATTTATTTTTGACAATATCTACTCATCACACTGTTTTTTTATGAGTTGTATTGCAATATGTGGTTAGCTAGTGACCTCGACAATTGATCATATTATTTACTGTTATTAGTAATTAACTCTTTGTTTATTTATTTTACATCGATGGTCCTAGCTTATTATTTATAACTTCCAGTTACAACTATATGTAAGCGGGCACGCCCTTTATGCCTGGAGGCTTTTTTATTTAGATATTAATTCTGTTTACGTTTAGTTTTTTTATTTCGGCCTGAGTATCGATGATTGATTGGTTGAGTTCTCGATGATTTTGTTTGGTATATTGGCGTGTGCTAGCTAACATATGGCTAATAATTTGAATTATGTTTTGTGTTGCGTAATGTAAATTATTTTGAATACTATTATATAGAATCTTTTTTTTTGGTTCTTCTAACTGAACAGACAGCTGTGCTGCTGGGGAGTTTGTTGCGCCACTTCTTCTTCCCAGCTAATGCACTAGGAAGTGGTGAAGGGTGGGCGTTTTGGGGGACTGTCTTATGTAATTTTGACGTTCGAAAAGTGCTGATTCTCAGCCTAGTTTGAATAAATGACTTTTGAATTTGAATTTGAATTTGAATTTGAATTTGAATTCACCCACAGGCTGCACGTGTAAAATGAGGTACAATAAGCTCTAAAAAGTGTTTGCTTCACCGACTTGGAACAACGTGCAAACCTGCGGGCTATCATATTAGCTCTAATTGACAATGCCCTCCGCTCCCTCTCGATATCAGTATCGTCTCTGAGACCGATAGTAACCAAATGCCTTAGGTATTTGAAGTGGTTCACTTTTAGCAAGGGAACCCCGTACAGTTTGATGGGCGGTACTGTTATAGGACATTTTGAGCCGGCCTCAAACACCATAAACTGACTTTTCGTGACATTGTATTTCAGACCGTGTTCTTCAGCATATGCCTCACATATCTCCAACAATGTTCTTATGCCACAAACCGATGCGCTCAGCAGCACCATGTCGTCCGCATAGCTGATATTATTCAGGCACACTCCATCAATATGGCAACCGACATGATGACTGCTGAGAGCAACAATCAGTGCATCAACATATAAGTTAAAGAGTGCGGGGGAGCTCAACCCTCCCTGCCTCACCCCACACTCCAACCCATATGGTTCCGACAGAGAACCCGCCCATTTCACGCTATTGATCTGGCCTCCATATCAACATTTAAACAAGTTAATCAGTTCTGTGGGGAAATCTATGTTCTCCAACTTCTTCCATAGAATGTCATAAGAGACCAGATCAAAAGCCCTGGATAAGTCGAGAAAGCACGCGTACACTGGAGTATGTCTGTCCGTATAATACCTGACGGCATGCTTAAGACACAGTATAGCAGTCTCTGTGGACAATCCTGGGCGAAAACCAAACTGATTATCGTGCAGATGCAAATATTCATTTAACTGTGTGTCAAGCAAGCCGTCAAGCACTCTCGCAATAATAGTCGCCAATGAAATAGGCCTGTAATTACCCTTATCTGACAGGTCCCTGTTTTATTTTTCACTACAGGCACTACGATTGTCTTAATGAGTTCAGAGGGTAAGTATGCATGACTAATACAAAAACTAAAGAGCATTGCCAACACTCTAGGTAGGTGATGTCCACCCTGCTGAAGATGTTCAACGCTGAGACCGTCATGGCCAGGGGACTTGCCTCTGGACATTGAATTAACAGCACACGCTACATTTTTAGAGCTAATTCTCGTACCTACCTGACCACAACATGTCTCAACATTAAACATCCCCAGTGAAGGCGGCCCGAGAGGCGATTTCACATGAAAATGTTCTCTAAAGAGATTGGCAATGTCCTTGGGGTCACTCAACCCATTGACGCCTACGGGGAGGCCAGGCCGATGTGCCATTTTATTCGTGCCTTTCCAAAAGTTACGGAAATCCTTTTTTAAATGATGTGAAGCAAGGATATCCATTTTAATCTGGTGCTGATGGTCTTGGCACCATTTAAGCCTGGACTTAAAAATCCTTCTGCTCTGACACATCTCATTGTAAGCAGGCCCAGTTGAAGGCCCCCCGCATCGTTGCCAATCACGAAACTGCAACCTGGCCACCCCGTACGCCTCACTTACGTGCCTATTCCACCCCACAATGCATCGCGAATTACCCCTGCGTCGCGCACTTCCACGACCTACAGCCGCAGACTCACTGAGTGCAGTCACAATATCTCCATACAATTTCTCTATAACCGATCTATGATTAGGCTCATTACAATAATTATCTGCACAATGAATAAATTCTGATGGAAAATCAATTAATTTTAATTTACTGTTGCATTCTATTTGGTACAATTTAATCTGTTCACAAGTTCTTTCTCCCCATAACACACCCGTATTAATATTATTTATGACATTTACTTTTGGCGTTAATAAATTAAGTTTACATTCAAGTACGAGAGGGTAATGGTCAGACCACGTAATATTATAATTAACATAAACACTGAAAACGGAACACAGTGCGGATCGCGACACCTCACAGTGGTCAAGCCACCTTTTCGAGCCATGAGCCTCACTAACAAAGGTATAAGTGCCCGACTGAACACCTAACATATTAACATCAACACACACCCAGTCTTGATCATGACAGAAGTTAGTAAGTTCATTATAAAATAATTCACTAGGATGTGCATTAAAGTCACCTAATAAGTAAACAGAATCTATCCCATATTCATCTATAATTGCACTCACCCTGCCAAGGCAATCCGTAAACTCAGGCAAATTACTAAGCGCGTCCGTAGGCATGTATACACTTAGCACGATAATCGGCCTATCGGCCGTCACTATTTTAACTGCACACACACGTGGATTATCGCACGAAACAACACTCACATTCTGGCATACGCTGTCTCCACATCAGAGCTACGCCGCCGTACGGTCGACCGCGCAGCATCCCCATCGACGTGTCCACTGCAGATGTACCAGTAGTGCTAAACTCGGGGTCTATAGTGCCCAGAAAGGGTAATTCATCCGGCATTAGCCACGTCTCCTGCAGTGCTATTATATCCGATGTCCGACATAATTCTCTGACACTGTCAACAGTACGTTTAACACTCTTGCAATTAAAACTTGTCAAAGTATAAGTTTCGTGATTCACAATTTTATTAGAAGTGGGCCGTAACTTATCCATTATTTATTTGTACTTAAGTCGTCAACAAATAGAGATCTGTTCGATTTTTGGCGATTAAAATGGACAAATCGTCTGAATATGATGCCCTGTGGCCACAAATTTTCATCCAAATACAATGGTAATTTGGATTCGGAAACTAAGAACTTGTATGCAATATGATCCCTTATTTTCTTCATCAGTATTTTCTCCAGAGAAACCGAGTCCTGTGTCTTGGAGCGGATGTAATTCACTATCTCGATTTCGGGCGTTTCACTATGAATATTAGTGATAAATATGGGAACTTTCCTATCTGCTGCTCTAAATTGGCACTCCACATCTCTCGCTACGCCCGTTTTGCCCACATAACGGTATTTAGACGGCTTCTTCTTATATGACACTTTTTTTCACCCGTCACCGTTATTGTTTACATTGCACGGCGCATCACACTGGTCCTTTACATCGTTGTCGGTAACAGCACCTGCGATTGTTACAGGCAAAATCAGCTGACTCGCTCGCGTTCCAAACACAGTGGTGTTTCTCGAGCGCTCAGTCGTCGTCGATGACGACGGCGGCGTCACTGCTACACTTGCCACAACACCACCGGTCGAACATACACTCGTTACCTGCGCGTGAGTCATCGCCATATATATATAACCATGATGAAACTTTTAAAGAATTTGTTAAGAAATATTCTAAAACTTTTAAAAGAGCCTGATCCTCAGCGAAAGCCATACACATTAAAAATAAAATAATATATTCTGGAAATAAAATTAAAACAACCTGGAATATTATTAATTCAGAAACGGGAAGAACGACGGTACGGAATCGTGACTTCCATCTAAAAATCAATGATGTAGATATTAAGGCAGACGTGGAGGTGGCAACTGAGTTTGAAAATTACTTCACTAATATTCCCATTTTAACAACAAAAACTCTGTCATCGTCGTCCCCCACTTCTGCTTACTCAATACTAAAAGAATGTGTACCAGAATGTGACAAACTTTTTGAATTTACAATTGCTTCTGCTAAAGACATTATAGAATCTTTTAAAAATCTTGATGTAAAAAAAACTGCTGACCTTTGGGGATTATCAGTACATACCATATCTTCAATAATTGATGTTATTCCACCCTTTTTATCAATTATTTTTAACTCTTGTATTGCATCTGGTGTATTTCCTGATCTGATGAAACTTAGCAAAGTGATTCCACTGTTCAAGTCTGGCAGCACAACTGATCCTACGAATTTTCGGCCTATTTCGATATTACCTACATTAAGCAAAATTTTTAAGAAATTAATTTTAAAACTTATGTTAAAACATTTCAATGCACATAATTTACTACATCTAAAACAGTTTGGTTTTACAAAGGGTCGTTCAACTACAGACGCAGGCGTGGAATTACTGAAGAGCATATTCGAGGCCTGGGAGGAGTCGCAAGATGCTCTTGGCATTTTCTGCGACTTGTCCAAGGCCTTCGATTGCGTACATTATGATACACTCATCAGGAAACTGTACCACTATGGTGTGAGGGACAAGGCTCTCGACCTTCTGACCTCTTACCTGAACAACAGAATTCAGAGGGTCGATGTAAATGGCAAGAGATCTGCAGGATCTACGGTCACCATGGACGTTCCGCAGGGTTCAATTCTAGGTCCTTTCTTATTTTTGATTTATATAAATGACTTACCTTACCACATAAGGGATTATCACAAGATCGTATTATTCGCAAATGACACTTCCCTTATTTTCAAAATCAAACGTCAGTTAGTCAACTTTGAACAAGTTAACGATGCACTCTCTAAAGTTGTGCAATGGTTTAATGTAAATAATCTTCTCCTGAACGAAAACAAGACTAAACTCATTAAATTTTCAACGCCAAATGTCAGGCAGCTAACTACCAATGTTCAAGTTAATGGAATAGAGTTGGACCCTGTTGAGTCAACAGTTTTTCTTGGAATAGGAGTAGGACCGTTAATTTAACTCCTAGTATACTGCGCTCCATTGCTCGTTGGCAGACCTTGAGTTTGGACTTCTGGATGTTAGTCAAAGACCAAGTTTGTGCACCATAGGATAAGACGGGAAGAATACACATGTCCATGAGCCTGCGTTTCAGTGCCATTGGCAACTCACCCTTGAATAGTTCCTTCATGGACCAGTAGGTCTTCCAGGCGTTTTCTGTTCGTCTTGTGATTTCTTTATCTTGCCTTTTGGAATTGGAATAACTATTGACGGTAAATTACAATGGGGCCCACACATAGAAAAATTGTCAGGAAGGCTTAGTTCGGCCGCCTATGCTGTTAAAAAAATTAGACAGATAACTGACGTCGATACAGCCAGAATTGTTTATTTTAGTTACTTTCATAGTCTTATGTCATATGGGATTCTTCTCTGGGGAACCTGTTCGGACATTAACTCTATCTTTGTTCTACAGAAAAGGGCTGTTCGAGCCATTTACAACCTAGGTCCGAGAGATTCCCTTCGAGAAAAATTCAAAGAAGTAAATATTCTGACTGTAGCCTCACAATATATATTTGAAAACCTTTTGTATGTACACAAAAACATATCAAATTTTAAGAAAATGTCCGATATTCATAGTATAAATACCAGGAATAAACACAACCTTGCTGTACATCACACTCGTCTCCACAGAGTAGGCAACTCGTGCATGGGTCAATGTATGATACGCTTTTACAACAAACTTCCCATTGACATTCGAAACTTACCCATTAAACGATTAAAAAATTGTATTAAAATCAAACTTTGTAAAAAAGGGTAGGTACTATAAAATTTCAGATTATTTAGAAGATAAAAAAGCTTGGGATTGAGCTGCTCGCTCTGCTAAACCTTGTGATAAAACCATAAAACTTGACATTAGAATTATTTAGTAAAATCATCAAAATATACCAGTTTTATTTAAACATTCATATTATTGAATATTACATTCAAAATGACATGATTACTTTGTAAAGTATTATATTTTTTAATTACCTATTGTGAATGTGAGGACTATGTGGATATTTTAATTTTTAATGTTTTTTTTTTGTTTTCTCTACTCAGTTTTTTTATTTCCTTTCTCAGATAGTTTTAATAATGGTCTGACGGTTTGAGTAGTTTATGCGGCCTACCCAAATGTCCTTTCTTTGGTATGTTCGTCGAGTTGAGCTCCTTATGATCTGAGTGGATCTCCACGATTACTGACAAATGCTTGCACTGACTGGACAGGTCCACTCAAATCTGTGTGGTTCTTTTTCTCAAAAGACCATTTCAGACACTAATCTACATGGTCCTCATATGGCTTGACCAAGATTATGTCTGTACTTTAAAAGAGACTGTGACCTCTGAGTTTGTTTCGGCCTTTCTTCTCAGAGTAGTCGGATAGGAAACGCCGAACTCATCTAGCAAATATTAATTATATATTTTTTAATATGACGTGTAAAAGTGATTCCTATATCCTATTTACAGAATAAACAATTTCATTTCATTTCATTTCATTATACACCTCCATCGGTTAACACCGTTGTGGAGCAAGATGATGCCACACATTACCCCGTAGAATTTCTGAATTCGCTAACGGCAAGTGGACTTCCGGCGTCCATCATTCAGCTGAAGGTTGGTGTCCCGATTATGATTTTTCGGATCTGAACTCCACCGAAGCTGTGTAATGGAACCCGGCTCAAAGTCGTGTCTTTGCAAAGAAACGTCATCGGTGAAAATTCTAACAGGTTGCAGCGTTGGCGAGACAGTGTTTATACCGCGTATACCACTAATTCGCCACAGTTACGTCTTCCAGTTTGTGCAGTTCCCTGTCAGTATTGCTTTGCGATGATCATCAACAAGTCACAGGGGCAGACAGACACTGAAGGCTGCGGGTGTTGACCTCAGGACAAGCTGTTTCTCCCACGGACAACTGTACGTCGAGGCGGGAGCCTCACCAGTCTGACTCTCTGTATATTTTGTCTGTTGAATACAAAACTACAAACGTACATAGTATACAGGGAAGTTTTATAAAAATGTGGCTGTTATTGTAGTATATTAAGTAGTTAGTAAGTAACATTTAGTCAACGCAAAGTACCTATTTGTTACTAGATGTATACGTGTGGAAGCTTGTAATTAGCAAATTTTCCTACCTATGAATGATTTTAATTGTGTTGTTAGTCTGTAAGCTTTCTGTAAAATAAAATAAATATTGTGGTGTGTCCTAACATATTATTATTGGTCATGATATATTAAGGACTGGCTGCACCCCGCGGCTTCACCCGCACGGCATAAGTCTCGATCCCGTGTCCCGTGGATACTTTTTATCCAGTTAGTACGTTTCCGTGTGATAATTTCCGACCTCCATGCAAGCGAAGCCGCGGGAAAAAGCTAGTACTTATAATATAAAGTTTTCCTTATAAATAATACAGTGATGGTCACCGTAGGTATTTCAGAAATAAATAAAAACTAACTAACTAACTAACACATGCAGCCATTTGTGCTCATTACATTAGAGGAATTATAACAATAAGTACGTATTGACTGTGTAATAAAATATTATCAATAGGTACCTACCAAAATGTTGAGTTTATTTATACTTTTCATAATTATAATATTCAAAGCTGAAGCTCGGCGCCTGTGCAATGGTAAGAATTATTTAGCTAACTGCTTATTAAATGACCTCAAACAGCCCAAGGATTGCGTATAGTACAAGTGTTCTTCTAACTGAACAGACAGCTGTGCTGCTGGGGAGTTTGTTGCGCCACTTCTTCTTCCCAGCTAATGCACTAGGAAGTGGTGAAGGGTGGGTGTTTTGGGGGACTGTCTTATGTAATTTTGACGTTCGAAAAGTGCTGATTCTCAGCCTAGTTTGAATAAATGACTTTTGAATTTGAATTTGAATTTGACACCCACATTCCGCCAGTTATGTGTATAGGTGGCGAGCCCATTTCCATCAAGGGGGTGCAGATCCAGACTACGGACTGCTACTGAGAAATTCTTGATGGAAGGCCTAGTATTACTTTGCCCGACCTGGAAACCCAGGAAATAGGGCACAGGCTGCTAGAAGAAATAGGGCACAGGCTGCTAGAAGAAATAGGGCACAGGCTGCTAGAAGAAATAGGGCACAGGCTGCTAGAAGAAATAGGGCACAGGCTGCTAGAAGAAATAGGGCACAGGCTGCTAGAAGAAATAGGGCACAGGCTGCTAGAAGAAATAGGGCACAGGCTGCTAGAAGAAATAGGGCACAGGCTGCTAGAAGAAATAGGGCACAGGCTGCTAGAAGAAATAGGGCACAGGCTGCTAGAAGAAATAGGGCACAGGCTGCTAGAAGACATATTCAGCCGCGGACATAACAGTAGTACCTACGTACTTACCTGCAATTATGGAATTCCAGTCCATGAACATTTTGCTTCGGGAGATCGCCACACAACGTTCTTCTTCTTTTCGTGTGGTTAGTGACTAACCTGGTGTCGGAGTTTTAAAGCCGCCCATGGGCCTCTGACTTGGCTTCACATGACGTCGAGAAATATCATCTCTCAGGCATGCCGGTTTCCTCACGATGTTTTCCTTCACCGTTTTTGAAGCAAGTGATAATTTATACAATACGCGCATGAATCCGAAAAGTCAGAGGTGCGTGTCTTGGGTTCGAACTCGAGACCTATGACTTGGCAGTCTGACGGTCATACCACTAGGTTATCACTGCTTGCAACACAACGTTGAAACGCATTTATATTACACCCGTAGATAATGTTTTTAGTATTTTTAACCGACTTCCAAAAAGGAGGAGGTTATATGTTCGACGCGTATGTATGTTCTTTATTTTTGATTTTTTTTTATTCATGTCCGTCAATTTCTCCGTCAATTGTGGACCGATTTTGATTTTTTTTATTTGAAAGGGTATGCTCCCGGATTGGTTCCATATAAATTGTATTAACTTTGCATGGATAGTTTTTGAGTAAGCTTCAATAATACGTATTTTTCCCACTTAGTATATGTATGTGGATGATAATATGATGATAACTTCCTGTGACTGTTATTTACATAGCAGGTACTGGTATTTGAATTTGTGTGGGGTAGGTACCACAACTAAAAAGTGAAAAATTAAAATTTTACAAAAAAAAAACAACCGACTTCCGAAAAAAAACACTACAAAATGAAAAATAACTTTAATTTCGGAAGTCGGTGTCCTTGTGTTTTGAATTTTCGTTTTTTGCCAAAAAGGTTTTTATTTATGTAGTTTACAGATTTATCGACATTCTTAGTCAAGCAGTAGGTAACTTCCATAGCTCACGGATTTAGCCATCGTAACCAAATTAATTTATACTACATAGGTACTCCTAGTAACCTAACCTGTATAGTTATCGCTAACTCTCGTCACGATAAGTCTCTTAATTTACAAGCTTTTATTTTTAATCGTCAAACTTTTTTTGTTTTTCTTTAAAATTTTAAACTTATCTTATCTATATATACCTAAAACTGCAGTTTTTGAATTTATATATTTCTAAGTAGTCCGTTGGCATGTTTTATACTTATCCCAGTTATACAGGGAAACCTATTATTACCCATACAATACTGTAACACACAAACTCACTGTAACACATACTACATGTATCGCTGTTGGTTGCCTAAATAAAGAAAAAAAAAAAACTCTATGTATTGTATATCGTATCTCTATGTTTTATAATATCGTATGTATTGTGCAGACAGTAAACTTCTAATTCTTTGCAGATCCCGTGGAAATCACATTCAAAATCCATGCAGAGGTATCTAATACAGGTGCCGTAAATATGATTTGTGACCACACTGATAAGTCTGCACCGAGGTACACGGTTCTTGAAGGAGAAGAATTCCATCTCTACATCACACATAACTCCTTTATCAATGAAGTGATGTAAGTAAATGAATAAAGCCTCCTGCAGACTAGCGCGACGCGACACCGGTAATTGTTCTATAGTTTTGTCAGAATCGCGACGCGCCGTCGCGTCGTGCTAGTCTGCACGAGCCTTAACACTTTATTTATATGTTTTTGTTTGCTTCTGCCCATGACTTCGTTCGTGTGGAAGTCGTAAGATACACGATGTATTAAAATAACATCCAAATTTTTATAAAACTCCCTCGGCCCCCAACCCACCGTTGCCGTTGCGCGTTGCATCGCATCGCCTATCCGCGCTTTTACTTCGGTTTCGCTTAGTGTTCTTTCTGATTGTTTTCTTTTTGCTCAGCTTCTAAGAGTCTCAGAGTCGTGGCATTATTTTATATACTTAAAGCTTCCTCAAAAATGAAGCTATCAAATACAAAAAGACAATTATTTTTGTATTTGATAGCTTCATTTTTTCACCCCAATGGGTGAGTGGGGGGAAGACGAAAAACGGGGTAGCACAAAAAGTCGTCTATTAGGCCAGATTCAATGCAGAGTAGACAAATTTTTCGAATACTTTTACGAAATAATAGATAAAATGTTTAATAATAAATAAAGACAATAAACCTAAGATGAGCTCGTGGCTAAGTAATAACAGCCGCATTGGTCGATCTATCAGGTTAAGCTACGCTTGCCGGGGTTGGTCAATGGATGGGTGACCGTCTTTACATACCGAAACTCCTTCGTGCCTCGGAAAGCACGTCGAACGTCACGGGAAAGCCGTTGGTCCCGGCTGTCATTCGTGGATCTTTGACAGTCGTTAAGAGTAGTCAGAAGCCCGAAAGTCTGACACCAGTCTTACCAAGGGGTATCGTATTAACCAGTTACTGGGTTGTGGAGGTCAGATAGGTAGTCGCTCCATGCAAAGTATTGGTGTACAGCTGCATCCGTTTAGACTGGAAGCCGACCCCAACATAGTTGTGTCCGTATGGACTGTGGAGCCATGTCTCATAATTAAACGCGGGTACTACCAACATTTAAAAAATCATGCGGCCACTTCTTCAAATCTTTCTTTAACATCACACACATGCTCCTTCCTGCAAGACAATTCTTGCTCATGTCCTGCTCTTAAAGAAACGAATGTTATAAAATATTTGGGTATCCAGATTGACAGTGGTCTTAATTTTCAACCGCACGTAGACGCACTTACAGCGAGAACGCGAAAATTGATATTTGTTTTCAAAAATTTTCGACATGTGGCGGAAACTAAGACTATTGACACCGTATATTACGCACTAGTTCAGTCAATCCTATCATATTGCATAACAGCATGGGGCGGAGCCCCAAAGACATCTTTGCTTAAGTTGGAGAGGGCACAGAGAGCTGTTCTTAAAGTTAGTCGTAACCTTCCCTTTCTTTTTCCAACGAAAGAACTTTACCAGCAGTGCAAAGTACTAACAGTTCGCCAATTGTTTATCTTAAGTACTATCATTCAAAGACATACTCAACTTCCATACAATCCTTTCGAAATCCTTAACAGGAGACGCAAACACACAGTCTGTAAATCAAGGACCTTCAAAACCAGCTTTAGCCGCAGATTCTTTTGCTTCCTAGGAGACTACCTTTACAACAAAGTTAATAAAGAAATTTCTATTTACTCCCTATCAAAAATAAAGTAAAAAATTGGCTTCAATGTCACGATTATGAAGCCACCGAGAGACTCTTACAAGTCATTTCATAAAAAGCAGCTCGACATGTCCTTCCTACACGACATTAGAGGACCAGTTTGGAGTTTCACACTCACTACACACCCACACCCACACACACACCTTACTTTGCTGTCTAATCTAATTAATTAATTGTTTTGTTTAAAGCTTTTATTTAACTTCCCTTGTTAGTTTTAAATTTGTTTTTATCTTTCTTCCCAACATTAACGTCTGTTATTATATTTGTATTCTGTGACATGTCCGGGTAGTTTGGAGGCCTGGAGAACTGTAACACAGGTATTCCTAGTACAGGCTCCAGTCTCCACAACATCAATGTATTTTGTATACACATTTATGTACTGTACTGACTGTTCATTATGTGGTGGAGAGAATAAACGTTTTTATTATTATTATTATATTATTATTTAGTAGTACTCGTATATTAGCCGATTTAGTAAAAAAAACTAAAACCCTTAAAAAGTTACAGGACGTTTAAGGTAGCTCCTCAAGTCAGACGTCTGAATGGAGGAGCCATCTTGGAACTCGAAAACTAGCCGGGGGATATTTTTTTAAATTTGGTGGGATTTTGTAGTATTTATGCGTAGTCTGTAAAAAAAAACGGTTTAGTAGAGAATTTAAGATAGAACAATGCTTTGATTTTTCATAAAAATCCATCAATTTCACCGCGCTGTTTCTCGGAAAGTAAACAACCAATTATAACAGATTTTAAGTATAATTTTGTAGTAAATGTGTTCTAATTTGTAGTATAAAAATAAAATGGAAAAACTATATAATTTCACTAATACAACACACTTTATGTGGCTCCTCAATCCTGACGGTCTATAGAAAATACATGTACGTAGCTACTAAAGATTTTCAGAAGGGTTGCTATGGGTTTTATTATTCGACTCATTTTTAATTTCTCCCGGTTGTGACGCTACTGGTTTCTAAAAATTATGTTTTCGGTATCTAAAATCTATCGTTCAACTACATTCTGAAAACCAGACAGATTGCTATGAAACAGTTCGGTATATTTTTTGACATAAATAAAAATGGGCCTAGGTCAGACGTGACGCGGAAATTTACGACTTGCCAAAACATCAAGATTTCTGTATGCGTTTACATTTAATGTAATCTATACATACGAGTATAATAAAATCACAGCGAAGTCAAAACTGTACATTGAATATTATTGAAAAAAAGTAATTGCTACGAGGTCCTGGATCGATTGTAATGCCGAAAATATAGTTTTTTGTCTGTTTGTCCGTATGTATGTTCCAGCATCACGCAAATTCTACTGGACAGATTCTGCTCTAATTTGGCATAGATATTCCCTATACTCGTAAGTCTGGTCGAGCTGTAGGGTATAAACTATCACGCTATTTGGTATGGGGGGTGAGTAATGTTAGATTATGTTCGTATTCTTCTCCGAAAATCTTAAAAGGACGCGCCAAAATGTTAGGATATGTTTCGATAGTTACCGATTTAACATTTTAAATGATTATCATCACGCTATACCTTTATGGAGCTAAGCAGTCAATCATGAAATATAAGAACGGCTATTTCAGCTAACTTTCAGCTAACTTTCAACAACATCAAATAACTAAGGGGGTTGCACAACCCTTTCCAAAGCAGTGGTTGATTTTTTGTGACCCTTTTTTTACATTAAATATTACTTTCTTTTTTTCTTTATATTTTTTTTACATTTTTTAATACTAATATGTATATAATAGTCAGTAATTTATTAACACTTAATTCACTTAAAAAGGTGAACTTGGTAAGCAATAAGAAATTGCTACAGATTTGTTGCTAGATTTTAAAACCTGCGTGTAGACGTGAAATTTTGAAGTCGCTACGAGTGTTAGTACTTAGCATTATTTACCAGATATTATGCTCTCTAAAAATTTACTAAGAGAAATAAACGATCACTATGTTTAATATTATTTGCGGTTATTACTTCCCACAGTACAGGACCCATTGTCATTTGCGTTCCTGAGGACAGTTGATGATGCAGAGTATCCCAAATTCCGTGCAGCCTGCGTAGCACGTCACGTTTTCGACGGTGACCAACACCGAGAGAAGGCCAGCGTTAGCAACAATCCCAGTAGTCTGCGGCATTTGTTTGCCATAATTTTAGTGTTTTGTGGAATCGCAAACCCAGTTCTGTTATGAGAGAAATATCGGCATCATCTACTTATCCGAAGACTTTTTACGAACTTTGCGGCGTATTACTGAAGGTGACATTAAACAAAATGATGAACGCGTTATTAACAGCTGTCTTAATTTACATAACAAGACGTGTTAATTTCCATCGGTGGCAATTCTTTCTTATATCTATGGTGGCAATCCACTGATCGAGTATGGGTTACCGGCTCCGCAATCATGGGCAGATCAAGACCGCGGAAATTGGGAATACGCCGCCGAAACTAATTATGATCTAGGCGCCATGAGTACCATCTCAAACCCAAACTCAAACTCAAAGCATTTATTTCAATTAAACCATTTACAGGCACTTTTGAATTGTCAAGGAATCCGTCAGTCAGAAATATGAAGTTAGTTGCCCATTCCAAAGCGTAGTAGGTAGGTACCTATGGAGAAGAACGGGCAAGAAACTCCACGGACACTCTTTTAAATAAATTGTTACAAAGTATTTGTTACATCATTCATGTTGAAATTAAACATGTGAGAACAATGTAGAAAGACGTGCACGTTAGAAGCGTACGTAATAAAAATATAAAACAAAGAACAATTCAAAAATTTAAATCAGCCAAGGCAGCTAAGAGTTGACCAGTCCCAACTGACGGCGCCCGTTCACGAACATGACGCATGGATTAGCACTATGGGTACCTAATATACGTGTTCATTAAATAACAATTTGCGAATCAATATACAATATATTTTACACACTAAATTCTCATCATTTTTATACAACGAATTGACATGTCAGTTTGACATACTTTTTGTGGTAGTCATCATAGACTCTCACCAGCCAGTGTTCCGCCTGTTGTGCAGGTCGGATATACGCTCGCTGAATGCGTTGTCCCACAGTATCCCCCTTCAAAAAAACCGTACGTTTCTTGTAGGTTTAACTGTCCTTCCGGAGCGAGTAATGTATGGGACATCTTCCATCTTTTCATCTGTGGCTACTTGTAATACGTGAGCAGGCTTCAATCGATCCAATGACACCACTGCTTCTCGGTTGGGTAATCGTATCTTGAAATACTTGTCGTATTTCTCTATAATTTCATACGGGCCTTCGTACGGCGGTGTAAGAGACTTCCGCACGCGATCTACACGCATAAAGACATGCGTGCATGTAGATAGCTGTTTCGGTACGTAGGTGTTGGTCATGCGGTGTCGCATTGATGCATCTGCAGTGACATGCTCATTAAGCGATTCCATTGATTCCATTAAATGACGTAAGAATAACGGGTCTTCAGTGTTTGACTTTATCGGTGCGAAAATATCTGCCGGTAATCGTAATGAGGTGCCGTATATCATTGTAGCGGGACTGTAGTTTGTTTCTCTATGAATGGCTGTGCGTAATCCCATTAATACTGTTGGTAATTCTTGTACCCATTGTTGACTATTTCCTCTTGCTGTTATTGCTGTCTTCAGAGTACGATGCAATCTTTCTACAAGTCCATTCGCTTGAGGGTGGTAGGCAGTCGTGCGAATTCTCGATATACCCAGTTTGTTCATTAATTTTTTAAATAATATAGACTCGAACTGCCGTCCTTGGTCTGTAGTAATACGCAGTGGACAACCGAAGCGAGTAATCCATGTGTCGTATATGACTCGGGCAATTGTTTCGGCATTTATGTCGCTAACTGGTACTGCTTCGGGCCATCTGGAAAATCGGTCGATGATTGTGACTAGATATCGGTATCCTTCTGATGGAGTGAGAGGTCCGACGATGTCCATATGTATGTGTTCGAACCTTCTCGACTCGGGAAACTGTACTAGTGGTGTAACAGTATGACGGTGAATTTTAGCACGTTGACATGAAGTGCAGCATCGTGTCCACGATGAAACGTCCTTGTTCATTCCAGGCCAGAAGTACTTTTCACTGACCATCTTCCTTGTCGTGCGGATACCAGGATGACTCAATTCGTGTAATGCTTTGAAGGCAATCTCACGAAATGGTTGCGGTAAGTACGGACGTGGAAATTTGGTTGAGTTTTCACAGTAGATTTCTTTTAGTGATCCAGGTAACGATATTTTGACGAAGTGAAGGTTGTCTTGCTTTAACAGGCGGTTTAGTTCTTCGTTTATCTTTTGCTTCTCAGCCACGTCATTAAAATTGATAACCGAGGGGCAATCAATGGTACTAATGCGCGATAATGCATCAGCAACTACATTATCTCTTCCATGGATGTACTCGATCTTGCTACAAAATTGAGATATGAAATGAAGTTGTCTCTCTCGCTTAGGTGTATCGCTTGAGCTTCCAGACATAGTCATGGCGTAGGTGAGGGGCTTATGATCCGTATACACCACAACATCGCTCCCTTCTATTAGTCTTCTAAAATGCTTGACAGCCATGTAGATCGCTAAGAGCTCGCGATCGTATACGCTGTATCTCGCCTGTGTGTAGCTGAGCTTCTTCGAGAAAAATGAAAGCGGTTTCCAGATGTTGTTTACTTTCTGTTGTAGGACTGCGCCTACACTAAGACACGAAGCGTCGGTCATAATGCATAGTGGGGCTCCTTGCACTGGATGTGTCAACTGAGCAGCCTCCGATATGCTTTGGCGGCATTTATAGAAAGCGTCTTCAGTTGCCTGGTTCCAGATGATAGGCGTCTTGTCATTCTTCTTCTTATTATGTAGGAGGTTATTCAATGCTATTTGGATTTCAGCTTGCTTAGGTAAGCAATCATGGTAAAAATTAACCATACCCAAGAAGCGTCGAAGGTCTTGCACAGTTGTTGGTTTCGGGTAATTAAGTATTGTTTCTATCTTCTCTGCTGTGGGATTGATACCGTCTTTTGTGACTTCGTAGCCTAAGAAATTGAGTGTTTTCTCACCAAAAATGCACTTCTCTATATTAATCCCGATTCCGTAGTCAGACAAACGTTTCAGAACAAGACGTAAGTGATCGATATGCTTTCCTTCTGTGTCAGAGTATATCAAAATATCGTCGACAAAACAGTAACAGCAGTAGTCCAGGCCTCTCAAGACTTCATGCATAAATCGTTGAAATGTCTGTGGTGCATTTCGAAGACCAAATGGCATGCAACGAAATTCGAATAAACCAAAAGGTGTTGTAATTGCTGTTTTTTCTATATCTTGTTCTGCGACTGGAATCCAGAAGTATGCTTTTTTCAGGTCTATTTTAGAGAAGATCGTCATACCACTCAATTGATAAGTAAAATCTTGAATTCTGTGTATTGGGTAACGATCAGGAAGCGTTACTGAGTTTAGACGGCGATAATCCCCACAGGCGCGCAGACCACCATCCTTCTTGCCCACGACATGTAACGGGCTGGCCCATGGACTCTTTGATGGTTGACAAATTCCATTGGCCATCATTTCTTCAAATTCTGCCTTTGCTGCTTTGTATTTTTGCGGTGGTAGCGGTCGAGGTCTTGCGAAGAGAGGAGGTCCAACAGTTTCAATATGGTGTCTCACATTATGCTTGATTTCCTTCGTAAGTGTCAGAGGCTTGAGTACATCAGCAAACTCGTGCAATAGTGTGTGGTACCGGTGGTTTGGTTCAACTACGTAGAGCGTTGTGTCTTGAGCAGTTCGTATTGCCATAGCGTTTACTGAGAGTTCAGTCACGCTGTCTATGAGTTTCTTGCTATGTAGATCCACAAGCAGTCTGTGATATTTGAGAAAATCAGCACCGATGATCGACATCTTCACATCGGCCATAATGAATGTCCACTTGTAATTGCGGCGAAGTCCCAGGTTCAATTGTAGTGTTTTTTCTCCATAAGTGTTAATCGGTGTGTTATTTGCGGCGAATAGTTTGAACGACGTTGATATCGGTGTTCGCTTACTTCGTGTAGCTAGCGCTGATATCTCTGCTCCCGTGTCAACTAGGAATCGTTCTCTCGTGGTTCTGTCAGTTATGCATAGGCGGTTATTTGTATTCGCAACACCGACGTCCGCCACAGTCGATGTGGTCTTCAGTTTTCCGCCGGCTTCCGTGAACAAGGAGATTCACATTTCTTGGCTTTGTCTCCGAATCGGTAATGATAATAACATTCCCAGTTTCGATCTCCCGGCTTCTTCCCAAGCCCAGTTCTTGAACGAGAACGAGATCTTGAGCGAAAATTGTTTGGACGGTAAGGAGGTCGGCGATAATTATTGTAATTGTGCTTCTGTAGTTCAGCAATTTCGAGTGTAAGCTTCTCTATTTGTTTCGATAGTAGTTGATAATGCAGGTTATGACCACTACCGCTGCTTGTAGAAGGTGTGTTTTGGCTGAGTTCCGCAATCGTATTGTCTGAATGCTCCATCATCTTGTCTGCCATCATTGCTAGAGTGTCGAGCGTTGATTCTGTGTTAACAGATAACACAGCGCGAACTTGAGCAGGTAAATGGTCGGTAATAATCACGTCGGGGTCACCAAATATGGGTACCTAATATACGTGTTCATTAAATAACAATTTGCGAATCAATATACAATATATTTTACACACTAAATTCTCATCATTTTTATACAACGAATTGACATGTCAGTTTGACATACTTTTTGTGGTATTCATCATAGACTCTCACCAGCCAGTGTTCCGCCTGTTGTGCAGGTCGGATATACGCTCGCTGAATGCGTTGTCCCACAGCACCATTCAGCTCAACCATTTTGAAGGGAGCTAAATGATCCAACACACGCACCACCATCAGCGAGACATCTGAGTGAGCATGACATACTCACAGCCGCCAGGGCACATTCCAGTCAATAAAATACGTATTACCCGGTAAATGTTAGCTCTTTAGTACATAGTACTCACACCTGTGCTCTGAAATTATATAATACAAAGGAAATTGATTTTATACAATGCAAAAATAGTCTTAAACTCTTCAGCAGCTCCAACAGTGTTTTCAAATGTTAATCAAATAGTTGTGGTTGTGAGCAGGACCAGCGTTGAGCCAAGCATTTTTATCAGCGATGTAATCCCCCAACTTATAATATGCCTGTCTGCATAGTGTGCGTTTTATACAAAATTTGAATTTCGTCTCATTCAGTGGAAGTATGTGGGGAGGAATTTTGTTATAACATTTTAAACAGTATCCTATGAAAGATGAGTCCACTTTAGCCAGTCTGAAACCTGGTTGAACTAATAAGTCCCTATTTCTTGTACTATAATTATGTCTATCACCTCTTTTACTAAAAAGATGTACTTACATTTTTTCTTACGTGCATGATGTTTTCATAGATATATTGACAAGGTACCGTCATGATGTTAATATCCTTAAACAGTTCCCTTAGAGAGTCACGCCTGCGGAGATAATATATGGCTCTAATCGCTCTTTTCTGCAGAACAAAAATTGACTCGATGTCTGCAGCCCGTCCCCATAGTAAAATACCGTAAGACATGATACTATGAAAGTAACTAAAGTAGACCAGCCTCGCGGTATCTACATCAGTAAGGGTGCTAATTAAGGCAGCTTCTTTAAAATGTCATTCTCGTCTTCAAATATATTTATTTGTCTAATGAATTATTAGGTCAGCGACGAACTTTTAGCGTCGAATAAATGGTTTTCAAGCGACCATATATTGTAAAACAAGCTAACTGTTATATGACGCAGCATGGTGATAATTCTTAAGCAACTAAATTTGTGATATGTCTACGCATTGCCAGCTTCTAGTAAGTGTATCAACTGCATCTATAAAATAATATCAACGTACTCTGATTTATTATAGTCCCCTTTATTTTTATACGTTAACAATAAGTAATTGATGAGTGAATCTACTATATTTGTACATAAAATTACCTTATTATTGTCATCAAATAATGGTCAATGAAAGCTCTAATTTCATGTATTCACCTATCTATTTATAATGTTACCTTAGGTAATTGATGACTTGACTATTATACCTACCCAATTGAACATACAAAAAATATTGTCATCAAAAACAAATGTGACGTAATGCACCTTGCGCTAAATAGCCTGCCTGGCTGCGAGCAACTTGGAATTAACGTTCTAACTTAACCTAACCTAACCCGTTTCATATTCCGTTATCTGTTCCATTTCACATTTTTTAACTATTTATGTTTAAAACTCATGTCAAGCGTAACTGATGTAGTATAGTTTGGAACCAGGACGCGCGCGTCCACGTTACAAACTAAACACAAGCAGTACGCAAAATTCGTGTATACATTGTAATCGTGGACGACACGGTTGGCGCAGTGGCTGAGCGATCGATTGCTGCGCAACGTGTCTCGGGTTCGATTCCCGCACGGAACAAATATTTGTATGATCTGCAAGTAGTTGTTCCGGGTCTGGGTGTTAGTGTATGTGAGTTTCTATGTTTGTAAACGCACCCACGATACAGGAAGAAATTCTTAGTTAGGGGCAACGTTTAAAAAAAAAAAAAGACGTTTAAAAAAAAAAACAATCACAGATAAAAAAATAGCATTACAATGTATATGCGAGCAGTTTCATAAGGTTGCGTTCTGGCCTTGGATAGATTAGAAATAGCGGACGCGCCCCTCTCATTCCCAACGAGCGTCAGGTACAGTCCCGCGCTTGTGTTGCTAATTTTCACGAAAAAAGAATATGATTTATTAATTTGTTGTTGAATAAAAAACTTTGATTGCAAATTTTGAGACTGGAATTTGATTTTATTAGCAGACAGATGTTGAATCTCTAAAATATATAAAGTAGCTCACTTACAACATTAGTCGCTGAGTTATCAAGTCAGAAGTAAATATATTTATCGTTAGCTCTGAGTCATATTAATTTACGAAATGAAATGAAATTAAATTAAATTAAATGAAATTGTTTATTCTGTAAATAGGATATCGGAATCACTTTTACACGTCATATAAAAAAATATTAAAAATAAGCTAGGTGAGGTCGGTGTTTCCTATCTGACTACTCTGAGAAGAAAGGCCGAAACAAACTCAGAGGTCGCAGTCTCTTCAAGTCATGTGAGGACCATGTAGATTAGTGTCTGAAATGGTCTTTTGAGGAAAGAACCACACAGATTTGAGTGGACCTGTCCAGTCAGTGCAAGCATTTGTCAGTAATCGTGGAGCTCAACTCAGAACTTAAGGAGCTCAACTCGACGAACAATACCAAGGAAAGGATATTTGGGTAGGCCGCATCAACTACTCAAACTGCCAGACCATCATTAAAACTGAGAAAGAAAAAAGAAATGAAAAGGGAAAAAAAATATCCACATAGTCCTCACATTCACAATAATTAAAATAATATAATACTTTACAAAGTAATCGTGTCATTTTGAATATAATTTTCAACAATGTCAATGTGTATATAAAACTGGTTTATTGTGATGAATAATTAAAATGTCAAGTTTTATGGTTTTCACAAGGCTTAGCAGAGCGAGCAGCTCAATCCCAAGCTTTTTTATCTTCTAAATAATCTGAAATATTATAGTACCCTTTTTTACAAAGTTTGGTTTTAATACAGCTTTTAAATCGTTTAATGGGTAAGTTTCGAATGGCAATGGGAAGTTTGTTGTAAAAGCGTATACATTGACCCATGAACGAGTTGCTTACTCTGTGGAGACGTGTGCGATGTACAGCAAGGTTGTGTTTATTCCTGGTATTTAAACTATGAATATCGGACATTTTCTTAAAATTTGATATATTTTTGTGTACATAAAATAGGTTTTCAAAAATATATTGTGAGGCTACAGTCAGAATATTTATTTCTCTGAATTTCTCTCGAAGGGAATCTCTTGGACCTAGGTTGTAAATGGCTCGAACAGCCCTTTTCTGTAGAACAAAGATAGTATTAATGTCCGCACCGGTTCCACAAAGAAGAATTCCATATGACATAAGACTATGAAAGTAACTAAAATAAACAATTCTGGCTGTATCTACGTCAGTTATCTGTCTAATTTTTTTAACAGCATAGGCGGCCGAACTAAGCCTTCCTGACAATTTTTCTATGTGTGGGCCCCATTGTAATTTACCGTCAATAGTTATTCCAATTCCAAGAGGCAAGATAAAGAAATCACAAGACGAACAGAAAACGCCTGGAAGACCTACTGGTCCATGAAGGAACTATTCAAGGGTGAGTTGCCAATGGCACTGAAACGCAGGCTCATGGACATGTGTATTCTTCCCGTCTTATCCTATGGTGCACAAACTTGGTCTTTGACTAACATCCAGAAGTCCAAACTCAAGGTCTGCCAACGAGCAATGGAGCGCAGTATACTAGGAGTTAAATTAACGGTCCTACTCCTATTCCAAGAAAAACTGTTGACTCAACAGGGTCCAACTCTATTCCATTAACTTGAACATTGGTAGTTAGCTGCCTGACATTTGGCGTTGAAAATTTAATGAGTTTAGTCTTGTTTTCGTTCAGGAGAAGATTATTTACATTAAACCAATGCACAGCTTTAGAGAGTGCATCGTTGACTTGTTCAAAGTTGACTAACTGACGTTTGATTTAAAAAATGAGGGAAGTGTCATCTGCGAATAATACGATCTTGTGATTATCCCTTATGTAGTAAGGTAAGTCATTTATGTAAATTAGAAATAAGAAAGGACCTAGAATTGAACCCTGCGGAACGCCTATGGTGACCGCAGATCCTGCAGATCTCTTGCCATTAACATCGACCCTCTGAATTCTGTTATTCAGATAAGAAGTCAGAAGGTCAAGAGCCTTGTCCCTCATGCCATAATGGTACAGTTTCCTGATAAGAGTATCATGATGTACGCAATCGAAGGCCTTGGACAAGTCACAGAAAATGCTAAGAGCATCTTGCGAATTCTCCCAGGCCTCGAATATGCTCTTCAGTAATTCCACGCCCGCGTCTGTAGTTGAACGACCCTTTGTAAAACCAAACTGTTTCAAATGAAGTAAATTATGTGCATTGAAATGTCCTAACATTTGTTTTAAAATTAATTTTTCAAAGATTTTACTCAATGTAGGTAATATCGAAATTGGCCGAAAATTTGTGGGATCAGTTGTGCTGCCAGATTTGAACAGTGGAATCACTTTGCTAAGTTTCATCAAATCAGGAAATACACCAGATGCAATACAAGAGTTAAAAACGATTGCTAAAAAGGGTGAAATAACATCAATTATTGAAGACATGGTATGTACTGATAATCCCCAAAGGTCAGCAGTTTTTTTTACATCAAGTTTATTAAAAGATTCTATAATGTCTTTAGCAGTAATAATTGTAAATTCAAAAAGTTTGTCACATTCTGGTACACATTCTTTAAGTATTGAGTAAGCAGAAGTGGAGGACGACAATGACAGAGTTTTGGTTGTTAAAATGGGAATATTAGTGAAGAAATTTTCAAACTCAGTTGCCACCTCCACGTCTGCCTCTAAAAATCAATAATGTAGATAACATTATTGATTTTTAGATGGAAGTCACGATTCCGTACTATCGTTCTTCCCGTTTCTGAATTAATAATATTCCAAGTTGTTTTAATTTTATTTCCAGTAGAGATGAGTCCGATATCATGTCACATGTAAAAATCATCGATATTTTAAAATCATTTCATCATGCAATGACAACGACAAAATCATCAATGCTTAAAAATCATTACAAGAATGACAATGAACGCGATATCGGGCCGTCTCGGGCGCAGCGGGCGGTGTGACTGTGAATTGCGACGTTGCGAGACTGCGCGATCGGCGATACTGGACTGGAACTCACATGTTTCGATAAAATGACCGGGACTGGGCGCACGGAACGGCAACAATGCTTTCACTTGCATTGTTTATGTTTGCGTGCGAAATGCGCGGCAAATCACGAATGCAATTTATCTAGCATTTAGTATTTCGTGAATCATTGTTTTGGATAGACGAGGACGAACAACCACCCTAATTTAATTTTACGCGTACGAAATACGTACCTAGTGTAATGTGTTGACTCGCTATAATTAAATTGGGTTTACATACGTTATAGTGAATTTAGTTCAGTGAAGTGTATTTATTATTTGATTTTATAACCAAGTTGGGTGTGCCTACTTACTTATTATATTTTTCTATCAGGCAAGAAACTTTTAGTGTTATGTTCTCAGTTTGTACCTAAAAGCAAATATCACTAATGGAAACATATTGATGATTTCCATAACGATAAATCAATACCTAAATAACCTGCAATGAATGTCACAAACTAAGAAAATTTAAATTACGCGGCCAACTGACAAACTCGACTCATGCCTACATAAATAACTAATGATAATTTCACTAAGCCGTTCCGCGATCATTCAGTATCTACTCACAAATGAAGTGACAAGATCTAATACTCAAATAAAAAACATTGATGATTTTGTCATTGTTCCCGTCACCGATATTTTTTTGTCATTGTCATGCAGTCACCGATACAGAAAAATCATCACTCAGCCCATCTCTAATTTCCAGAAGATTTTATTTTATTTTTAATGTGTATGGCTTTTGCTGAGGAACAAGCTCTTTTAAAAGTTTTAGAATATTTCTTAACAAATTCTTTAAAAGTTTCATCATGGTTATATGTTTTTTCATGATACAATTCAAATAACCTCTGCCTACTTTTGTAAATACCTGGTGTTGCCCAATCACTAAATATAACGCGGTCAAAAACAGGCAATGTTTTTGCGGTGAAAACCTTCCTAAACTCACAATTGATGAGGTTAAATAATGAAGCATACGCTTGGTCCGGGTCGTTATGATAAGGCAAACCCGGTAGCTTTTCCATTAAATTATTTTTAAAATGTCCTAAGCGACTTTTATTTACAGGAACAAAACTCACAAGTTTTCTTTGAGCTCTGACTGTTTTCTGAGGGAAAGTGACTAACTGGCCACAGTGATCAGAGTCCAACTCATTTATAATTAAATGGCTAGAAGGTCTTAAGTTTGTAAAAATATTGTCAATACAGGTAGCACTAGTGGCAGTTATTCTAGTCGGCTCAAAGAATGTATTATACAAATTATATGACTTTAATAAAGTTACAAATTTATTTACTACAGCAGATTTTTCCAGTATATTAATGTTGAAATCTCCACAGACTACAACTGTTTTATTACTGTTAGAAGTCTTTAATAATACTTCTTCCATATATTTTTCAAAAATATCATATGAAGCACATGGGGGCCTGTAGACGCTCATTTTTTTTTTTTTTTTTTTTTTTTTTTTTTGGGTGGGAAATCATCAAATGACTCCTCCCGCTCTGGGCGGAGCGAGAGGGAGTGTCAGACTTTTACTGACTAAAACCCACCCGTGTTCCTTCCGTTGCCTGTGTGCCGGGGCCGCGATATCCCTTTCGGACCAACTCGCAACCCTGGCAGGCATTGGCCCTTACGGACCCCGTCAGTTGGTGCTGACATCTCTTTGAGGCGCGCGTGGAACACAACGCGCCGTCGACCCGGGCCTGGTCCTAATCGGACGGCGAGCTACCCATTGCTCACCGTCCGCAAGCCCGCGCCTACGGTGGCCGGAAGTCGGCTCGCGACTCCCGACGCCCGGGGCGTCTCCTGCGGCGACTAGGGGCGCGAGGGCGCGCATCTTGCATTTCCCTCGCGCGCTCCGCCTCCTCCTTCGCGAGCATTACTGCTTCGCAGAAGGAAGTGACGGCTTCCCATGCACTCTCGCTCCGGACCATGGCCTGAACCAGGGCCGGACGCGAGAGATCGCCGCTGCCGATCGCCTCCGTGAGGACACGGCGGTGCCCCGCCCAAGCCGGGCAGACCTCCACCGTATGCTCCACCGTGTCATCCGTGTTATTTAGATTACAACAATTTGATGGGTGAGATATTCGTTCGTAAATTGACGCATGTTTTCTGATATTCTGTTGGAATAGTAAAGATGATGAATGAATATAATTGAAGCTGTTCTATTAACTCGTAGCCTACATATAAAAAAGACGTCAGGTTGCAGGTGCCAAAGAAAACCTTTGTTGCTGCACTTATAATTTCCCCATCAGTAAATTGACGGATTTTTCTGACAGCATATGCTGCTGAACTTAGCCGTCCCGCAAGAGATGTTAAATGAGGACCCCATTGTAACCTTGAGTTGAGCGTGATCCCCAGGAAAACAGTTTTATCGACGAATTCTAGTTTCTCTTGATTCAATACTATCTCACAATCAGTACTTTTGACATTTGGTAAAGAAAATTTTATGCACTTCGTTTTTTTTCCATTTAATACTAAATTATTAGCAGTGAACCAAATCTTCTATGATAACAACGTTTAACAACGTTTAACACTGTTTTCCAAAGTGTTGGGCTCAGTCAGGGTAAAACGTTTTTCTTGGATGCTCCTGGTGGAACAGGAAAAGCATTTAATACCACTGACATCCTGTACGTAGAGGTCAGAAAGCAAGGCAAAATTGCAACCGCGGTAGCGTCTTACAGAATCGTCGCCAAACTCCTTCCTGGGGGCAAAACAGCAACAGCGCACACCATGTTTAAAATTCCCATCGATTTAGAGTGCAACGACACGCTGTTTGTGAGGTGTTGCGCTTTCATCGTATGGGATGGATTGATTATGGCAAATAGGAAAGCAGTGGTAGCTGTAAACGAAACCCTGCAGGACTTCTGCAGGAACCAAGCATGATGGGTGGTGTCACAGTTATGTTTACGAGAGTAGCGATTTCCAGCAAACACTACCTGTAGCGACGCGAGGTTAGGATATTGCAAATAGTTAGCGATTTAACTTTTTAAAGTAAATGATTATTATCACGCTATATTCTTATTGAGCTAAGCAGTCAATCATGAAATATTATAAGAACGACTATTTTAGCTAACTTTCAACAACAGCAAAAAAGTAAGCGGGTGGACTATTGCTTTGCAAACCTGTTTTTGTAAGTTCCATTCCAAACTACTGGTATTTTTTGTGTTTTTTTTTTTTTACATTTTGTAATACTAATATGTATATAAAAGTTCGTAGAACGTATTAATTCAATAAAAAAGGAAAACTTCATAAGCAATGGGAAATTGCTACGACACGTCACAAGCCCTTTACAGTCACAAAACATACAAGCTTCTGCACTGATAATTTTAGAGCTAAAGACTAGAAGAATAAAATGTTTTTTTACGGGTCATACAATAGACCTAATGAAAAAGCAATATTATTAGTGCTATTTACTTTAAAAAGCATATTGTCGAGAAATATCTCAGGCATGCCGGTTTCCTCCCGATGTTTTCCTTCGCCGTTTTTTAAGCAAGTGATAATTTTACAATACGCACATGAATCCGAAAAGTCAGAGGTGCGTGCCTTGGGTTCGAACTCGAGACCTATGAATTGGTAGTCTGATGGTCCCACCACTAGGCTATCACTGCTATCACACAGTGGTGACACCCGGGCATTTCCTCCCGCTTTATCCTGAACAGGAACCCCCCGAAAAAACCATGTCCAGTGAGGACCTGCGTCAGGCGGAAGGTGAGGACGCCGTGGCACCTCTCTAGCCACTCCTCAAAGAGGGGACTTATCGCTACAATTGTGGCGTGCCCAGCGCTGTATTGCGACAATCGCACTCTCCATGACACCACGAGATCCCGCCGGAGATCTGGCCGCTGTGCCCTGATTTCTCACAGCAGCGGAGTTACGCCCCCACGTTTCACCTCCTCGCGCCACTCTCAGAAGTGCGCGAGGACTCTGGCCTCCAGATCCCATGGCGGCAATCCGGCAAGGAGGCTCGCCGCCTCACCGGAGACGATATCTCCGGACCATCCGGATGGCCATGACCCTTTGGGACGCGTTCGACCAACGGGCTGGCCGCAGCCTCAAAGAACGCGCACACAATGGTGCCCCGTAAAGGGCCATGGATCGCACGACCCCCGCATAGAGCCTCCGGCAGTAGGCGTTTGGACCCCGTAGATTGGGCAGGAGCCGCTTCAAGGCGGCCCCGGCCCACTCCAGTCTGAGAGCCAAACGTCGGAAATGCTCCACGAAGTTCCACCGGCTGTCGAGGACGAGTCCCAGTATACTTCATCGTCGACTCGACACCGATGTGAATCCCTCCCGCTGTTATCTGGGAACCCGACAGTGGCGCGTTCCGAGGACCATAAAAACACATGGTCTCGGACTTGTGCAAGGCCACCTCGAGTCCCACTTGCTGGATCCTATCGACGATTATCGCAACCCAACGTGTCGCCAGTTCGTCCGCCTCATACGACCTCCCCTGCGCCAGGACCAGCGTGTCCGTGCTAGGGAGGTCGGCGCGCAGCACCCAGTCGTAGCCGATGTCTCACAGATGCGGCCCCAGGACCGATTCCTGTGGGACACCGCACGACATCTCTCGCCGGTTCCATACTCCTTGGTGACCGGGGTAGATGACGGCCCTGTCTGTCAAATAGGCCTCGACCACACAACAAAGGTAGGTTGGCATCCTGTGATACCGGAGTGCCTCCCTGATGCAACTCCAGGGCAGGGTTGAAGGCATTTTCGATGTCTAGAGACACCGCCAAGACGACCCCACCACGTGCACGCGCATTCGCCCGCTGGCTGACGCAACATTTTGTTTGTTTATATTGTGTTACCACGTGCAAGTCAGTTTAAATTATGTGATTTCAAATGTTCTTAATAAAAAAACAGGAAGTAAAGTGCATAGTAGGGTACGAAGTATATTTTATAGTGATAACTATATAGTTTGTGTTCCTATTAGTGAAAAATTATAGATAAAGCCAGTTCAGAGGGTTTTATAACTGAACATTGTGGACTTATCGAGAATTTGGATTTTGAATCGGGGGAAAAGTACTCCATGCAATTTAGACTGAAAGCTAATTAAAATGAAAAACAAGAGCGAGAGGTACGTTAATTTTATCGAAGAGTTTGTTAAAAAAAATCAATTTTTACGAAAACCAACTGGATAGTTCGAAAGTCTTATCCTTCATTGAAGCGCTTCTTGTTTCGAAAAATCTATATATGTCACCATTCGTCGTTCAATAAAAAATCTGTTAAATCGCCTCGTGGACAAAACTGTAAGGCTAAAGTAGACTTTGTAATAAAACAAGTCAACAAGGACACTATTCGAAACGACAAACTGTTGTCGAAGGGGTATAATATGTTAGTGACCATCGTTTTTAAACACAATTTATCTCAATCCTAATATACTCGTATAACATTAAACGTCGCTTTGTCTGTCTCTGTATTCGTTAGCGTAATTAAAAGTGGAGAGACAGTGAAACGGGTATACATTACAGTATAGCAAAATGGAGTGTCCTACATGAAAGTATACCCCAGAAAAATGCTGCGGGCGGGTATATTTTCAAATCCCTGACACGGGCGTATATATTTTTATTGTATACCTGAACTCAACACTATAGAGCGTTGTGTGCAGGTATAGATTATATATACGCCACGGCGTAGGCGGCCAAACTGAGCCTTCCCGATAGGCTCGATATATGTGGGCCCCACTGAAGTTTGGCATCTACTGTTATGCTCAAAAAAAATGCCGAGTTTACAGATTCAAGCACCTCTTTATCTAAGACGATGTTGGGTCCTAGATTTCTAACATTTGGTAGGGCAAACTTTACACATTTCGTTTTGTTTAAAACTAACGATTTTGGCCGTAAAACGATGTGATATGGTTTTGGTCGTGGGCTCTCGTACCGAGTCGTACCACACTAAATTGTTAAGGAATGTTTATTTTATTAATATCTTTTGAAATACTGAATGTGCAGGATGTTGGATTACGCCAATATTTAGTAGAAATTTCTACAAATATTGGTGCTATTGTTATCCGATTTGATCAACTGCTTTAGTAGCTACGTAGATATATTTTCTATAGAACGTCAGGATTGAGGAGCCACATAAAATATGTGGTACGAGTATTAGCGAAATTAAGCTTTTCCATTTTATTTAACTACAAATTATCAGTAACCGTAATGTTGCACGAAAATGTAAATAACTGCTGTTGTACAAATACTTTGGTGCGGATGTTTTTTTCTCATTCTCACGCACAGCTGGGCTCGCTCGCTCATGTCCCCTGTGTCCCCGGCCCGGGGATTGCTGTTGTCATATCCGTGGCATCGCTACGTCCCATCGCAGATGTGAGGCCTGCAGAATGCAAGAAAACAAATTAAATAAATCGGTAAATATCGGAAAAAAATCACCAACTTATGTATTGCTGAACCACGTTGCTTTTCAACTTACCCAATGTGCCTGGCCTATTTGCACGCGACTGAGACGTACGATATCGGGATGGCGCCATTTCACCCTTTTCACCCATTCCTTCACCAAGACGTTTGCAGTGGGCGAACCTCTGTGTGGTTTGTAATTTGTCATCTCCATAAAGAAGCGTATGGCTGTAGAAAGGAAACGGACAATTAAAAATGGGGTAGGTACTTTCACGTGATAAGGAACAATATTATTGACTAGCGCTCACCTTTTCATCCTTATCTTCTTCGTTTGTCTACGCATATTTTTACTTCCACCTCCACTTTCGCCAAAAATGTTTGGCTGACTTATTTAACTACGTAAATACCATCGTATTGTATCAATGCCAATGCAACCCATTCGATTAAATTATACATAAGGCAAGTTTAAAGCATAATAAGTTGGAAAACTGTCCGTAAATAGTCCGTCGCGATCGGCTAGTTGCAGCGTATTGTGCGATGAAGTGCACGGATAAATAAATTATGTGTTTTGAACGTGGAAGTATGGCAACGTTCAAAACAGGTTTTGTTCGTTTCGAGTGAGTTCTGGATCTATCATGCGTCCGATCTATC
The DNA here is from genome assembly GCA_916701695.1 of Agrochola macilenta. Lineage (NCBI taxonomy): Eukaryota > Metazoa > Arthropoda > Insecta > Lepidoptera > Noctuidae > Agrochola > Agrochola macilenta. Next base: position 331,620 of record OU753579.1, read on the forward strand.
ATTTATTTGACAGTATGGTTTCTGTTTCTGTTGTCTTGCAATTTAATTTAATTTATTAACTATTGACATAATTATTCATTATTCTTAATTATTTATTATACAAATCTTACACAAATTTATTATATTTAAGTATACATATACACATTGCAGTATAAAACTGATTTACATCTGTCACCTCACACTTCAGGTCTAGTTGAAAACCAGCGTCAGGCACCAGTTGTCTGGCATTTTTGCTGAACTAGGCCTATTTGGCGCAGCCGCGAGGCACACTTTCCTGCTAATATGTTAGAACGCACTTTTACACTTTTTATTTGTTTTCTTTCTTTTTTAATTAGGTTTTTATTTTTTGTAAAATAATTATGTTGTGTTGTGTGCCTCTTAGTCTGTGCTAAATAAATGTATTTTCTTTCTTTTTCTTTCTTTTCTTTAAATTAGAACACATTTACTAGTAAATTATACAAAACAAAAATTGTAATTGGTTGATTACTTTTCGAGAAACAGCGCGGTGAAGTTTATGGTTTTTTTATGAAAAGTTAAAGCATTGTACAAGCTATCTCAAATTCAGCTCTACGAAACCCACAGACTGCGCATAAGTACTATTAAATACTACCAAATTTTCAAAAATATCGGTCGGCTAGTTTTCGAAGTCTAAGGTGGTTCCTCAATTCAGATGTCTGAATTGAGGAGCCACCTTAAACGTCCTGTAATTTTTTAAGGGTTTTACTATAAATTCCAGGACTGGGCCTACAAAATCGGCAAATTTACAACTAATCTGCGTTCGCAATGTATTTGCCAAACATGTAAACAAACAAGAGTTTTCCACTTAGACAAACATCAACTTTATAGACATGTAAATAAAGTTGATTTTAGACAAACAAGTACTTCAATTCAATTCAAATTCAAAAGTCATTCATTCAAACTAGGCTGAGAATCAGCACTTTTCGAACGTCAAAATTACATAAGACAGTCCCCCAAAACGCCCACTCTTGTTTACATGTTTGTCAAATTAATTGCGAACGCAGATTACATAAACATTGGTAGTACCCGCATTTAAATATGAGACATGGCTTCTCAATGGATACGAACACACATAGTTGGGAAAAGGCTAGGCTAAGGTGCACTGGGGTAATTCCGACGGGATTTCTTACGAGATGGCTAGAGGTATACAGTTCGGTTAGATATGTAAAGTAGTTTCATATTTACTGCCAATAGTATGCGAATTCTGTTAAGTTATCGAAAAAAAATAACCTATGGAAATATTAGATTCTTATTTATGTAGTTGGATTCGCTAAATAGAGGATTTTGAGTTATTGAGTCATATTTTTTGATAAAGGGGAAATTACGCACTATCTTGGGGTTATTCCGAAATTATCCAAAACTTGATTTTATTCCACTTTGACCGAAGGTTTACATTTATTTTTCAATCGTATTTACCCCTTACACAAAATATCATGAGTTTTCGTAATAGTATCGCTAGTATCATTTCTCATCGTTTTGTATTTCCGAATTACCCCAAGAAGACATTGTGGTTCTCAACATTTCAGTCTAAATAAGTTAGGTTTTACGATTTATTCCAAGTAATTGTCAGTCACGCAGTTTATTCCCAGTCGTTTTAATTTTATAGTAAGTGAGAAAAGTTATCAAAGTTGCCATGATAAATCTTGTGGAGTGTATGATTTAATTTTCTTTCTTATATAAGTTCGCGGCATGATGGCTCTGAAAAAGAAATGAATACTTACTTACTTAACATATCATAATATCACGACAGTATTTCCCAAAAAAATGCGAATTCATTCATTCATGAACCAACGACACCGATTTCTCAATAATTTAATTTTGCACACTTCGTGTAATGTCATGCAAAAGATCTGATCGAACAGATTGAGAATCACTGTCAATTTCTATGGAAAAACTAAGCGGGGTTATTGTGCGCTTAAAACTACAACGTATCGTAAAAACAAGCACTTATTCAAATAACTTACCAGAATTCCGAGAAAATTATGTTGGGGTTATTGCGAATCAACAAAAATGGCGCGAAAAACACTCTTTTGATAAAAGTTGACGCTACGCACGTAATATTGACACTAGCTTCTCACGACGGCTGACGCGGGAAGGACAATAAAGATGGCGTCTAAATTAATGTTGCCAATAGGAAAATATTGCTACGATAAGTAGAATTTTTGTACTTTCAGAATATACCCATTTTCTGAATTACCCCAGTGCACCCTAATTTGATTTATTTATATTGATTTTATTTTATTGATTGTACGTTATTTTATGTTCGGCTATGGTGAATTACCTAAATTACTTAAGAAAATATTTATTAATTAAAATATTAATGGTATTAAATCTTTTACAGCTGTAAAAACTCAAACCATGGATCACGGTTCTATCCTTTTATGGAAATAATGTTCGGAACGAAATATAAAACAATTGTGAGTACAAACATGTATTATGGCGAAATACAATCGTGTTAGCGTTCCGGGAGCGGCGGTATGACCCGGCCCGCGCGCAATTCTATTGCACTATGTTTACAAATATTGAATTTAAACATTTTACGCGTGTTGATATAGAAAAATAAGTCTAATACAATTGCTTTGATAACAATCGAATGGAATAGGTTTTTCTCTTAGTGGTTGTAACAAAAAAAAGCAGATTTTAAGGTAACTTTGCCGTTTTTTTCTATCGAGGAAAGTTTTGTCAATCGTGTTTCGGGCCTCATACTTCACTAAGGACACTCTTAAATTTTCATAATCATAAAAAAAAAAAACATTTTCGTTGTTTTTTTAAGAGAAACATTGATTTTGCGTGAAGTCGAAATATCTGCTTTGGAACCCATTTCACCTTAATTTCACAATGCGCTGATCCGTTCGGGGAATACGGGTTTGTTGTGTGGTATACTCGTACCTTAAATTTTTGACATTTTCATTTATTTTATTTTTATGTCACAGTTACATAAAGGAAAACAAGGTCTGTGTTCATGATATAAGAGAAAATCAGTCAAGTATTTTATTTCCGTTTATTTATAATTATATTGTTCATTCTTCAGATATAACATTCACAACGTAGTTCCTCTACCCTACAAGGCAACTTCGCACTTTTTTTTTTTATTACCCCTTTTTTTTGTCTCGTGTCTACGATCAGTGTATTCAATCTCATTATTTTTCCGTGCGAGGCAACGACAACACGAGTTCTGCAATCACAGTCCCCGATTTGAAATACTAACGGTTTAATATTGAATTTAGGTAGTTGTTTGTCAGTAATAGAATAAAAAATATGTCTAAGCGCAGTGCTAAAGATAAAATTGAACATTATAATAAAAAGATTAGTACACTCGAAGAAAAGGAACGATTAAATCGTCGTTGCGTGGTGCGAGTTTTAGAATCTTCGGACTCTGATGTGAGCTTCGATATCGACGCCGGTAACGGTAAGTACCTATTTATATTGCCGAGTTCACGGAATGTCTGGGCGAGATTGCGGCTATTGTTGAGAAATATAGTGTAGACTCTGTGTTTATAATGTTTATGTGGTGACTATAATGCGCAGCCTAGCGGGCGGTTTGTACTGGGTGACTATAATGCGCAGCCTAGCGGGCGGTTTGTACTGGGTGACTATAATGCGCAGCCTAGCGGGCGGTTTGTACTGGGTGACTATAATGCGCAGCCTAGCGGGCGGTTTGTACTGGGTGACTATAATGCGCAGCCTAGCGGGCGGTTTGTACTGGGTGACTATAATGCGTAGCCTAGCGGGCGGTTTGTACTGGGTGACTATAATGCGCAGCCTAGCGGGCGGTTTGTACTGGGTGACTATAATGCGCAGCCTAGCGGGCGGTTTGTACTGGGTGACTATAATGCGTAGCCTAGCGGGCGGTTTGTACTGGGTGACTATAATGCGCAGCCTAGCGGGCGGTTTGTACAGGGTGACTATAATGCGCAGCCTAGCGGGCGGTTTGTACTGGGTGACTATAATGCGCAGCCTAGCGGGCGGTTTGTACTGGGTGACTATAATGCGCAGCCTAGCGGGCGGTTTGTACTGGGTGACTATAATGCGCAGCCTAGCGGGCGGTTTGTACTGGGTGACTATAATGCGCAGCCTAGCGGGCGGTTTGTACTGGGTGACTATAATACGCAGCCTAGCGGGCGGTTTGTACTGGGTGACTATAATGCGTAGCCTAGCGGGCGGTTTGTACTGGGTGACTATAATGCGCAGCCTAGCGGGCGGTTTGTACTGGGTGACTATAATGCGCAGCCTAGCGGGCGGTTTGTACTGGGTGACTATAATGCGCAGCCTAGCGGGCGGTTTGTACTGGGTGACTATAATGCGTAGCCTAGCGGGCGGTTTGTACTGGGTGACTATAATGCGCAGCCTAGCGGGCGGTTTGTACTGGGTGACTATAATGCGCAGCCTAGCGGGCGGTTTGTACTGGGTGACTATGTATAATGCGCAGCCTAGCGGGCGGTTTGTACTGGGTGACTATAATGCGTAGCCTAGCGGGCGGTTTGTACTGGGTGACTATAATGCGCAGCCTAGCGGGCGGTTTGTACTGGGTGACTATAATGCGCAGCCTAGCGGGCGGTTTGTACTGGGTGACTATGTATAATGCGCAGCCTAGCGGGCGGTTTGTACTGGGTGACTATAATGCGCAGCCTAGCGGGCGGTTTGTACTGGGTGACTATGTATAATGCGCAGCCTAGCGGGCGGTTTGTACTGGGTGACTATAATGCGCAGCCTAGCGGGCGGTTTGTACTGGGTGACTATGTATAATGCGCAGCCTAGCGGGCGGTTTGTACTGGGTGACTATGTATAATGCGCAGCCTAGCGGGCGGTTTGTACTGGGTGACTATGTATAATGCGCAGCCTAGCGGGCGGTTTGTACTGGGTGACTATGTATAATGCGCAGCCTAGCGGGCGGTTTGGAGTTGAACTTCTGGACTTTTGTGTTGAGCAGCAATGGCGTTGTGCCGATATTGAAATATTATCTTAAGACACATACACGTCCGTGAGTGACATTTATGGTTCTCAGAGTTGGTTAGACCACTGTGTAGTATCTAAAGCCGCGTGGCGGTCTGAGGTCGATGCAAAGATATTACACAACGTTTATTGGTCTGACCATAATAATATACCACTAGAAATAACGTGTAACTTAAATGTACTTAGAATGAAGTCTAAAACCGTTTTAGTAAACGCAATATGGTCACGCGGGGTGAAAGAGACTTGCAACCTTACATAAGAATTTATGTACGACGATACTAAGACTGGTTGATTTTCCTTCCGAATTTAGCAATTGTAGCGTAATTACGACCATTTGCCAAATATTATTATGTACTAACACTAGTGTTTAAGACGTGTATGTAACTAGCACATTGGATTGTATTATCTGTAAATAAAATAGTTTGATTGATTGATTATGAGGTTAGGATTTTTAAATTCAATAAAAACATGACTAAATATTCTAAAAAAATATTATCACACGGAAGGTTATTCAGTTTTTTACGTAAGTTTGACGTATTTGAACGGTTTTTACAGAATTTAACAGCACAGCTAGGCATGTTCACGGAGCTCCACGCGCCCTTACAACGATTTACGAAGTGCGTTAGAATCGTTTTGAAAGTAGTTTTTATGAACGTACTAGAACATTTGCTCTTGTACTTTTAAAGAGGGGAAGTGTTCGTATGGCTTCCCCAGTGCCAGTGGCCACCGTAGGCGCGGGCTTGCGGACGGTGAGCAATGGGTAGCTCGCCGTCCGATAAGGACCAGGCCCGGGGCGACGGCGCGTTGTGTTCCACGCGCGCCTCAAAGGGATGTCAGCACCAACTGACGGGGTCCGTAAGGACCAATGCCTACTGGGGTTGCGGGTTTGTCCGAAAGGGATATCGCGGCCCCGGCACACAAGCAACGGAAGGAACACGGGTGGGTTTTAGTCGGTAAAAGTCTGACACACTCTCTCGCTCCGCCCAGAGCGGGAGAAGTCATATTTTTAAGATTTCCCATCCTCAAAAAAAAAAAAAGCCTTTTCCAGTGTTATATACTCTATGATTATGTATAATCTGTTTCTTGACTAGATATTGGGTGATTTAACGCAGACTTCACTCACATATTGGTTAAGAAAGTAAATAATTTTTTGAATAAATAAAAACATTTTCAATGATTTTTCGGTTGGAAACATAGCCATCGATAGATGGGGATATGTTTTTTGAAGGAAATAATATGGTACTTACCATTTTAATATTTTCTTAGTATATTTTTATGCAATAAAATTTTATATTAAATCTTATCTTAGATTTCGTATTCTGTTATGAAACCACAATTTCATAACATTGATATTATAGTTTTTTTTAAAGAATAAGGATAAGTGGGAAGACATGCAATTGTTACGAAATAGTTAATAATTATTTTGGTTTTGACCCATCCAATGTATGTATAGAGCACTGTTGGCCCAAGGTAACGGCCGCAACTTCGACTTGTTGGGCGTGGGTTCGAACTCAAGCAGGCACTATACTTTGTGTAATTTATTTCATCTGCACTGCTCTCATAACGGTGAAGAAATACATCGTGAGGAAAGCGGCCGGTGCGGGCGGTCCTAGAAATAAAAATTCAAAGACATGTGACGTCCACCCCGCACTGGGCCCACGTGGTGGACTTCACGGCCCTCTCCCTCTCACAGAGAGGAGGCCTGTGTTATAATGTTCCCAACAGTGGGAACATTACAGGCTGATTATGCTTATGCTATTATAATAATGTAGTTAAATATGTATATTAAATTACATACTTAAGTATCTTTTAACAGTTTAAGGCAGGACATTCAGCGGATGCCCTCTGGAACTGTACGGTGTTGTCCCATCGAGATCAGCGATTTTCACCATTTCCCAAGGTCCAGTACAAAAACGCAAAGTATACAGCGGCCTATTGCTACATGAGGATTCACGTGAGACAAAGCAGTATGTACACACGGCTACACATCAAGCTATACATTTCCAGTTTATGCTGATCTCGCGTATAGGCTTTCCGTACAAATGTGAGGTCAGCTTATACTGGAAATGTATAGCTTGATGTGTAGCCGTGCGTACAAGCTTTTATTCTTCCCACTAAGGGCCCGATCACACGTACCACAAGCACACCACAACGACAACACGTGGACGGGCGACAATTTGTATGAAAATTAATGTTTTATTACACGGACAACATTGGCCGTCAAAATCAACGGTGTGGGTGATATCGACCACACCAATGCCACGTCGCAGCCACAATGCAACCACCAGCGAGATCGCGCACTAGCGGCGACCACATCGCAACAACTAGCTACAACGTAACCACATCGAAACTTTGTGGTTACCACAACGCAAAAGCAAGAAGCTGCAGCGACAATATCTACATATAACCACTGTTTGCTCACATTTTGTCACTGCGATGTGGTATGGTTGTGGTACGTGTGGTCGGGCCTCATTGTTATAAAAGTGAATAATTGTATGATTGTGAGTTTAGATATTTGTTACTCAATTAATTTGGATGTTTGGCTCTTATGATCGAGCCCTGGATTAAAACAATAATTTCATGAAGTAGTTTTCTTAGGATGCGAGTGAAACCGCGAGCAACAACTAGTAAAACATTTGGGTCTAAATTAGAACTAGTAACTCCACAGAGTCTCCTCAGACGATCCTCGTGAACAACATGGAACTGGAAACAGTTCGCACAGACCTGTCGAGGCAGGACGTCGACTTCACTGCCGAGTACCAATATGCAGACGGCGATGTAGTCAACGTCACTTGCTTAGATGACAAGAGCTTCAATCGCCACTCACTCGAGATGCAATTATCGATGGAAGGCACAATAACCGGTGAGTTTTTATATATTCTTTTGTACCTAAGTATGTTCTTTTTCTTAGAAAAGAGCATGTCGCTATCGCGCTTTTTATGAATAGGTGAAACTTTTTCAATGTTGTGTAAATACGACTGCACCAGCACAAAACAGATACCTACCTTTTTTTTTGGGTGGGAAATTATCAAATAATTTCTCCCGCTCTGGGCGGATCGGGAGAGCGTGTCAGACTCTTACTGACTAAAACCCACCCGTGATCCTTCAGTTGCCTGTACATCGCCAGGGGCCATGGTATCCCTTTCGGATTTTCCCGCGACCCCGGCAGGCATCGGTCCCAGCGGACCCCGTCAGTTGTGCTGACATCTCCTTGAGGCGCGCGTGGAACACAACGCGCCGTCGACCCGGGCCTGATGCTTATCGGACGGCGAGCTACCCATTGCTCACCGTCCGCAAGCCCGCGCCTACGGTGGCCGGGAATCGGCTTGCGATTCCCGACGCCCAGGACGTCTCCTGCGGCGGCTAGGGGCGTGAGGGCGCGACATTTGCCTCTCCCTCACGCGCTCCGTCTCCTCCTTCGCGAGCATTACCACTTCGCAGAACGAGGCGACTGCTTCCAACGTCCTCTCGCTCCGTACTATGGCCTGGACCAGGGCCGGACGCGAGAAATCACTGCTGCCGATCGCCTCCACAAGGACATGGCGGTGCCCCGCCCAAGCCAGGCAGACCTCCACCGTATGCTCCACCGTGTCCTCCGGGCTATAAACACAGTGGTGACACCCGGGCGTTTCCTTTCGCCTTATGCGGAACAGACACCTCCCGAAACAACCGTGTCCGGTGAGGACCTGCGTCAGGCGGAAGGTGAGGACGCCGTGGCGCTTCTCTAGCCACTCCTCAAAGAGGGGACTTATCGCCGCTATTGTGGTGTGCCCATCATGGGGTTGCGTCAATCGCACTCTCCATGATGCCATGAGACCCCGCCGGAGCTCTGTCCGCTGTGCCGTGATTTCTCGCGGCAGCGGAGTTAGGCCCCGGCGTTTGTTTTTTTTATTTTTATAAATAGGTGAAAATTATTCAATGTTGTGTAAATACGACTGCACCGGCACAAAACAGATACCCGGTATCTGTTTTGTGCGTATCTGAGATACATGCTACATACGATCGGCTCCATAAGTCCATACATGGAGCGAAAACTGGATTAGCAATCCGTCCATAAAATATCTGTAATAATAATAATGTAAATTTCGTATTATTTCAGAGAATTATGATAATATTGGTTTAAGTTATAAACTGGTCGGTTTTATTGCAAACTTGCATTCTGGTCATAACAATAGTTATGTGTTATGTAATGAGAAAGGAGATCATGCCAACACGGTTATGGTGAGATTTGTAATGCGGACAGAATTCAGTAAGTTTGTTTCATTTTCTTATTTTATTTGGTAAAGTTTCATAATTTCAAACTTTTGTCATTTCCAACAAAATGGCAGCTAATTCACGCTATGACATTACTTTTGCCTCATTTTGCGATTCCACAAAACACTAAAATTATGGCAAACAAATGCCGCAGACTACTGGGATTTTCGCTGACGCTGGCCTTCTCTCGGTGTTGGTCACCGTCGAAAAGGTGACGTGCTACGCAGGCTGCACGGAATTTGGGATACTCTGCATCATCAACTGTCCTCAGGAACGCAAATGTCAATGGGTCCTGTACTGTGTGGAGTAATAACCGCAAATAATATTAAAAATAGTGATCGTTTATTTATCTTAGTAAATTTTTACAGAGTGTAATATCTGGTAAATAATGCTAAGTACTACACTCGTAGCGACATCAAAATTTCACGTCCACACATAGGTTTTAAAATCGCTAGGACAAAAAATCTGTATCAATTTCTTATTGGTTACCAAGTTTACCTTTTTTAGTGAATTAAGTATTAATTAATTACCGACTATTATATACATATTAGTATTAAACAATGTAAAAAAAATATAAAGAAACAAATACTAATAGTTAATGTAAAAAAAAGAATCACAGAAAATACCAATAGTTGGGAATCGATCTTACAACCACTGCTTTGGAAAGAGTTGTGCAACCCCCTTAGTTATTTGATGTTGTTGAAAGATAGCTGAAATCCGTTCGCGAAAACCCGTTCTTCTATTTCATGATTGACTGCTTAGCTCCATAAAGGTATAGCGTGATGATAATCATTCAAAATGTTTAAATCGGTAACTATCTGCAATATCCTAACGTCCTTTTAAGATTTTCGAGATTATTTTTTTAAGAGAAGAATACGAACATAATCTAATATTACTCATCCCCCATAGCAAATAGCGTGATAGTTTATACCCTACAGCTCGACCAGACTTATAGGGAATATCTGTGCCAAATTTTAGCAGAATCTGTCCAGTAGAATTTGCGTGATGCTGGAACATACATACGGACAAACAGACAAAAATTCTAAAAACTATATTTTCGGCATTAGAATCGATCCAGGACCTCGTAGCAATTACTTTTTTTCAAAAATATTCAATGTACAGTTTTGACTTCGCTACGATTTTATTATATGTATAGATTATGACGGCACAATACAAAATAAACAAAACTGGCCCAAGAATCGAGCCCTGTGGAACCTCCCTTCCTACTGAACGATGTCTAGAGACAACTGTTGAGCCTCTGCCCGCCGTATTTCAACGAATTGCGTATGATCGCTAAGATAACTATCAAACCATTTTATTGTGTCCTCGTCAAATCCATAAAAAGCCATCTTTGACAGTATCAGAGGAACGTTATACAATCAAACGCGCGTGAAAAATCAAGCAACACCAAAAGAGTGCACGTCCCACTATCTTGAGCCGACAAGATATTGTCTGTCACATCCAACAAAGCCGTGGCTGTAATACGGCCCTTCCTAAACCCTGATTGAACATCTGGGAGGATTTTAATTGTCTCTAAAAATTCAACCAATTGCGCACTACTTTCTCTAAAACTTTAGAAAGTACCGGTAGTATACTAATAGGTCTAAGATGCTTCATTTCTACTGCATTAAGAGTCTTCGGCAATGGATGCACTTTGGCAATTTTCCGTATCTCAGGGAAAGATGAGGATGTGACAGATGTATTTACTAAAGCAGTCACGGCATCCAAAGTAGTGTCAGTAATATCATATTAATGGTAAAGCCATCGCAACCTTCAGCGTTCGATATAATGGTAGTTAGAATGTTCGCGATTTCCTTGCGTCTTGTAGGTCTCAAACTAAAAGTGGAACTATTATTTCGCGCGAATAAAAAAAATGCAAGCAATGAATTACTAACCGTATCTGTCTGCACCCGGACATTCAGAAAATGGTCACAAATTTTGTCGGGATCGTTAAAGTGCAGAGGTAATTCTTTATGTTTAGATGGCAGCAGGGTAGACTTTAGGTTTTTCCAAAGCGCTCTGGAGTCATTGATTTGAGTGTTGATCTTGTGTTTATAGTACGCAGATTTTTCGTAAAATAGAGACCTAGAAACAAGTGACTTAAAATCTTTATAATAAATCTTTATAAAATGGATATCAAATAGTGTAAGTACGTTCGAATTAAATTCACTGACCATTGTATTTACATCTTGCAGCTCGGTTAACGCTTTACAGTTAATTAACTCGAGATCCTGATCAAAACATAGTGGTCGATAAGTAATGGTTCGCGATGGAATTTTCAGGCGTTTATAACTAAATTCACCGGAAATCAACGCGTGCGCCTTCTAGATCCGGTATTACATCAACTGATACAGAGCGTGGCTTAAAATTTGTACAGATGATGTCTATCAGAGAGTTACCATGGACTGTAAAGTGCGTGGGTGACTGTACCAATTGTTTAAGACTTAGGTAGTTCAAAAATGAGACCAACTTGTCCGTCCTTGAATCCTTATCACTAAGCATGTTTATGTTAAAATCACCTATGAATATCGTGTATGCACCCATTAATAAGTGTTCGCGGAGTAAACTTATTGTGACCCACATTTGCTCGACCGTGGGGTGCAGTGGGCTAGCAGAGTACGAGTGGCTTCGTACATTTATACAGTGCTTGATATAAAAACCAACACCGCCGCCACGTCCCTTCTTGACAGACAATGGGCGCGGTATATGCCGTAGCCTATATCCAGGTACGGAGCGCCCTTCTTCGCCGTGCGTGGCCCGACTCTCATTTGGCCGGTTTTTTTTATAAAAGTATCAGAGAGGCAATGAGGCATATTACATCTGGGTTATTCTGTACTTCACGTAGTTCTTGTTGGGTTATTTCGAGTTGTTATTTTTTTGATAAAAGACTAGCAATATTTTGATGAAGTATTTTGAAATTATTCGATGATTATATGGCGGAGTTTTGGGCCCGAAAAAACGTAACGTGCTTTTATATTACAGGAAAATAATACGGAATTGTTCCTTTTTTTTTTCTTTGTCCTTCCTTTATCGGTGGAATATGAAACATTATCCATTTCTTGTGGTCTTAGCTTTCTCTGACCGAAATAGTAAGGAATTGTTCCTTTTTTGGGTTCGTTATTATTATGAAGTTTAAGACTTGATCTGTTACTCGCTATACGGTTTTTTAAGTTCTCTAAGATTTAATTAGTTCTCATTATAGTCAAGACAATCTATATGATAATTAATTTTAGTACACAATTCAGACATTTGAAGGGTCTGGTTTTCTAGAAATTTTCATTTTTTATAGTTAAGACATAAATTTTTGATCCGAAAATTAGGTTTACTATCTAAATACTCATTTTAAACACATTTAATACAATAATCATGTTATTATAAAATGTATCTAAAACGTGGTTAATGAAACGAATTAATTTACTTTTTTTGTAGATATAATAAGTGTCAGAATTAATGGGATGACTATACGACCACTCAAGATTGCTGAAAACTATTATGACATAAAACACAAATATGAAAGTATCCATCCCATGAACGTGGTGTGTGAAGTTCAGCAAACAGACCTTGAATTGGCGGTGACGGAAGATGCTCTCCTTCTTGTTAACAATTATAACAAGACAGGTAATTGTCAGATACCTACATAATTATAAGGGGTACACTCACTTATATCTAGGGGTACACTACATAAATACGAAAAACTTTATTCCGGCAGTCACAAATACGAATTTCAAAATACCGATTTTCATAATTCCGAATGGTTCAAAATTCCGACTATAACAATTCCGACTTTTCATTACTCCTATTTCTTATAATTCCTAAATTTCAATATTCCTAACGTTTATAATAACTATTTTCAAAATACCGAGTTTCAATAGATCGAATAACAAAAAGTCCGATTTAATGATAATTCGAAACATCAAAAATACGAATTCCGATTATTAAAATACCGATGCAAGCATGCAGGATCACCCTTGTTTCATCGAAAAGAAATTGCCAAATTATCACTTCCCAAACAATTTTCCGCATAACTTCATTTGCCAAATTATTACTTAGCAAAAAATCTCTTCCCAAATAATTGTAACGCAAATCTAATGTTTTGCAAGTGAACGTTTAAACAATAACTTGTTTACCAACTAGTACTTTTACCAATTTTTATTTAGTCAAATATTTCAGTTGGAATAACTCATTTTACGCAAAATAAAGACGTTTTATTACAAGGGTGTTTTTTCTATTTGGGACAAATTCTAAACAGGTAATATTAATATAAACTATTCTTGTAGTATTTTTTTTTTATAGCATTTTTTTAATTATTCATCTCGTCTAACTAGTTCAGTTTCGGGTAGCCTGTTTTTTTTCCATATTTTTTTTCTATATAATCTAGTCGTTTCTGGCACTCGCCGGCCGCTACCACGGCACCGCTCGCTTCGCTCGCTCGGCTCGTGCGTAGGAGGTCACAGTTTTAACCTAACCTAACCTAACCATTTCAAAAAAAATATTACCTACTCTAACTAGTTCCATAACTAACTGACCAAACGTTTATTGGCTAAAGATTGTAATAAATTATTTGATTAAAGACCAAATAGCTAAATGACATTATCCTTGATAATATTCTACCAAGTAAAAATTTTACCAAATGAAAATGTGCGTACATTCCAAACATTGCATTGGTATAAAAAAAGTTGCTAAAATTTGTTTGGGTAGTGAAATTTTTGCAAAATCTATTCGGTAAAACGGCATGATCCCAGGCATGCAACATGCAAACAGGCATGCAGCATGCAAGCAGGCAAGCAGCAAGCAGGTAAGCAGCAAGCAAGCAGGCATGCAACATGCAGCAAGCATTGTTTCTGTCACGGCTCCGGCGCTGCGGGGTTTGGGCGGCCCCACGCGAGCTTATCGTCGCAGATGGTTTTAACGCTCACCACCGCAGCTTCGGCTTGCGTCAGCCACGGCGGCGGGCCATCAAACCACCTGCTCCTCAGCTCGCGAGCCGCCCCACCCCTCCGCGACTACACGGGCTTAAATTACACTCTAGGGTAGGGCAGACAAGACTACGTGAAGTCGGTTTTGCAGCGATTCGTTTCTGTCACTAAATTTTGTAGCACAACATCTTGACTTTTAGTTTATTCGAAGTATTGAAAATCGGAATGTCGTTTTTCGGACCGAGAACCCTTCGAGCATTTGCGACTTTCGGTAAAATAAATTTCGTGATTTTTTATAATAGACATTATAATTCTTAAGTATTATGAAATTCGGACTTTTGAAAATCGGAACATCGAAATTTGGAATAAAATATTTCGGAGTATTTGGGTGTTCCCAATTATAAGCCGTCTATAACTTTGGGCGACTAGTCGGTTGTCAAATGACCGAATAGTCGGCCATACCGATCACAGAATTTAGTGGAGTTCAGGTGGCATCCGCCATAGGTTCGTAACGTCCGTTCCTGATAGCCGCGGAATACCTCTCCACTCCTCAAGCACCTGAGAATATGTCGCGCCGCATACGTCACAATTTATTTATTAGCTATGTGTGTGTTCACTATGGGCTAGCCACAGTTTCCGGGGGCCCATTAGGTATTGAGTGTGCAAGTCACCCCTTGCCATTTTATCCGTATATGTTTATTATTTAACATTGGTCAAGCATGGGCCATAATCCTTCCATAGTTCTAGGTAACCAATCCATTATAGCCACCCAAACCCATAGCGCTATATGTAGGTATTGTTTCCATGTTCTGCAACGGCAGCACGGGGGTTATCCTTGGGTACACTAACATAGTGCGTGTGGGTATAATCGTCAGTTGGTGCCTCATTCCATTTAAATTTGTCTAAGGGTCCTCTGCAAGTTGACTTCGGCCCTTCGTATGCCTTCCAAAGATCCGGGAAATGACATTTAAAAAAAACAGCTCGAACTTCGGTATCGTTTTGAGTTTCTAGAGAGGTCCGTAGGCGATTGTAACAATGGGTTCGTGGAAACTGTCCATACAATACAATCTTAGACCCAAGTCTAAGATTTTCAAGACCCGTCGTACAAATAGAAACAAGAAGCTCTGTGATCCTAATATATAGCTCATAGAGAAAGGGCGCGACATGATCCTGCAGTGTTCAGACGAAGCGCTCACGTACCGGCAGCACGCGTAGCATGACAACCATATAAACTACGGGGTTTGCTACGGGTTTTGTCGACGGAAACATAGACAAAATGATAGATTGTGATTGTTTATCGGTCATTTTGTCTATTCTACCGTCTACAAAACCCGTTTCTATTGTGGTCATGCTAAGCGTGCAGCTCAATAGACGAATCTCTAAGTCCTTGAAAAGCGACCTTCACCACTTTAGTGCAGACCGCATTATGGACGCTATAGAGCGGAAAAAAGGCTCCAAGGTCTTTGCAAGCGATCTGTCTATTGGGCAGACCAGCTTGCGAAACGTTCGAATTTCTTAGAGACGTTCTATGGACAGTTATACACGTCAACAAGTAACCCCGTTACGAATCTGGCAAACGACCACAGAGCAAGATTGACCCGACACTACACCGAAGAAATCCTGGATGGCAGCTTTTACGAGATTCTAATCTAGTACAAGCTGCCGTCCGGGATGTCTCTGAAGCAGCTAAAAACAATATGGCGCCAAGTGATGACGGAATTACGGTCAAACACCTAATGGCCGGCAAAAAACCCATTTTTAAAGCCCTCCAGCTGTTTGATTCCGTCATCATCGAAAGCAAAACGCCACAGGCATGGAACAGAGGTGTGGTGATACTTTTCTTTAAGAAGGGCGACAATGCCCTGTTTAAGAATTATAGGCCAATCTCGCTTCTGAGCCATATCTACAAGCTGTTTTCAAGCGTCACCACGATCCGTCTCGCGCGCATGTTTGACGACTTCCAGCCTCCCGAACAAGCCGGATTCCGTAAAGGCTTTAGCATCGTAGACCACATACATTCGCTGCGGCAGGTTATACAGAAGACCGAATAGTATAAACTGCGTCTCTGCTTAGCGTTCGTGGACTAAGAGAAAACCTTCGATTCAATCGAGACATGGGCTGTACTGCAGTCTCTTCAACGGTGCCAGATCGACTATTGGTATATCGAGGTGTTGAAGTGCTTGTACGAAAATGCCACTATGTCAGTCCGACTACAGGACCACACTTCGATACCTATCCTTCTGCAGCGAAGTGTGGGACAGGGAGACGTTATCTATACGAAACTGTTCACCGTTGCACTGGACTATGTCTTCAATGTTCTGAACTAGAAAGGGGTAGGCATTAAACATCAATGGCGAGGACATCACCCACCTTCGGTTTGCCGACGACAAAGTTGTCATGGCTGAGACTATGGAGGACCTCAGTACAAAACTCGATGATCTTAGTAGAGCTTCCAAAATAGTGGGTCTTCAAATGAACATGGACAAGACAGAAGTCATATCAATTGCCCATGTAACACCCACTCTCATGAAGATCGGAGACGCTAAACTCGAAATTGTGAACGAGTAAGTTTAACTAGGACAAACTGTCCAGGTAGGTCCAACTTCGAGAAAGAGGTCAATCGTCGAATCCGACTCGGCTGGGCAGCGTTCGGGAAACTACGCAATATGTTCTCGTCCCACATACTGCAGTGACTCAAGACGAAAGTTTTTGACCAGTATGTATTGCCAGTGACGACCTATGGGACTGAAACGTGGCCTCCCACAATGAAGGCCCATTGTGGGAGACCACTACAATTTAATTTCAACACTTTATTAGTGGCTTTTGTGTACATGATAATTATTCAGATTTGTTACAGTTGTAATACCAATCATGTCATTTCGTTTAAAATAGGTTTTTATTTTTATTAATTTATTCATATTTTATATACTTAGATTATTTTTTTCTATTTTGTGAATGTGAGAACACTGTAGGTTTAGTGGACTGTAGATTTATTGACCATCTTCTATCTTGTTAAGTACCTGGTACTTGTTGAAAGACCTACACTGTCCTCCCATACCTACTAATACCTACTGTTATTTAAAAATATTGTAAAAAACAATTATTTTTAAAAGAGTAACCGTGGAGTTTCTTGCCGGCTCTTCTCCATAGGAAACGACCAATTGGAACCGTGCACCTAGCTTCTGACGTTTCATAAGTGCCCATGTAGGTTTATGTGAAATAAAATATTTTGATTTGATTTGATTTGACCACGTTTCAGTCCCATAAATCGTGGTTAGAAGGCTAAAAGTCACCCAAAGGGCAATGGAGAAGGCGATGCTTGGAGTTTCCCTACGTGATCGAATCAGAAATGAAGAGATCCGCAGGAGGACCAAGGCAACTGACATAGCCCGAAGAATTGTCAAACTTAAGTGGCAATAGGTAGGGCACATTGCTCGCAGAACAGATGGCCGATGGGGCCGAAACGTTCTGGAGTGGCGACCGCGTACCGGAAGACGTAGCGTTGGAAGGTCACCCACAAGGTGGACTGATGACCTTGTGGCAATGGACATTTTTCGGCTAATAATAAATTAATACAACTGATAATGAGTACACAATATATATTTTTTTTAAATTATAGAATTAATACCAGGAAAGAAGGCTAAGATGTCGTTTTATCTCAATGAGACGGATTACGAAGCTGAGCAAAGATTATCGTGTGTCGTGTCTAATCATATTAGTGGTGCAATTGCAGAAACAATCATGATTGTCTTTACTGCCGGCCATTTCCCTATAAGTAAGTGTAAAAACATAATATTTGTGCTCTAAGATTTTTTATTAAGTTAGGCGATTTTTCTCTCAAGTTTTGGAAACAAATTGTACTAAATTATGCAAATTGTCATGCTCATATTCAAACCTAACATAATCAGCCTATAATCACCAAACAATACGTTTGGATAGAGAAGTAGAGCAGTGGTGGCCAGTGGTACCGGCTCGGACTCACGGGTTGTAAATCCCGGGTTCGATTCTCAGGTCCGGCATAGAGTTTTTGGGTTTTTCTATCAGGTATTTCTCAGTAGCAGCCCGAAGTCTGGATTTGGCCTCGGTTGATGGCAATAGGTTCGCCCTCCTATTACACGGGACTTAAACGTAACTGATGAAATGTGGGTGTACTGTAGATACAATGATGAAATGTGGGTGTACTGTAGATACAATGATGAAATGTGGGTGTACTGTAGATACAATGATGAAATGTGGGTGTACTGTAGATACAATGATGAAATGTGGGTGTACTGTAGATACAATGATGAAATGTGGGTGTACTGTAGATACAATGATGAAATGTGGGTGTACTGTAGATACAATGATGAAATGTGGGTGTACTGTAGATACAATGATGAAATGTGGGTGTACTGTAGATACAATGATGAAATGTGGGTGTACTGTAGATACAATGATGAAATGTGGGTGTACTGTAGATACAACTCCTTCGGGGAACACAGGCGTGATGTTAATCATAATCATTTCTTTATTTGTGTAACATAGGTAGTGAATACAGTTCTTAAATTAAAGATATATGTCGCTATGTTATGCCAAGAGGCGTACAAATATGGTGGCATGCGAAATACGAACAATAAAAAATTTCTACAGTCAATGCCTAAATAAATAATCATAAATTACAATTAGTCACAATATTCAATTAAAAATTATTTCTCCAGTCAATGCCTAAATAAATAATCATAAATTACAATTAGTCACAATATTCAATTAAAAATTATTTCTCCAGTCAATGCCTAAATAAATAATCATAAATTACAATTAGTCACAATATTCAATTAAAAATTATTTCTCCAGTCAAATAAATAAACAAGTCTACATTAATTTATCATTTAGAAATTCATCAGTCGTATAATAAAATTTTTCAATTAATAATAGTTTTTTTTTTTTTTTTTAATTGTGTTATATTCAAATTTTTTATGACATTTGGTAATTTATTGTAAATGCGCGGTGCCATGCCTAAAACGCTCTTTCTTGATGTTATGTTCATATCATAATTATTTATTTGCAATAAGTATTGGAGTTGGTTTTGATGTAAACTCCTGAAAGATATCTACGAGTATTATATACCTACAAGCTTTCCTGCCTGTGTGGGAATCATTTATTTGCAGATAATATAGGTGTTGGTCTGCACATCGCATCAAACAGTACAGCGATGGATAGTTATATTAGTGATAGCGAGTTCAAGGTTATTTACTACGAGTATAATGATGGCGATATACTGCAGTTAAAATGTGGCCCTTTTTTCCTACTTCGAAGAAGTCCATACTCGTATAAAAATGTATCCATACATTTTGGAAATTCTGGTAAGTTTTTTATTATATTTTTATATAATTTCAGAAAATTACATTTATCATTTACTAGCTTCTGCCTGCGACTTCGTCCTCGTAATATTTCTTGCTCCCCCGACCCTCCGCGTCGCATCGCGTCGCCCGCCCGCGCTATTATTTAGTTTTCGCTTAACGTGATGTTAAATAGCCTATAAACTTCCGCCTTCCTTCTTCCTTACCTATAGTCTTACCAAGGGGAATAATATTACCCCGTAAGCGGGTCGTGCAGGTCAGATAGGCAGTCGCTCCATGTAAAATACTGGTATTCAGCTGCATCTGGTTAGACTGGAAGCCAACCACAACATAGGTAAAGGCAGGCAGATGATGATGAAACTTCCTCATAAGTCCTTTCCTCTATCAAACGCAATTCTTTTTTTTCAATCCGACTTTCGTGGTCCGTTTAGCGTGTTCAAACAAACTTTAATTCGAATTTAAATTCTTTATTGAAAGAAAGAAAGAAAAAGTATTTATTGAGACTCGCACAGGAAATCACACAAACTAAAAACAGACTAAACATAAATAAATAACAAAGTAACATTAAAATTTAAAGAAGGATGTCCTGTACGAGGCCAAAAGGCTCCTATCTCAGCATGATGCCGCGATATTTAAAAATAAATAAACATTTCGCAGCGCTGGTATTCTGATAAGATATATTGCAAACTAAGGGTACAGAATTTCAAAGATGGTAATATTGTTACCATCTTCGAAATTCTGTACCCTTAGTTTACTACTTAGGTAGGTTCATAGAACTTGATTGCCCGATAAGGCATTGCAATTTAAATGGTAATAACTAAAAATATATACCTACGTATTTGTTTTGTATTTTGTAATGAAATTAAGAATGACTTTATGTAAAATGCAATTAAATGTAATTTTCTATACCTACAAAATTTGTACGCCATTATTGGCAAAACATGGACACACACAACATCTATTAATTCAATTACTTGCATGTCTGATTACTCAGTTTATGAAACGCATGTTTGACAAATAAATGATCTTTATCTTTATCCTATACACACTCAATATTACATTTAAAATGTTTTCATTATATTATATTAATTATCATTATTCATACATTTTATATTATATGATACTATTCTTATAATATATATCACATTATAAATAAGTATCACAATCATTTTAATATTAGATAATTATTTTTCTTCAAGGAATTCTTTTACAGAGTATCTCCTGATAACCGGATGCAGCTGAATACCCCTATGTTACATGGAGGGACTGCCTACCTGACCTCCACAACCCAGGCACTGGGTAACACGATACTCTTTCGTAAAACTGGTTGTCAGACTTTTGGACTTCTGACTACCCGTAATGACTGTCAAAGATCTACAAATGACAGCCGCAACTAACAGCTTTACGTAGTTTCTGAAGCACGAAGGGGTCTCGATATGTAATAGTTCGTCACCTATCCACGAATTGACCGCGGCAAGCGTAGTTTAACCTTCGATCGACTCATGCGGCTGTTATCATTTAGCCACGAGATCAACGTCACAACATAATAAACAACATTTCGTTTTTTTTCCTTTCAGATCAATGCAGCACAGATGGCTGCGCTCTTTCTAAAACATTTAAATTGTCTCGTCGAGATCATAACACAGAAAAAGTATTTTATTTACGAGGGGACCACTATTCATATGAAAAAAGTTCGTTCCTTAACAAACAACTGAACAAGATCAAGGTGGTCCTCCGCGCGAGAGTTCTGACTACTACCTCCACTACTACTACTACTACTACGAGTATTACTACTACTACCGCCATAACTACCACCAACACCTTAGAAGACCCAGCATCAAGTAAGTTGTATTTATTTTATTTATAATGGCAAGCAGTGAAGAAACAGCAACAAAATGTACTGAATCTATATTGTTTTTGGAAAAGAGCAGAAAACCGAGTTTCAGTTGTAACTTGTTCTGCCATTTGGGGTGGAGCTGGGAAGTGCTTAATGCTCCGTCTGGAAAGGGCACAGAGGGCAGTGCTAAAAGTCATGACTTACAAACCTGTTCGATTTCCAACTGCTGAACTGTACGCTCTTTGCGAGCTACAAACAGTCAGACACGCATTTCTTCTTGCTGTAGTGCTGCGTAAACACTCAGACCTTCCATTCGATCCTGTTGTCGGTACCCAAAAACGCAGATCTGACAGAGTCTGCCAGGTGGAATCTGCCAAAGTTCAAGTTGTTCGGAGGCAATATCACTTTCTTAGCTCCACTTTGTATAATCGAGTTAATAAACAGCTTAATGTATATCCATTGACCTTGCGAGAATGTCGAAGCATCACAGATAAATGGCTTCATACACTCAATTATGAAGAATTAGAAACATTTGTAAAAACTTAAACTCACTTTCCAATTGCCCTTTAGATGTATAATATGCGCAAACACGCCCCCCCCCACCAAAAACGGACACCTCTATCGGACACACACATACACACACACACATACACATATATATATACACTCCACAAACAAAACATACACAATCCTTCCATACAAACACACAATCTCACATAAATTACCTACTCATTGAAAATATTGTTTCAATTTAATTTTAAGATTTAATTTTAAGTTTTAATTTATTTTTTTTTTATTTAAAAAAAAAATGGTTTTGCTTTTTGTCTCGACTTTTTGGAGGTGGGCGTTAATGACTGCGACACAGTATTTACTAATGCAGTTGTTATCGAACACAGAGTTTCTGTAAATTGTGTTTTTTGGTTTCATTAAAATTTATTATTATTATTTGAGTAAGGGCTTTTGTCCACCGCAGCCGTCACCGGAGGTCATCAAGAAACGAGATTATTCGAACCGAACGTGACGTCCCGTTGATGGTGATTGTTTGTCCACAAGCAATCGCCGCAAGCGGACCACCTGTTCAGTATGTTACGATAGACAAAACAAAAGCGAATGACGCCGCACACCGCGCCGGTGCGACGGCAGTGTGTCGACAAGATCAAACATGTAATGTATTCACAATCTCGGGCCGAATTCTAGAGGTCGCGCCGAACTACTCGAAACATCGGCGGCCGGGATGTCGGCGTTCGGGTGACGGACGAGCGTAGGACACGCAGTCGTAGTAAATGTATGTAATCCTACTTCGGCGCCGTCATCTCGTTTCCGGTTACGTCTTGGTGACGGCTGCGGTGCACAAACGCACTAAGGCCTGTGTCACGCAGAGGTTTTTGATAGGCTGTGATGGTAGACAGTCTTTTGTACGCAGCCCCACCATGATAAACAAACATTGCTCGGTCGAGTTACTTGCATGTGTGCTGCCAGCACTTGTATGTGTGCTCAGCACTCGCTGAAGGCTGGCAATCTTTCAGCATTCCTAAGTTTATGCACATCCACAAAAAAAAAGTTTGACTTCGTTACTATTTTATTTTGTCAGCGTAGTTTTTTTTCGTTTTTCTAGATAATTATGAATTATTATGACAATAACAATAAAGAGCTTTGTTAATGGCAAATCGTCCTGTGTGAAATACTGTAAAGAAATACCTACTGTAAAGGACCGGTATCTACCTAAATCCTTCACAGTATTTCTCTAGGTATATGTATACAATATTTTTCACTAATTCGGAAGTCACTAAAACAACCAGGCTAGTTGGAGAGCTAACACGTGAGCAAGCCACATAAAATTGGCCGTGAGAGAAACAGTCTTGCCGCAAATCAACTCCAGCAAATTTCAGAGTTTGTCCCTGTGACTTATTAATAGTCATCGCGAAACAAACCTTGATTGGGAACTGCAATATTTTAAATTCAAACGGAAGGTCATTTGGTATTGTAGCGGCATCTACATCGCTACATGCGAACTACGCATCAAAGACCTGACGTCACATAACATCCTGACGTCACACAAATCCTGCATCGCGCAATTAGAGTTTACCGCGCGATAAACATATATAGAATCTCCCAACTTCAAACCTCTGGGCAGTTGCCCCGCCAGACATCACACCCGTCTGGTCGGAGGATCCTCCCTTTTCTATGGGGGATGAGTGAACTTTACACCCTGTTCCTCATACCCCTAAATTGGTGACCCCGTATATGAACGTCAACGCAGCCTTCGTGCAACTACTTCAGCGTGACGTCATCATCATAATCACTCCCGCAAGCTTTCGTGAGGCGGGTCACACAGCCAGCCAGCACCCACGGCTTCAACGGATATCCTGACCATCAGCATGCAGCGAACGCGCATTCCTGGTCATCATCCTCAGCCACAACCCATCGCTGTACCACATCCGACCCACTGGATCAAGACGCAGCGCCACCCCGACTCACTGGGGAATCACCGCAGACAGTTCCGACCCACTGCGAACTATGCGGCACCCGGTTCCGACTCACTGGAACCGCAGCTGGCACTGTGAAGCATCGCAAGATTCAAGACTCAGCCCACTATCGACCTCCGGTGTCCGGAGGGGAGTGATGTAGCGGCATCTACATCGCTACATGCGAACTACGCATCAAAGACCTGACGTCACATAACATCCTGACGTCACACAAATCCTGCATCGCGCAATTAGAGTTTACCGCGCGATAAACATAATATATAGAATCTCCCAACTTCAAACCTCTGGGCAGTTGCCCGCCAGACATCACACCCGTCTGGTCGGAGGATCCTCCCTTTTCCATGGGGGATGAGTGTACTTTACACCCTGTTCCTCATACCCCTAAAGTATCAATGGTATACGCGGCACGAAGACTGTTCCTACTCTGGCAGATCCAGTTAGTATTGTTATTAATGGCCTCAATAACATTGCGGCGGAGAGCTGTTACTTGGAGTCTAGTTCCATTGCACAAGTACAAATTATCACGCTATTTGCTATGAGGGATGAACAGTATCGCATTCTATTCGTATCCTAACTTTGAGTATAGAATACTGGAGAAGCCATAAGCACAATATTCCGAACAAAACAGTCGCGGAAAGTGAAGTCCGTACCATTAATTTTTATTTTATCGATATCGATATTCATTCGAAATTTTGCTTGAATCCATGAAATAAAACAGCTGTTGCATAAAATAGTTACATTTTAATAAGAAGAGAAAATAACTTCAATTAAATAAAAGTAACTAAACTTGTAATAAGTAAGTAATCTCAATAAAAAATTAGGTTAAGTTTAATTTTTTATATACAACCACTTCAATGGACATAAACAAATTATAAAACATTGAACAATCAAAAAAAAAATAAACAAAAATAATTACTAAGTAATTTTTACTAGGAAATTATCGACATGTCAATTTTGGTTTCAAACATGACCTCAACGCTACGGTAGTCTCGTTAACATTTTTACTAGAGGACATAATCGCATGTCAAGTGCGTGTAAGTTTTGCTGATTTGACGTATATTTTCGTAATGCAAAAGAAAAGTATTTCGATCTTTACGAACATAAAAACGAGATGTAGCGAGACTCTGTGACGTCACAGAAGCAACGTGAGGAAAATACTCGATTCATTAGAATTAGAATTAGAATTTATTTATTTCTAAGTATATGGTACATTGAGATCTTTCATTAAACACTGTTTCACACATACTACCATTGCTGGTGTAGAAATATTAAATAATAAGGTAGGTACATGCAAATCAGAACTAGGTACATTATAACAATATTATATCAAATTATGAAACTTTGCATTAATTTATGAATTTATAATGTTAATGACAAATTAATAACCTGATAGATTCATCAAGAATGCATTATTTTTAATGTCAAAATATTAATAGTTAAATGAAAAATATAAATCATAATGTCAAAATATCACTAAAAAATAAAAAATTACAATGTCCAAGAATTCATAATAATGTCAAAGTACTAATGTCATATTAAGATTTTAATTACAGTATCAAAAAGTATGATTTAAAAATTCATTGACTGAATAAAAACACATGTCTAAAAGTCAATGAAACATTTTACATTTAAACTTATTAATTGGTAACATTCTCAGGGCAGGTGGTAATTTATTATAAATTTTAATTGTCATACAACTGGCATTTCTACTATACAATTGCAATCTCTGAGCAGGTACTTGTAATTTCCGGCATTTTTTTTGTTCAGTCTTTCGGAAACTTGTTCATTTAGTTAAAATAAATGAGGGTATTTTTTTACAAATTGCCAACCTTAAACACGTACAAAAAATACAAAATAATTTATTTTCTTTCACATGTTATGTACTACATCTAGTGGTTGAAGTGACCTTTTAGACAAAAATTGCCTGTGTTAGGACACTTCGCTCTTCCGAAGCTTAAAGTTACATGGTGTACCAACAATTTTGAATCTTAAAATCTTAAGAAAACAATTCAAAATAACTTTGCAAAATTAAAAAGATATGCCAAATTTTGAATTTACATAAATAAGAATAAAAATGGAAAAAAGCAAAATATGTACTTTAGCAGCTAATAAAAATCATTATATTATACTTTTATAGAGTAGGCATGCGTGTTGTGTGATGAATGAAATTAGTGAGTGGGGTGTATGTGTGTGAATGAGTGTGGATTGATGTGTTTTTGTGAGTGGGTGGGTGTTCGTGTGGATGAAAGAATTACGATGCGTGCTGCAATAGGTCCTCGGTTTCCTCATATGTAAGTAGTTTAATTGATTTAGTTATAAGTTTTTTGCATTCGTAATAGTTTTTGGTGTATAAATGTAGTTCTTTGTTTAATTTGTTATACAGTTGGGATGCACGTCTGTCATATTGCATACTAAAAAAACTGGTTTTAGATTGTGGAATATGCGCCACAAGATCTTTCCTTCTTTTTGTTAGATTACCAGCATCGTAAGGCAGTGTCTTGTGTTTTTTCAAAATAATTTGAGCAATATATAATTTTCTCACTGAGAGCAGATCACTAATTTGATAAAGTCTATAAGTGGGGTATCTTGTTCTCTTAAAATACATAATTTTGATCAGAGCTGTTTGAGCTCGTTCTACTTCTATAAATTTGGACTTAGCTGCACCTCCCCATACAGGAATACAATACACCAAGACAGATTGCACTAATGCGATATAAATTTCCTTTAACAGGTTCCTAGATGAGTCATTGCTAGCCCTAGATGGAACAATGTGTCTTAGTGTCTTGAAAATCCAGCTCAAATTTCTAACCATAGTAATTTGCTGTTTGATATTGAATTTGCAAGTAAATCCCTGTCGTATTTTCTCTTTAGTTTTTTTATGAGGTTATTACAGTGATTTCTGTACCGGTTGTACGTAATTTTAAGTATTTCGTTGTGTGGGTCAATCTTAGTTTTTTTTTGTAGTTTATTTCGCTTTTTATGCAACGTAGTATACCAGGCGTAACCCAAGGTTTAATAATGCGTTTATTGCTAGGGATTTTAGTATGAGTAGTGTTAAGATTAATAGATTCAGTGAGCTTTGTAATGAGTACGTCAGTCAGTAGTTTGGGGTCGTTACAAAATAGTAATTCTGCTAAGTTTTGTTTTTGAATATGTCTTAGAGCTTCTTCGAAATTTACGCTAGTTGTAGACTTATTTTTAATTTGTGTATGTTTTTGTTTGCGCAGTGATATAAGTGTAGTGTAATGATCAGTGATAGTAGTGTGTAGAATAGCGATAGATGCGGAGACCTTTTTTTTATTAATCTTTAGCATAAAGTGGTCCAGGCAGTTTCTTTCTCTAGTGGGAAGTGTATGCCCTGGAAGTATACCATGTAATGACAGCATATTTAAGTAATTTACTCTGTTTTTTAATTCTTGAGATGTCACCGTGTCTCTAGGTCTAATATTGATGTTTATGTCTCCCGCTATTATTATATTTTTTTGTGATGTCAATGTGTCCAGGTGAGTACTAAGAGAGTCAACAAAATTCTCAGTTTTAGTGTTCGATGGAGAACGGTAGATACCTAATAAATGGTAATTAAGTACGTCTAGCTGAAGACAGGACGCTTCAGCTAACTTAATTTCTCTAACTTTCGGTTTTAACGACTTCTTGACATAGGCGATTACCCCATCATTTTTGTTTATGTGGTGAGTTGAGGCATGGCAGTGATAATTGCTAAGCTGAGGAATAGGTTTATTAGGATTTAATCTGGATTCTGTAAGGATGATAATATCAGCTTCAAACTTAAGAGTAGATAAATGGAGTGCAAAATCATCAAAATTACAGTAAACACACCTTATGTTTTGTGCGATAATAGTCAGGTAATTTTTTTCTACTGAAAAGTGTTTAAATATTTCAGAGGGGTCACATTCGATAGCACGCGCAATTTCGATATTGTCTATTTCATTTACAGTTTGCAATGTGTCACCCATTTTCTCGTAAGTACGGTAGAATTAACGTCAACATCAAGATAATCGAGGTTATAAAAATTGATGACAGTCGAATGAGATAGATATTTGAAGGGATTTTGTAGCAATTGAGGGACAATTGTATTTGAGTTATGTTACTGTAAGAGTTTATGCGTCTAGGTGTGTGTAGTTGAGTTATGTCATGAGTCAGTGTAAGAGTAGATATGTGTAGGGCATGTGTATGAAGTTTTGGAAAAATGCGTGTGTATTTGAACAAACAGTATACGAGTATAAGAGTATCCACGAAGCCATTACAAATTAACAAGAAATAACTTACTATAAAATAAAATACAATGAGCAATAGACTAACAAAGCAAGGTAAGCTTACCCTACTACCCTAGCTACCCTTACTACTCGAGTGAGGTACCGCCAACATTTGAGAGTAAAGAATAATAGTCAATTCTTTACTATTAGTTGGTGCACTTGATCTTCACTTCTAATAGTAATTGGTTGTGACTGCTCGTCTCTCTTTACATACACCTTTCCATAGGCAGTCCAGCAGAACTTATTGGCTCCAGATTTGGCTAAGTCTCGGGCAAGGAAGTGTAGACGGGAAGCTTTAACGGTCAGATGTTCCGCTAGAAATATGGGGTTGTCTTCCTGAGTTTTAAAGCCCAGGTGTTTGCAGCATAGCTTTGACTTATGTTTTAGGTTGAATGCCTTTCCCATTTTCATAATTTCGCCCTTCAGAAGTGTGGAGCCTGTTTCCACGATAATTGGTGAATTTTGAATTTCGTTGTTTTTTCCACGCACTCTATAAATATCCTTAATATCGTATTTGCCGATCCTACAGTCCAAGTTTTGTGAAAGGCATATAGCCATCGCTATGAGGTCTTCTTTCGACTCATTATTTTTACGTGGAACATTTTTAATTACAAAGATCGATTTACGAGTTCCTAGTTGAGTTTCCTCAAGTTTATTTTCCAATAGAGTGATGTTCTTCCTATCTTCCTTGGCCTGTGTTTCTAGCATGCTTATTTTAGTTTGGAGCTCCTCGTTCTGCGCAGTAACATATGCGATTGAGTTCTCAATTTTGGTATTTGATTTTTTAATTTCGTTCAATGTAAGAGAAATTTGATGTATCTCATTAGCCTGTTTTCCTGAGAAGATTGACATCATTTCTTTCATTTCTTTCTTAAATTCATCCAACTACTCACATAAAGTGATGTCATCCCAGCTTCTCTTCACCCATTGAAACACATAATTAGGCGGCGGTGTCTTGTGCTCCGTACCCAGTAAATTAACATCTGTTTCCAATGCCGCTTTATCCATAGGTGAGCTCATAATTACTTATTTCTAGTAATAGTCACCAGGAATTTAGAAGGAAAAGATCAAATGTCGGTAGGGGGCGAGGCCTTAATTAGCTAATTAGCTCCAGTACCCCAATCACTTAATAGTAGGGTGTGGCCGCTGCGACTCCACGGATGAAGGAGGTGCGCGAGCGCAGTAATTAGTAATGATTGGCTTCTTACGTGTCCTTGGGGGCGGAGTCTTCGCAACTAGGAAGCACCTCAGGTACCAGAGGCGCACGAACGCAGGAGTAATCGTCGCTGTCCCGCAATGTCACTGACGCGTCGTTACTAACGGTGTTGTATAGAGCTCCTCGATGATTATACTCTCCTATTTTTATACTTGAATTAAATTTACTTAAACAATTTGAATTTATAAAAATAAAATGCGAATAGTACTGGGGCACGTCAACACCTTGCGGCGGTTCGGAGGAAGAGGGAAGTGACATGAGACATGGGAGTGGGAGAATTTTCAATTCCTTAAATAATGGCCTGCAATGGTCAAGATATTCCGCTCCACTCATGGCTCTAATACATTTTTTTTGCACTTTGAATGCCCTTTCTACATCTACTGAATAACCCCATATCACTAGGCCGTAACGCAATACTGATGAAACATACCCATGATACGCATTTAGGACTGTTTTTCTACTGGACACTAGTCATAACTTGCGAAGAGCATATACAAACTTATCAAGCTTACTGCATACTCTTTCTACATGTTCCTTCCAGTTCAATTTGTTGTCAATTACTATACCTAAAAATAAAGCTGATTGTCCCGGTTGCAGAATTGCATTATTATGTCTAATTGCTGTTGGTATTACAGACAAGTTACATGTTTGAAATTGAACTATTTTAGTTTTTTCAATATTAACATGAAGATTATTGTTCCCCAGCCATTTTATCACATTCATTAGTTCATTGTTAGTATCAATTTCTATGTCACTTTTGTTAGAACATTTTATCGTCAAAGTAGTATCGTCAGCAAATTGGATACATTCATATTTTAAACATTTTTTGAGGTCATTAATATATAATATAAATAGTATAGGGCCCAGTACACTTCCCTGCGGGACGCCAGAACCATTATTTTTTAGTTCTGAGCAATGTGTCGTCCTAGTATCATTTTCTATCCTAGAGATAACAGTTCTCTGTTGGCGATTAGATAGACAACTATTAAGCCAATCATGCGCTTTACCTCTTATACCATATTTCTCTAGCTTGTAGAGTAGTCGTTCATGTGATACAAAATCAAAAGCTTTGCTCATATCTAAGAATACCGACAAAGTAGACCTTTTTTTATTAAGAGCTTGGGTAATTAGTTTCACTAAAGAAAAACAGGCTAGAGTCGTTGAACTGTTTTTCCTAAAACCAAACTGACTCTCCACAGTTAAATTGTATTTAGTTACAAAGCTATTTATTTTTTCATGCATTGCCTTTTCAATTTTTTTTTGCAAAGATTGGGATCAGTGTAATGGGCCTATAATTGCCCATATCTGTACACTTGCCCTTTTTGAATAGTGGTTTAATTAAAGACTCTTTTAATCTAGATGGGAAAACACCTTCTTCAAAAGATAGGTTTATTAGGTGGCTAAGTGGGGATGCTATAATTTTCGCGCTTAATTTGATTATTGTAGTGTTTTCGTCATATCCAGTAGAATTTGTATTATTTAAAGAATTAATTATTTTAATAACGTCAATTTCATTCACTGGAATCAGAAATAAAGTATTTATATTATTGTCAATGTTAATGTTGTGTACGTCATGATTAATATTGTTGGATTTTTGTGTCAGCTCAATGAAATAATTGTTAAATTGGTTACATATGTCATTAGGATTTTTTTTTTAAATCACGGATTATTAATTCATTTATATAGTTGCAATTATTAGGTTTGTTTAAATTATTTTTTATGATTGACCATGTCACTTTACATTTGTTTTTAGTATTATTTAAAAATCACTGGCTAATTCATCACTTATCGGTAACGGATTAAAAATTAAATCTTTTCTTACTAAAAACACATGTTCCACCACGTTTTTTCCCGTGTCTTGTGTAACTCGCAGCTAAGTTAAAATGTGTAAGTGCCAGATTACTTTCATGTCCCGATTTTATAAAAGTTTCACTCAGACAAATAAAATCTATAAGCCCAATCTGATTTTCTAAGTTGGAAATTGTGATTTCGAATAAGTCAATTTTATTTAAGATCCCAGCTATATTTTGGTGTAATAGTATAAATTTTTGTTTTTTTTCAGAACTGTCGTTACTATCGATAACCTTTTTACATAACGGGACGAAAAAGAGTTTTTTGTTTTTTTTTTTACCATTTTGGAGAGTTACAATTGTCATATTCCGTTGGATAGGTCTCAATATCAACGAGTAGGCGGCGGAAAATACAGTCATAAATTCGTTTCTGACCGAGTTTGTTTAGTTTTCCCGTAATAGAAAATGTTTCATCAGATAGTTCACGATTACTGTCAAAAAAATAAGCATACTTATGGTTTTCTATGTCCATGTGAAGTAATCTATTAAACATTTCTACTTTATAATTGTGTATCAGAGCCCCTTGCACATATGTAGGGCAACATATAATGACATTTGTATTAGTAATATTTTTGAGAGTTTCTCTAATTAACCTGACCATTTCAACTGATTCACCGGTGCCTTTAAAATCCCGCTCACCAATCATAACGATGCAGTAGTCATCCAAGCTATAATGCTGTATCTTATTAACTATATTTGATATAATGTCCTCTATACTACTAATACGTGACAGGTAATGACAGAACTCGAAGTGTCGGCCAAAAGTGTTTTCCAATATTTCTAGTGTACCGCTGTGGCTGCAGTTACTGAGAACGCATATCTTTTTTTTTCTCATACAATATTTTGTTATTATTCTTTCATCTTGTGGTGTCTCCTTGTGTTTATTCATTCCTTTTTCTATATAATTGCTATACTCGGTAGATTCCGATGCCCCTGTCTGTGTTTGCTTATCCTTGTATTATTGGTAACGAAACTGTTGTCTTTTTACTTGATAATAGTTCGCAACTAGTTTCTTGAGATATTATGGCATTTTTCTCGACAGGTAAGTCGTTTATGGATACATAGGTTTCTGATGTTCTGCCAAAGTCTGTCTTTCTAGGAGATTCATGAAAATGGTCTGACTCTAATAATATATTTGAGCTCTCAATGCAGTCCTTTTCATTGTGGCTGGATGAGTATTCTTGGCCTAAGGATACCATACGTAGGTTGTCCGTAATAGAACGTCTATTTTTTTTTCGTACAGACAGTAACTTTTGTCTTTGCGAGTTTATAGGACTGGTACAAATATCCTTTAATGTATTAATATAAACTTGCTGTCGTAATACTGTTTCTTTAAGTTCATTTTTTCGCATATCACCTTGTCCAATTCATTTTGTGTTAGTTCATGCTACGTTTTATATTGAATCGAATTGTATTATGAGGTTAGGATTTTAAATTTCAATAAAAACATGACTAAATCTTAGAAAAAAAAAATAGCATATGGAACGTTATTCAGTTCTATATGTAAATTTGACATCTTTGAACGCTTTTTACACCATTTAACAGTACAAATAGGCATTTTCACGGAGCTCCGCGCGCCTTTAAAACGATTTACGAAGTGCGTTAGAATCGATTTGAAAGTAGTTTTTATGAACGTACTAGAACATTTGTTCTTGTACTTTTACAGAGGGGAAGTGTTCGTAAGGCTCCTCCAGTGTTATATATATACTCTAAGTATCCTAACTATCCTAATCTATATCTATATCGATTCTCCCGGAAAAGGGGATGGGGGAGGTTCTCCTGGGGAGGGGCCCGTGGCTAAATAATAACAGCCACACAGGTAGATCGATCAGGTTAAGCTACACTTGCCGCGGTTGGTCTGTGGATCATCTTTACATACAGAGACCCGTCTGTGCCTTGGAAAGCACGTTAAGCTGTTGGTCCCGGCTGTCATTCGTGGATCTTCTCTTCTTGATTTTGATTTTTTTGATTTCGAAAGTCTGACAACCATTCTTACCAAGGGGTATCGTATTACCCAGTAACTGCGTTGTGGAGGTCAGATAGGCAGTCGCTCCATGTAAAATACTGTAAAGTTAGAAACACTACACGTGTTCTTATATTATTTTTACTTGAATACAACATTTTGCGAATGACCAACTTCAATACAAAACTTCATCGCCCTTTTCAGACCATTGGGTGGACCAAGGGTTGAACTTAAAAAAAAACAACTATTTACGTTGTGTTAGTTTCCAACCATAAGCTGAAATATTAGTGATTTTAACTTAAAAAGTAAAAAACTTTAATTAAAAACAACATTTCATGCCCCTTTTCTTCCCCTTAAGGGTTGAAATTCTAACAACACCGTTGCGTTAGCTTCCAACCATAAAAGCCTAGATAGTAAAAGTGATTTTTCTTGGAAAACTAAGGACCTTTCAACTTCATCCCCCTTTTTAACCCTTCCGGGGTAGAATTATCAAAAACGCTGAGACACATATAAATTAATTTTTAATCATCAGCCTAAACACAAAATTTGAAGATCCTAACTTCAAAACTGACGGACTTTCATATAAACTTCCATCCCCTTTTTTACTCCTTTAGGGGTGGAATTCCCAAAAATCCTTTCTTTGTGGATACTTACTCTGCACAAAGAACACACCCTCTAAGTTTCATGTCTCTAGGACCAGCGGTTTGGGCTGTGTGTTGATATATCACCCAGTCAGTCAGTCAGTTTATCATTTTATATATATAGTATATACATATGATACCCAATGAGCTCTTCTCTTTATTTTATTTTCTTATTTTTTTTCTTTACTTTCTTGTACATAATATATATAATAGTTAATTGAAAAATAAATTGTATTATAACTTAAGTAAATAGAAATAAATTATTATGCATAAATAAAAATATATACAAAAAGAAGTAGGTACCTACTTAATAATGCTAATGAAATACTATCTTGAATTCATGCAAGCCTAGTACTTTTTGTTAGGTTACTGCTCAGAACTTGTACACGTGTCGTGAAAAGAATACCGTCTTCACAAGTAAATTGCACCCGTGAGCTGTGCGAAGCACGTATGTGATGCATGGCCGGTTCTGCGTCAAGAATATATTTTCATGTCTTTTGTAGTTTTGCACGTAAATAAAGGATCCAGTTGGCTTGGACAGCGTTTGGAAAACTTCGTCAAGTCTTCTCGACACCTATCCCGCAATGTTTGAAGACTTTTCTCTTCGTCTTCAACCAGTGCGTCCGGCTCGTTATGACATACGGTGCCGAAAAGTCGACACTGACAGTCGGGCTGGTCCACTAATTCAAGGTCGCGTAGCGCGCGATGGAGCGGGCTACGCTCGGAGTTAAGTTATGCGGAAAAGACCCGGAGTTACCGACATAGCTTGCAGGGTAAGCAAGCTGAAGTGGCGGTGGGCTGGCCATGTTTGTCGAAGGACCGATGGCCGACGGAGGAAACCGGTCCTGGAAAGGAGACCACGTATCAAGAAGTGCACCTAGTGTGGGACGCTTCCCCAGCTAGATGAGCCGACGACCTTAAAAAGGTGGCTGCCACCAGCGGAAGACTGGCTATTGTGGTGCAGCCTGGCAGAGGCCTATGTCCAGATGTCTAGCAGTGGACTGCGATGGGCTGAGCTGTTTTATTTTTCAGGTGCAACGTCTACTAGCAACACTATATTATACTGTGGGTCAGCAGCCGGCGTCGCAGTCATTGCAATATTGGTCGTTGGTGGTTATTGGACTGTCAAGAAGCGGTGTTGTTGTGTAAGAACAACTTCGCAAGAATTGCCACGCCAAATACCAACGCCGAGACCCGATGTAGGTTTTGACCTTTTTAGTACTTACTGTCTTCTTTAAATTATAATACTACACAGGGTTTAATTAAATTAGCTAGCGAAACTCCGCAGATATGATATCTAAACATGATAAACCAAAAACAGGTTCGATGGCTTTTCTGGGGTCATCGGTAATTAGTAAGTACTCAAAACATGCCATATATTATCTCCGCAGGCGCGACTCTCTAAGGGAACTGTTTAAGGATATTAACATCATGACGGTACCTTGTCAATATATCTATGAAAACATCATGCACGTAAGAAAAAATTTACATCTTTTTAGTAAAAGAGGTGATAGACATAATTATAGTACAAGAAATAAGGACCTATTAGTTCAACCAGGTTTCAGACAGGCTAAAATGAACTCATCTTTCATGGGATACTGTTTAAAATGTTATAACAAAATTCGTCCCCACATATTATATTTCAACTGAATGAGACGAAATTCAAATCTTGTATAAAACGCACACTATGCAGGCAGGCATATTATAAGTTGGGGGATTACATCGCTGATAAAAATGCTTGGCTCAACGCTGGTCCTGCTCCACAACCACAACTATTTGATTAACATTTGAAAACACTGTTGGAGCTGCTGAAGAGTTTAAGACCATCTTTGCATTGTATAAAATCAATTTCCTTTGTATTATATAATTTCAGAGCACAGGTGTGACTACTATGTACTAAAGAGCTAACATTTACCGGGTAATACGTCTTTAACTGACTTGAATGTGCCCTGGCGGCTGTGAGTATGTCATGCTCACTCAGATGTCTCGCTGATGGTGGCGCGTGTGTTGAATCATTTAGCTCCCTTCAAAATGATTGAGCTGAATGGTGCTAATCCATGCGTCATGTTCGTGAACGGGCGCCGTCAGTTGGGACTGGTCAACTCTTAGCTGCCTTGGCTGATTTAAATTTTTGAATTGTTCTTTGTTTTATATTTTTATTACGTACGCTTCTAACGTGCACGTCTTTCTACTTTGTTCTCACATGTTTAATTTCAACATGAACGATGTAACCAATACTTTGTTACAATTTATTTAAAAGAGTGTCCGTGGAGTTTCTTGCCCGTTCTTCTCCATAGGTACCTACTACGCTTTGGAATGGGCAACTAGCTTCATATTTCTGACTGACCGATTCCTTGACAATTCAAAAGTGCCTGTAAATGGTTTAATTGAAATAAATGCTTTGAGTTTGAGTTTCATGTAACTGAAATATCAGGCGGTCGTTACCGCAAAAACAGAAAATCAAAACGTTTTGTTTTGTTTTAACGTGTTTATATATAAATCAACATCACGTTTCGCTAGATAATTTAATTTGACCCTGCATACTTATAACTGTGATTAATATAAATTATATAATATTTATAAATAAGTTGATTGAATGTCTGTTTTTTTCTTTTCCTTTCAGCCCGCCTTCAAACCCGCTAACGAGCGGGAAGCGCTGGAGATGGAGAACATTTACGAAAAGGTTGAGTAGTCAAGTGATGGTCGTTGCAGACCTTAACGACTCGACACCTACTCAACTCAAAGCAAAGCATAGACATGTGAGCTATACTCGTTTATTAATATAAAGATCACATGTCAATGCTTTTTGCATTGGAAAGTGAAATCTTTCCAATGTTGTACTTTGAGTCGAGTAGGTAAAGAGTTGCAACGGTCATTCTCCAAACATATGACGTAATTTATCTGTCTATGTTTGTTTGACTGTCTGGACCGATTCGTAATGACTCTAAAGAATGCGCGGGCGGCGAGGAACATTCCCCGCAGTCTGGTCGAGTCTCGACACTCTGGAGAACCCTTTAGTAAAATACATGAATACTATGTGTATGTAAAGTCTAAAATATACAAAACCTAGATACTGGTGCGTGCTCGCAACCGGCGCGCGGCGTGCGTGTGTGTGTAAACAAAGCAGAAGGAGTAGCTAACTACGCAAGGATCGTATCGATCGTCATTAATTAAAGAATTTGATTTATTACAGTAGTAGGTATACGGGGTGTCAGGAACATCGACGCGAAGCCGGCTACCATGGATTCAGTACATTATTCTAAACCCCACTGTGTTGAAATTTTTCGTCGGTTATAAAAAAAAAAAAAAAAAAACAGCTGTTTCATAGAAGAGTGCAATACCTACGCGGTAAAATGTATGGAACAGCGGTTCAGAATCATGTACTGAATCCATGGTAACCGGCTTCGCGTCGATGTTCCTGACACCCCGTATACCTACTACTGTAATAAACTGAACGTTGAACTCAATTTATTCTAGCAGAGGTCTTCCTGCTGGATAAACGGACATGAATAAATAATAGAGTAGTAGATGGCCAAAGCAATTTAGGTATTGATTACCCAATTAAGTAAACGAAGAATGATTGTATAATTTGATGTTACTTCAAGTTCTGTTTCAATGTAATTCGTTTAATTATCATTAAGATTATTTTGGTCTCGTTAGTCTAGTGGTCGCAAGCGCTACTGCTGAGCATGAGGTCCTGGGTTCGATTCCCGCTTCGGGCAAAGTGTTATTGGGTATTTCCATTTGGAATTCCTCAGTAGCAGCCCGGAGTCTGGATTTGTGCCCGACGCGATAATGGCGATAGGCTCGCCCCCTATTAAATGAGACTTCTGGCGAAATGTGGGTGTATTATAAAATAGGTAAACCTCTGCCAAACCCAGATCCCGAAGATCACAGTCGTGATGTTATGTTATGCAGTAGGTACTTGCTAAAACTCAATTATGTAAATACGATAGGAGCTTTTCCCGGTGGGAAACGCCATCGGCGCACGGCGGCTTGTGTATATTATAATTATGTGAATAATGTATTTAAATAATTAATGTATGTACTTATATGTAGAACTACTTAAAGTTTTAATAAAAAAATTGTATATCTTTCACGAGTACGACAAAAGTTTACTAACACACATTGTTTTTTTTTTTGCCTACCAGGGCACTAGATACTCGCATTTAAAGCATTTATTCCAATTACACCTTATTAGGCACTACCGAATTGTGAAAGGAGTCGGTCATTCAGTTCAGAAAGATGAGGTAATCCAATTAGAGCAATTATTTCAACTGCACTTCACTGAAAGGCACCTAAGCTATTCTCCTAACTGCACAGTTTTCTTTTTTGATAACTGCCTTTTTAGAACAGCTTAGGTGCCGTTCGGTTAAGTGCCGTTGAACAAAACCAGTGCTCTGAGTGGAATACCTCTAAAAAAAATCACCGCGATGCCCGTGTGAATCGTATGAATGATTGTCGCAATCGGAGAACATAGCTGTTCTCAAGTTGTTAGCTGACAAACGGACGAACACAGAGTAATCAATAAATGCAATATCAAAGCCTATTTTTGTATAAATTCTAAAAAGTGTCCCGATCTGTCTGCCCTTTCCAACGACGTTGTGATCGGCTTCCAGTCTAACAGTATGCAGCTATAATACTAGTATTGTACATGGAGCGACTATTGAAAAAGTCATAAAAAGGTTTCGGGATGTAGCGCAAACTGAACTTTATGAATTTGTTTTAAAGTTGTTTTTACGAAACCTCGTATTTGTTTACATATTCGGAAACTAATACGTAAGTGAACGTAGTCTAAACATTTAGGGCCTACTGTCTAGTGGTTGCAAGCGTGTTTGCTTTACACGGGTTCGATTCCCAATTCGGACAGTGTTACTGGGTTTTCCATTAGGAATTACTCAGCCTGGAGTCTGAATTTTGTGTCCAGTTGATGGCAATAGGCTCGCCCCTCTTAAACATAATAAAAATACAAAAGATCCGTTGAGATGAGTCAGTATGGACACATCTGAATTGCAAACATATCTTACAATACCAAATTGTTTTAAGTCATCCTTAGCACAAAAATCAGAAACATCGTAATGACGGGACCAACTCTTGTAATTGAAAGATTCTACCACAAGTATATTTAGTACCCATTTATTACTATTTTGTACCTGTCCTGAAATATTTGTACCTCACACGGATAAACGGAATTTCACGATAACATTGGTCCCACCATGACGATGCGACATAATGACATGAGACCTTGTCAGTACTACAAAACTACAACAAATTAAATCATTCGGATCAAACCAGTATTTAGTACCTCCAAAAATCAATAGTGGGTGACGGAGATGTTAGTAGTTTATTTACAAAAGTATTTTTTTTTTAAATTGTACCCCTGAATAATTTAACGATCAAAAATACTTCAAGTAAAAAGTTGCAGCTACATTTCATGCAGGCAGTTTATTATTAACTAACTTCTGCCCGTGACTTCGTTCACGTGGAAGTCGTAACACACCACAATATACTACAATAACAGCCACATATTTATAAAACTTCCCTTTAAACTATGTACGTTTGTAGTTTTGTATTCAACAGCCAAAAATACAGAGAGTCAGGACTGGTGAGGCGGGAGCAAGCGACGTACAGTTGTCCGTGGGAGAAACAGCTTGTCCTGAGGTCAACACCCGCAGCCTTCAGTGTCAGACCCTGTGACTTGTTGATGATCATCGCAAACCAATACTGACAGGGCACTGCACAAACCGGAAGACGTAACTGTGGCGAATTAGTGGTATACGCGGTATAAACACTGTCTCTCCAACGCTACAACCTGTTAGAATTTTCGCCGATGACGTTTCTTTGCAAAGACACGACTTTGAGCCGGGTTGCATTACACAGCTTCGGTGGAGTTAAGATCCGAAAAATCATAATCGGGACACCGACCTTCAGCTGAATGATGGACGCCGGAAGTTCACTTGCCGTTAGCGAATTCAAAAATTCTACGAGGTAATGTGTGGCATCATCTTGCTCCACAACAGTGTTAACCGATGGAGGTGTATATCACTTCGCTCCCTTCAATTTGCAAGAGAACACTGTGGTTGATCGCTGCAGCTTCATCATTATTGGGCGTTAAAATGGCCCGTTCACGCCCATGAATTCTCTTGGTACCTACAGTATGCGACTGATATCCCCGTACACCAGACGAATCAGATTTTCTAAAGTGGGAACTACTCTACCAAGAGTCTCTGGTAGAGCCACAATAGTAGTATTAGTATTTTATGCATATATTTGTTTTTGTGATATTGAACTACCTTACAATATGCTTTTTAAAGTAAATAGCACAAATAATATTGTTTTTTCATTAGGTCTATTGTATGACCTGTAAAAAAATATTTTATTCTTCTA
Organism: Agrochola macilenta; assembly: GCA_916701695.1. Taxonomy (NCBI): domain Eukaryota; kingdom Metazoa; phylum Arthropoda; class Insecta; order Lepidoptera; family Noctuidae; genus Agrochola; species Agrochola macilenta. The sequence goes on from OU753579.1 coordinate 371,754, forward strand.
GTCTTTAGCTATGAAATGATCAGTACAGAAGCTTGAATGTTTTGTGACTGTAAAGGGCTTGTGACGTGTCGTAGCAATTTCCCATTGCTTACGAAGTTTTCATTTTTTATTGAATTAATACGTTCTACGAACTTTTATATACTTAATAGGTAGTATTCAAAAAAGTAAAAGAAAGAGCGTGGCAGTTGAGAGTATGTACGCATATATATATACGTATGTACGTATAACGGGCGCCGTCAGTTGTGACTGGTCATATCTTATCTGCCATGGCTTATTTTTAATCTTATATTTTGAATTGTTTTGATTATTTTTTGTACATTGTTCGCACATATAGAAGCAACAAGAATAATGTCCCAGGATTTTGTAATTTTCTATATTTAAAAGAGTGTCCTTGGAGTTTCTTGCCCGTTCTTCTCCATAAAGATCTACGTTTTGAAATGGGCAACTACCTTCAACTTTCTGACTAACTGACGCGACTATTTGACAATTCAAAAGTGCCTGTAAATGGTTTAATTGAAATAAATGCTTTGAGTTTGAGTTAAAAAAAAGAATCACAAGATATACCAGTAGTTGGGAATGGAACTTACAAAAACAGGTTTGCAAAGCAATAGTCCAACCGCCTACTTTTTTTGCTGTTGTTGAAAGTTAGCTAAAATAGTCGTTCTTATAATATTTCATGATTGACTGCTTAACTCAATAAAAATATAGCGTGATGATAATCATTTACTTAAAAAAGTTAAATCGCTAACTACGAGTATTTGCAATATCCTAACCTCGCGTCGCTACAGGTAGTGTTTGCCGGAAATCGCTACTAAACAGAACAGTGACACCACCCATCATGTCTTGGTTCCTGCGGAAGTTCTGCAGGGTTCTGTTTACAGCTACCACTGCTTTGCTATTTGCCATAATCAATCCATCCCATACGATGAAAGCGCAACACCTCACAAACAGGCGTGTCGTTGCACTCTAAATCGATGGGAATTTTAAACATGGTGTGCGCTGTTTTGCCACCAGGAAGCAGTTTGGCAACGATTCTGTAAGACGTTACCGTGATTGCAATTTTGCCTTGCTTCCTGACCTCTACAAGGATGCCAGAGGTATTAAATGTTTTTCCTGTGCCACCAGGAGCATCCAAGAAAAACATTTTAACCTGACTGAGCCCAACACTTTGGAGAACGGTGTTAAAAAGGTCCCTTTACTCTGAAAGAAACTCGACTCAGAGTTAAAGAACAGGTTTCAAAGCATCGGAAGCTGACCCATGTCTATACTTACTAGAGAAAAGAGGAGTTAAAATCATAATAATGATCAATGTCGACGATTTGTTAATTGCCTATTCGTGTCCTAGAAAGCTCCAAGAAATAAAAGACCTCTTAAATACGAAATGTGAGTTAAAAGATCTAGGTACACCTAAACGGCTAATAGGGATAGATGTTACCTATAAGGGAGATAAACTCAAACTGAACCAGGAGAAGTTCATACAAGACCCTCTTAAATAATTCAAAATGGAAGATTGCAAAGCCACCTCTACACCCATAGAACCAGGTCTTAGACTAGAAAAAAGAGGAAGAGATGAACGGGACTATCTGCCCCACAAAAATTTGATTGGGACACTCATGTATCTGGCAGTGGCAACTCGGCCCGACATAATGTTTGCCATGAGCTATCTCTCCCAATTTAATGACTGTTACGAAGAAGAGCACGTGCTGCGATACCTAAAGGGGACAAAAAGCGTTGGCCTTATATTCAGAAAAACTCGCCAAGAGTTACATGGCATGGCTGACGCAGATTGGGGTGCATGCAAGCTCGACCGGAAGTTACATGGCATGGCTGACGCAGATTGGGGTTGCATGCAAGCTCGACTGGAAGTTACATGGCATGGCTGACGCAGATTGGGGTGCATGCAAGCTCGACCGGAAGTTACATGGCATGGCTGACGCAGATTGGGGTGCATGCAAGCTCGACCGGAAGTTACATGGCATGGCTGACGCAGATTGGGGTGCATGCAAGCTCGACCGGAAGTTACATGGCATGGCTGACGCAGATTGGGGTGCATGCAAGCTCGACCGGAAGTTACATGGCATGGCTGACGCAGATTGGGGTGCATGCAAGCTCGACCGGAAGTTACATGGCATGGCTGACGCAGATTGGGGTGCATTCTCTATTACTCTGAGGGTGCGTGCAAGCTCGACCGAAAGTCTTTTTCGGGCTGTTGCTTTAAATATGCTGGAACGGCCATAAGCTGGATGTCGAAGAAGCAAAAGTCTGTGGCGCTATCGACTGCCAAAGTGGAATATGTCACCTTGACTGAGGCTGCAAAAGAGGCCATTCACTTGAAAAATCTATTCAAAGATCTTGGGGCCAACTATGAAAGCATAGTCATATTAAACGACAACCAAGCCGCACTCAAGTTAAGCCAAAACACAATGGTCACTTCCAAGTCCAAACACATTGACTTAAAAATGCACTTCATCCGAAATTGCATAATGGACGGAGCGATACAAGTCAAGTATCTGCGAACCGAGGATATGGAGGCAGATATCCTAACCAAAGCCCTAGCCAGCCCGCGGCTGTTGAAATTACGGAGTGGCTTAGGAGTTTCCTGAACTCCTGATGACCACGACGATGCCGTGAAGAGGAGTGTGAGTACTGGCCATCCAGTGCCAACTGACACCGCATGTCGTTTGTTTTTTTACCTTAGTTACGATATAACAACTGTGTCAAATAAAAAGCGATATCTTTATTCATGAGTTATTTTAATCCTTAGGATAAATCCTTAGATTATTTATATATAATCTAAGATCTTTTTTTTTTTTTTTTATAAGTAATATAGGAAATCAAATTTAAATATTAATACATAAATAATAACATACCTAATTTAATAATAATGAAAATACTTCTAAGAATTTAAATAATAACTACCTACATTATTCTTATGCAATACACAAAATTAAAATAGCTAATATACTATACCTATATACACAAACCTAATAATATACAATATATACATAATTATACACCCAATTAAAAACATCTAATAATATTGAATTACTGCTTAGCCTTCTTCCTCTCTCCTTATTTTGCTGTGCCCGACAGGGTCCATATTGCTCTCTTACTTATTATACCATCTATGTAATACATATGGAATGCAATAAAAAATTGAGTATTGAGTATTGAATAAATCCCTCACAAATAATTTATTAATAACTAAGTAAGTAAGTAGTACGTTGGGTCGGCGACGTATTGCGCTGAGTCGAGGTGTCATAATCTTTAAGTATTCCACGGTCTCCTCTGCCTTCGTGGAGTGATGTAAACGCGACACGTACAGCTGCGTCGATGGAATAGCGGGGCGCAGTAACATGCTCGGACCAGTCAATGCGGTACCGCATAGATTGCGACAAGCGGGCAGGGGCTTCTTCTTCTTCTTCTCCACACGAATGAAGCCTTCTTCATCGGCATGTCCTTGGCTAGTTACCTGCGGTAGCGAGCTTCGAACTAGTCCGTAGGGCCGCTGGGCACCCCTCGTATGCTTAGGTTGCCGCTGATGTTTTGCTGGAGTTAAAATAACGGTGTGGACGTGCTAATCTTCGTCGGCGTCCCAACGATTGATTAAGTTTTTAAATAATATAGAACATTCAATCAAACATTATTTTAATAATAACAATGTAAAATTATTATTTACAACATTTAAATTTTATTGTTCAACTTATTAATATGCTACTAGTAATATAATCATGTTTGGGGCCAATTATTTCATAATTGGGGGTAAACATAAATTATCAAATAAACTTATGTGACCTTAAACTAGTTCAAACTGAAGTATTTGTAAACTAAACTATTAAACGCTTGTTTTCCTGCATTGTTATTATTTTATGGAGATATATTTTGAACATGGCCGGCTGTTGGTGGCCGCTCAAAAAGGCACCAAAGTATATACTTATAATATATTTGAAAACTTTAATTTCGGAAGTTGGGTCTTTGGTTTAGAATTTTTGTTTTTTGCAACCACAAAGTAATTTTTAGTTTTTTTTTTTTGAATATTTTTTTTATTTTTCCCTTTTTAATTGTGATACGTACCTCACACAAATCCGAATACCACTAATTACCTGCTATGTAACTGTATCAGTGACAGGAACTTTTTATTATAACCATATTAACGAAGCCATAACCATATAGACGAAGTGGGAAAAGTACGTATTATTGAAGCTAACTTAAAAACTACCCAAGCAAAGTTAATAAAATGTATATGGGACCACACCGCAAGCTTTCTCTACCAGAAGACAAAAGAATTTTCAAAATCAGTCCGTATTTGACGAAAATATTTATAAACATAAAGTCTAACATAGAACCTCCTCCTTTTTGGAAGTCGGCTAAAAATAGGCTTAAATTCAATTAAATTTAGACCGCACCTACATTTCGCAATATAAGTATGTATAGAGCCATGTAATAGGAAAAGAATTCAGTAAAGTGATATCACTTTATCACTTCTAAAACATTTTTACAAAAAAAAACAACCGGCTTCCAAAAAAACACTACAAAAGTGAACAATAACTTAAATTTCGGAAGTCGGTGTCTTTGGTTTTGTATTTTGGTTATTTGCCACCGACTTGTGGCTAAGTGACTAAGTGTAGTGTTTGTTTTGGAAGTCAGTTGTTTTTTTTTTGTAAATAAGTTTTTTTAATTTAAATTTAAATTTCTAGCTTTTTAGTGGGTCAGTTTGTAATTTGTCTAAGTTACAGTGGGTCAGTTTTTTTTTTAAATTTATTTAATGATATTTTAATACAGAGGTGTTACTTAATTCTAAACTCGCCAAACTTTTACGTTTGATGGCGAGAGGCGCTCTTTTACATATCAATGCACCACCTTACGCACATACCTACTACTTATATATTAACAATGTTTTAAATTCTATTTGCTATCCTGTATAATGTTTTTTAATTTTGTCATAAGTGATCCTTTACAAATTTTTACTTTTTCTCTTAATAAATCTACTTTGTTAAACACTTTAGGTACCAAATACTTAGATGTTCTCTTACCATAATAATTTGTTATCTGTGGTTGAACCAGTTTGTTCTCTCTAACCCTATGTGTGTTGTACTTGTTTGTAACATTAACTTTATATTCTTCATTATAATAATAGCTAGTTTGTAACAGCCTAATGTTGGAGCTTGCCACTGCTTGTAGTTGGAGCTTGCCACTGCTCTTCAAACTTTCTGGTGGCGCTATCCCTGCTAGTGGATACAGCATTTGTACCTGGGTCAACTTTAGACAACCAGTGAAAATCGCCACGTTTCATTCAAAGCTGTATCCACTAACTTTGCATGGCCAGAAATACTCCACATGGGACACGCGAATTCACCTGCAGAAAAAGATAGCAAATTCAAAAGTCATTTATTCAACCTAGGCTGAGAATCAACACTTTTCGAACATCAAAATTACATAAGACAGTCCCCCAAAACGCCCACTCTTCAACGCGCCTTTAGCGCCAGCCGAGTAGTCCACATAACGACGTTAGGCGAAGCACTGTATGCGAGGCTTGCTCACCGTCACATCTACGAATTAAACGTGAAAGAATAAGGGTCATATTCGTATGAAAAGCTTCCTTAGCAAAATAAATAAGTGCGTTTAGAACACAATCATAGATGATTCGTACTCTAAAAACAAAATTGACAAAAACAACACTTTAGTTTCAACACAAAATTTAATTCAAAAATTCTAAAGCTAAAACTTCCCAGCCTTCAAAGCCTCTTGAAACGCCTGAAGCCCTTTTATGGCTGCATCTATAATCTTCGGCCCCTCAGAAGCGACACCTGATCAAAAGTCTTCGACTGTTCTTTAGCTAATTTGGCGACGACTTCTTTGAACTTCGCAAGCTCTACATGCTGTTGGTTGGCGGCGTCTTTGAAGAGCTGGCGTACACTCGGATCCTTTGCAGTTTCGATTAACTTCGCTGGAAGGGTTGATTAAAGAGGTGAGATATTGATGTTTAGTGTTCGTATACATGAGCGGCACGTTGCCAACGGCAGCAGCAACTGCAGCCGAAGCGTCGAAGGCAATTGCCTCTGCCGTTGGCAACGTGCCGCTCGCTTATATGAGCACTTAGAGGCATTGATATTTTTTTAAACCAGGCTTGCTGCTGAGTTTAGGCAGTCGATCCATGCAAAATAATGATATTCAGCTGCCTCTGGTTAGACTGGAAGCCGACCCCAACACAGTTGAGAAACGCTAGCAGATGATGACATCAATACTAAACCCAAGAGACATAATTCCACAGCTAGTCATAGGCCTGCCCTATGCATCACAATAACGACCAGTCCTGTATCTCCCGCACTCAGAAGATTCCCGCGACCATCGCGAGCGTAACCATTCGAAAGGCTGTCGTGTTGAAAATGACACATTTTTGATTACCACAACACAAGGACAACCCCAGGACAAGATGACACATATCCGTGATACCCAGTCCGCGGAACCCACGTGTTCCTTACAAAAGTCACAAGGGTTCTGCGAATTCGAAATTTAAAATAATCAATAAATTTATAATAATGCTGAAAATTTGTTTATTTCATTAGTTTGTTTGTTTGAACGCGCAAATCTCTGGAACTATCAGTCGGATTAGAAAAAATATTTTTGAATTTTATAGCTCAATTCTTGAGGAAGGTTAGGAAGGCTATTTCACATCACGTTATGACTACAATAAAACAGTTTAATTCTTTAGGAGAGAAGATATTTTCTGCGAAAAAAATTAAATTGAAAAATTCTCATCGGGATTATCATCATCTATACTCGTATTTTAGTTACTTACTAGAAATACTGCGTGAAAAGTACATAACGACAGAATGCGTGAAAAAAAAAGAATGTGTGCCATCGGGGGACCCCCGTCAGGAACGAAGTTCCTTCTCACATATGATTTAAAACAAAACAAAATTTTTGCATCTTGTCTTCGCGATCGGCTTTAGCACCCTCGAAAACTATGAAAAAGAAACCCACGACAAAAAAAAATGAAAATTTTCACAGCCACCATCTTGGATTTCCATTTCGACCCAACTATCGGTTTTAGCTCCTTCGAAAATTATGAAAACGACAACCAAGACGATTTTTTTTTTTTTTATCAGAGCCCCCTCTTGGATTTACATTTTGACCTCAGTATCATCAGCTTTAGCACCCTCGAAAACTATGAAAACTATGAAAACTACACAATGACGAAAAAAAATTTTCGCTGTTGACATATTGGATTTTTATTTTGACCAAATTCACACTTTCTCTCTCTCTCTCTCTCTCATGCAGTGTACCCGGGCCGATGTGTACCTAATCCACGACACTAATAACTTTACTCTTTTCTTTTGTATTTTTCTGCCAGCGCTCTCTCTCTCTCTCTCTCTTGTTCTTTCTCTTAGAATTAGAAGAAGACAGTCGCAAGCAAGTATTAACACCTTTTTAGCGTGACGATTTCTGGAAGTTTACAAGGATTAGTTTTACATACGTAAATTTATGGTACTTACTACAAATTTATTCCACGACAAGTTTCCTTGTTATTTATCGTTGAATGTAGGGTTCCATAAAATGAAAGAAATATGTCGAGTGTTCCGTATCCTTAAAAGCTTAAGAACCGCTGCACTGGACTAACGAGGCAGCAGCCAGTCTGTCCGAGTGTGTAAGCAAAACAACGGTTCGGTTCAACAAAGAATTTAATTCAAACATTCCAAAGCGCTTAGGGGTTCAACGCTTCTTTAAAAGCCTGGAGCCCTATTATGGCTGCATCTATAAACTTCGGACCCTCAGCAGCGAGTTGCTTCGACGCCTGGTCAAAAGTCTTCGACTGTTCTTCAGCTAATTCAGCGACGATTTCTTTGAACTCGGCAAGCTCTACACGCTGCTGGTCGTCGGCATCTTTGAAGAGTTTTCGTGCATGCGAATCCTTTGTAGCATCGATTAGCTTACCTGAAAGGAGTTGGAAAGTTGATTGAAGAGGTGAAAATATGAATGCTTAAGCTAGGGTTTCCTAAGACTGCGGTGGCCACATGGCGTCTGCAATTTACCGGCGAATGACTTAACTGTAACGTTACGTATGAAAATAAATTGATGTGTTTTCCTAGAGAGCATTTTTGGATACCGTTATGTCAAATCCCGCTGGCATCATTTCATGACAGCTGTCAATGCAGCCGTTATGTGGCGGTCACCGTTCTTCTAGAAAACCATAGCTTAAACGCGGATGCGCTAAGGTAGCCCGAATCTTACGTTTTTTTAATTTTGCAGGACAGTGTGTTGTATGTTGATCTAAATATGATTCACAACGTAAAAAAAAAATACTGATATAAAATTATTTAAATCATCAAAACAACTCTCTAAGTTAGAATGAGCCTCAAATAACATACCAATCATTCAATGGGGTAATTTGAACTTACGAGAGTTGTATTGATGATTTTAAATATTGTAATTCATACATACAACCTGAATGAAACGGAATGATATTATCCAGAAACGAGCCGGATTTACCGACATAGCTTGCAGAGTAAGCAAACTGTAGTGGCGGTGGGCTGGTCATGTTTGTCGAAGGACCGATGGCCGGTGGAGCAGACGAGTCCTAGAGTGGCGACCGCGTATTGGCAAGTGTAGTGTGGGATACCCGCCAGCTAGATGGATTGACAATCTTAAGAAAATGGCTGGGACGAACTGGATTCGGAAAGTGGAGAAGAGGTTGTTGTGGCGCAGCTTAGGAGAGGCTGAGTTGGTTGATAGTGATACAACAAGAAAACATCCAAATGGCAAAAAAAAAACTTAAAAAAATATGAATTTCGCGTGCTACCTCAGCGCATCCTTGCAAATTTAGCCAAAAAATCAAGTTCAAAGTGAATTAACTAGCAAAATTTCACAGATGTGATGGAAATCAGTATCTTTTATAATATAACATGCTTTTTCTCTAAACAAATCATTTCAAACCACAGATTACTCAATACTCAATATAACAACAGCATTACACAATGTGAACTTATGGTTTCACAAAGACATGCGACCTGTGGACCCTGACGAGCACAGCTAAGTAGGAAGAGGGCTTTAATTCTAAATTCTCACATTTTTATTGCATTCCATAGTGTTGGTAGGCTTAAAATTAATGAAACAATTATGGACCTTGTCGAGCTGCTGCTGATGCTGTGCATAGTAGGAGAGAGGAGGAAGAGGCGTTTATATTATTTAAGAATGTATCTGGTAATTTTATTTTTTATTTTATGATAATTTTTTCTTCTGCTTCTTCTAATATTTAAAATAATTAAGTATTTTAATAAAAAATATTTTAAGTAAATTTGAGTAATTAATTAAAAATAAAATTAAAATGTAATCATATTGGCATACTATACCAATTTGGTATATTATAATATATTATTTAAGTAATTATATTATTCAAGTTGCAATAAAGGGGTTTACGGGGTCGAAAAATCGATCTAGCTAGTCTCTTAACTAGCAAAATTCGTTTTCTCAATTTTCACCCGAGCAGAAGTCGGTTGCCCAGCTGCTAATTATATAAAACTAGCATAATATTATGTACAAGTATATAAATAAGGAGGGGAAATAATCACACGGTATCAAAACTGCCAAAAAGGTGGCAACATGCCACGTTGTATGGCAATGCAGATTCTTTGGTCATAAAAAAGGCCATCCCTATATTCTACTATGGTTTGAAAGAAAAAAAAAAACACTTCCTTCAAGTAATTATTTTATAAAACATTTAATTTAGATATTCATTGATATGATGGGTAAAAAAAATTGTTTAGTTTATATATGAATGTATTAAATTTTAAACAAAACTACTTTTAACTATACATTCTACTGATAGAACAGCTGTTTAAACGTTGCCTTGAGTTCCATAGGTACTCACAAAGCGCTAGTGTCGCAAAGCTGGTAGTGTTTGCTGCAAAAAAATATCGTTTCGATTCGGTGCTGATAGTGATGTACAATGCTCGATAAAGATATCGATGTAGGATTTTCAGTTACATTTAGTTATATCTAAACGAAAAAAACGAATAATTAAACACACAACGGACATTTAATTCTTTATTATCTAATAACACCAGCCTATTACTGTCCTACTGTAGGGCAAAGGCCTATTCTCATACACAGAAGGCACGAGCATTGATCACCACGCTTGCTCAAGACGGGTTGGTGATTTCAGACTTAAGTTTACCTCACGATTGTTTCCTGCACCGATGTCAGTAATGTCCAAGATAAACTCAGAAAGTACATATAAATAGAAAAAGTCACATTGGTAAACATGGGTACCATCGAAGAAGTTCATATCTAACCACCGTAAGGACTATTCTTCCTTGCACCACTCGGCGGCTATAGCACCGAGTCGGTAACAGATGTGGTCATCGTGTTCACGGGATTTTGTTTTGAAACTGGTTAGATATTATGAACTTCTTTGATAGTACATATCAAACTATACTTTTCCAGTACCTAAAGGCTGATCTCGCATTCTATAGGATTTCCGCACAATGCGAGGTCAGTTTATATTGGAAATTTATAGCTTGATGTGTAACCGTATGTAGTACCTACTTGCTCGGATTAGACCACCATTGGGCCATCAAATACCTAATTCTTTATTGTTTTCAGCTCAGATGACGTAAATCATCTTAGGTTTTGAGAGAAAGATTCAGGAGTTGCTTTGGCCTGGACCCTGCAGTGCAGTGGGACACAACATGCTTATAATGAAATATAACCATCCGACTCTCTATAAATACACAACCGTCGGGTAGAATTCAGAGCGTTCATCCAAAAAGTTGGCAACGTCGCAAATAGCTGTCAAATATTTACCTAGGCCATATAGGAATAAGGCTAACTAGTGAATTAGAACATTAATAATGAATAGCAAATAAAATACAGAATTGGATGTTCTTACCGTTTTAGCTGTAAAAAAGGCATTTGGAAAGTTTCCAAATAGTGTTTTACATCTAAATATTCGGTGTTACGATATTAATTATTGCCTTCAATCATTATTTTAGTTTAGTAGTTTGCCATATTTCTTATTTCCATACAGTAATATTGCCAAATTAATCAAAACAGCGAAATATTTTACAGCTAATTGCGACGTTGCCCACTTTCTGTATTATCTTAATCTTTATGTATTATATTAACTTAAGAGCTGGAAGAATTTTCTTCGTGATACACAAGCCATCCAAGGTCAACTACCAAAAGTGAGAAGCAAGCTGTGTTAAGAACAGCACCCACCTGAAGCAGCGACCTATATGGAAAGCACTCCATACATTACGTACCCAGGTAAGCCGTTGCAAATACACCTTGGCAAAATGGGGGATTACAGACCCGTCCAACACCCAATTGGACTGCGGTGCTGTCAAAATACACCCCCTTGCCGGAGAATGTTCCAACTATCCATACACCTGCACTTTTGAGAATCTAATGAACGTCACGTTAAAAGCACCATCAATTCCAAAAAAATCGAACCTTTTACTTTTCCCAAATTATTAACGACCTCATAATCGTCATCCCAGTCAAAAGAAGAAGTCTACTACTGAAAGAATATTTAAGTCTAAGTGCTGCACATATGTGCAGCACTTAGACTTAAATATTCTTCCCTAAGAACCGCTACAACTGGCCCTGTGCTTTCCTCATCCACCGGATTCCCACCACCTTCACCAGGTCGCCTGTCCACCTTATGGAAGGCTACGTACGCTGCGCCTTTCCGTACGGTAACTCATCATCTGTCAACCTTTTCCCCAACTATGTTTGTTCCGGCTTCCAGTGCAACCAGATGCAGCTGAATACCAGTATTTTACATGGAGTGACTGCCTATCACGCCCCCACTACTCAATTACTTGGTAACACGATATAACTGGCTGTCAGAATTTCGGACTTCTGATTACCCGTAATAACTGGTACGGTAAATGTAGGTAAATAATAGTGAGTCCAGAGCGAAATTCGGCCAGCGCAGCTAATTTCAGCAGAGACCAGTCAGACCAGCAATGGACCCTGGAGATATTATAGTGCACAAGTGTGTGCGTCCTATTGAATGAACCATAATATATAAATGGTGTTATATTTACAAGCTTTCATCCATAGTATTAAATTTTCGACGTCAGTCTTTCCAGCCTTCTCCAGATCTTTAAATACTGCTTCCATGTTTGCCATATTTTTAGATTTTTGTGTTCTTTTTTATTATAAAATGTTTTTATAAGTTTTTGCTTTATGAATATTCACTGTTGACATCCATCAAATCACTGACAAATTAAGTAATTATTCTTTTGTCCAAAACACAGTTTTTAATTGAAAAAAACTGGCCAAGTGCGTGTCGGACCACGCACAATGAATGAATGTTGGGATGAATTTATCCCAAGAACAAACTTAACATTGTAGTTGAAAAACATGTTCTCCCATACGGAATGCATGGGAGATCATGTTTTTCAAACTGCAAATTTAAGTTAGTCAATTGTTACTCGTTTACCTGTAAAGCCTACTTAGCTGTGATAGTTTTCCTTTTAATTTCGTTTTATATACTATTGCCTTACTATTGCTGTGAATTTTTTCACAAATCCAAGTTCAACCATTTAACTGGCAAGAGGGGGTGGGGGACACTTGAGTCTAACAAAAATTAGCTCTTTAAAGTTTAATATTTCGCAAACGGATTCCTGAATTGAAAAATGATTTTGACATACCCACAATATTTCGATTGGATAAGTTGACCTAGCAGACTCCAGCGCATACCGGCGCATACTGGCGCATACCGGTGCATACCGCCGCATACCGCCGCATACCACTGCATACCGCCCCATACCGCCGCCTCCCGCCGCGTTATGCACCAACGTGCTCTTCGATGCTCCAGAGAAAACTGCGCTGCGATGCTCCAAGGTCGATCACCGAGCATTGACATATAAATATACCTTATTTCCATTGGATAAGTATTAAATTCAATTGATAAATTTAAAATCCTTTACCGCCCACTCTGCCAGTCTGCGCAGCCCCTAAGGCGTTCCTGTGTTGTGACATGCAGCACCCTACATTTATATTTTGTATAATATGTAAGGGGCCTCGAACTGCTTCTTAGTACATATATTTTGCCCTTGTTTGGAATTTGATTAAAAAGTACCTTTTAAGATTTGGGGGCCTCCAGGGCTGGGGCCAGGGGCTGTCCGCTCTTGCCGCATTTAGTCCGCAAGTGCTTGCGATTAGACCAACAACGAGGCTAGGAAAATAAGAACATAGGTATTTTTCTGTACCTATATCTTAAATAAGTAGGTAGGTACCTATTACCTATAATTGTAAAACTAATTTGCATGCCCTAGACAGGCAAAATATGGACTGTACCAGGGATGTTGCGGATGCAGATTTTATCATATCCGCGGATGCGGATGCGGATATTTGAAGGCTTACATCCGTGGATGCGGATGCGGAGCTTAAGATATTTTTTTCCAAATGTCACTTTGCGCCGGTGGTGGCTTTGTTGTTAAATATCTATCAACTGTAGAAATCTGGTTTAACACACAATGCTCACTTTTTCACATTCACAATTTCACAATAACACTCTAAAACTGAAATATTTATGCAATAAGCACAATTAAACACGTTATGTCTGATTTACGATAAACAAATAATACACAATAACAAACGCGTGGAATTTTATCATCTGACGAAATCTTCGCTCCTATTGGTCAATGAGCACGTGCGTACGGCACGCGCCAGGCGCCGGCCCCTCATATTTTCTTTCTTGTCGCGACCTGTGCTACATCTGCATCCGCATGAACATCCGCTTTAATTATTGCGGATGCGGATGCGGATATCCGCAACACCCCTGGCCTGTACATTAACCACCAACTTTTAGAACTGGTTAAATAACTGGTTTTACACCTGTATTTTCTGCAAATAAATTAGGTATTCTTATTATAAGAATAAAAGAAATCATCAATAATTCCAGAAATATTTTATTGATGAAAAATGTTTATTTTTTTGGACCAAGTTCTTTCACAACAATACTTATAGTACTAGTGGCGACTTCCAAAACCTCTCGCAGCAACTTGGGAGCAATTTCAGCCAGCTGTTTTGCTAACCCTTCGAAATTCGTTGTAAATTCATCAGCTGCTATATTCACGACTCTTATAAACTCGTCCATTTCCACTTTGTTTTTGTTAACGACATCGTTGAACAAGCTGCGAATCTTTTCTTCCTGTTCCTGTGTTTGCTCTTCTTTTACTGTAAAAAAGATTAATAGTCATCATCAGCCTTTACCTTTTCCCATCATGTCGGGGTCAGCTTCCAGTCAAACCGGATGCAGCTGAATACCAGTATTATACATGGAGCGACAGCCTATCTGACTTCCAGCAGCCTTGGTCACACTGGATGAGACGAGACTTTCGACCTTCTGCCTACCCGTAACGACTATCAAAGATCAATGAATGACAGCCGGGACCAACAGCTTAACGTGCTTTCCGAGCCACGGAGAGGTCTCGATAATTATGTAATGGATGACCCACGAACCGACCGCAACAAGCATAGGTTAGCCTTTGATCGACCCGTACGGCCACCTTGCCATTTCCCATAATGTCGGGGTGACTTCCTGTCTAACCTAATGATGAGTTTTAGGTATATTTTCAACCAAAACATTTGTTGTCAATAAAAAAAAAAAAAATTTTAGTAGGAGCGACAGCCAATCTGACCTCCACAACCCCGTTTATGGGTTACACGATACCTCCAGGTAAGACTAAAATTAATATTTGTAATATATTTTGTAAACTACAAATATTAATTTTAATTAACACAAAAAGTTACCTATAACTTTTTTATATGCTGACTCTTCTAGTCAGATTAATAATAAAACGTATGTAAAAAAAACTTAGGAAATAAATATTAAGTCGAAAATGAGCAGGTATGTAAGGATCGGTGCAGGTGGCGTTCTGTGATTTCTGCCTACCCCAATGAGAAGCAGGTGTGAGTGTATGTGTGTATGTAAATTCATCAAACCAACTGTCACTATCGAGCAATGTACATCACTATAAGCACGAAATCGATACAACAGTAGTTTTTTGCTGCAAACACTACCAACACTAGCGCTTTGCAACACTAGCACTTTACGTCACTAGTGCTTTGCATCACTAACGCTTTACGACACTAGCGCTCCGTGTGAATCTATGGAACTAAGTAGCTGTCCTATCTGTAGAATACCTAGTTTATAGTAATCTGTGGCCGACAGAAGCACGTATTGTTAACTTTTTCAATGTGTGGAGTTGTGTGTGGAAGACTACACACTACATCACTTATTGATGGACTATGTTCGATATTAGTCTCATAGATAATCTGTTTGGGGTCTTGAGGTTGAACCGACGTGGTATGGGCACATTCCATAAAATTCTCTCTCTACCAAATGGTGATGATGCGATGCGAAGAGTCTGTTCAGCAACCTAATTGCGTAATATACGGTTAATCACAATCTGAATCATTTTGAAACAGATTGCTAATCCATTGCTTCATTAGATCGAAAAAATCATCTGCTTGTCCAGGAAACTCACGGGCACCCAGCGTCGGTCGCCAAATCTCTGGATGTTTTTAATGTACCTATATGTCAGGTTAAATTAGTGGATTTAGTAATATTCAGGATTATGGTTATTAAAATGCGTTCTTTCCTTTCGAGTCGTTTTTCCCAAGAGAAACGTCACTCACGTTAATTCAGTCAACTTGACAGTTTTGACAACTAACGTTTGGTTCACAACAGAAACCTTAAAACTGCTCAATAAGGTAAATAACGCAATGGATGTTGTTGAACTGTCAAAATTAAACAGATTAGTCATAATCATCTACTTAAATGTGTTAAGCAATTAGATAGCTGGTTCATGGTCCCAATGTAATCCGTAGCAGTGTGTATTTTGGGTACGATGGGATAGGGACTGTAAAAATAAAGATAAATATCTACGATCCCGTCATATACCTATTACATTAATGTTATTTATTTTGTTAGTAAAAATAATTTACTATCAGCTGTATAAAATCGCTCTACACCCGTATTACGCGATAAATAATAGGTATTATATATATGCTAACTATCATGCATGACCCAAATCTGGGTCCTGCACCGAAATTGTGTAACACACTTTCAATCGCAACTAAATGATTTTGAAGGATATTGCTATATTGCTTATCCATTGCTCCGTATACGTGTATGTTCGAAAAAATTGTCAACTCAACAACGTAAAAACGCAATGAATGTTGTTGAACTGTCAAAATGAAATCCATTGCTACTGTGTGTTACAGCTGACACTGGCCTAGATATGGCACAAAATTTTTATTACAAAAAAATAAGAAACTCTTTATCAATTAGGAAGTATACAAATACAAATATATTTTTATTACAAACGAAAATAACCGGATTTTTTTCTATATCTTTATTATTAACTTATTCTTCTTTTTTCTTTTCTTTTCTTGTTCTTCTTTCTTTATTTTTTGTTATCTTTATTGTTTTTTTTTTTTGTTTTTATATTCAGAATTGGCAGTTTTATACGGTGAATAAGGTCGGCCTAATCTGGTCTGTTTTACTTATTCAACCTTGACCACGACATGTCCCTATAGATAACCCCACAGTTAAAAAGTCAGGACGTGTCTCGAATTCCTCAATCATCAAAATGGTATGACTTGTTAGAAAAATTGGGTCGTTTTTAAATTAATTTAAGAACTTCTGGATAAAACTACTGAAAGTATTGCGGTGGTCGTGGTCTTACAGACTGTGCATAACGAGTTTGCCGCATTTTAACTAATTAATAGACACCAAACAACTGAAAATTTGGTTTATTCCGATTGGAGCCCACTATCCGATCCCACTTTGTAGGATTGTATATGAATAAAGATAACATTTTGTTCCAAACCGATCCCAATATGAAATGATCCCCGCTATGAAACAACAGATGAAAATTAAAATTTAGAATATCGACGAAAAGAAATACTACTTTTACAACATTCTAAATGTCAGGCCACACGAAGAGTTGCCGATGCCTTGCGACGCCTCATGGACCTCGGGATGATCAGTTCGGAACAAAAAAAATATTTCATCCCCATTCCTAACGAATTCCACAAAATGGAATCGGTTTGGAACAAAATGTTAATTTTATCCACTTTCCTAACGAATCCCACAAAGTGGGATCGAATTGTTTGGCGTCAAATCAAAATGGGGACTAAAACAGTTGTATATCTACATTCCAATCGGGCACCCGTTACAAAGAATACTCTCTAGGCTAAATACCAACCTTTTCTTGTTTACTCCAATTATTGGAGCTAATTAATTTCATTGCTACCATCGCAAACACAATGAAATAAACATATTATTCCAAATTATTTTATTCACATCCTCTGATGAAATTTTTGACTTGCGTCTGTCAAAGTCGCAACAGATAAAAAAATCGTGGATTTGATAACTTTTTTCTTAACATTCTGTTTTTTTGTCGACTATTTTGATCATAATCTGTGCCGAACGCATAATTTCACCTCTATTTCGTTTCGCGACTAAAACACCTGCTATCATTAATAAATTAAGAAAAGTTAATTATTGATTAAGAGCTAACTCTATGAGTTAACTAACAGTGGTTAATCACTGATTATCAAGAGTTTCATAAATAAGGCTGCAGCCCTCCCGGGCCCTGGTGCCCCGCACCACTTTGCACCTTAGTAGACCCTAATTTAAATTTTGCAATGTAAGGGACCTCGAATTGGTTCTTACTGAAATTATTTTGGCCTTATTTGGAATTTGATTAAAACGTAACTCTCAAGAGTTGGTGGCCCCCCCATGGCCCCAGGGAAGACCGCTCCTGCCGCTCTTAGTGCGCCAGCGTTTGCGACCACTAAACCAACGAGGCTAGAAAAATAAGCATAAAAGAAAATATCAACAATTCCAGAAATATTTTATTGAAGAAAAATTATTACTTATTATTTTTTTTGAACAAGTTCTGTCACAACACTAGTTAGAGTACTAGTGGCGCCATCTACAGCGTCTCGCAACAACTTGGGAGCAGTTTCAGCCAGCTTTTTTGCTAACCCATCAAAATTCGTTGTAAATTCATCAGCTGCTTTATTCACGACTCTTTTAAACTCTTCTATGTCTACTTTGTTTTTGTTAGAGACATCGTTAAAAAAGCTGCGAATTTTTTCTTCTTGTTCCTTTGTCTGGCCTTCTTTTGCTGTAAAAGAGATAATCAACCTTTACCTTTTCCCACCATGTCGGAGTCAGCTTCCAGTCTAACCGGATGCAGCAGGAATACCAGTATTTTACATAGAGCAACTGCCTATCTGACCTCCAGCAGCCTTGGTCAGACTGGTTGTCAGACTTTCGACATTCTGACTACCCATAACGACTGTCAAAGATTTACGAATGACAAGGGTAAGAAGTAATTTAGAGCGCGCCATGAGTCGCCGCGGTGCGTCTTGAGGCGCGGGAACTCGGCGCGGCCATGGCCGGCGGGGAGCGGAGAGGCGTGCGATGAAAATAAAAGTACTAAATCACAGCGGGCATGCCACGACTCAGAGCGGTGCGACCGCGGGTGCGACTTTTTATAAAGACATGCTGAATAGGTCCAACGCGGTCGTAGTCGCCGTGGCCACTGGTGGGTCGTGGCATGGCGCAGTCAGTCACATTTAGACTCGCGCTTTCGCTCCAGCGGTCGCAGACGCAAGACGCAGGTCGCAAAAATATAAGGACCTACTTTTTATTTGTCTATTCTGACTCCTCTAGTCAGATTCAATTTTAAAGTATGAAAAAAAACTTAGGAAATAAATATTAAGGTGAAAGCGCCAGGGTAGTCCGCGTTTTTTTTTTTTACATTTTTGTTATATGTTGATCAAAATATGATCGGCGACCGTAACGAATGTGTTTATAAATTAAAATAATCATTAAATTCATTAAAAGGAGCAAGTATATAAGGGTCGGTGCAGGTGGCGTTCTGTGGTTTCTGCCTACCCCCATGGGAAGCAGGCGTGAGTGTATTGGTGTATGTAAATTCACCATACCAACTCTCATATCGAGCATTGTACATCACTATCAGCACGAATTCGATACAAGAGTCGTTTTTTGCTGCAAGCACTACCGACACTAGCACTTTGCAACACTAGCACTTTACGTCACTAGTGCTTTACGACACTAGCACTTTGCATCACTAACGCTTTACGACACTAGCGCTCCGTGTAAATCTATGGAACTAAGTAGCTGTCCTATCTGTAGAATACCTAGTTTATAGTAATCTGTGGCCGACAGCAGCACGTAATGTTAACTTTTTCGATGTGTGGAGTTAAGACTACACACTACATCACTTATTGACTATGGTTCGATTAGTCTCATAGATAATCTGTTTGGGGTCTTGAGGTCTTAAATTAAAATAATCATTAAATTCATCAAAAGGAGCAAGTATATAAGGGTCGGTGCAGGTGGCGTTCTGTGGTTTCTGCCTACCCCCATGGGAAGCAAGCGTGAGTGTATGTGTGTATGTAAATTCATCATACCAACTCTCATATCGAGCATTGTACATCACTATCAGCACGAATTCGATACAAGAGTCGTTTTTTGCTGCAAGCACTACCACTACACTACACTAGCACTTTGCAACACTAGCGCTTTGCAACACTGGCGCTTTGCAACACTAGCGCTTTGCAACACTAGCGCTTTGCAACACTTGCGCTTTGCAACACTAGCGCTTTGCAACACTAGCGCTTTGCAACACTAGCGCTTTGCACCACTACCACTTTGCGAAACTAGCGCTTTGCAACATTAGCGCTTTGCAACACTAGCGCTTTGCAACACTAGCACTTTTCTATGGAACTAAGGCAATGATTAAGTAGCTGTCCTATTTGCAGAATACCTAGTTTATAGTAATCTGTGGCCGGCAGCAGCACGTTATTTATATAATAACTATGGATGACTAACAGTTAAAATACACAGAATAAAAAATTGTATGTGACACAGACAGCCAATAGGGATGATGCCTGGGTAAAAAAAATGAAATTCTAATTAGTCCGTCAGTTAGATAATAAAAAAAATATTAGACACGTATTTTTTGTTTTATCATATTAATAAAAAAATACTTAGATTAAACGCATTTTAAGTTGGGGGGCGGGGGTCGCTACGTCACTAGTACCTACGTATAAAATCTACATACTTGTGACGTCATGGCACATTTTACCTCAATGTAAGTATAGCCGTAATCTTTAGATTACGTAAAAAAAGAAAAATACGTGTCCAATATTTATTAATAACCTCAAACACAGACAAAAAAAAATTTTTGTCATCATTCCTATTAAAAGTCTTCACTTCTAAAAACAGATTCACAGAAACACTTCTAGAAAGAGTGTGAACAACCCAACACAGCTACCTACCTACTACAAAAAAAAGAATAAGTAACAGTATAACATTCAGCTTAAATTAAACTCACATTTCGTAGTCAATACAAGAATTAAAACCTGAACATATAAAAGCTTAATTTAAAAAGTCAAGACTCAGGCACTGTCTGGCCGAGAACACACCAGCTATGAAAGGATCAAAATCATGCTGTTTACACATGCGGTTAAAGTTGCTACTTGCAAACACTTTATATGAATTTTGTCTGTAATTCGTAGAGGTATATAAATGGAACACGCAACGGTGCGTTCCATCGCTTTGACCTTCCGGGAACGTTAAAATAAAATTTGGATAGAATATCGGAGTTATTAATAGAATTATTAAAACAAAAAAAAAATGCCGTCAAAGATAATATCAATATTTTCGATGTGTGGAGTTGTGGAAGACTACACAGTACACTCATCATCTGCCTATCTGACATCCACAACCCAGTAAGAAAAAAATAAAGAGAATCCTAATATAGAATCTATCTATATACCTAAAGCACCCACCGCCTTCCATCGCAATGACAAGAGCTACCACAGAGAGTACTCGCTCAGCCACACTCGTTTGTCGGGCAGAAACATACATATAGGGGCAGAACACTCGCTCGCTTGGTACATTCGCATACCAGCGAGTAATTGCTCGTCGCCGTCGGGCACTCGCTGCTCGTTCCTCGCCAACTAGTTTATAGTTGCTAGCTCTACTCGTTTCTTGTTAATTGCCGGTGGGACAGAGGCACCTGTCCCACCGTCGACACAGAAGCGACTAGCTATCGACTATTTTCTCGCTCAAGAAACGTACAATACAGAGAGTTTTCGCCAGTAGTGTGAACAGTCAGTATTATGTTTCTCTTTTGAAGGCACGAGACCGCGTTCTATTGTATGGTTCTTGAGCTAGAAAATAGTCGATAGCTAGTCGCTTCCGCGGCATGCGATGGGATAGGTGTCTTAGTCCCGAGCTCGCTTCGCTCGCTCTTACATCCCAAGTTCTCCTTGTAATATCATCATAAACTAAGTCAATAAAATGATATATTGATGTATTGAACCTCAATGATTGGTGCAATACCGCTCTTTACGACAATCACACTTCCTCTTCTTCTTCTCTATCTTAATAAGCCTTGATGTTACTGAGGTAGTCATCAGTTTAGCAATAATATCATTGGCAGTCGTTGTTTTTATTTTATTACGTAGTTATCCAATTTATACAAACAAAAAATATGACAATAATTTGACGTAACAAATATCGTTGATATTGACAAATCAGTATCAGCCATACATTCCGTTGTAGCAAATATACCAAGGACTAAGGAGAACGTATCTAAATATACCAAGGACTAAGGAGAACGTATCTAAATATACCAAGGACTAAGGAGAACGTATCTAAATATACCAAGGACTAAGGAGAACGTATCTAAATATACTAAGGACTAAGGAGAACGTATCTAAATATACCAAGGACTAAGGAGAACGTATCTAAATATACCAAGGACTAAGGAGAACGTATCTAAGTAATAAGAACACATCGAGTTACGACATCAATAACGATGACTAGCTTCTACCCGCGACTTTTTTCACGTGGGCGTGGAAGTCGTAAGATATCACAGTAAATACTAAAATAAAGCCACATTTTTATAAAACTTGCCTGTATACTTACTACGTTTGTAGTTTTCGTCTGAGAGGCCAAAATATACAGAGTACATATTGATGGAGTTTGCCTGAATAATATCAGCTATGCGGACGACATGGTGCTTCTGAGCGCATCGGTTTGTGGCATTAGAACATAGATTTGTGAGGCATATGCTGAAGAACACGGTCTGAAATACAATGTAACGAAAAGTCAGTTTATGGTGTTTGAGACCGGCTCTAAATGTCCTATACCATTACCATCAAACTGTACAGGGATCCCTTGGTAAAAGTGAACCCTTTTAAATACCTAGGGCATTTGGTTACTGACGGTCTCAGAAATGATACTGATATCGAGAGGGAGCGGAGGCATTGTCAATTAGAGCTAATATGATAGCTGCAGTAGATTGCACGCTGTTCCAATTCGGTCAAGGAAACACTTTTTAGAGCTTATTGTACCTCATTTTACACGTGCAGCCTGTGGGTGAATCACACCCAAAAAGCATACGAAGCCCGCCGCGTCCAATACGAGTAACAACGCTTTCGGAGCGCTGATGGGGCTGCCGTATATTTGTGTTGAAGTCGTGTGAGAAGACTCTGGCTCCAGTACCGGAGTCGGTCTTCGATCCGTTGGTGTATACTCTGATCTCTTTCTAGCCTGAGTAGTCACACTGTTCTTCTGTAAGTATTATGTTGTACTGCCTTTGAAAGTGGTGTCTTTTCGGGGCTTTGTCGAAGCTTCGTTTGATCGCATCATCCTTTAAATGTATGTGTTTAACTCTGGAGTCTTTGCTTAGGGTTCCTGATAAATGGAGCCTAAAGGCGGCCAGGGCTGCCTCCACCGCACGATGAGGTGCAGAGGCGGCAGTCCCAGCATTACCAGTAGAGCGGCAGTGGGTGTAGTTATCATACTGCTAGTGACTGTAACACAAGCGAACCGCTGCAGTTTTTTGAGTTATCGTTGGCTGTGCTCAGGTCTCTCCTGGGTCACCACACCAGTGAGCCGTATGTGATAATTGGTCGGATGACTGTGGTATATAACCAGTGGGTGACTATGGGGCTGATCCCTCAATTTCTGCCAAGCAGTCGCTTGCACTCCCACAGTGATATGCTGGCTTTTGTAGTGATATAGTTCATGTGTTGCTCAGTTCAGTTGTTAATCCAAAAAGATGCCCAGATATTTGGTTTCAATTGAGAGGCTTAGGGTTGTTCCAAAGAACTGTGGTAGTTGTAGTGTCGTCAGTTTTCTCTTTTTTGTGAAGAGCATCAGTTCGGTTTTTATAGGGTTCACTGAGAGTTGGTGCTTGTTGCACCATTCCTCTACTATTTTCAGGGCTTGATGCATGAAGTTGCATTGAGTGTTTTCGTGGGTCCCGTTTATTATTATAGTTAATGTCATCGGCGTAGCCTACGGTGAAATAACCTTTGTCATTGAGTGTTTTGATGAGGCTGTCTACTACTAGGTTCCATAGAAGCGGCGAGAGGACGCCCCCTTGTGGGCAGCCCTTCGTGACAATGGCCCTCGTAGTGTTATTTACTGCGACTTGAACAGCGAACTTGTACAGCTCTCAGTTTGACCATGTTGGAGATCCAGCCAATCAGGGTCGAGTCTATGCTGTGTCTGTCGAGGGCCATGTTTATACTGTTGAACATGGTTTTGTCAAAGGCGCCCTCAATGTCAATGAAGGCGACCAGTGCTGAGCATTTGTGGTCCACTGCGGTAGGACGGTAGTTGCCCTGTACAACGACCACCTGGTTATGTCGTTCCAAGTATTTTGCCGGGTCAGAATACTCTGGAGCTTGGCCATGTCACCTATGTAACGAGGGACGAAGAGCGAGGCTCGAACACGGGTGGGCACGTCGGTCTGTTTCATGACTGTCAGAGTTTGTTCAGTGTCTGGGAGTAAAGTTTTTGTCTAGTGCCTTCGCGGATAATACGCTTTCGGTTGCCTACTTCCTTCTTCTCCCGGGCTAAGATGTTCCGCGCTTTCTCAGCGGGCGTAGATACTTCATCAACTTTAACCGGGAGAGTGGTAGAGCTGCCAGGTCTGGCATCCTTCCCCGTATCTGTCTTGTCGCCAGAGGTTCGTGGGAGGCATACTCCGTGAAGTGGGTACCAGCGCGTGGATCGCAGCCGGAGTTGTTTTTATGGGCGCGTTAATCGCAGCCTGTGTTGTGGGTGCTAAATCAGCAGCCGAGAGTCCATAGTGCAGTTTGATGCCCCCCTCCCTTAATACGATGGGGGCTAACCGCCGGAGTGGTGTGGGATTCCCCGGCATGGCTATACCTGGGTAGTCGGTTTGTCACTCTGCATGTTCATGGTTGTGGAGTGGGCCTTTTTTGGAATCGAGGTTACCCTTCCTTCTGGGACCGACGGGAATATAGGGATATAGGAGGGAAGGCATTTAGTGGATGAAGGGTGTAACTATCAGCAACATTCAAAACATTTAGCTCGTCTTTTTCAATTTCCGGTAAACTATAAGAGAATACGAACTTAGTGCAATATTGCTCATCGTCCATAGCAGATAGCGTTCTAATTTATAGCCTTCAGACTAACCAGACTTATAAGAATATTAATGCAAAATTTGAACAGAATCCATCCGGTAGTATCTGTGAGATGCTGGAACATACATACATTCCGACAAACAGACAACATACATACATAGAATCTCGCCCCCTGCTGCGATCCTTTCAACACTCCTATTGCTTCGTTTACGTTCGCACAGCCAGTCCTGTCACACGCACGCCGCCGGCGCCGGTAGCACTCCGCACCTGACCTATCTGAAGAACATCGCATCTTCATCATGTCAGCCGAAAGACGTCCACTGCTGGGCATAGGCAGGAACGTCACATAAAAAAACCGGCCAAGTGCGTGTCGGACCACGGACAATGAAGGGTTCCGTAGTTGGGATGAATTTATCGCAAGAACAAACTTAACATTCTAGTTGAATAACATGCTCCCCCATTCCAACTTTGTTTCAAATTCAAAATAGTTTATTTCACATAAACCTAAATGGGCATTTATGAAATGTCAGAAGCTAGGTGCACGGTTCCTATGGAGAAGAACCGGCAAAAAACTCCACGGTTACTCTTTTATAAGTAAATGGTTTTTACAATGTTTTTAAATTACAGTGTTAAAAGGTATGAGAGGACTGTGTAGACCTATTAACAAGGAGTACCAGGTACTTAGCAAAATATAAAATGCACCACAGATCTCTTAGATCAGAAGTCTGTTAAGCCTACAACGATCTCAAATTCCCAAAATCCAAAAGAAAAGATAAATAAAAATAAAGACCTATTTAAACCAAATACCATGACTGTCACTACAGTTGTAACAAATCTAATTTAATCAAAAATATAGAATATTGTAGGTATATGTATGTATGTTGTCAAATAATGAAAAGATTATCTCAAGGAAATATGTAAAAAAAAAGTTAAAATAAAATAATCATCGTAATTTGGGAGCAGTTAATAGACATTTACATAGTTATGCCGTTAATGAGGTACCTACCAGAGAAACCACATGTGCAGAAGGAATTATTGTCAAACTTCCTTGTCTTCAACGTAATTTTAAAGGCTTGTGCAGACCAGCGCGACTTGTCGCGCGACGCGACACCGGTTATTGTTATACTGTGAAGTTTTCTTAGAAATTGTATTGTTCGTGTTGCGTCGCGCGACAAGTCGCGCTGATCTGCACAAGCCTTTAATCTTATAATATGCTTTCTTGGTAAGGACACATTTTAATATGGGTTTTGAACTTTCCATCGCTAAGTTCTGTAACCGACTTTGGCAACTTGTTATAAACGCGAATACTGTTTATAAGAAATGAGTTACTAGATATAGTTAAACTAAATTTGGGTATCACAATTTCATGTTTACTACGTGTGCTTATATTATGGAAATCACTTCTTATTTTCAAAAGACCTACGTTTTTGCGAACATACAAAATACTTTCTAAAATATTAAGAGAAGGCTAAGTTAGTATATCAATTTATTTGTATGGGACTCACGAGGACCCATTTAATAGATTGCGCGAATTGCCCTGCCCTCTTTTGTAAAATGAAAATTGAATCTACGTCAGCTGCCGATCCCCACAACAGAACACCATAACACATAATACTGTGGAAATAAGCAACGTATACTAAACTAGCTGTTACACAGTCAACTCAGTCAACAGGCTACATCAGTCAACTGCCTTATTTGTCTTACTGCACATGCAGCTGAACTTAATCTATCTGAAAGAACTCTAATGTGGGCGCCCCATTGCAATCTCGAATCTAAAGTAATTACTAGAAATACAGTTTCCGTAATAGAATCAAGTTTCTTGCCATCGAGTTTAAAATTTCGACCTACTTGAGGTACGTTTGGTAATGATAACTTAAGAGATTAAGTTTTGTTCGCATTAAGTAAAAGATTAACTGCAAATGTAAGTTTAAACCCACAATATTGAGTGATTTACCATGTTTTTTTAAGACCATAGACTTCTTATAGGTTTTCCTGTAATCTATAAGCATAGAACTTATTCTCTACATTCTTTTTTCAAATTTTGGCTCAGTCGTTTCGGAGATAAGGGGGGTAAATTTAAATGGTAAATGGCATTTTTTTTTTTTTTGGTAATTTTTTAAACGTTAAATTTTCATCTACTTTCTTAAATTTCTTTAAAAGTATTTATTTTAAAATTTAAAAAAAGGATTTGAAATCCTCGCAATAAGCCCTTTCATTTGATATGTCACACGGTACAGAACGCAAAACTTTCGTTTAAAATTTTCTTATTTGCCCCCTAAAAGTGACCCCCTTATTCAAAATTCATTTATTTACGTTTCACATTCGTGTTTGGGTTGTAGAAATACATAAGTGTACCAAATTTCAACTAAATTGGTCCATTAGATTCGGAGCAAATTGGTTGTGACAGACAGACAGACAGACAGACACACGAGTGATCCTATAAGGGTTCCGTTTTTTCCTTTTGAGGTACGGAACCCTAAAAATGTTGGTAAATAGGTATGTGATATGAAATGAACATGTGACCTTATAAATAAATACTTATGAACTTCGTTAGTTTATAATCTATCGGTTTTATTTCCGTTAGATTACGAGTATAAACTGTCGACAAATTGTGTACTGCAACAAACTCAGAGTAATCAACAAAGTATTTACAATTAATTTAACGCATTACTTTTCGATAGTTTAATATATCCATGACAAGTTGTGAACTGGTATCAAACTTACTTGCGACGTAAAGGCTCGGTCACTCACAGCGAATACTCGCTACGAATAATACTCGCATCGACAATTCGCTGCCTGCTTGTCACACACAGCGAGTTCTACATATCTATGCAGCGACGAAACGACCTGTAGCACGGGTGTGTAGTCTGGAGCCTCGCGTTGAGCGGAATGGCTACTCGTAGCGACTACTCTGTCACACACAGCGAATTCTTGCGGCGAGTGCGCAGAGAGTAAAATTGAACATGCTCAATTCAAGTCATGGCGAATTTAACTCGCGGCGTATGAATCTATTCGCAGCGAATTGCCTGTCACACACAGCGAGTTCTCGCTGCGAGTGCCTGATCGCAGCGAGTATTCGCTGTGTGTGACCGAGGCTTAATGCACCTTGTGTTGAGGTCAAATCCATGGCGTCATAGATATTATAACTTTTTTAGATCTACTGACCTCCTACTGACAATTCCATGGGCCCATAGATGTAACAACATTTTCGACATTGGAGAATGCCAAGCAGAAAATTGTCATTTTGTTTTTTTTTACAATTATTATTTTGTAGTAAAAAACAAAAAGGCAAAAATAAATAGCAGAGAATCATGGAAGCCGTCTTCGACACTCTGCAGAAAGCTGGAAAGAATAATGTGGAGGGTTTAGTGAAATGGTTGAAAGAATGAGAGTACCTTTTTATAAACAAATATTTTGTAGGGTCTCGGCAGCACTTGGGTGGCCCAGTGGATACAACTATGACTTAAGAGTGGTAGGTCTTTGCTTTGAGTAAATTATTTCACCACCACTGCTCTCAAAACGGTGAAAGAAGACATCGAAACCGGCATTTCTAGAACCAAAAATTCAGAGACATGTGACATCCCGCACTGGGCCCGCGTGGCGGATTTCGGCGCATCCCTCTCACAGAGAGGAGACCTGTGTCCCAGCAGTGAGAACATTATACTTAGGCTGATGGGAGCCGGTACAGTTACAGACACGAGTCATTTCAGCTGCGATGCCTCTGAGTTTGTTGAGGACACTAAGGGTCTGCGCACACTAGCGGACGACAGGGGAGAGCATCAAGGAGGATTCCTTTATCCGCCAGCGCACACTGACAAGAAAAATCCTGTGCGATACCACGAGCGTCCGCCAGCTTATCAGAGCATCTGTCGGTATACCGCGGCATCCGCCGAGTAGCCACCGCTCGCCGGGATTTCATTATTGCATTAGACTACGCAGTCGAAAAGTTGCTTTTGAAAGAGCACATTTTCGCGCGCCCTTTCAAAGTCTTCAATCTATACGTCGTTTGTGTTGTGTTGCAGTTAGGATTGCCAGGTCCGGCTTTTTACAATCGTGTCCGGCCGCCGAATATACGCAAGTCCGGCCTGGCCGGCTTACGTTAGGATTTTGGTCGACCCCGCCCCGACGAGAGATGCCTGATTATTGATTGTTTTAAAGTCAAAGTCATTTATTTGCTATAAATGCGGTTACAAAGGTGGTAATAAATAAGTATTCTTGTGCGATGACACATTTCGCCATATTTTGGCATGCAAATATTAATAGTAAGGCTTATTTAAATAAGCAATTATCTATAACTAAAGTTGAAAATATTTACTAAACCTGAAATTATTTAAAGTAAATCAATCTTCAACCCTATTCGCAGTGCGACACGCTTGGTTTGTATGGAAAGTGTTTTAAAAGTTATCGTATTTGTTATACTTATAACCGACCCAGTGTAACCTATGTTCAGCATCTTTGGCGGTCGTTACGGATAGTCAGAAGCCCGAAAGTTTGACGACCAATGGTGGGAATGTGTAAAGTGCACGGTGTTTTTTTGTACTAGACCATAGCTATCCCAGCTTGTGCTGGGAGGATACCTTACCATATCTTCTGGGTTACGGAGAAATGTCACAGGGCATTACGCCATGTGAAAGCATTTTCGAGAAAAAAAAATCTTGATTCACTTTTACAACTTATTTACGTAATAAAATTGATATTTTGCCACAAGTCACTTTATGAATTTCACTTTTTAGGTTGTTTCATTTTACGCTCGGACAAACTGACAGCGGATTTTAATGGCTTTTAGTATATAATTGTAGTTATTAACTATTAACAACTCACAAAAACGAGATAAAAAAAGTTTTAGGTAGGTACCTGAATAAATCGTGGGTACCTAACAGAACGAAATTTTTGACGATAAGGTCAACGGTGAAGCAAAAAGTTCGAAAGTTGTCATTCATTGTATGCATTTTTATTTTTTTATGTTTGATGTTTAACCTACTACACTACACACCACACCAACATACTTTACAAAAATAACACATTATCGACTTAGTAAAAAAGATGATGTTACTAGAACTTAGGATCAGAGTGAGCTAAGAGAGAGCTCGGGACTTGTTCCACCGCCAGCGAGAAGCGAGTAGAGATAGCAACTAAAAACATTTTACAAAATAAAACAACCGGCTTCAAAAAAAAAAACACTACAAAGTGAAAAATAACTGTTATTTCGGAAATTGGTGGCTAAAAACGAAAATTCCAAGCCAAAGACGACTTCCAAAATTAAAGTTATTTTATACTTTGTAGTTTTTTTTTACTTTTTATGTTGTTGAGCAGATTTTTTTTCGTACTTATGAAGTACTGGATTAGCGATCTGTTTCAAAAGATGTAGATTCTGATTGATCGTAGGGTACAAGTGCAGTAAAGGAACACGAAGAACAAATCGCAGCCTATTTAGCTGACCGAACAACGTATCCTTAGACGATTTTAAAGTAGTCCTAAGTAAACTAGCTGGTGATCATAAAACGAATGTCGAAGGGTTAGCAAGCAACCTGACTGAACATTGTCCCGTTTTTGAAAGACGCTGCAGGTGGAGCCGTTTCTAACGTTACCGGAGGCGTCTTAATAAATATTGTTCCAGGGAAGTCCTCGGAGACCGTGGACGCAACCCAGGAACCCGTAAAAGAAGAAAGACCCTGAATATTCTGTACACATTGAACCTTGTGAACACTCTGAACATACTGAACACTCTGGTGGTTGGTGCTAAATCTTCATTATTATGTTTGTTGCATGAAATACTAAAGAGTTTACCACTTTTTTTTCACTTTTAAGTACTTTTTTTTTGTTTTTCAGTAATATTAATTCAGTGCTGTAACTAGAGCGGTGGCAGCGGTGCTCAGACACAGGGCACACACTCAGGAGCGACCCAGAAATGAACAGACCAGGACCAAGTTTTGGTTCATGCATAATAGTTAGTAGCATACTAGTTTTTTTTTTACATTATTTTAATTATGAGAGGAGTCACCATAAATTTTCGTGCCTCGAAAAGCACGTTAAGCCGTTGGTCCCGGTTGTCATTCGTAGATCTTTGACAGTCGTTACGGGTAGTCAGAAGCCCGAAAGTCTGACAACCACTCTTACCAAGAGGTATCGCGTTACCAAGTAACTGGGTTATAGAGGTCAGATAGGCAGTCGCTCCATGTAACATACTGGTATTCAGCTGCATTCGGTTAGACTGGAAGTCGACCCCAACATAGTTGAGAAAATGCTAGGTAGATTTTGAGTTACCACATATTTATAAAAATAATAGTACCTACCTTCGCTTTTAAGTGTTGTGCGTAAAAAAAATTATTTAAAGAGTAAATTTTGGCGGAAAAAAAAAATTACTTGAAGAGATTAGAAGTACCGTGTTTTGTGAAACACGATACTTCTAGACAAGCAAATTAATACGTATGGGTTCAGATAGGCAGTCGCCTCTAGTAAAAATATACGTGCCGTGCCATGCGTGCGTGGTGCGTACCGTATATGTGACTGATCGTGTGTTAGCAATTAGGGTGCTGTTTCTGGTAAGACTGGAAGCTGTCCCTGACATGTTGGGAAAAGGCAGATGATGATTTTGAACTTTTGTTACAGCAAAAATAATACCGGGGGCAGTAAAGGAACACGAAGAGAAAATTCGCAGCCTTTTTAACGATGTCGTCGACAAAAACAAAGTGACTTTAGAAGAGTTTAAAGGAGTCCTGAATAAAGTAGCCGATGAGTTTAAAACTAATTTCGATGGCATATCAAAACAGCTGGCCGCAACTGGACCCAAGTTGTTGCGAGACGTTGCAGGTGGCGCCACTAGTACCCTAACTAGTGCTTTAAAAGGACTTATGCCGAAACAATAACAAATACTCATTCTTATTCAAATAAATATTTCTGGAATTCTTGATGTTTTCTTTTATTGTTATTTTCCTTGGGTTGGTCTAGTGGTGGCAAGTGCTAGGTACTGCTAAGCATTAGGTCCTAGGCTTGCTTCCCAGGTCGAGCAGCGCAATTTTTTATGTTCAATGATCTCCTGGCCCTGGTCCAGGCAATGTTACGGAGCCTGAGGGAGTGGGAAGCCGTCACCTCCTTCTTCGAAGCAAGCAGTAATGCTCGCGAAGGAGGAGGTGGAACGCGTGAGGGAGAGGCAAATTTCGTGCCCTCACGCCCCTAGCCGCCGCAGGAGACGCCCTGAGCGTCAGGAATGTCTGGGTTTTAGTCAGTAAGAGTCTGACACGCCCTCCCGCTCCGCCCAGACTGGGAGAAGTTATTTGATAACTTCCCACACAAAAAAAAGGCCACAAGATACAGCTGCCTCAAACTCTTAGCATTTATTTCAATTAAACCATTAACAGGCACTTTTGAACTGTCAAATAGTCGGTCAGTTAGTCAGAAAGTTGAAGCTAGTTGCCCATTCCAAAAAGTAGATCTATATGGAGAAGAACGGGCAAAAAACTCCATGGACACTCTTTTAAATATAGAAAATTACAAAATCCCGGGTACATTATTCTTGTTGCTTCTATATGTGAGAACAATGTACAAAAAAATAATCAAAACAATTCAAAATATAAGATTAAAAATAAACCCTGGCAGATAAAGAGATGACCAGTCACAACTGATGAACGAACATGACGCGTGGATCAGCACCATCCAGCTCAACCATTTTGTAGGGAACCGAATGATCCAACACACTCGCCACCATCAGCGAGACATTTAAGTGAGCATGACATACTCTCAACTGCCATGCTCTTTCAAGTCAACATACATCTTAATAACATAAAAAAATGGCTCCGTGGTACTCACATTTACAAAAAAAATAAAAATACTTCTAAATTATACAAAACTAATTTGCAATGTATTTGAGAGATTAATAGAATGTTACTACCAAAAAAAAAGAAAACGATTATCCATTGGAGTATTCAAGTTCAACAATTAAAACTTGTTTAAATTAAAAATTAAGTACGTAATGTCAGAAAAAATAAAAATTCCCCTTTTTATTTTTTCTGACATTACGTACTTAATTTTTATTTTTTTAAATTAAGTACGTAATGTCAGAAAAAATATAAAGGGGAAGCAACTCTTCCAAACATTAAAAATTTTAACTAGTGAGACCAAGTGTCTGTGGAGCAGGACCAGCATTAAGCCAAGCATTTTTATCTATGATATAATCATCCAACTTATAATATGCTTGTCTACATAGTGTGCGTTTAATGGATGTTTTAAATTTCTTCTCATTCAGTTGAAGAATATCGTAGTGGTATTTAATTATAACATTTTACACAGTACCCCATAAAAGAAGTGTGCACTTTAGACAATTTGAAACGTTGTTGATCTAATTTGTTCCTATTTCTAGTGTTAAAATTATGCCTGTCGCACTTATCTTACTAAAAAGATGTAGATTGTTTCGAACATACATAATGTTTTTTACCGTAAGGTAAGGTACCGTCATGATGTTTCTTAAAACAATTGCCTTAGAGATTCGCGTCTGCGGAGCTTATATATGGCTCTGACAGCCCTCTTTTGCAGAATAAAGATAGAATTAATCTCTGCAGCCCGTCCCCACAGCAAAATACCTTAAGACATGATGATCTATGAAAGTAACTAAAATAAACCAGTCTCGCGGTTTCCACGTCTGTTAGTTGGCGGATTTTCCAAACAGCGTAAGTGGCTGAACTTAGCCGCCCGGCAAGTGATGTTAAGTGAGGACCCCACTGTAGTTTTGTGATCCCCAGGAAAATTGTTTTTTCGACGAATTCTAGTGTCTCCCTACTCAGTACAACATGACAGTCACTACTTCTAACATTTGGTAACGTGAATCTTATGCATTAAGTTTTCTTCTCATTTAATACCAAATTATTTACAGTAAACCAATTTTGGACCTTAAGCATAGCGTTATTTACTTCGTCAACCTCCTGTGCATGTCGGTTCACCTTAAAAATCAGTAATGTCATCAGCAAATAACACCATTTGTGGTCGGTTTTTCAGTAAATGAGGTAAATCATTTATATATATTAAAAAGAGGAAGGGACCCAAGATCGAGCCCTGTGGTACACCCATTTTGACTTTTAAACTCAATGAATTTTATACCGTTTATTTGAACTTGCTGCAGTCTATCATTCAAATATGATTTTACTAAGCTAAGCGTAAGTTTAGCCAGTCCATAATGTTCAAGTTTCAAGAGCAGTGTTTCGTGATTCACGCAATCAAATGCCTTGGATAGGTCGCAAAAGATGCCTATTGCATCTTGTGCCTCTTCCCATGCGTTAAAGATGTGTTTTAATAAGGAGACACCGGCGTCGGTTGTGCAACGTCCTTTGGTGAAACCATACTGTTAATCGTGTAGGATATTATTACGATAAAAATGATGGAGCATTTGATTTAACATTACTTTTTCAAACACCTTGCTGAAAACCAGAAAAACCGATACGGGTCTATAATTATTAGTGTCTTTGCTGTCCCCGGATTTGAATAGTGGAATAACTTTACTGAACTTCATTAGATCCGGGAATAACCCTTGATCTACACACAAATTAAATATTTAAGCTAAATAGCCTAGTTTGTGGACCACTGTTCTAATAACTATGTTAAACACTCTAATTACAGTAAGCTTACAATATTATTATTTTTGAAATTTATTTTGTAACTATCTTCTGTCCGCATTTTTCATTTTTTTTACTTTATCCATTATAAACAAACAAACAAACCAACATACAAATATACATCCAAACATTACAAAAACCCAAATATTTTCTCTCTACAATATTAGTTTAGACAATGATCTAATAAATTATTCCTATTCTTATTAATAAAAACAGTGTAATATTTTGCCAGTTTTAAATGCATATGTTATCAAAAAATTTACTTGGTTTTTTTTTTGTTTTAGTCCAACGCGGTCAGATAATACATATAAGAAACGTTATGAAGAATATCCAGCTCAAGAAACTGTAAACGTTATTGATTGGCCATCGAACACATATTGGGTGATTTTAAATTGAGACCCAACTGACGTGCGAACCAAGGTGAATTTGGGTGAGCTCGTGATCTTGACAGCAACATGAGAACATATAGGCCCGGCATTTACAACATCGTAGGTCGCAAAAAATTGCATTGTACTGCGTTTTTGGAATGTTGGTATGAATAGATAAGTGTAAAACCAAGTTTGCAGCTTCGAAAGCCTTTTTATATATCCTTCTGTACTCCGCCCTGGGGTGGACGGAAGGGTCTGTCAGACTTCTACTGACTAAACCCACCCGGTGTTCTCTCGCACACTTGCACCGGAGTCTACGGACACACTTAAGCACTCTTCAACGCAGCCCCCGATTGGTGCCAGCCCGCCTCTGCGGGCTCCGTCTGGTCAAGCGGTGTTTGACTCCCCTCACGACGTCGAAGAGGGGCGCGCGTGGAAAATTACGCGCCGCCACCTCGGGTCTTATTATGATAGAGGAAGGCTGATGTCCCCGAGTCCACCGTCCCTGGACTCATTTAGGGGGGCCGGAAGAGGGCATTATTTGCCCTCTGCCGACGCTTCGAACGACAACGACCTGTGTTTCACTAAAGGCATAGACAAATAACTGATGTTACGTCGGATGCAGACATGCGGACTACATAAATTATATATGTTTTATTTTTTTAATGTATTTCATACATCTATTTTATTTTTTATTATGAAAAAGAAATACTTTTTTCAGAATACCAGCGCTGCGACATTTATTATTAAATTAATGTTGCAGCATCATGCTGAGATAGGACGATTTTACGGACGAAGGGACGAAGGGCGATTTTATAAAGCTACGTGGACTTATAAAACTCCGATGATAGTTTTAGTGGTTGCTACTGCGCTTTTAACAGCATAAATACATACTGTTTTTTACTCAAGTACGTTTAATCCTATAATTTGTACTTATATCGGTATATAGGATCATATTTCCTGACAAATATCAAAACTCCTATAAAAGCATGAAACAAGAGTAATTGCACTCAGGAGTAATTACTCCGGTAACTCAGACTTATATGCGCCTATAAGATAACATCTGCGGACCATTTAAATCTTAATACTCTTGTAGGACCATGTACCAGGAAGATATGCACTGAGGAGCAATTTATTTTTACTTATAACCCCATATAAGCTAATATTTTATGACCAATTTAACTAAAGTACTGTAAATCATTTATGTATCTAGTTTGGTTTTACATAAACTTAAAAGTAAGTGTTAAATGAATTACATATCCATGTTTTAAAAATAATAAATCACCAAGATTATAACAGCACTCGGTAGGATAAAATGTTCTCTATATCGATTTATCGTATGCCGTTTTAAACCTAGACATATTTATATAGGCATTCCACAGTAGTGTTATTGTCTAAGTAATCACAAAAAATCCTGATTAAAACTCTTAAGAAGCCACTTTTGCTTGTAACGACTAGTACAGGGGAAGACCCGCTTTATATAGTTTTGCAAATTCTATTGTAGGATTTGATTTGAATCGATTTTCATCTGGGCATTGCGGAACCCTAATCGGTAACAATGGCGAATCTTTTTCGGTTTTGAGATAACCCAAAATAGAACCAATATACTTATATTGGTACTATGTCACACTTGGAAATGCTAAAAATACTTATTTTAGCACTATGTCATACTTGGAAATGCTCACCAAGAAAATGGCAGCTGCCTTCATATTTATTTAATATTAATTAATACTAAAATGTAAATAAACAAATTTAAAGAAGCGCTTTAATTTTTTTATGGTGTTGCCATGATAGATTTCACAGAAAATTCACATTCCCCTACGAATAAGCTATAACACTAACAATTTGACAACAATAAGATTTTGTTTTTCTACTAAGGTTGACATTAATAAATTCTGATTCATATAAATGCTTTCCCTCAAAATGTTATTTTTTTATTTTTACAGAGCACAACAAGCGATACACTCACTTCGACTGTTCACAATATAATATAGAAGCATTTCTAGGCGCGTATTAATATCAATTTTGACTATAACTTACTTACGAGTATATTGAGATTTACAGGAGTAATTGCATTGACGTAACTCAATTACAGGAGCAATATAGGCGTATATGTCATTTCAGCGGTCTAATATAAATATGTTATAGGTAAAAGTAGACTTATAAATTGGGCCCTTTTCGAGACTTATATGCGGATATAAGTCTCATAATTATAGTCCTCGATAAATAATGGTTCTAGGATAGTTTAGAAACCACTTTTTGGTAGTAATCATATCATTTGGTTTAAATTGGTTTTTATTTTTATGACCTATTTTCTTTTATTTATCTTTTATTATACAGGGTGGAATTGAATTCATGGGCATCCTCTTAAGGGGTCTGCACATCACTATGGGACCAACCGTGTAATCGCGAAAAACGTCTGCTGTTCCCTACAATTATGTTCGCATAACTCGTCAAAATGTAGGGAACAGCTGATTTTGTTCGCGATTTCAGGTTGGGTCCAATCACAGAACAGATAAATCTTTGGGTCCAATAGTGAAAGTTGTTCATAATTTCAAACTGAAACTCAACTCAAAGCATTTATTTCAATTAAACCATTTACAGGCACTTTTGAATTTTCAAGGAATCGGTTAGTCAGAAATATGAAGCTAGTTGCCATTCCAAAGCGCAGTAGGTTCCTATGGAGAAGAACGGTAAAGAAACTCCACGGACACTCTTTTAAACAAATTGTTACAAAAAATTGGTTAAGTACAGTCACGCACGAGCACCAATATGTATCCACTTAGCAAAATTCCAAAGCGATTTTCGCATGGAATAACGACTGCAACTTTGAGATAAGACCTATTTCATATTAGGGTTCCAAAATACTATGTTCGTAACAACATAAAATTACGATCACCACAGTAAGAGAAAATCACTTTTAAAAGTTGCTAAGTGTATACATATTGGTGCTCGTGACTGTACATCATCCATGTTGAAATTAAACATGTGAGAACAATGTAGAAAGTAGTGCACGTTAGAAGCGTCCGTAATAAAAATATAAAACAAAGAACAATTCAAAAATTTAAATCAGCCAAGGCAGCTAAGAGTTGACCAGTCCCAACTGACGGCGCCCGTTCACGAACATGACGCATAGATTAGCACCATTCAGCTCAACAATTTTGTAGGGAGCTAAATGATTCAACACACGCGCCACCATCAGCGAGACATCTGAGTGAGCATGACATACTCACAGCCGCCAGGGCACATTCAAGTCAATAAAATACGTATTACCCAGTAAATGTTAGCTCTTTAGTACATAGTACTCACACCTGTGCTCTGAAATTCAATTAATCTGCCTAGCCTTTGCCCAACTATGTTGGGGCGGCTTCCAGTCTAACCAGATGCCGCTGAATACCAGTATTTTACATGGAGCGACTGCCTATCTGACCTCCACAACCCAGTAACTGGGTAATACGATACCCCTTGGTAAGACTGGTGTCGGACTTTTGGGCTTCTGACGACTAGTAACGACTGTCAAGATCCACGAATGACAGCCAGGACCAACGGCTTAACGTGCTTTCCGAGGCACGGAGGATTCTCGGTATGTAAAGATGTTCACCCATCCACTGACCAACCCCGGCAAGCGTAGCTTAACCTGATGGATCGACCAGTGCGGCTGTTGTTACTTAGCCACGAGCTCCTCCTGTGCGCCTGTGCTCTGCAATTATATGTATAATGCAAAAGAAATTGATTTTAATGATGAGTACAATGACCCCTTAGGATGATGAAAATGTCACAGGGCATTACGCCATGTGAAAGCGTTTTCGAGAAAAAAAAATCTTGATTCACTTTTACAACTTATTTACGTAATAAAATTGATATTTTGCCACAACACATTTTATGAATTTCACTTTTTAGGTTGTTTCATTTTACGCTCGGACAAACTGACAGCGGATTTTAATGGCTTTTAGTATATAATTGTAGTTATTAACTATTATCAACTCACATAAACGAGATAAAAAAATAAAAAAAAGTTTTAGGTAGGTACCTGAATAAATCGTGGGTACCTAACGGAACGAAATTTTTGACGATAACGTCAACGGTGAAGCAAAAAATTCGACAGTTGTCATTCATTGTATGCATTTTTATTATTGTATGTTTGATGTTTAACCTATTACACTACACCCCATAGCCAACATACTATACAAAAATAACACATTATCGACTTAGTAAAAAAGATGATGTTACTAGAACTTAGGATCAGAGTGAGCTAAGAGAGAGCTCGGAACTTGTCCCACCGCCAAAGATAGCAACTAAAAACATTTTACAAAAAATCCAATCGGCTTCCAAAAAAAACACTACAAAGTGAAAAATAACTTTATTTTTTTTTTAATAAAATAAGTTTTATTTCGGAATTCGGTGTCTTTGGTTCAATTTACGTTGCTGTGCAGATTTTTTTTTCGAACTTTTGAAGTAATGGATTAGCAGTCTGTTTCAAAACCATTCAGATTCTGATTGATCGTGTATTACGTAATTAACCCGGTACAGGTGCAGAGTAGTGCAGTAAAGGAACACGAAGAACAAATCGCAGCCTATTTAGCTGACCGAACAACGTATCCTTAGATGATTTTAAAGTAGTCCTAAGTAAACTAGCTGGTGATCATAAAACGAATGTCGAAGGGTTAGCAAGCAACCTGACTGAACATTGTCCCGTTTTTGAAAGACGCTGCAGGTGGAGCCGTTTCTAACGTTACCGGAGGCGTCTTAATAAATATTGTTCCAGGGAAGTCCTCGGAGACCGTGGACGCAACCCAGGAACCCGTAAAAGAAGAAAGACCCTGAACATTCAGTGCACAACCTTGTGAACACTCTGAACATTCTGAACACTCTGTATACCTTGCACACTCTACTAATTGAATGAATTGGTGTAAAATCTTCATAATTATGTTTGTTGCACACTCAGGAGCGACCCAGAAATGAACAGACCAGGACCAAGTTTTGGTTCATGCATAATAGTTAGTAGCATACTAGGTTTTTTTTACATTATTTTAATTATGTATTTTACGAGAGGAGTCACCATACATTTTCGTGCCTCGAAAAGCACGTTAAGCCGTTGGTCCCGGCTGTCATTCGTAGATCTTTGACAGTCGTTACGGGTAGTCAGAAGCCCGAAAGTCTGACAACCAGTCTTACCAAGAGGTATCGCGTTACCAAGTAACTGGGTTATAGAGGTCAGATAGGCAGTCGCTCCATGTAACATACTGGTATTCAGCTGCATTCGGTTAGACTGGAAGTCGACCCCAACATAGTTGGGAAAACGCTAAGCAGATTTTGAGTTAGAACATATTTATAAAAATAATAGTACCTACCTTCGCTTTTAAGTATTGTGCGTAAAAAAAAAATTGAAAGTGTTAATTTTGGCGGGAAAACAAAAATTGCTTGAAGAGATTAGAAGTACCGTGTTTTGTGAAACACGATACTTCTAGACAAGCAAATTAATAGGTATAGGGTCTGTTAGGCAGTCGCCTCTAGTAAAAAATATACCTCCATCCTAATTGCGTAACACACGATCAATCATAATCTGAATCATCCTAAAGGATGGTATTGCTAATCCCAATCTTCATATTATGTTCTAAAAATTTGTCTGCTCAACAACGTAAATAGCGCAATGAATGTTGTTGAACTCTCAAAATGAAACAGATTGTGATTGATCGTGTGTTAGCAAATTAGGGTGCTGTTTCTGGTAAGACTGGAAGCTGTCCGTGACATGTTGGGAAAAGGCAGATGATGATTTTGAACTTTTGTTACAGCAAAAATAATACCAGGGGCAGTAACGGAATACGAAGCGAAAATTCGCAGCTTTTTTGACGATGTCGTCGACAAAAGCAAAGTGACTTTAGAAGAGTTTAAAGGAGTCCTGAATAAAGTTGCCGATGAGTTTAAAACTAATTTCGATGGCATAACAAAACAGCTGGCCGAAACTGGACCCGAGTTGTTGCAAGACGTTGCAGGTGGCGCCACTAGTACCCCAACTAGTGCTGAACATTCTGAACTTCGTGAACACTCCGAACATTCTGAACATTCTAAACACTCTGAACA
Organism: Agrochola macilenta; assembly: GCA_916701695.1. Classification (NCBI taxonomy): domain Eukaryota; kingdom Metazoa; phylum Arthropoda; class Insecta; order Lepidoptera; family Noctuidae; genus Agrochola; species Agrochola macilenta. Next base: position 412,276 of record OU753579.1, read on the forward strand.
TTCTAAACACTCTGAACATTCTCAGCACTCTGCGCATTGAATGAATTCGTGTAAAATCTTCTTAATTATGTTTGTTGCATGAAATACTAAAGAGTTTACCACTTTTTTTACACTTTTTACTTTTTTTCTTTACTTTTTCAGAAATATAAATTCGGTGCCGTAACTAGGGCGGTGCCAGCGATGCTCAGACACAGGGCACACACTCAGGAGCGACCCAGAAATGAACAGACCAGGACCAAGTTTTGTTTCATGCATAATAGTTAGTAGCATACTAGTTTTTTTTTACATTATTTTAATTATGTAGGTATTTTACGAGAGGAGTCACCATAAATTTTCGTACCTCGAAAAGCACGTTAAGCCGTTGGTCCCGGCTGTCATTTGTAGATCTTTGACAGTCGTTACGGGTAGTCAGAAGCCCGAAAGTCTGACAACCACTCTTACCAAGACGTATCGCGTTACCAAGTAACTGGGTTGTAGAGGTCAGATAGGCAGTCGCTCCATGTAACATACTGGTATTCAGCTGCTTTCGGTTAGACTGGAAGTCGACCCCAACATAGTTGGGAAAACGCTAAGCAGATTTTGAGTTAGAACATATTTATAAAAATAATAGTACCTACCATCGATTTTAAGTGCTGTGAGTTAAAAAAAATATGAAAGTGTTAATTTTGGCAGAAAACAAAAATTTGCTTGTCTAGAAGTATCGTGTTTAACAGTGGGAGGTCAGATAGGCAGTCGCCTCTAGTAAAAAATATACCTCCATCCTAATTGCGTAACACACGATCAATCATAATCTGAATCATCCTAAAAGACTGAAAGACTGTTCTTGTATTGCTTGATTTTAGTAGCGCCTTCAACTCAGTGGATATTCGACATTTTATTAGGTATCCTCAAAGCTATCAATTTCTCTTCTTCCGCTTTAGATTGCTTCAGTTCTTATCTTCGGGGACGCTCTCAGTGTGTTCGCCTGGAGGAGTCCTTCTCTGATTGGTGTAGCCTCACTGAGGGTGTTCCTCAGGGTAGCGTTCTCTCTCCTCTTCTTTTTTCAATATTTATTAACTTTGTTACCAGAGTAATCTCCTCTAGTTTTCATCTCTACGCAGAAGACTTGCAGCTCTACCAACATTTTACTGTAGCTGATGCGGGTTCTGCAATTGCTGCTATGAATCATGACCTGGCTTGTATCAGCGTTTGGGCTAAGTCATTTGGTTTGCAAATCAATCCAACTAAATCTCAGGCCATGATCATAGGCAGCAGATTCGTCTGCAATGCGGCTGATGTTATCTCTGATGCCTTTGTATCTCGATGGTGTTCGCATTGACTACACCGAAACCGCCAATGATCTGGTTGTAATTCTTGACTCCAATCTTTCGTGGCGTGCTCAGGTCAATGAGGTCAGTCGAAAGGTACATTTCTCCTTTCATTCGTTGAAAAGCCTTCAAAGTCTTCTACCCTTGAAGACTAAAATTTCTTTGGCACAAACACTTATTCAGCCGATTATAGATTATGCCGACGCCTGCTACCTGGATGCTACTGAGGAGCTATTAAATAAGCTTGAGCGCTTGCAAAACTTGTGCATTGGCTTTGTTTTCGGTCTACGAAAGTATGACCATGTTTCTCACCTTCGCAAGGAACTCAAGTGGCTCCCAATCCACCTTCGCAGGAACACTCGGATTTTATGTCTCGTTTTCCACATCTTACACAACCCGTCTTATCCTTCCTACCTGCGTGAGCGTTTTTCTTACGCTCGCCCTAGCGACGCTCCGTGTAGATCACACCTTAGATCCCTCCTTAAATCTCATCCTCATATGACAAGCTACTATTCTTATTCCTTCTCTGTCCATGCAGTAAGACTGTGGAACTCACTTCCACCTAGCATTCGTGATTTAAAAACTGTTTCACAATTTAAATATCGAGTAAAAGAGCATTACCTTTCCTCTCTACTGTGAGTATTTATATACCTTTAATAATTATGTATGTTTATTTATTTATTTAAGCTTTATGTATTTATTTAAGTATATGTTAATTTATTACGTTATACGTGTAGGTATATTTTATATATTTTTAGTATAAGACTTCGCAAATTCATATTTTTCTCTTTTTGTTCTCACACACTATTGTCTACATTTCTTTCTCATTTCTCCTTTCGCAGGTCTGCTGGAAGAAATTTCTTAAGAAATAAGCAGTACCTTTGTACTCAAATTATAATTATGTCATATCTCTATGTATTTTACTGTGTGTACATAAATAACAAAAAAAAAAAAAAAAGATATTGCTAATCCCAATCTTCATAAAATTTGTCTGCTCAACAAGGTAAATGAAAGATAAAAAAATGTTGAACTGTAAAAATTAAACAGATTGTGATTGATCGTGTGTTAGCAATTAGGGTGCTGTTTCTGGTAAGACTGGAAGCTGTCCCTGACATGTTGGGAAAAGGCAGATGATGATTTTGAATAATAAAAAATAAATAATAATAAAATAATTTATTTGCGTAAAACATGGTATACAATGGTGTTTAGCATGGGTTAGAGTGGCACAAACATGTTTAGCTACGATAAAACATAGCATGCAAAAATTTAATGTCACAGGGTAATTATAATTAAGTAATTAATGTTAGAATAGAATGTCAATATTTTTTGTCCATAAATTCTTTCAAACTATAAAAGCTATATTCATTTAGCCATTTGTATAATTTGTTTTTAAATAATCTTACATTTAATAGTTTTAAATTATTTGGTATTTTATTATAAGTACGTACACACATTGCTAGACAGCTTTTATTATATTTGGTTAGCTTTGGTAAATCATTTAACACCAGTCCATAAGCATCACGTCTGCTCCGAGGACATACATCGCTTGCTGTCTTGAATAGTTGTTTATTCTTGGTCACAAACACACATATTTCGTAAATATAGAGAGATGGAAGCGGTAACAAACCAAGTTTTTTAAATATTGGCTGACATGTATCATCCGGCTGAAGTCCATAAATTGATCTTAGGCACTTCTTTTGGGCGATGAACGCTCTATTTAGATCAGTGCTATTACCCCACATTATAAGACCATATCGTAGTAACGATTCAACATATGCATGGTAAGATATAATAGCAGTTTTTATGTTTGTTACATTTTTGACTTGCTTCAAAGCGTATACGAATTTATTAATTCTACCACAGACGCTGTTTACGTGTCCCTTCCAGTTTATATCTTGATCAATTATTACTCCTAAAAATTTTGTATGTGGTACTTGTTTAATTTTACTTATATTAAGTTTAATATTATTTTTATTATTATTAGATTGGTTAAATTGTATGTATACGGATTTTTCTAAATTTATTTTCAAATGGTGTATGTCAAGCCAGTGTATTAGTATATCAATAGTATTATTAATGTCAGTCTCATGATCTACAACGGTATTTTGCTTTTTATCAGATGTCACAATTATGGATATATCGTCAGCGAATAAGATGCATTTATGATTAGTTATTTTTATGATATCATTTATATATAAAAGGAATAATATTGGGCCTAGTACGCTTCCTTGGGGGACGCCATATTTATTATGACTATATTCTGATGAATATGATGTGATGTCTTTGGTTTCGTTCATTTTACTGATAATCACACATTGTTGCCTATTGCTTAAGTAGGATGATATCCACTGAAGTGCAGGTCCCCTAATCCCAATTGTTTCTAACTTTTGAAGCAGTATATCGTGTGACACCAAATCGAAGGCTTTAGACATATCAAAGAATAGACCTGTAGTGAGATAATTATTATTAATATTTGTGAGTATAATTTTCATAAGAGAATAAATAGCTAACGTAGTCGATTTATCTTTTTGGAAGCCAAACTGTTCGGTACTTATGATTTGAAATTTGTTGCAGTAGTCAATCAGTCTTTTAAACATACATTTTTCGTAAATTTTTGACAAAATAGGTATTAAAGTAATGGGACGGTAATTATTGATGTCATATATATCACCCTTTTTGAATAAGGGCTTGACAATTGATAATTTTAATTTTTCAGGAAAAACTCCGGTTAAAAACGACATATTAATTAAGTGAGTTAAAACACCAGTCAGCTCGTTACAGCAAGCCTTTAAGATTTTCGTATTAATTTCATCGTACCCTTCCGCTTTGGTGTTGCGTAGTGACATTATTACCTGGCTCGCCTCACTTTCCAACATTGGTTTCAGAAACATTGAGTTAACACTATTATTTCTCCTAAAGCTTGGGTCGAAACTTTTTTGTGTAGGTAAGGCCGATAGGTTTATGTAGTGGTTGTTAAATACTGAAGCTATCTCTACAGGGTCTGTAACCATAGTATCGTTTATCTTTATGTTTTCTATATTGTTTTTAGGGTTAGTTCTATTAATTTCATTTTGTATGACGCTCCATGTCGCTTTACACTTGTTATCATGCTTATTGATATAGCTTATATTCGCGTTCTTTTTGGAACTATAGATACATTTTTTCAGTAGATTTGAATAATTTTTATATTTAGTTTTATTGGTTAAGTTTTTGTTTTTGTAGTACTGATAGCGCAGATTACGTTTAGTTTGACAACTTTGTTTTAAACCTTTGCTTATCCACCTTTGTGTGTTCCTATTATTACTATTGACCTTGACTCTTACCCTAGGAAAACACATATAGTAAAATAGGCAGAACAATTCATGGAAATCATTGAATGCATAATTTGCATCAGTGGTGTTTGCATAGATGTCGGACCAAGACAGATTTTGCAAGCATTCTTTGAATTTCCGGATATTATCCCTGTTGAAATCTCTTTTATAAATGTAGTATCCCGGCGATTTCAATGGCTGATGATTACTAGGAAAGCTTAACATTTGTGCGGTGTCATGGTCTGAAAGATGCAGAGGTAGTACGGTTGCAGTTGCATTGTCAATGTTGCTTAATATATGGTCAATACAAGACAGTTTCCGCGTAGGGACATTGATGTGAATTATTAAATTATAATTTTTACACAAATCCTTTAACGCATTTGTGATGTTGCCTTGTTTGAGGGTATTTATATTTAAATCTCCGGCTATAACTATATTTATTTTAGATTTATATTTCTTAAGCAAATCGTTTAAAAGTGTTTCCAATTTTGTTAGAAACTGATTTGGATCAGACTGAGGCGTTCTGTACACACATATAATTACTAATTTATTACTCAACTCTAAGCCACAGACTTCAAATGTGTTCTGTGTTGCATAGGATTTTATGAATGTCAATTCTTTGTAATTTAATCCTTTTTGTATTAGTATACAAGTGCCTCCTCTTTGTTTGTCTCGACAGTAGTTGGTAGCCATTTCATAGTTGTATACTTTGATATAGTGTTCACAGCCTTTTTTTACAAAAGTTTCTGATAGGCAAATTACATCAGGATCATTATTTGTTTCTTTTAACTCCTGGATTGTAATTTCTAGAATCTCTTGTTTAGACAGGATACTAGCGATATTCTGGTGAAGTATTTTAAACTGATGCATTTTACTGACTTTGGACACGAAAAAATGAGTTTTGCTTGCTTAACGCATCGCCCTTGTTTAAAGCAGGGAAGTAATAGGGTATAGTCCCTCTATGACCTGTATTGAGTTGTGTAGCGGTGCCATATTCATGGGGCTTTACTATTTCACGATGGTTGAAATAGTACGGGATTGTCCCTTTTTTAGGTTTTCTTAAACTGTTGTTTACTTTAAAACTTGATTTGCTACTCGCTATCCTTTTCCTAATTTCATTAGGGTTCAAGTATTTATCACTATAATCACTACAATCTATAATGTAATTTAAGGACTTACAAATATGTACTAATTCAGTGTGCGTTTGATTTACAAAGTGATATTTTTTGTACATATTACACAATTTTTTTAACGAATAATTTAATTTGTTGACATTCAGATATGAGTTGGTTAAGACATTTAATACAATTACAGTGTTATTTTTAAACATATCCAATATGAACTGCAATTCAGACAAGACTAAGTGTAAGTTTTGGTCATTCTCTCCTATACATATTATAAGTTTGTCGTCAGTTGTCAATCTAATATTTCCACATTTAGCTACTACTTCACCGCACGGCGCATTTGGCATTGTTTCGGCTACAGCTCTGTATTTTTCATATTGCGTATTTGTTCTCGAATGTGAGATAGCTGCAGCAAGTCCGACGCAACGCTGAGTGCCATAAACATATATTTTCTTCTCGTGAGTCGTCTTTTGCACATTTTCGACAGTACGAGCCTGAACACAGGCGGTCACAGATTCCTGTTTTAGTTCCTGGATTTTTGGTTCATAGGTAGCGTGCTTATGTTGCATTAATACTCCTATACGCTGCGTGAGCATTGCAATCTCCCGGACTGCGATGTTTAGTTGTTCTTGTAGTGTTCTAATTTCTTGTTTCAAGTTTGATATTTTTACATCCTCTTTTGCTTCGTCGCTCAACCTTGACGATAATGGAGTGGACGGCGTAGGACGCATGTAATTTTGATGTGTGCGAGCTGTTTTTTTTTTCTTGCTGCTACCAGGAGTACCAAGCATTGAGGGGGAAAGGCATAAAGATTTCAGAGTTTTGTTTTCTATGGTTAGCTTATTTATTTGTTTATGAAGGTCATTGTTTTCTAATAATGTATTATCTAGCTCTTTCTCAGTACTTTCGAGCTTAAGTGTAAGCTGAGCTGAACTTTTGTTACAGCAAAAATAATACCGGGGGCAGTAAAGGAACACGAAGAGAAAATTCGCAGCCTTTTTAACGATGTCGTCGACAAAAACAAAGTGACTTTAGAAGAGTTTAAAGGAGTCCTGAATAAAGTAGCTGATGAGTTTAAAACTAATTTCGATGGCATATCAAAACAGCTGGCTGAAACTGGACCCAAGTTGTTGCGAGACGTTGCAGGTGGCGCCACTAGTACCCTAACTGGTGCTTTAAAAGGACTTATTCCGAAAAAAAAACAATTTAAAGGAGTCCTGAATAAAGTAGCCGATGAATTTAAAACTAATTTCAATGGCATATCAAAACAGCTGGCCGAAACTGGACCCAAGTTGTTGCGAGACGTTGCAGGTGGCGCCGCTAGTACCCTAACTAGTGCTTTAAAAGGACTTATTCCGGAAAAAAAACCAATTACTAATTGTTGCTCAAATAAATATTACAGGAATTATTGATGTTTTCTTTTATTGATATTTTCCTTGGGTTGGTCTAGTGGTGGCAAGTGCTAGGTACTGCTAAGCATTAGGTCCTAGGCTTGCTTCCCAGGTCGAGCAGTGCAATATTTTTTTGTTCAATGATCTCCTGGCCCTGGTCCAGGCCATGGTACGGAGCCAGAGGGAGTGGGAAGCCGTCGCCGCCTTCTTCGAAGCAGTAATGGTCGCAAAGGAGGAGGCGGAACGCGTGAGGGAGAGGCAAATTTCGCGCCCGCACGCCCTTAGCCGCCGCAGGAGACGCCCTGGGCGTCAGGGATCGCAGGCCGATTCCCGGCCACCGTAGGCGCGGGCTTGCGCACGGTGAGCAATGGATAGCTCGTTTTCCGATAAAGACCAGGCCCGGGTCGACGGCGCGTTGTGTTCCACGTGCACCTCAAAGAGATGTCAGCACAATTGACGGGGTCCGCTAAGACCGATGCTTGCCGGGGTTGCGGGAAAGTCCGAAAGGGATACCGTGGCACCTGGCAACGTACAGGCAACTAAAGGACTTTAGTCAGTAAGAGTCTGACACGCCCTCCCGCTCCGCCCAGAGAGGGAGAAGTTATTTGATAATTTCCAACACAAAAAAAAAGGCCCCAAGATACAGCTGCCTCAAATTCAAAGCATTTATTTCAATTAAACCATTTACAAGCACTTTTGAATCTAAATGGAATCAAAAAAAATCTTTATGGAAAAGAACGGGCAAGAAACTCCAAGGACACTCTTTTAAATATAGAAAATTACAAAATCCTAGGTACATTATTCTTGTTGCTTCTATATGTGAGAACAATGTACAAAAAATTATCAAAACAATTAAAAATATAAGATTAAAAATAAGCCCTGGCAGATAAGATATGACCAGTCACAACTGACGGCGCCCGTTCACGAACATGACGCGTGGATCAGCACCATCCAACTCAACCATTTTGTAGGGAACCGAATGATCCAACACACCCGCCACCATCAGCGAGACATTAAGACACATAATTGAGCATGACATACTCTCAACTGCCATGCTCTTCCAAGTCAACATACATCTTAATAACATAAAAAAACGGCTCCGTGGTACTCACATTTATAAAAAAAAAAAGCTTCTAAATTATACAAAACTAATTTGCAATGTATTTGAGAGATTAATAGAATGTTACTACCAAAAAGATAGAAAACGATTATCCATTGGAGTATTCAACAATTAAAAGTTGTTTGACAAAAAAATAAAAATTAAGTACGTAATGTCAGAAAAAATATAAAGGGGAAGCAACTCTGCCAAACATTAAAAAAAATTACTAGTGAGCCCAAGTGGCTGTGGAGCAGGACCAGCATTAAGCCAAGCATTTTTATCTATGATATAATCATCCAACTTATAATATGCTTGTCTACATAGTGTGCGTTTAATGCATGTTTTAAATTTCTTCTCATTCAGTTGAAGAATATCGAGTTGTATTTTATTATAACATTTTACACAATACCCCATAAAAGAAGTGTGCACTTTAGACAGTCTGAAACGTTGTTGATCTAATTTGTTCCTATTTCTAGTGTTAAAATTATGCCTGTCGCACTTATCTTACTAAAAAGATGTAGATTGTTTCGAACATACATAATGTTTTTTACCGTAAGGTAAGGTACCGCCATGATGTTTCTTAAAACAGTCCCCTTAGAGATTTGCGTCTGCGGAGGTTATATATGGCTCTGACAGCCCACTTTTGCAGAATAAAGATATAATTAATATCTGCAGCCCGTCCCCACAGCAAAATACCGTAAGACATGATGCTATGAAAGTAACTAAAATAAACCAGTCTCGCGGTATCCACTTCTGTTAGTTAGCGGATTTTCCAAACAGCGTATGTGGCTGAACTTAGCCGCCCGGCAAGTGATGTTAAGTGAGGACGCCACTGTAGTTTTGTGATCCCCGGGAAAATTGTTTTTTCGACGAATTCTACAGTACAACATAACATTCACTACTTCTAACATTTGGTAACGTGAATCTTATGCATTAAGTTTTCTTCTCATTTAATACCAAATTATTTACAGTAAACCAATTTTTGACCTTAAGCATAGCGTTATTTACTTCGTCAAGCTCCTGTGCATGTCGGTTTACCTTAAAAATCAGGGATGTCATCAGCAAATAACACCATTTGTGGTCGGTTTTTCAGTAAATGAGGTAAATCATTTATATATATTAAAAAGAGGAAGGGACCCAAAATCGAGCCCTGTGGTACACCTATTTTGAATTTTAAACTCAATGAATTTTATACCGTTTATTTGAACTTGCTGCAGTCTATCATTCAAATATGATTTTACTAAGCTAAGCGTAAGTTTAGCCAGTCCATAATGTTCAAGTTTCAAGAGCAGTGTTTCGTGATTCACGCAATCAAATGCCTTGGATAGGTCGCAAAAGATGCCTATTGCACCTTGTGCCTCTTCCCATGCGTTAAAGATGTGTTTTAATAAGGTGACACCGGCGTCGGTTGTGCAACGTCCTTTGGTGAAACCATACTGTTAATCGTGTAGGATATTATTACGATTAAAATGATGGAGCATTTGATTTAACATTACTTTTTCAAACACCTTGCTGAAAACTGGCAAAACCGATACGGATCTATATTATTTGTGTCTTTGTTGTCCCCGGATTTGAATAGTGGAATAACTTTACTGTACTTCATTAGATCCGGGAATACCCCTTGATCTACACACAAATTGAATATTAAAGCTAAATAGGGGGACCACTGTTCTAATAACTATGTTAAACATTCTAGTTACAGTAAGGTTACAATATTATAATTTTTGAAATTTATTTTGTAACTATCTTCTGTCCGCATTTTTCCATTTTTTTATTTTATCCATTATAAACAAACAAACCAACATACAAATATACATCGAAACATTAAAAAAAACAAATATTTTCTCTCTATGATATTAGTTTTGACAATGATCCAATAAATTATTCCTATTCTTATACAAGACAAAAGTTTCTAAATTCTTAGGGATAGTAATTGACAGCCAATTATCTTGGAAACAGCAGGCAGAAGAAGTCTGCAAAAAATTAAGTAGAGGAGCTTATATTCTCTACAACTTGTCAAAAAAAGTTAATATTGACACCATCATCATAGCTTACCATGGTCTGGTTGCCTCTATCTTTCTTAAGATAGAGGCAACCAGACCATGGTAAGCTATATAATAAGCATGGTAAACGGAGTTATATTTTGGGGGAACTGCAGTGAACGAGAAAGGGTATTCAGAGCCCAAAAATATTGCATTAGATCAATGACCGGCATCAATTCAACAGACAGCTGTATTCCTATGTTTAAATCCCTAAAATTATTAACCTTTCCATCGCTTTATATTCTGGAGGTAGCATTATTTGTTAAAACGAACAGAAATCTTTTTGAAACAATGATAAATCATTCTTCAAGACCGGCATTAATGAGATCCCAATACAAAGGTCTATCACATACAGGCAGTTTCAAAACAGCATTATTACGAAAAAATATTATGCATATGGGACCAGTTATTTACAATAAAATACCTAGTGACATTAAAAATTATACATCTCATTCTTTCAAAAAGAAATTAACGAAACTACTAGTTGAAAAATGCTATTACGCTGTTAGTGAATTTTTAAATGACAACACCCTATGACATTGCTCAATAATATTTCATTTTGTTAAGTTTGATTCTAATTTTATATACTATCAGCCTTACTAATAAACTTTTACGCACGGCGTATACCAAGCTTATAACATCAACGTTACCAATAAACGATATTTGACGTTTCAGTTGTGTACATCTGGTGTAACAGACGTCTTTAAACAATGAGATTTTGTACAATCGTTATTCAGCCCTCGGACCTTGTATAGCGATTGTATAACCTAAAATATCTAGTTGCCTTTGTCGTATTGAGTTTTAAAACCATGGATTTTTTACAATATTTCGATATTTTTTATGAAATTGGCAATGAAGAACCACCAAGAAAAAGAAAATGTTACAAAAATCGTTAAGATCCTTTCTGTTAGCAAGAAAATAAGTTTCGGTTAAAACATAAGTTCAGCAAAGAATATGTAAGATTTTTTTTTTATTAGTTGAATATCATTCGTTTCAGCCATTCAATATTATAGAAAAAAAATATCTCCAATAATATATAATTTAAATCGTACTGAATTTGACTTTTGAGATAATTTGACGTTCAAGATTGACAATAACAGCTTTTACGGTTGCGTTCTTAACCTAATGCATGCTTCATTAGTGAATTAACAATAAATATATTTTTTTATCCGTAAAATAACGCAAAACCAGTAGTATTGGAAATAAAATTAACGTAATTATTTAAATTTACATTTTTCAAACATATAAGTACAAAATTATAAATGTTTTCCCAAATAAAATAATGTCTTTGATATTATGCAGTACCAATTTCAGAACGCACCTTCTAATGTTGCCAGTGGTTTCTGTCATAAGCAGTGGGTAACTACTCATTGTTTAAATACTGATTATTAGTAAGGGTAGTGTGTAACGCCTATTCACAGCTTAAACATTGTATAACAATACAACCGTTAAACAGATCAAATCAAATCAAATCAAATCTTTTTATTGTGGGCATAGGTAATACAGACAGATGTTAGATAAATTACAGTTCCATTATGTCCTGCCTAATAGGCATACAATAATTAATTATGTCAGCATGCAGTATAAAACAATTCTTAGGTATGACATATAAAACATTTCATATACATAGAATAACAATTAGGTGTATGGTGACAGATTGTAGTAGATACTAATTATTAAGAAAATCTTGGATCGTGTAGTAAGCTTTGTCAATTAAAAAGTTACGCAATTTATATTTGAATAGTGGGAGATCCTTGGTGTTTAAAATGTCCACAGGTATCCTATTGTAAATTTTAGATGCCATTCCAAAAAAACTTTTACCCAGAAGAGCAGTTTTATGTGGTATACTAGATATTTTGAGTATATATCTTTTTGATTTTAGTTCACCAAATAGATTTTTATTTATTTTAACAAATACTGTAACTTCATAGATATATACTGATGGAAAGGTCAAAATTTTAAACTTTTTAAAATATGGTTCGCATGATTCAGGAACAAAGATACCAGCCATTGCGCGAACGCATCTTTTTTGCGCTTTAAACACTGATTCTTTATTGGTGGCGTTACCCCAGAATATAATAGCGTATTTTAGGGTTGATGATACGTAGGCATGATAGGCAGTTAATAGAGCTGATAGATCGACAATTTTAGATAATTTATGTAGAGCATAAGAGTACTGGTTCAGTTTACTGCATACTGTGTCAATGTGTGTTTGCCACGACATATTATTATCTATCCATAGTCCTAAAAATTTTACGCAACTAACTTGTTCAATTACTGTACCATCATGTTGAATTATAAGGTTGTTTTTGTTCTTTCGCGGGAATGTGACTAATTTAGTTTTTTCTAAATTGATGACCAGGTTATTATTTGTGAGCCAGTTAATTATTACATTAAGGGTATTATTTACGTCTGCTTCTAAAGTATCCAAATTTTCACCAGTAAAAATAGCTGTGCTGTCGTCAGCGAAAAGAATCATAGGGTGTTGTGTGACGTTTGGCAGATCGTTAATGTAAATTAAGAATAGGGGTGGCCCTAGCACGCTACCTTGTGGTACACCGTATAGTACTTTTTTAGGTTTAGATTGATGTTTTTGTTCTGTGCCATTTGAAGAGCTGATGTCATTTATTTCTACAACCTGATGTCTATCACTTAAATAAGATTCAAATAAACTATAGACATTGCCCCTTATTCCATAGTTGTACAGTTTATTCAAAAGTGTTTCATGGTCTACGTAGTCAAACGCTTTGGTCATGTCCATAAACATTGCAGTCACGGGAATACGTTTGTCAATATTAGTATAAATTGGTTTTAAAAGATCATAAATTGCTAAGTCAATTGATTTATTTTTCCTAAAGCCTTTTTGTTCCTTTGCAAACAGATTTTGTTTTTCAAAATGCGTACTGATTGCATGATAAATAACTTTTTCTAGTATCTTAGAAAAAATAGGGATAAGTGCTATAGGCCTATAGGATGCCATGTCATCCTTGTTATTTTTCTTGTATAGCGGCTTCACTACAGATATTTTCAGTTTGCTCGGGAAAACACCGTGCTCAATACACAAATTGATGATATGACTGAGTACTGGGCTGATAACATGCGCTACCTCTTTGATTGAAGAGGTTGTAATGTCATCATATCCAGTACTTTTAGTGTTTTTTAAGGATTTAATTATTTTGTATATGTCATGTGGAATTACAGGGTATAAGAATAAGGATTTATAGGAGTTATTGTGCGTTGTCAAATTATTGCTATTATTTAAACTATTATTAGTATTATTGTGAGATGTCAATGTCAAATTATTGTTATTAATTAACTTATTATTATGAGATGTCAAGTTTATTACAGAATCATTAATTAGCGTATTGTCACATGATAAATTGATATTGGATTGCTTAAATACATTTACTGGTTTGATTATATTAACAAAATATGTATTAAACTCTTCAGCAATCATTTGAGGGCTAGATATAGTTTGATTGTTTACTATTATTTGTTTAATATTTTCTTTTGGTAGTTGGATTTTGTTTGATTTGATTATTTTCCATGTGGCTTTTGATTTGTTTTCTGCATTAGATATGAGATAATTGTTTTGAGACTTTTGCGTAAGTTTTACTATCTTTTTTAGCCGAGTGCTGTATTGCTTAAGAGTATTTTTTTTGTCTTCACTGGGATTGATTCTATATTTCCATAGAAGATTTATTTTGTGCCGACAACACAGACTAATTCCCTTAGATAGCCATTTAGGTTTTTTAGAAATAGTGTTTTTTATTCTTATAATTGGAAAGCAAAGGTCATAAAAAAGTTTATAATATTTCAAAAATGAGTTATAAGCTTGTTCTGGATCATCAGTAGAGTATACATCTTGAAAACTTAGGCTCATTAGGGATTCCCTGAATTTAATTACGTTTTCTTTACTGAAGTCTCGCTTTTTTGTGTACCAAAATTGTATGACAGATGTTTAACTTATTTTTATTAGTAAGGCTGCTGGACTATTATTTTCCCGGTGAATTCAACTTTCAAGAAGTTAGGTTTAAAGACATTAAAAACTGATTACCTGACACTTATTCATTAATATAGATTTGCAATAATTATGATTGTGATAGTGCTTAATGTTGCATGCCATACGGTAGAATGTACTGGATCTTTTGTTTTTCTTCTTTTTACACCACCAAAACTATGTTTTGTTACCTACATTCTTTGCAAATAAATTATTTCTGATTCTGATTATTAATAAAAACAGTGTAATATTTTGCCAGTTTTAAATCCATATGTTACTCGAACCAAAAATTTTACTTGGTTTTTTTTTTGTTTTAGACCAACGCGGCCAGATTATACTAGATAAGAAACGTTATGAAGAATATCCAGCTCAAGAAACTGTAAATGTTATTGATTGGCCATCGAAAACATATTGAGTGATTTTAAATTGAGACCCAACTGAAGTGCGAGCCAAGGTGAATTTGGGTGAGGGCGTGATCGTGACAGCAACATGAGAACATATAGGCCCGGCATTTACAACATCGTAGGTCGCAAAAAATTGCATTGTTAGAATGCTGGATGGAATTGGAATGTTGTTACGAATAGATAAGTGTAAATCTCTGCGTGCCCGACAACTACGTGCTGAGGCGGAGACGGCCGCAGCTGCTGGTGGTGCCGCGCGGCAGGACTAACTTGCTGCTAAAAGCGCCAGTTACTCGAGCCTTACGTACAGTTAATGAAATCGCCGAAAGAATTGACATTTTTTCCTGTTCATTGAATGAATTCGCATAATAACTGCATACCATTTGTGTTACAATTTGTAAAAATAAGTATAAACTAAGTACCACCCTATCGCTTTGGGATTTCCTGGTATGATAGAAGTGTTGTGTAAATAAAATAAATAAATAAAACCAAGTTTGCAGCTTCGAAAGCCTTTTTATTCTTCTTTTTTTTTGTTGCAGGGTAGAAATCCTTTGTACTCCGCCCTGGGGTGGACGGAAGGGTCTGTCAGACTTCTACTGACTAAACCCACCCGGTGTTCTCTCGCACACTTGCACCGGAGTCTACGGAGACACTTAAGCACTCTTCAACGCAGCCCCCGATTGGTGCCAGTCAAGCGGTGTTTGACTCCCCTCGCGACGTCGAAGAGGGGCGCGCGTGGAAAATTACGCGCCGCCACCTCGGGTCTTATTATGATAGAGGAAGGCTGATGTCCCCGAGTCCACCGTCCCTGGACTCATTTAGGGGGGCCGGAAGAGGGCATTATTTGCCCTCTGCCGACGCTTCGAACGACAACAACCTGTGTTTCACTAAAGGCATAGACAAATAACTGATGTTACGTCGGATGCAGACATGCGGAATACATATGTTTTATTTTTGTATGTATTTCATACGTTTTTTTATTTAGTATTTATTTCTGTATCTATCCGTGACATCACTGCGGGCCCTATCAGAATACCAGCGCAGCATCATGCTGAGATAGGACTTTTTGGCCTAGCATAGGACTTTCTGCTTTTATTTTAATTTTACTATGTTTTTATTTTTATTGTTTTTTTCTATTTACGTTTCAATGAGTATGTTTCAGTTTAATTTGAGATCTCCTGTGCTTGTCTAAATAAATACTTTTTCTTTCTTTCTTTCTTTCTTGTTCTCGACTAACTGCGTGCGCGCTCGAAAAAGTGCAGTGCAGTTTTTGGCGTAGAAGTCACCCGGTACATTTTAAAGTACTTATGCAAAAATTGCTACAATTTGAGCTCCGCTCAGCTCTGTAGGTCGAAAGCACCCAGGAAATAGCACTTCAAACATTAGCCATTTTTAGGGTTTCGTATGTCCGAATGAAAAACGGAACCTGTATAGAATCTGTGCTGTGAGTGCTGTCTGTCTGGCTGGCTGGCTGGCTGTCTGTCCGTCTGTCACAGCCATTTGCTCCGAATGTAATGGAAAGATTAAGTTGTTTGGTACACATATCAATTCCTGTGACCCAAACACGGACGTGTTACGTAAATAAATGAATTTTGAATATCGGGGAAACTTTTGGGAAACAAATAAGAAATTATTAAAAAAAAAGTTTTGCACACTGTTTTGTCAGGGCATGTCCTCCTAGGGCGTCCCCTCCAAGCGTTTCCACTAACATCTGCCTTGTAAATACATTTTTCACCTCACAACCTCGGAAAGATTCTGTTTATCATTCGAAATCTGAGTGCAAAAGTGCATTTTATCCCGTAGCATGGAAAGAGTTTTAAAAATTCTTCAACCTCTCAACATGACCAAACCATCTCAGCATACCCTTTTCAATTATTGTCACTACATCTTCCTTTAAACCACACCGTTGTCTTATCACATCATTCCTCAGCCTATCATTCATACTCACACCACACAGGCTTCGCAAGGAACGGTAACGATAAAAAATCTGTATTTGATAAATAAGTAGGTAAGTAAATACTCAAACTACTTAGTACACATAATCAGTCTATAACGTTCCCACTGCTGGGATACAGGTCTCCTCCCTGTGAGAGAGAGTGGGCAATAACCCACCACGTGGGCCCAGTGCGGATTGATAGATGTCACATGTCTTCTAATTTTTTGTTCTAGAACAAGCCGGTTTCCTCACGATGTTTTCCTTCACCGTACTGAGAGCAGTGGTGATGAAATAAAATAAAGCGCCTGCCTGGGTTCGAATTTACGACCTACAACTCGTAAGTCAGGGCCGTTACCACTGCTGGGCCACTGCTGGGCCACCGCTGGGCCACTGCTGGGCCACTGCTGGGCCACTGCTGGGCCACTGCTGGGCCACTGCTGGGCCACCGCTGGGCCACTGCTGGGCCACTGCTGGGCCACTGCTGGGCCACTGCTGGGCCACCGCTGGGCCACTGCTGGGCCACTGCTGGGCCACTGCTGGGCCACTGCTGGGCCACCGCTGGGCCACTGCTGGGCCACTGCTGGGCCACTGCTGGGCCACTGCTGGGCCACCGCTGCTCTTTCTAATAGTGCTACCTAATAAAAGTTTTCACTCTCTATACAACTCTCTTCTTTTACAATAAACAGTTTTATTTTTTTGGCAAAACTTGCATCGCCCATGTCTTCTTTTGTGCTGGGATAATGTCCTGTATTATCGAATCTGATGGGGCTTGTAGGCCTGGCTGATCTTACTTTGTATTATCTATCTGAGTCCTGCAGGTTATTGTCGGTAAAGTGTAAAAATCTGCGGATTTTGTTGATAACGTTTTAACGTCATTATGTCTGCTATCTGGCCGTAACGAACCCTCCAATAGTCCAGATAGCATGGCATTTTAACAATTCTCATCAGAATATGAATGTTTATAAAATCCCACATCTCATTCTCTGATGCTTGTATGGATCTTCCGGTATGTTGAACGAAGTATAGATTGGTCTGGTCTACTAAATCGGTAAATAAGAGTATATCTTCAGAAAAAATTATACAAATAATCAAGGGGATCATCATCTGGAAAATCGACATAGGTTTCGGTTCTTTCTTCGATTACGGCACAGTGACGAAAAATACCTTTCTTCCATTTGTAAGAAAGATAACCTTTAGGAATTCTCTTCGATTCCTTGGCAGCTGGAGCTATCTCCTTTTTTTCTAAACGTACCGTGTTGGTGATTGTATCTCAGATAGAACCGATATTATTGAAGATAGTGATCATAGTTTGGTTCTCTAGATGGTGTATGTGGTGGGCAAAATTCCTGCAAAACTGGAGTTAATTGGAGAGCTTCAGAGTGGTATAAATCGGATGGTTCTAACGGCTTTTCATCGTTATTTTGAATATGTTCAGGTTCGGGACTACTATTGATGTTTAAGCGTTCTAAAGAAGAATTAATGGAAGGCGCAGAAGATGAAACAGGGCAAATAATAGTGACAACGAATTGCCAACGATTTGCAATTCGTTGTCACTGTTATTTTCGGATTTATCACTAGTGTTGGATGGTGCATGCTCGACAGAAACAAGTGCTAGTATTCTATGCGTGCGGTGTTGTATTTTATTCTGTTAGCAAGCAGAAATAACAAATAAACCCAGTAGAAGCCCACCACATAAAACCATATTATTTGTGAATAAAAGTTATACCTAATTTGGCAATGTTCACCACAATGAACGTATTAAATTGACAATACTTGTTCGAGTATTTGGCAGTGTTCACTGTAATGAACAAACACGTTTGCCTCAAAAAAAATGTTACCAAAAACACAAAACATTACGTAAAATCCATTCCAAACCAAAGCATAAACATTGTTTAGTAAATGAAAACTATAAAAAAGTTAGTTTACTTATGTAAAACATGTAAAATAAAAACATTTAGCTTGCGAAGAATCCAGGTCCCGCACCTCGCTGACATCTTGTCTCGATAATGACAGATGAATGATGGGGCCACTAGTAGAATTATTTTTTGTACCGATAAATATACTTTAAACTTGCTATAACTAAAATAGAAACCGATAAATAGTAGATAATAGTCGCTCAATATTTATTTTTTATGAATGTTTATCACAGTGAACATAATCAAATTAAGGGTTAAAACGTTTCACAAATGAATCCATCCTCTCGCTATCTAAAAACTAAATAAAAATATTAAAAATAAATAACTACAAGCAGACCGTGCCTTTACAAATGTTAACATGTGGTTAGGTTTGAATTATGATATATTTTCACAAAATTTATTTATAAAAAAATTAAAACTAATGAGCATTTACTTACTTTTTTGTATTTTTTTAAATAATACATTTTGTGTATCCAATTCCTATTGGATACACATCCATCGATACGCAGCTTAAATAAGGTGAATGCCTAGACAGGCCTCGCCATACATTTTTCAGGGGTTGTAATCTCCGTAAATAAACGGTTTCTGCAGAATAAAAGCAAGTATAATGAGACTTTATAATGTATTATTTTCGCCTAACGCCAAATTTTATAAAAAAAAAACAGTATTTCTAGGAGAATTAGACCCAATAAAAATCGAAAAATCTTTACATGTGTGAGTGACCTGAATCGCGCCATCTAACAGAAATTTAAAGAACCACCGAGAAAGAGTTATTTGCTGTTGTGTTACGAGTTTACGTTCGGTAAACATTTATAATAGATGGCGCTGTTCGAACTCGACGTGTAACCTTGGCGCTTGCCAAGGTTACAAGTCGAGTGACGCGGCGATGCGACGATGCCATTCAAGACGCACAAATGGCAACAACGCGGGGTGTAGCGGGGCTAGTCCATGCGTGATTGTCTTGACAAAGTTTGCGAATCGTTTCCAAAATTGTGTTTTTAGAAAGTTAGCGCCGGCGCGCGGGTTTGCCCGCGGGTTTTACATTTTATGATTGATAAAATGTTTTTTTATTAGGGAATGAGAAAGAATGCTAGAAAGTGAAAAAAAATATCTGCGATTTGCATTTGGTTCACACAGATACAATACTAATGTAATTATTGTAATATCTACTTTAAATATAAAGTGCCTAAAGATTTAAAAGTCTTTCTACTGTATGTAAGTAGGTACTGATAATACATTTTCTGACACGGTTAGGTACTAATTCATTGGTTTGGGTTGAATAAAATCAGAGAATAGAAGTTCATGTAAACTTAGGGTATACCTAAATCAGGCGATCAGCGTAGGCAAATTTACCTATTTTTTTTCTAATTACCTACCTACGCAATGGTGACACGTAGGTACTACTTACATCTATTGATTGAATCATATTTAATTTATGTGAAACCATCAAGATAAGTGAATACACAGACAAACCACATTGATTTTTCATAACAATTGCACATTTTAGTATTATTAGCACACGTCAAAGTGCGTCGAGATAAATTGGTCTTGCCATCTAAGAAGTTTACCAAGAAAAAGGGGAAATAAAACATAGGGCAGTATTTTAGTAGTAAGTTGTAGGATGTTCTGATATTTAAAACGATGAATGATCATCATTCATTTATGGTTTCGGGGTTTTTAACTGTCAGCGAAATGACGTTCTCAAAATGGTAGCTGTAGTTCCAATTTCGCTCGTCTGAACAGCTAAGTAAGTAGTAAGCACCATTCAGGTTTAGAATTGGTGACTGGGGGCTACTACTGAGAACCAATCATACGAGTGCCATCCGTGAAAGAGTTTTTATTTAAAAGTGAAGTGTTTTTATGTTTTATTTACGGTAAGTGTTATTTTTATGTACAAAGGATGCTTTTCTGCTTGAAGGTGATACAGAGTTATATTATAATAGTAATTACCCTTAAAACTTAAAAAAGTGTAAGATTTAGAAGAGGAAATACAAAATCAAACGTTAGCAACACTCGTTGATTGACATCACATCACATACCTACCTACTCTAAATTTCAAATATTTCCCCCAAAAATAGGGACGTCAATTCTCTCTAAAAAATGGCTGTATGGTCTCAGCTCACTTTGCCTGTCCCAGAGAGACGAAAGGAACCAAAAAAATACTCTCTGAAAAAGATCCGTTACTGAATTGATTCGAAAGGAAATATGAAAAATCGATTCACAAATAAAGAAAAAATTTTCCAAAAATCAATCATTTGTTTTCGATGAAATTCGCAATGTAGGGGTTTACGGGGTGTACGTTACCCTAGCAAGAAAGTGTCTCCTATAGTTATATGAGTGGAACTTATAGTTGGTGCCTAATCTGCTGTAAATGTGCCCCTACATAAAAAATTGGTGCCCCTTGTCGTTTTGAAAAAAAAACCGAAAAAATGATTCCTGCTAGGGTAACGTTTTTCCAGCAGGAAAATTCTAAACCAATGATTTGAGAGACAAACATTGTGCAAGGCCAGAGAGCTTATAGTATTAGTGCTAAAGTGTGCACCTAAAAAGAAAATGTGTGGTCCTTCAGGTTTTCGAGATATCGCGTTTCCTGCTGGAGTTCCGATGTTATAACATATTGACTTTTTAGGACAATATTTTAATTTTGTGGGGCACCAATTTTTTATGTAGGGGCACATTTACAGCAGATTGGGCACCAACTATACGTTCCACTCATATAACTCTAGGAGACACTTTCTTGCTAGGGTAACGTACACGTTTACGAGGGCGAAAAAACGATCGATGAGCGAAAAGAATTTAACTAGTCTCATATCTGGAAAAAATCCGTATTTTTACGCAAAAGGATTTGCACTGGATATGCTTCGAAATTTTCCCGCCACCACAATTCTTAACAATTCAAACAAACAAAAAACTGATGTTCTAGGGTGAAATATCGATTCCCTGTATCGATTTGAAAAAACGTTTTTATTTGTTCCAAAAAATCGATTCTTTGCTCAATCGATCTCAGATTGACATCTCTATTTGGTCTTTTCTCATGCAGTGATGCCAGAACGTCCCAAAAGGGATGATTTTTGTCCGTTTAGACATCTTTACGTCCCTTCGATGTCCGTTCATATATTCAGTCCCTTTTCCGTCCCTTTTCAAATATCCAACTACAATAATGCGTTTATAATGCAAATAACAAAACACAGTTTTAAAAATTACAAAAAATCGTAAAAATTAAACGCGCGGCGTGTGAATGCAATTAATTTCAGACCACTGGCGAATATCGCCAGCCATCCTTTTTCCACGCGCAGTGATCCCGTATCGCTTGCCTTCCACGCACACACACAACCACAATCATTCGGATAATCAGCTGAATTCATTACTAAGGGGGTACACTATCAAATCTTTGATCAAAGTTATAATGAAATTGTAAAATAGACATATTATGAGTTTATCCCCCTCAGGGTGATATTATTTTTTTTTATTTTTTATTTATTATTATTTCTTCTGTAGACCCTTGTCTGTTACGATACCTCCAGGAGATTTATGACAATTGTTTATCTATTGTGTCTCGTCGATAACAGTAGGAAAAAAAGAAACGGCTAGCTCGATAAGGTTAGTTTCAAGTAGTGTATTGAGCAAGTTTTATCAAATTGCAGCCGGCTGGAAGCATGGCGTAACAAGAAAAAAAAAGTTGTGGAAGAAACCGCGGACTGCCCTGTTGTGTTTAGGTAGGTACAGACATATCAATATTTTTCTGTCTCTCAACATTGTTTTTAATAACTGTACCTATTTCATTTATTTATTTTTTATTTCAGTCCAAATACAACTCAAGATCATGATCAGCTATCCAACCCTTCCACAGCTCAAGATACGCCCAAAACGTATTCACGTGGTATACCACAAATTCGTTACGAAGCCATAGCCTGCAGCTCTAGCTCTAATAGAGTTGAATCTGTTACAGAGCAAGTAGAGACTATTGATTTTGATTGGCCGCAACCCGATCCACAGACTGAAGCTTGTCAACTAACTGTGGAAAGAACATCAAGTGACAACTTATCAGGTTTGGTAGGGTACCGTATTGTTGACTTGAAACATGTGATCCAATGGGCATTTCAAATGGAAAAACATCGTCAGTCTTGTGAGTCATCTCAAATTGAGTATATTAGTGAACACCGGAAAGGATTTCACAGTTTGTTAACATTTAAATGTAGCATGTGTAATAAAATATGGCAGCAAAGCACAGAGAAGAAGCAGAAAATTAACACTGCATTTGTATGGGCAACTGTGACTGCTGGAAGTTACTACACGCAAGCAGCACACATCACTAGTCTAATGGATATACCAACAATGACCGGACAAACGTTCCGTTCAATTGAAAAACAATTGGGCAATGTATGGCATGAACATTTGACCGAAGAAATAAAGAAAGCTGGTGAGCAAGAAAGGTCTATTGCTATTGATATATTGATTTATAGATTGCTATTGATTTTGATTTTGATTTTGATAAAGGAAATGTTTCTACAGATGGTATTCCATATATTACTGTATATGTAGATGGCGGATGGTTGAAAAGGTCATATGGTCACAACTTTGATTCTTCATCTGGAATGGTAAGTCCCAACTTGATACCATATTTTTGTGTTCATTTCATTAGTACTCTTTTGCTTGTCAACATATTTTACACAATGTTCAATGTTTTGATTTATGATTTCTTACAATAGAATAGAATAGAATAGAATAGAATCATTTTATTTCGGACAGAGTCCATAGGGTTAGTTACAATTTTACTTATTATTTAGTATTAATAGGTACAGACACGGATAAACATAAAAATTAAAATTCAGCGTGGAGCTGCATCCACCTCCGCATTATCGAGGAATCCCACCGATCTGCAAACACACTGAGAATACTGTTGGTGCTGCCACGTACACGTGACATCAGGGATGCACATCTTTTTCTAATAATCGCGGCAAAACCATCAACATTATTATCCGTAAACATCCCTGACGCACTACAACGCCACGGCAGCCGCAGAAGTACTCTCAGTGCATTATTATACTGAACACGTAGGTCGCTGTATGCGCGCTGAGTGAAGTTAACCCACAGACTGCACGTGTAGAAGGATTGACAGTAAGCTTTAAAAAGCGTTACTTTAACTGCCCTCGTACATCGTGCAAACCTGCGGGCCAGCATGTTACAACGGACAGCCAGCGACCTACGTTCCCTTTCAATGTCACAGTTATCTTTAAGGTCTTCCGTGACCCAGTGGCCTAGATACTTAAACTTGTCCACTCTTCGCAGGGATTCTCCACACAGTGCAACATGAGGAATACACGAATATGTCAGGTTGCCAGCTTTGAAAACCATTAGCTCGCTCTTTGTGACATTATATTTGAGCCCATGATTCTCCGCATAACACTCGCACACATCGATCAGCACCCTCAGAGCTCCGATCGATGGGCTCAGCAACACCATATCGTCAGCATAACTTATATTATTAATGCACACTCCGTCAATATGACATCCGACATTGGTGCTGCTGAGCCCAAGGATCAGCTGGTTCATGTATAGGTTGAAGAGCCGAGGTGAACTGAGCCCCCCCTGTCTCACCCCGCACTCCAACCGATACACGTCCGAGTGCGAACCAACCCACTTCACGCCATTGCTTTGCCGACTGTACCAGTATCTAAATATTGACACTATCTCAGGTGGTACAGTAGTTTCAAGTTCCAGTTTACGCCACAAAATATCGTAAGATACGAGATCGAATGCCCTTGACAGATCCAGAAAACAGGCAAAAATAGGAGTCTTCCTGTCTGTATAGTATTGAACAGTCTGCTTGAGGCACAAGATTGCATTCTCAGTAGACAGCCCAGGCCTAAAACCGAACTGGGCATCATGTAGTTTGAGGTGTTTGGCCAGTTGTTTATCAAGCAGACTATCCAAAACTTTTGCTATGACAGTGGCCAGAGAGATGGGCCTGTAATTGGAAATGTCAGAGGCATCCCCTGTTCTATTTTTCTGAATAGGCACTACCACTGTATACATTAGGTCGTCCGGTAAGTAATTGTGACTAACGCACATGTTAAAAAACAAAGAAAGCACACGTGGCAAGTGTCCCCCCGCATACCTCAGGTGCTCGATGCTGAGGGCATCATGACCAGGGGATTTACCCCTCTCCATTCTCTTTATAATGGCTGCAATTTCTTGTGCCGTAAAAACAATAGAAATGTCGCCGGACCTGGCCCCAGAATCGACCACCTGCACAGGTCTAATAAGAGGTGACTCAACTTGAAAATGGCGCCGGAATGCATTGGCTATATCTGCTGGCTCATGCACGCCCGCCACGCTCACAGGGGGACTCAACTTCGGATTTAAACTGTTTGTGGATTTCCAAAATGATCCGAATTTCTTTTCAGTGTGATGTTTAGCTAAAATATCCAATTTTATCTGCTGTTGGTTATCTTGACAATATCTCAAATTGGTCTTAAAGGTTTTTCTAGATTCACACATTTTACTGTAAACATAACCACGGTCAGGTTTACCATAAGACAACCATGTTTGGTAACACAGTCGAGCCTCTCTGTGAGCATCACGAACGTACCTGTTCCAACCAGGAATGTACCTTTTGCTATTATGACGCATTTGTTTACATAAATAAGTACGCTCGGCACCTTCCTTTAAAATGCTAACCAAACTACGATACATTGTATCTAACACTTCCACATGATTAGCATCAGAACACATTTTATGCGCACAATACCGAAAAACATCTGGAAAATCTATTAATTTTAATTTAGAATTACAAAAATTGGAATATTCATCAATTTGATTGTTATTTCGTTCACCCCATATTACCTTATTGCAAGCATTGATTGGGCTTACTAATTTAGGTATTATTAAATCAATATTACATTCAATTAATAAAGGAATATGATCCGACAAATATACTCCATACAAAACTGACGCGTCTACAACTAAATGTCGTGCTGCACTGCTCACCACGCAGTGATCAAGCCAGCGCAATGCACCGTTAGCGGTACTCTCAAACGTAAACGTGTCCTTCGGAAGTAGTTCCATATCGACACATGACCACGACTGCTCCGTACATACAGATAACAATTCATTTGAAAAGCGCTCACCTGGATGTGCATTAAGATCACCCAATATAAACACTGATTCAACATTACTGTTCTCAATTATAGCAATAATTTCACTTAAGCACTCCGTAAACTCAATTAGATTATCAGCCGAATTAGTCGGCATATACACTGAGAATATCAATAAGGAACGTCCCGCGTGCTCAATCCTGATAGCTAACAGACGATCACTATTACACCGCACCACCGATACCGTTGCAAACGCTGATTTCCTCCATAGGATCGCGACTCCACCATACGGTCTTCCGATAAGGACTCCAGCAGACGTGTCGACGGCGGACTTGCCCGCATACGCGAAATCAGTATCAATGCTCCCAAGATAAGGCACATCATGGGGTAAAAGCCAAGTCTCCTGAAGTGCAATAACATCAGCGACACGGCACAATCCGCGCACACAATCAGCTGATCGAATAACATTCTTACAATTGAATGTCGATAAACTTACAATCTTTTTGTTACTTTTATCCATTATTTACAACGGGAATATCATTAACAATATCTGTGACTTTTCCTTTCTTGAAATTTATAAATCGTCTAAACATTATTCCCTCCGGCCAAAATTTGTCATCCAAAAAAGTAGATAATTTGTGTTTAGGTATAAACAACTTAAAGGCATTATATTGCCTTTCCGACTTCATAATGAGTTTCTCTAATTTTACAACTTCATTAGTTTTTTGCTGTATGTATTCACATACGTCTTTTTCAGTTGTAGCTTTATTCACATTAGAGATAAAAACAGGTATTTTTATCTCAGCGGCCTTAAAATTTTCTACTGAATTAGAAACAGCTTTTCCTGTCATGCCAACAAATCGATTTCTCGTTTTTGACCTTTGCACCAATATCCATTGTTCTTCAGGCTTAGTTTCCTTCCATTCACCTTTTTTAACTATTTCTGCCATAGTCTGTTGTTTACATGCGTCATCTATGGCAACTAAGCTATCATTCACAAGCATAGTCGAGTTAACAGGTGCAAGAGAGACAGGTTTATTTCGAGTTTCACCACCGGTATGCGTGTGTACGAGAGAGCGATATATCGGCACCGGCGGCGATTCGCTTGCACTACCATGACTCATATCTTTGCGACCGGAACGCGGTACATCGACGACGTTCACCGGCTGCTGTTCGATGTGAGGTAGAAGGCCAAACGGGCCGCTATCACAATTTATCATGTACCCTCCTCCTCTTTTCTTCATGTTAACATTTGAATTAATTAACGGACTCGATTTTTCCACATTCACTTTTTGTTTAAATTCCTCTAATTGGACATTAGTCACATAATCGCTTTTTATATCTTCAATTTCTTTCCGTAAAACCAATATATCCTTCAATAGTTTTGTAACATCGACGTGATCAAAACAAACTGGTGGTAGTTTGTGTAGGTCGTACGCCACAAACACTGGTAATTGTTCCGGGTCTATTGTTTTAAATACAATTATCATGTCTTCCAAATCTTTTTGTTTCTTGTTCTTGCGTCTCGAAACCAGTTTTCTTGTTGTTTTCGTGGATATAAACAACAACTTCTTCGCCTCATCTATTTCCTCTTCAGAAAATGCAGTTTCACAAATCCTTATCAAGCTTTCATTATCGACTACATGATGCCGATCTCGTATGAAGGCAAGGACTTCCGATATCACTAGGTTACAACTCGTGCACTTTAGTTTATTTACGGACATTCTCGTAAGACAAAATCGGCGACTGCTAGTGACAGCGCGCGCGCAACGACGACAATATTTGAACTAAGAACTTTTATTTTAGGCCTGCATTATTGGAACGGAAACCAAGAAATGTCTTTTTCTTGGTGTCAGGAACAAATATATATATATACATGCCAGTATTATGAGCGAACAGGTTCAGACACTAAAAGTCATGGTTGCTGCAAAAACTTTACAGGGCCATCTACTGCGATGGAATCTGATATAATTGTTGAAGGATTTCAA
The DNA here is from genome assembly GCA_916701695.1 of Agrochola macilenta. Lineage (NCBI taxonomy): Eukaryota > Metazoa > Arthropoda > Insecta > Lepidoptera > Noctuidae > Agrochola > Agrochola macilenta. The sequence goes on from OU753579.1 coordinate 439,888, forward strand.
CAGAGTGAGAATATGCATAATCTTCGGTACCTAAGTTTTGTAGGAGATGGGGATTCTTTAGTGTTTGCTAATTTGAAAGAAAAGGTGTCTTATGGAAACCAAAGAAAGAAAATTGAATGCAAGAATCATGTTATAAAAAACTACACTAAAACTAACTAACTGCACTTTACAAGGTAACCACTTCTTAGTGTTATAATAATTATTTTACACTAGCTTTTACTTGCGGCTCTGCCCGCGTTAAAATGTTTACCTGGATAAAAAGTATAGTAAGTCCTATGTCGCGGTTATAAAATATCTGTGTGCATAATTTCATCCATCTCCGTTCAGTAATTTTTCAGTGTTTGGTATACATTTAATATAAAAAAATAAAAAAAATCACATAAAGTAGGATTTAGCTACTATAAAATAAATGTTCCTCTCTTTTTCAACCGACTTCCAAAAAGTAGGAGGTTATCAATTCGACTGTTTGTCCACCGATTTCTCAGCCAATTGTCGACCGATTTTCAAAATTCTTTGTCAAAGTTTTTTGTCACAAATGAGGACCTGATAATGGGATCCCAGGGAAATTGAGGGTAAACCTCAAATTTTATTGGCATTTTCAATGTTTTTTGTTGTTTTTAGAAGTCGGTTGTAATTTATCAAAAAAGATTTTTTCTCTTCCTATGTTTTAATATTTATATTTTATTTAAGATTTTAGGTAATACGAAACTCCCTCTGTATGGACGAAATATTTTGAGGCCTAAATTGATGAAATTGACACTAGTAGCGCGAAAGATTATTGTTCACAATAGCAGTCAGCCAGGTTCAATGGCTGATGATTTAAGGAATAGTCCACTTCATGTATTTGGACAGCATGAAAAATGTAAGGAATATTACTGTTCAGTGAAGCAATTACCACCTGACGAGAATAAACAGCAAGACAACCAAGTAGAAATCCTAAGAAATACAGCACCAGAGGTCTGGGCTCTTATTTATGCTGCAAATGAAAGAATTGCTTTGAAAGCTGGACGGTTGTCTAACGAGACAACAAACGTTGCAGAGAATTTTATGAGTGTCATTAATAAATTTAACTGTGGAAAACGACTCAGTCTTGGAAAAGGAGGCTCTTATCAGCGGCGTGTTCATGTAGCAGGTAAATAAGTTTTTTTATAGATATTTTAAAACAATATATGACATCTCTAGCAACCCCCATGATCTATGACTTCTTCTCTTCATAATATAAGAGGTTTTTCTCAACTTATAGAACTTTCAATGGTCATCAATGAAAGCTTAGGTTGCAAACAGACATGTATGTGACTATGATTTGGTTTTTCAGGATTGTCTCATTCTGTAGGACATAAATGGCATCAAACTGCATGGAAAAAGAAGACAACATAGAGCCCTGGACAATATTTTAAAAAATGTGTCCATCAAAAAGAGAGAAGTAGATTGCGCCAACAGAAAATGACTCGAAAACGGCTTTTTACTGAAAATACTAAAACTCAACCTGATAAGGACTATGGCCCAGAAGCAAGTGACCCTGTCGACATTAATGAGGTAGAATTAAAACGGCTCTGTGAATTGAGATTGCTTAAATTCCAAGAAGATACACAAAAAATAGTACTAATTGAAAACCAGACTGTGGGTCAACATGATAATGAAAAGTATCTCTCATACAGATCTGACCGTCTCACAGCAAGTCAGTTTGGAATGGTAAGATATCAGCCATCCTCTTATTGTTTCTTACTTTCTAAGAAGCCACAGCTCAAGCCAGTACAAGAATTATGATTGTCACTTTGTTCATTTTAGGTTTGCAAACGTCGTAATGCCACACCATGTCACAATCATGTGAAATGCATTCTCTACAAAAATAATATTTGTACTAAAGATATGATGTATGGACAACAAAACGAACATGTTGCAAAGAGCATGTTTATGCAACAATATGGCAAAATTTTCAGGCCATCAGGTCTATTTATTGATGAAGACTTTGGATTCTTAGCAGCTAGCCCTGATGGTAAGATTATTCAATAATAAAAATATACAAATAACTAGCTTTTGCCTGTGGTTCCGCCCCCATGGATCTTGTGTGTCGCGTGGATTTTTTAATTTGGTTCAGTGGCGTAGGCCTAAAAACTGTTCTTTTTTACAGGTATTATAGAAGCAGAAAATACTATTGTAGAAATAAAATGTTTTCCCTCCTTGAAAAGGAAATCTCAAAATATTAGAGAAGCATCAGAAAATAGAAAGTTTCCTATTCATTTGGAAAATGATGTTTTAGTTATGAACAAAAAGCATAATTATTATTATCAAGTAAGTAACAAAGATCATTATTTCTTGGTTCATGTATGTATAAATATAATGTATTTCTTGGATTGTTTCTCAGCTATTATTATTTTGATTCTAGGTCCAGGGTCAATTGCGAATTACCAAAATGAGTAAATGTTACTTCATTTGCTTTATATCTGTCACCCAACCATTGACTGTCATAGAAGTTAACCGGGATGAGGAATTTATCAACGCTATGACGCATAAGTTGGTAACATTTTTCAAAACATGTGTACTGCCGGAAATTATTTTGAGACGAGTTGAGAAAAATGCTAAATGTCTAGACATCAAGGAATTAAAAGGTATGAAAAATATAAGTCTTACTCATTTCCTAACTTATTCCTCAGGTTTCTGAGGTGTGGGTTCAGTAAGAATAGTCTAACAAAACTGTGTAAATTCATTTGTTGCAGCGAAAACTGTGTCTCCCAGCAATTGATTCATATCGCACGGAAATGATATAAATGGAAGTAAAAAGTGACAAGCAGAAGATTGATACTGCGCGGCGTCGGAGGCGCAGCAAAAAGTAGCGTGTAGAAGAGAAGATATTTTATTATAGTATTTTTTATGTATCTTTGTATGGTGATACGAGTCGATGGTTCGAATCCAAGCCGACACTTTGCTTTGTGTAAATTATTTCATCACCACTGTTCCTTTTGAGTTAGTGTAGTGTAAAAGTGTAGAAATAATAGTGACAATGACACACATATAACACATGAACAAAGTGTTTTTTAATATTTTATCAGACTCTAAGAAAGTGGAACGAACTTGTGTAAAGTACAATCAGCACTATTCTAAGTTTTAAAATAATTATCAAGTAAAAAATTAGGTTAGATTAAAATTGCTTATTAGTCTTACAGGCTAGATTGTAATTAATTATTAAGAACCTAGTTCTTTTTAATAAAGGATTAAAAAAAAACCACTGTTCAGAGGAGGCCTGAGTCTCGGCAGTGGGAACATTATAGACTAATTATTATGCTATTTTTGTACGTAGCGATGTATAGTCATCTTCAGGTTTATTACAAGCACACTCATCACAGTTAGCATCTGCCAACATTGCGAATAATTTCTATGTTAATGTTGGTAAATGTTTGGCTGAAAAAGTTCAGGGCCAATCACAATATCTAACAAGCACACCATTTTCGTGTAACACTATTTTATCATCCTTTGTGTTGCAAGACACTGACGAGACTGAGGTTGAAACGATAATTATGAATTTGAAGGACGACTGTGCAGTTGGCTGGGATAACATATCAAATAAAATTATTAAACAGTTCAAGCACATTTTGGGACCGCCACTAACTTATATTTTCCAAAAATGTTTATCTTTAGGTCTTTTTCCCGAGTGCCTAAAAAAAGCTGTTGTTGTCCCTGTTTACAAATCAGGCAGTAAAGATCAAGTAACAAATTATAGACCTATTTCCTTACTGCCTACTATGTCTAAAATATTAGAAAAAATTATGAATAAAAGGCTTTACAAATACTTGGAGGATAAATCAATTTTATCTAAACGGCAGTTTGGATTTAGGCCTAAAATGTCAACAGACGATGCCGTGCACCACCTGACTGATTATCTAGCACAAGAACTTGATAATGGTAACCACACAGTAGGAATCTTTCTAGACCTCGCCAAAGCTTTTGATACGGTTTCTATTCCTATTCTGTTGCACAAGCTTGAAGCCATAGGTATCAGAGGCACCCAGCTGAAACTATTTAAGAGCTATCTAGAATACCGTACCCAATGTGTAAGGATTGGTAATGTTCTCAGCGATACTGAAAAAAACACGTCCTTCGGAGTTCCCCAAGGAAGTATTTTAGGGCCTACATTATTTTTGATCTACATAAACGATCTTTGTAACCTAAATCTAGATCACGGCGAAATTGTTTCTTATACTGACGACACTGCCCTTCTATTTTCAGCTGATTCAGAAAAACATGTCTACAAATTTGCGCAACAGGGGTTCAATATTGTTAATAAATGGCTTCAACTCAATTCACTAACACTAAATGCAAATAAGACAAATTACGTTAAGTTTTCGATGCGCAAGCAAATATCAACAAGCACTACCTCGACATTGTATGCTCATTATTGCACAATTCCTACAGATAACCAATGTGTTTGTCCCAATATTAAAATGACAAATACAACAAAATATCTTGGTGTTATAATAGATGAAACTTTCGTTCAAACAACATATACAAGCTTTAAATAGTAGAATTCGGAAGCTGATATTTGTTTTTAAAAAGTTACGCTATATTGCTGACCCAAAACTAGTTAGACAAGTTTACTTCGCTCTATGTCAATCAATATTAACCTACTGTATTACCACATGGGGTGGAGCGGGTAAAACAATGTTACTAACCATCGAGAGACCTCAAAGGGCGATTCTCAAAGTGTCTACTTTCCGCCCTTTCCTTTTTTCTTCTAACCTCCTATACAAATCTTGTGAAGTATTAACAGTTCGACAGCTATTTATAATGGGTATTGTATTAAAACAACACAGAGCTCTACCCTATAGCACTGCATATGCTAATAAAAGACGTAAAGATATAGTTTGTCCACAAAATACAACAAAACATGCTTTTGTTTCCAAATTTTACCTGTACCTCGGTCCTCTTCTCTATAATAGACTAAACTCGAAAGCAAACATTTATTCCCTGAATTACACAAATTGTAAGAGAATTCTCAAGGATGCTCTCCAAAGTATGTCTTACGAAGATACAGAGAATTTACTAACTGTGCTAAAGTGAAAAATTTCACCTACGTTAAGTATAAGTATATCAAATTTAGAAACTAAGAGATAAGCTCTTCAACATGTAATTAGTGATCTATTTATTGTCAACCTGTTGTTTATTTATTTTATAAGTTTATTTTAGCTCCTCTCGCCTGAAACACAGGATTACCTAGTTCAGGCACGTAAGTCTTAGGAATATAATTTACATTTAAGCAAAACTGTACTAATTTTTATGCCTTGTAATTATTTTGGAATAAATATTATTATTATTATTATTTGTGTTTTTGACATTTCTCGAGACCCTTGGGTCCCGGACCTTTGGAAGGCGTACGAGGGGCCGAAGCCAACTCGCAGAGGCCCGTTTGGCGTTTTAATGAAATGAGGCACCAACCGATGATTACCCCTGTGTGCACTATGCAAGCAAGTGCACCCAAGGACAACCCCCGGTTGGTGTAGGACTATTGCAGGATATGGAAACAAAGATATTAGACTATGGGTTTGGGTGGCTTAAGTTGACTAGTGACCTGGAATTATGGAAGGACTATGTATGGCCCCTGCCTGATCAATGTTTTATATATACACGGATAAAATGGCAGGGGGTGACTTGCACACTCAATAATGGGCCCCAGTAAACTGTCGCTAGCACATAGTGACGTAGTGACAAGGGGGCAACATTTCCTGAGGTGCTTGAGGAGTGGAGAGGTATTCCACGGCTTTCAGAACAATCCCAGAGCCCGGAAGATGGTCAAGATCCCTACGAGCACTTACTGGAATACTTCCTTCCTCCGAGTACGTTTGCTCTTGCGAATCTCCACTCAAGCCGGCCAATTAAGGCAAGAATGAGGTGGGAGCTCTGTTCCTCGTCAGTGTTCACTCCAGCCAGCCAATAAAGGCAAGCCAGAGATGAGGAACAAGATTTCTCCCGGGAGATAGGGTCCGTGGGGTCGCTACTGCCCAACAGTTTGCCACATGCTGCCCTGCGGGTTTATTTATTTATTTATTATCTCCTTTATTTCATTTAAATACATATAATTTACATTTTTAAATATTTTTATAAAAAACAAAAGGCAAAACAAAAACATTTAAAAATATAAAAAATAGTAGCCCACCGGTATCGGGAACAGGGTCCAAGCTACCGGTGGTCAGGGCTCCTGAGAGAGGAATCTCCTAACGATACGCGCCGTGTCTAGAAGTACCGCTTTCTGGATCAAGCCCTTGATCCAGTTGCCTAACGAGAGCCTCCTTAGGTGTTGGTCGAGGCTCTTGGCTATTATGCCATTGGCCGTCACGACTATCGGCACAATGACTGCTGTATCCACTTCCCACATGTCGACAACCTCGCGAGCCAGGTCGAGATACTTGATCTGTTTATCTTTTTCGGCTTTCACGAGGTTCTCGTCATGCGGGACCGCTATATCAATAATCATTGTGCGACGCTCTAATCGATCTATCACCACTATGTCTGGCTTATTGGCAACAATAGTCCTGTCAGTGATGATAGATCGATCCCAATACAACGTGATATTGTCATTTTCGAGAACTGGGTCGGGCACATACCTATAGTATGGTACTTCCGATTCCACAAGACTGTATTTCAGAGCAAGTTGCTGGTGGATAATCCTGGCCACAAGGTTGTGCCTATGCAAGTAGTCTCCGTTAGCCAGACGAGAACAGCCAGAAATAATGTGTCGGATTGATTCCCCCGGACGGTGGCATGCCCGACAGATGTCAACCGTGCCGTCCTTCACAATATATTTTCGGTAGTTGTTCGTCATCATAACTTCATCCATAATCGCAAAGACAAAACCTTCGGTTTCCCCAAAGAGATCACCGAATCGCAGCCAGGATACAGACGCTAGTAGGTCTACATCGGGCCCATGTAAGGCCCGGTAAAAGCGCCCGTGAAGCTCTTTGTTCTGCCATACTTCCCTGCGGTCATTAGTATCTAATACTATAGGTTTGCGCCAGTTCTCGTTAGCCAAGGATAGCGGGGTAAGGCCCTTGTCCACTGAGGCCACATCTCGGTGCATCCCCACGTCGGCTTCTAGGAAGTATTCCCTGAGACTGCATACCTCACGGTTGTGCAGGGTCTTAGCATTTAAGAAGCCTCGACCTCCACACTTCCGCGGGATATACAGTCTCATCACCGATGAACGTGGGTGATGCATCCGATTTATGGTCAGCAGTGTGCGGATCCTCCTATCCAGGGCGTCAAGTTCCGTCTGGGTCCATTTGAGTATGCCGAAAGAGTACATCAAAACCGGCATGACCCAACCGTTGAAGGCGCGCACCTTGTTTCCGCCTGATAAAAGACTATTTAATACTTTATTCAGGCGGCAAAAGAAGCGCTCCTTCAGCGATTGCTTCATGTCAGCAGCGTTGATACCTAACGCTTCCGACATACCCAAATACTTATAGGTTTCGATTGAGGAGAGGGATCTTAGGTGTATGGAGTCCGAGAGTTGGGTTCCCCCGGATTCCACAATCCCTCCTCGCTTTACATGCATGACTGCACATTTGTCCACACCAAATTCCATCCTGATGGCGCTACTGAAAGTTTCGGTTACCTTTAGTAGCTCCATCAGTTGCAAATCGTTGGGGGCAAAGAGTTTCAAGTCATCCATGTAAAGGAGGTGAGATATAACCTGACCACCTCTCCTTAATCGATAGCCTAGTCCTGAGTCCTCCAGCAGTGTGCTAAGAGGATTCAAGGCTAGGCAGAACCAAAGTGGACTCAAACTGTCGCCCTGAAATATACCTCGCTCGATCCGTATCGGCTCGCTATTCCTCTGGATATGTCGACATCCTGGATAGCGAAGAACCGTCCTCCATTGCCCCATACATGACATCAGGAAGGTGCGTAGAGTTGCATCTACTTTATACAACTCCAGCACCCTCATGAGCCATGTATGGGGCACCGAGTCATAGGCCTTCTTATAATCTATCCAACATGTCGACAGATCCTTTCGGGAACGACGAACCTGTTGGCTAATGGCCATATCAATGAGGAGCAGCTCCTTAGTACCGCGGGACCCGTTCCTACATCCATTTTGAGAGGCAGACATGATGCAGTTGTTGTCTATATGTTTGTTAATTTTAGCTCTCAAAATGGATGTAAAAACTTTATAGACCGTCGGTAAACAAGTGATCGGCCTATAATTTTTGGGTTCCGCAGCACTACCTGATTTATGGAGCAGGTGGGTTATACCTGTCGTTAGGAACTGGGGCAGCGACCCTGATTCTAAGGCTAACTGGAACTGGGATGCCAATCGGGCGTGCGACCTTTGGAACCACTTTATCCAAAAGTTGTGCAGCCCGTCCGGCCCTGGAGATTTCCAGTTAGGCAACGGACGGACTGCACAAGCCACATCTTGAGGGCTGATGTTCAGTGCCCCCATTTCTGGTATTCCCTCGCACGCCCGCTCGATCTTCCTAGTCCAATCTCCTTCGGTGTGATTGACAGGCGCCGACCAGATGCTTCGCCAGAACGAACACATGGCGTCATCATCTGGCAGGCGCGTGTCAATCACACCTTGATCCAGTCGCTCCCAAGCCCTGTAAACCCACCTTTCATCGCTCTGGAATGTGCGATTCTGAGTATACCGCTCAACTCTCCGTCTGTACCGTCGAATACGGTTTGCCCATGCACAGATCTTCTGCTTCAGGAAGTCGATACGCTCTGTGACGCGGGTCAAATAATCTCGAGAGCTAATATCAGTCCCCGAGAACGCCCGCCTCACAAAGCGCATCACTCTAGGGCGAGTATTGCCCTCCCTGAAGCAGATTAGCTTGCCGATGAGTACCCTAGCCTCACCGATACGGCGTTCAATCCTGCACTGCCAAGCTGGAACAGCTGGTTTTGGTCGTGGAGCTCTGTCACTGTTGGGAAATTTAACATGAGCTACACGACATGCCGCTACAGCTGCACAGTACAAGATCGAGTGGGTATCGGCAAGGTCTTTGCTGCCGTCAAAACAATTTGACAGCAGCGAGTCTAGAGTACACACTAGTGCCTTATTTTTCTTGTGCATGGGCAAACGAGGTAAACGTGGTCTAAGTTCAGGTGGAGTGGAGCGGTACTCCCGGAAAGCATCCTCCAAAGCGCTCCTCAATCGTGCATTGCATTGGGAACTCACAGATATAACCCCGTCATCATCCTCTTCACCAACGTGGTCGGGTCGCGGTGTGGCACTGGGTAAATTTTGTAGTTGCACCGCGACCAGTGGCGAAGCAGGCGTTACACGGTTATTCCGTGATTCGAGGCGTAGTCGATCAAGTACGGCGTCGTCCAGCATATGGTTACGCTGGATGACCCGCACCTGATCCGACAGTCGTTGGGCCGTCACGTTGACAGCTGGCTCAAGCACCTGAAACAGAGAGAGCATCCGACCACGGTACGCAGTCAAGTTACTTCCTCCCTCTGTAGCCCCAAAGTATGCGCGCATGACATTTTCATTGACAGTTTGTGTCCATCTCATGCGCCGCACACTTCCACCGGGAGCGGGGACCCTATCAGAGGCCAGTGGGCCTCGGAGTCCTAAGCTGGCCGGTGGTCGGCCTCTTCCGCGACGTGCTGGTGGTGGTGTCGTCGGCGGCGAGAAGTATTCGTCGCTCGAGCTCGACGCAACTGCAGCGGCCGGTATCACTGGACTCTCGTCTGGAGCAGGATCCGGCAACTGTGAGGCGGAGCTGAGCGACGAACCCGAAGATGTTGGGTGTGTGTCTTGTAGTAGTTGCCGTGCCCGACTTCGCGTCAGCATTGCACTGTTCTCCGTCTATAGTTTTTATTCTTACATCTTGGTATGTGTTTCGGTTTTGCTGCCAATTTTGGTTTCTTTAGGAATGAGATGGTAGGAACACATACTCGAAGTACAACATTGTGTCATATTTAATGTTTAAAAATCAAAGAAATCGGTAAAAATACTAAAAATATATGACGGAGAAAAAAAATTCATGACAGTCGCCTTGACAGTCGGGCCACAGATTTTATTATTATTATTATAGTTTATGTTATTTGTTAGTTTATAAGATTTTTCTGTATACATATGTTTCACTCATGTATTTAGGTACCAGCCAAACAATTCAATTGTAAAAGAATATTTATTGTTCAAAGTTGTATAATAAGTGGGTATTCTTGAAACATAAATGTTATGGTTAGCTAGCAACCACTTGTGTGTTGTTGTGTAAGATACTTACACTTACGTGTGATGTTACATAAATTGTAATCTACGTACATAATTCTTTCTAATACTAAATTCAGAATCATAATTGTAAATATCAAAATATCTATAATACGAGTCGATGGTTCGAATCCAACCAGAAAATATTTAGGTAAATGCAGTGAGAGTAAATAAAACGATATTTGTATGAAAATATTAACCATAGATAAATATTGTTTATAGTAAGATACAATAAAACGCTTTACAATTGAATACTTATTTTTTTATTTATTTAGTACAGGTCACAATTTATTTACACGTTAGGTACTATTTAGGTTCAGTCACATTACAACAACCTATATAGGTACAATATACCTTTATTACCCAAAATAATTTATCTGAATAATTTGTTATGGTGAAAAGGTATCTGATAAAGAGCCTAGAAACAAAAGTATGCATATCCCAATAATTATATTATTAAGAAATAGATTGGAACATAACAATCCTCTAGTAATTTAAAGTATGCTTAATTAGTAAATTAATATTTGTTTTCAGTTTTTGCTTTATTGTAAGGATATTAATCTTATAAATAATTTGGTCCTCTTTCTTTAAATTAACGCCATCTGGACATTTTAATTTCCAACCATGTTTGAATAAAACGACATCTAGTGTAGTCGGAAGTTACTACTATTTACTTTGCATGTGTGTGTAAAGAGTAAATTCATGCGGCTAAATCATTATTATGTTCTAATCTTTGTATGATACCAGTTAACAAGGACAGTGATGATCTAAAAAAATCAAGTTAATGCCCTAGGTTTCGCTAAGAATAAAGTTGTTTATTAAAAATTTCTATGTAAGGTGTAAAAATTGAAAATGTTCGAAATTGTGGATGTGTCGCCATCTAGCGACAAAATGTCAGTGAGATCATCTAGGCATTCACCTTAAAGCAAAAATACGATCCTTCGTTTGATATTCATCTGCCCGAAAAGGGTTGAAACCATAGAAATATAAATAACACACATAATAACACTTCTTTCTTATATCTATGGTTGAAACTCCTACCAAATTCGAGCCTTCACTCTTAATTAAGCTTAAAAACTTTAAAGTAACATTTATTATTAGTTATAATCAAAACACAGTTTATACTACAAGCACTCTACTATATAAACTATATACTACTACATGAATACAAACTACAATCCAAATTAGATATCTAGTTTTGACATACCAATGTTATTTCTCAGAAATCTGAATTTGTCCCTAGGCAGAGCCTTTGTAAAAATGTCAGCAAACTGATTATCAGTGTGTACATAGTTCAAACTAATAATATTTTCATGGTATTTTTCTTCAACAAAATTATACTTAATATCTAAATATTTAAGTGTTTACATCGTTTATGAAATTCACTATTTTTAATCACATTTATCGCACTTTGATTGTCAATGTTTAAGCACACAGATTTTTGTTTAAACTCACTGATATCACTGAGTAACTGTCTTAACCACATAGCTTCCTTGGTAGCTGCAGCTGTCGTGGATAAGGCCACAGTTTGCTGCCGTTGAGATGACCAAGTGACAGCAGCTCCATTTTTAAGGAATACAAAGCCAGTTATTGAACGTCTGGTAACTATGTCATTTGCAAAATCAGCATCGCTGTATCCAATTAAATCAGTACTGTCAGAGTTAGATGTGTAGCATAATCCATAACTTTTTGTCTCTTTCAGGTATTTTAATATTTTCTTTACAGCGTTCCAGTGGGAGTCATCATAAGAATGTAAGTATCGACTCACCTGGCTCACGGCAAACATAATGTCAGGTCTGCTTACAGTAGCTGCATGGATTAGTGATCCTACTGCTTCTCAGTAAGGATAGTTTTTCTGCAGTTCATCATCAGCCTTCTGCAACTTCACATTTGGATCAGCAGGAACACAGTTGGGGTTGGCATCCTGCATGTTGAATTTCCTCAACAACTGATCTATGTATTTGGTCTGATGTACTAAAATACAGTTTTCATACTTTTCAATTTGCATGCCAACATAATTAGTTAATACAGGACATACTTTTAGATCAAAATTTGCTTGCAGATCATTAATTATTTCCATCATTGTAGATTTATCTTTACACAGCAAAAGACCATCATCAACATAGAGGCACAGATAACATTTGAAACCATTTATTATTCCAATATAAACACACTGGTCTGCTTTACTTTTCTCAAAGCCAAATTTATTAAGGACTGAACTAAATGTTGTGTTCCAACACCTGGGTGCCTGTTTTAGTCCATATAATGATTTAAAAAGTTTACATACCATGTTAGCCTTGCATTCTAGTCCTTCAGGTGCTGTCATCAATATGTTTTCCTTTAATTAACCATACAGAAAAGCAGTGGTTATGTCAAATTGTATTATTTCAAAATTTTCTTGTGCTGAAATGGACAATAAAACGCGTAGAGTCGTACCTTACTGTTGGTGAGAATGTCTCATCATAGTCAATTCCTTCTTTTTGTGCATAACCTTTCGCACACAGTCGGGCTTTGTAACGAGGACCTGTTGGCTCATCTTTAATCCGGAAAACCCATTTGCTTCCAATTGGCTTTGCATTCTGACGTTTTTCTACCAATATCCAAGTTCCATTTTTATGATGAGATTCCAGTTCTTTCTCTATTGATATTTTCCATTTTTCAGAATCAGGTGATGTGATTGCCTCAGTGTAATTCAGTGGCACAGGAGTATCTTCACTGCAGCACAGGTAACTTTTTCCTTGATTATCTTTAGACTTGTCTTTATTTCTAGGTCTCAGAGTTCTGTTTGAGGGAGATGGTGTTAGTGTTTTCAGTTGGTAAGTATTCACTGTCTGTATCTGGTTCAGAGTAATCTTCAGTGTTTGTGGATTGGAATGTGTCATTAGCATCAGAGCTCTCAGATGTATGCTTGTCAATTGGTACAGTTGATGAGTCACACATTGAGCTTTCTTGTATCAATTCCACCGGAACTTAATTTCTTTTTACTGTAGATTCAAGGAAGACTGCATCTCTACTCTTTATTACCGTTCTGGAACCAGAAATAACAAATCTGAATCCTTTTGTATGATCACAATAGCCAATGAATATTGCTTTCTGTGCTTTTGCATCCCATTTTCTTCTCTTTTCTTTGGGAAGATGTATCATTGCTTCGCATCCGAATACTCTTAAGTGATTGACATTTGGTTTCTGCTCGGACCACATCTCTTCTGGTGTCTTGTATTTCAGTGATCGAGTTGGAGTTCTGTTGATGAGATAAGCAGCAGTGTGTACAGATTCAGCCCAGTATTGTTTAGATAAGTTGGCGTTAATTAACAGACACTTTGCTTTTTCTACCAATGCTCTGTTCATTCGTTCAGCAACTCCATTTTGTTCGGGAGTGTATGGAGTGGTGGTTTGATGAACTATTCCAGCAGCTTTTAATAACTCGGAAAATTGGAATTAACATACTCAAGGCCATTATCAGAGCGAACTTTATTTTGCATTCTAGTTGTTTCTCCACTTGACTTTTGTATTCTTTGAATTTTTCCAGAGCATCAGATTTCTTCTGTAAAAAGTAAACATAAACTTTCTTCGAGTAGTCATCAATCAGAGTCATAAAATATTTTGCACCACCCAGAGAACTTGTCTCCATTGGACCGCAGATATCAGAATGCACCAGTTCAAGTAACTTATAAGATTTAGTTACACTTTGTTTTAGAGGTAAGCGTGTTTGTTTACCTTGTAAGCATGTTACACATGGTAATTTATCATTTTTCTTTGATAATTTTACACCTTCAGTGTTATCCGCCAATTTTTCCAGATCTTAAAAATTCAAATGGCCCATGCGTTGATGCCAGAGGTAAACATCTTCCTTGTCAACATCAGATATGTATGCTTGTTCACATTTCACATCCAACCTGTACATATTATTGACTAAGCTTGCCGTTGCAACAAGCACATTATTTTTATTTAATATCACACAGCCTTTACTGTTGAATTTTACCTGACCTCCATTTTTGATGATCTGACTGACTGATAGCAGATTTGTTGCCAGCTCTGGTACATAGAGTACATTTTGAAACAAAATTTTATTGTACTGACCTTTATCATTGCACACATCTAAACTCAACTGTCCAGTACTATGAACTGATAATGACTTGTCATTTGCTACCTTGATTGTCTTGATGAGTGGCAGTTTCTCATCTTGCAATAAACTCTTATGTTTAGTCATGTGCACTGAAGCACCTGAGTCTATATACCATGGATCTTCTTATGGGTTTTCTGTAGATTCTATGAAAGCAGCCGCTAGCTGCTTGCACTCTTGCTTGAACTCTCTTGATTCTTCTTTTTATTAGGATTTGACTTGCACTCAGCAGCAACATGACCATACTTATTACAGCTATAGCAACGGGGTCCCTTTTTAAACTGTTTCTTGGAACCTTTATTCCCTTTATTTTTATAATTTGCTGCAAAAGCAGATGTGTCACTTTTAAATTTTTTGACATCTTGTAGGATTTTTGACTTAACTGAGTCTGCACTTATTTTCATGCCTGAACTTTCAATTGCAATGATCATGGGTTTGTATTCTTCAGGTAGACCAGAGAGCAGCAGAGTCCCAAGCCACTCATCATCTACTTTGAAGCCGATATTGCGAAGTTTGTGAGCCGTGGTCATGATCTTACTCACATATTCTTAAGCCCTGAGTCGTCAAAAGCATTTGCCAAGCAGTCCCACACCTCCTTTGCAGACGTTGCATCCTGTATGTGAACATAGTTTACGGAGTCCACAAGCAAAATAATTTTCGATTTTGCTTTAATGTCACGTTTGGAGTCGACAGCTACGCCGGGTACCGGATCAACACAGTCCCACAGTTCCTCGTGTTGAAGATATGTTTTGAGTGCGAATCTCCATGTGGAATAGTTTTCCCGACCAGTTAACTTTTCGATCATGACGAGAGGATTGCTTGACGATATTAAAATTGGACCCATAGATAATACACGTTGGACCTTCAATTTGGTTACTTAGCAACTGCATACCTATTGTTTTGTCACTCTCGTCAAGAAAAAACTCGTGGTGGTTTATATGATTTTATTGTAAAGTATTGTTCTTGTGTATTTGTGATTACACGTATTTCTTTTGGCTAAAACACGCTCTACTACATTAATCTCCAAAAGGTTATGGGCCCAGAACGCAGAAGTGTAAAATGGAGCTTTCAAAAATACAGATCACAAAACTTGATGGCCACAATTGGGTCGCCTGGAAATACCGAATGGTTGCCCTACTAAAAGGCATAAACGGAATTTGGGAGATTGTGGAAGGCAAGGCACAAAAACCGGCGAAACCTGCGGAAGGCAGTGGTGATGCCGTAGTTGAAATTTACAATAAAACTTTACGAGAGTGACAAAACAATAGGTATGCAGTTGCTAAGTAACCAAATTGAAGGTCCAACGTGTATTATCTATGGGTCCAATTTTAATATCTCCTCTCAACAAATACCTATTCGGTCAGAGATCTTTCTGATCCTCGGTCTTGCTAGTGGCTTGGTCATGATATCTGCCAGCTGATCTTCACTAGATACCTTATCGACTTTTAGCTCACCACCAGTCACCAATTCTCTCACAAAGAAATGTCGAACTCGGATATGCTTAGTCCGTCGATGGAATTCTGGATTTTCAGCCAGCCTGATTGCAGCTTCGTTATCCACTCTTATGCATGGAATCTCTTTAAGAACGATAAGATCATTCATAAGCCGAGATAGCCAAACAGTCTCTCTGGCTGCTTCACTAGCGGCAACAACTTCTGCCTCGGTGGTCGAAATTGAAACGCTTGCCTGTCGTTGGCTTAGCCACGACACCGCTCCTCCTGCATACATGCACAGCACTCCAGTAGTGGATCTACCAGTGCTGATATCTCCTGCATGGTCAGCATCACTATAGCATTCCAAAATGCCTTGTTTGTAATTTTTCTTGTACATGATACCTAGATCTGGCGTGTATTGCAAAAATCGCATTATGCGCTTCAGTCGGACACAGTCTGCTTCTTCTGGCTTTTCCAGACTTCGTGAGACTACACTTACAGCATATGCAATGTCAGGTCTAGTGCATACCATCAAGTAAGCCAAGGCTCCAACAATTTGCCTGTAGTTATCTTTCATATAACTCATGTCCACCTTCTCGCTCCATGTGCCGTCTTTTGCAATCGGCGTTGAGACCGGTTTACAGGTGTCCATTCCGAATCTCCGCAAAATCTTATGCACATACGACGTTTGGAATATCTTAATTCTATCTCCTCTGCTATCTATCTCTACTCCAAGAAAATAGGACGCAGTTTTCGTGGTTATTTTGAAACGACGTTTGAGCTCCTCCATCAACTCGTCTATCAGTACGTCATTGGATCCGACGACTAAACCGTCATCCACGTAAAGAGCTACTATAAGCTTTCCACATCCTCTCTTTCGTATCAGAAGACAAGGATCTGCCTCACTTGCCTTAAAACCGATTTCTTTGAAACAATCTAGAATGCACCGGTTCCAGCACCGTGGTGCTTGCTTCAACCCATACAGACTCTTCTTTAGAAGACATACTTGACCGGAGCCGTCATTATAACCTTCTGGCTGTTTCATGAAGATTTCTTCATCTAAAGAGCCATACAGGAAGGCAGTCGAAATGTCGAACTGTCGCATTGACATGCCTTCGCTTGTTGCTGTACTAATCACTGAGCGAACAGTTGCCATTCTGGTCACAGGTCATTATCCTTCAAAGAACTGATTTCGCTGTCCATGGCCTTTTCCCATAGCTCTTTATCTGGGCTTAACGAATAACTTATAACGAAGCTGCAATCAGGCTGGCTGAAAATCCAGAATTCCATCGACGGACTAAGCATATCCGAGTTCGACATTTCTTTGTGAGAGAATTGGTGACTGGTGGTGAGCTAAAAGTCGATAAGGTATCTAGTGAAGATCAGCTGGCAGATATCCTGACCAAGCCACTAGCAAGACCGAGGATCAGAAAGATCTCTGACCGAATAGGTATTTGTTGAGAGGAGATATTAAAATTGGACCCATAGATAATACACGTTGGACCTTCAATTTGGTTACTTAGCAACTGCATACCTATTGTTTTGTCACTCTCGTGTCAAGAAAAAACTCGTGGTGGTTTATATGATTTTATTGTAAAGTATTGTTCTTGTGTATTTGTGATTATACGTATTTCTTTTGGCTAAAACACGCTCTACTACATTAATCTCCAAAAGACGACATGTTTTATGCTATAATTTGACGAACTGAATGTTATTTCACAGTCTGTAAAACCGACGCTCACTTTGAGTTTTTGTAACCGGCATGTAATGTTTTTACATAATACAATGTTTTTACACTGTGTCCACATTTAACAGGCTTCCTGGGCCCATAACCTATTATACTAATGCAATGAAAAAGAGGATTGCTTGAGATTACTTTTAATAAAATAGTTTTATACGGAGTAGGTACAACTTTGTCAGTGATGTTCACAGAGTAGAAGTAAGTATAGACAACATATGAAAAAAGGCGCGAAGTTTAACACAGACTATAAATATTTTAACAGAAACGAATGAAACTAAGTACACACTTTCCTAGCTTAACTTCTCGCTTAGTGACTTCATACATCTCTGATGGAAAGGCAACCTAATTCTCAGCTTAGGTTTAAAAAATATACATAGTTCTCACCACAGTGGTGTGGTGTTACACGAATGGATAGATTATGAAGTAAGAACAGTTATCTCCATCAGTAATTGACTGGTTTCATAGTTACCTGTTCGGTCGCCGGCAACGTATTTGCATTGGAGAGACCTTGTCTTCCTGGAGTAATACTTCTGCCGGTGTACCACAGGGTGGCGTTCTATCCCCTTTACTTTTCGCATTGTTTATTAACTCAATCTCCGACGAATTAATTTCGTCCTACCATCTTTATGCAGATGATTTACAAATTTACTCACGAGCTCCACTTGGAAATCTGTCCGAGGCTATCTTGGTGATTAATCGCGATCTGGCTCGTATATGCGACTGGAGCAAGAGGTATGGGCTTATGATCAATCCCATAAAGACGCAGGTTGTTGTGGTTGGCAGTTCTAGGACGGTCTCAAGGATTGACTGGACGACTCTTCCCCAAGTTTCTTTTGACAACTCTGTTATTCCCTTCAGCCAACAAGTTAAACACCTGGGGATATTTATTGACAAGACCTTCTCTTGGACAGCCCAGCTACAGGAAGTTAGCCGCAAGCTATTTGCATCCGCTGCATCTCTGAAGAGACTGCGTAATTTTCTACCGACTGCCACCAAGATTGCGCTTGCACAATCACTTCTTCTCTCTTTCTAGTTGGTCTTGACCTTACTCAAGACCAACTAGATAAACTTGAGCGGCTTCAAAATGTTTGTATACGGTTTATATTCGGTTTACGTAAATATGACCATGTTTCCGAACTTCGTGTGAAGCTCAAGTGGTTACCAATTCGCCTTCGCCGGAATGCTCATATTCTTTCCGTCTTGTACAACGTGCTATTCTCCCCTTCCGCCCCTCTCTATCTTAAGAAACGTTTCCAGTATCTTTGCGACTCCCATTCGAAATGTTTAAGGTTATCAGATAACCTGAAGCTTAAAATGCCAATGCATTCCACAACTTTCTTCGACAAATCCTTTTCAGTCCAGGCTGCTCGTTTGTGGAATGCATTGCCAGTTCAAATAAAACGCGCGCAATCGTTACCAGTATTTAAGAGACTCGTGAAGGAACATTACTTGTTGTTCTGATCTTGTTCGTGTAGCTGTAATAATCTGTACTTCGTCATTTATTTTCGTTGCTTATATAAATATTCTTATATATTTATTATGTATCTATTATATAGCATATATATATATATATATCTATCTGTGTGTCTATTATAATATATTGTATCTATATAATTATTATTTTGCACCAATGTCTACCCCATTTTTATGTCCACGCAATCATAACTTCCTGTCAGAAAGAAACAAAGAAAAAAAAACGTTTATTTGGACACAGTTCGTGAAACACAAAATAAAAACAAACTAAAAGTGGAAGTAATCTTTTGGCAATAAGTGTGTGCCTCACGGCTGCGCCAAAAAGGTTCATTTCAGCATTAATGCCAGACAAATGCTGCCTGACGCTGGTTTTCTAATGAACCCTGTCACTGTTATCATAGGTGGGGTAGGAAGTCGGTTGTTTATTTTTTGTAAAAAGTTTTTTTGTACGTATATTGGGTCTCTTTGTATATCTCCCAGTCCTAGTCGCCCGAGAGTCTAGTGTTATTGGCTCTGTTAAATTGCTTACGCAGCGCATCTCTGAGGTTACTAATTTCAGTATTCCACGATGGGTTCTTCTCAGCATGCGTTGTACATTTCTCATCTCTTTTAAAAAAAAAAAAATTAAAATTCATTTATTTTCAGGTAAATAACACCCATAGCCAAACATAAATTAATACAATTAATTTAAAAAATTAAAAGCCAAACATAAATTATAATAATAAAATACAATAAAATCAAACATCAAATAAAATTAAATTAAATTACGTTAAATCGAGAGCAAAATATAAATCAAATAAAATTAAATTAAATCCAAATAAAATTAAATTTAAATTAAAAATAAATAAATAATCAAAAACAATAAAATTAATACCCTCTCTCCGACATTGGTACAGCAACATGTCTGCTGGAACAATGCCGAACGAAGGGGCAGTCCAGCCTTCCCGCAATCATCGCCAGTACGATGTTGGGGCTAACCCGTACCCTGCGCACAAAGGACGCGGCGCGCTTGCGCATAGTCGCATGAAAGCAATCGGTGCGCGCCTCTGCGAACATACCCGAGGCGCTGCAGTATCGGGGTAGCCCCATCACCGCCCTGAACGCGTTATTGTACTGGACGCGGACAGGGGATTGTTTTGGGGGACAGTCTGCGCCCTCACTAGGCATGTATACTGAGGCCAGTACAATATCTGGAACGCTACCTTTGGTCTGGAGCCTGACAGCTGTCAGTCTCTGGAACTGTGGTAGGTATTTATTTCGGTATGTAGACGCAGGTTCTTGGTTTGTCTAATGTGTGAGTGTTGAGAATTATGTTACCTCGGATGTTACCGAGGCCACATATTCTATTGTTCCTGGAGCTTGGCCACGTCACCTTTGTAACGAAGGACGAAGAGCGAGGCTCGGACACGGGTGGGCACGTCGGTCTGTTTCATGACTGTCAGAGTTTGGTCAGTGTCTAGGAGTTAAATTTTTGTCTAGTGCCTTCGCGAATAATACGCTTTCGGTCGCCTACTTTCTTCTTCTCCCGGGCTAATATTCTTCCGCGCTTTCTCAGCGGCCGTACTTCATCAACTCCAACCGGGAGAGTGGTAGAGCTGATAGGTCTGGCATCCTTCCCCGTATCTGTCTGTCTGTGCTTGTCTTGATCACCGGGTAAGTGGTGCTACTCCGCACAATGCTCTGTTGCCAGAGGTTCGTGGGAGGCATACTCCGTGTAGTGGGTACCGGCGCGTGAGTCGCAGCCGGAGTTGTGTTTATGGGCGCGTTAATTGCAGCCTGTGTTGTGGGCGCTAAATCAGCAGCCGGGAGTCCATAGTGCAATTTGATGCCCCCCCCCATAATATGATGGGGGCTAACCGCTGGAGCGGTGTGGGATTCCCCGGGTTGGCTATACCTGGGTAGTCGGTTTGTCACTCTGCATGTTTATAGTTGTGGGGGTGGGCTTTTTTGGAATCGAGGTTACCCTTCCTCTGGGACCAACTGGAATATAGGGATAGGAGGGAAAGCATTTGGTGGATGATGATTTCCCACCAAAAAAAAAAAAAAAAAAAAAAAAGGGTGTACAATATTCTAAACTTTTAGCTCGTCATTTTATAATTTGCGGTAAACTATAGGAGAATACGAACTTAGTGCAATATTGCTCAACGCCCATAGCAGATAGCGTTATAATTTATAGCCTTCAGACTAACCAGACTTATAAGAATATTAATGCAAAATTTTAATAGAATCTATCCGGATGTAGCTTTGAGATGCTGGAACATACATACATTCCGACAAACAGACAACATTTATAGACTCTCGCCTCTTTCCGTAGGCAGAAACTACAGAACGCCACCTGCTCTACGATCCTTTCAATACTCCTATTGCT
The DNA here is from genome assembly GCA_916701695.1 of Agrochola macilenta. Lineage (NCBI taxonomy): Eukaryota > Metazoa > Arthropoda > Insecta > Lepidoptera > Noctuidae > Agrochola > Agrochola macilenta. Next base: position 461,245 of record OU753579.1, read on the forward strand.
TCGTTTACGTTCGCACAGCCAGTCCTGTCACACGCCCGCCGCCGGCGCCGGTAGCACTCCGCACCTGACCTATCTGAAGAACATCGCATCTTCATCATGTCAGCCGAAAGACGTCCACTGCTGGGCATAGGCAGGAACGTCACATAAAAAAAGGTTGGTACAGTCACGAGCACCAATATGTATCCACTAAGCAAAATATTTTAAGCGATTTTCGCATGGAATAACGACTGCAACTTTGAGATAAGACCTATTTCATATTAGTGTGAGTTCCAAAATACTATGTTCGTAACAACATAAAATTACGATCACCACAGAAGGAGAAAATCACTTTTTAAAGTTGCTAAGTGTATACATATTGGTGCTCGTGACTGTACATAGGTATGTGATGCAAAATGTATAGGTCACCGTATAATTATGCACTTCGTTAGATTATAATCTATCGGTTTTATTTCCGTTTGATTATAAACTTCGACAAATAAACTATTTACAATTTAAAGCATTATTTTTCGATAGTTTATAATGTATCCATGGGAAACCGACAAGTTGTGAACTGGTATCAAACTTACTTGCGACGTAAAGGCTCGGTCACACATAGCGAATACTCGCATCGACAATTCGCTGCCTGCCGTCACACACAGCGAGTTCTACATATCTATGCAGCGACGAAACGACCTGTAGCACGGGTGTGTAGTCTGGAGCCTCGCGTTGAGCGGAATGGCTACTCCTAGCGACTACTCTGTCACACACAGCGTATTCTCGCGGCGAGTAAGCATTGCGCGATTTGAATTGAGCATGTTCAATTTTACTCTCTCGCAGAGAGTTTTACTGCGAATTTAACTTGCGGCGCGGCGTATGAATCTATTCGCAGCGAATAGCCTATCACACGCAGCGAGTTCTCGCTGCGAGTGCGTGATCGCAGTAAATATTTGCTGTGTGTGACCAAGGCTTAAAGCACCTTGCGTTGTACATTTGCGGTGACATACATACGCGTGCATTTTTAGGTCAAATCCTCAAATCCACGGCGTCATAGATATTCTAACTTTTTTAGTTCTACTGTCAATTCCACTCAATTCCATGGGCCCATAGATGTTGTAACAACATTTTCGACATTGGAGAATGCCAAGCAGAAAATTGTTATTTTGTTTTTTTTTACAATTATTATTTTGTAGTAAAAAACAAAAAGGCAAAAATAAATAGCAAAGAATCATGGAAGGCATCTTCGAAAATCTGCAGAAAGGCGGACAGAATAATGTTGAGGGTTTAGTGAAATGGTTGAAAGAATGTAAGTACCTTTTTATAAACAAATATTTTGTAGGATCTCGGCAGCAGTGGTGGCAATTGGGTGGTCCAGTGGAAACAACTATGACTTAAGAGTTGTAGGTCTTTACTTTGAGTAAATTATTTCACCACTACTGCTCTCAAAACGGTGAAAGAAAACATCGAAACCGCCATTTCTAGAACCAAAAATTCAGAGACATGTGACATCCCGCACTGGGCCCGCGTGGCGGATTTCGGCGCATCCCTCTCACAGAGAGGAGACCTGTGTCCCAGCAGTGAGAACATTATACTTAGGCTGATGGGAGCCGGTAACATTACAGACACATGAGACATTTCAGCTGCGATGCCTCTGATTTTATTGAGGATACTAAGAGTCTGCGCACACTAGCAGACGACAGGGGAGAGCATCAAGGAGGATTCCTCTATCCGCCAGCGCACACTGTCAAGAAAAATCCTGTGCGATACCACGAGCGTCCGCCAGCTTATCAGAACATCTGTCGGTATGTCGGCATCCGCTGAGGAGCCACCGCTCGCCGGGATTTGATTACTCCACTAGCGACTACGCAGGCTAAAAGTTGCTTTTGAAAGAGTGTGGCAAAGTCACGAACCGCTTTCAAAGTCTTCAATCTATTCGTCATTTGTGTTGTGTTGCAGTTAGGGTTGCCAGGTCCGGCTTTTTACAATCCTGTCCGGTCAAATATACGCAAGTCCGGCCTGTCCGGCTTTTCGTCGATCCCGCCCCAAGAGATGCCTGATTATTGATTGTTTTAAATAATCTCTGATATGGATAGAAAGGACCTTTTTGGTGATTGATTCTCAATAAAATAAAATATATAAACATTTTACAAATATTTTGTATGCAGTATTGTAGCCATTTCAGTATTTTTCAACAAAAATTGTTTTAATAATTTTCTTCTTTATTTAATTTACCATTTTTTACTTCTTTTTCCCGAGTACTATCTCTATTTAAATAATTACGTTAACTTAATTTTGATATACAAAAATATTCTACAACCTAATATGTATTAGGCTGTAGAATATTTATATTATCTATATTATATTCAATTTGTTTTTTTTAAATAGGTAAACTGTTTTTTTAAGTATTATTAGCTAAACATTCCATTTTGATTTTTTAAATTTCATTCACTTTAACTGAAATCTGAGGTTTTCATGTTTTTAACGCTCCAGGCACTCTACTATACGCACCTGACCCCAAAAAAAATACCCAGCAAATTAATAATTTTTTTGTTTTATCTTGTTCGATACCCATCACGTCTGCGGGGTTTCGCTAGCAAATTTTATTTGATCCTGTATAACACAACGACTGTAGGTACTCACAGTAACAAATGACTTAAAAAAAAAAAAAAAAAACAAGAAATATTTAATTTACAAAAAAATATTATTTGTTAGAGCTTGTGCATAATATCTTTGACGGCGTTAGCAGCGCCTGTTACAGCATCTTGTATCAACTTTCGATTTCCTTTAGATTTTTTATTTAATTGGTCGATTCTAGCTAAGCTGGGCGCATGGTTCCAATTTAATTGGTTGTTTTAATCAATTAAATTGGAACCATGCACCTAGCTTCTGACGTTTCATAAGTGCCCATGTAGGTTTATGTGAAATAAAATATTTTCATTTTGATTATTATCTTTTGTTACAGCAACAGGAAGCCAGTCACAAGAACAGGAAAACAAAATACGCGGCTTTTTTAGCGATGTCAATGACCAAAACAATGTAACCCTAGATGAGTTCAAAGGAGTCGTAAATAAAGTAGCTGAGGAATTTAAAACAAATTCCGATGGTATAGTAAAACAGCTGGCTGAATCTGGTCCCAAGTTGATGCAAGACGCTGTAGCAGGCGCTGCTGCCGCCATCAAAGATCTTATGCCCAAGCTCTAACTAATATTAATTTTCGTAAATTAAATATTTCTTGAATTATAAATTTTTTCTTTAATAAGTCATTTTTTACTGTTAACTGTTGAGTACCTACAGTCGTTGTGTTACACAGGATCAAATAAAAGTAGCTAGCGAAACCCCGCAGACGTAATGGCTATCGAATTCGAAACATGCTAAAACAAAAAAAAAAAATAATTTAGTGGGTATTTTTTTTTTGGGGTCAGGTGCGTATGTTGGCGTGCCTGGAGCGTTAAAAACATGAAAACCTCGGATTTCAGTTAAAGTGAATGAAATATAAAAAAATCAAAATGGAATGTTTATCTAATAATAACTTAAAATAGTTTACCTATAAAAAATTGTGATATTGACAAAAAAATAAATGAATCATTCAAATAGAATAATACATAAATGTAGTTTATTTTTTGTATATCAAAATTAAGATAGTTAATTGACTCAGGCGTGACTGCGGAAATTCATTATAAAATACAATAGACGACGTATATTAAGTAACCTAATAGGTTTAACTGTTCTTAAAGAGTCATAAAGAACCCTGTAAGAAATCGGCACGTGTTTCACTACTCAACAAGACATCCTCAGGATGACGATTGACTTGTTGCGAACCCGGACCCGACATTTTGACACGTCAAGCGTCGAGAGCAGAGTGAGTCACGAGTTCGGGATGTCACGACGCCCCCGCAAGAGGGCGCGGCGAGCGGGGTAGCGGAGGCTATACGTGGCCCGCTACTACGGGCCCCTCTATCTGTTTGCCTAAACGGCTTGTGGGAGTGACGCAGGCAAGCTGCGTCTGTGTGAGTAGTTGCTATGAGTATTTCTGTAGGCGCGCCAAGACGCTCAATCCTATAGCGCCGCTTTCTTCACGACATCTCGGCGGTCTGTCCCCCCGCCAGGTGAGACCCCCAGTTGCCTGGGGGAGGCCCAATGTGGACGAACAGCGACAGAGATGCCGACTCGATGGATGATCCTACAGGTAGATATGTATGAGTAGTTTTTCCTCACCCCGCTCACAGATCTAGCCGTTTATGAATTGAAGGATAAACTGTCATGTATGTCTGAGCGGCTTGTGTTGTAGAATAAGGCTGCATTTCCACCAGAGATGAGTGAGGATGCGTAGCGAGGGATGTGTGTCAAACTAACTGTTGTTACTGGTTACCTTTACGGACATTCCTCGCTACGCCACCTAGCTCATCTCTGGTGGAAACGCAGCCTTTACACCGCTCGCGTCGCACATGCGCGTATATATGTATGGATGCTTGTTTAGTAGTGGTTGTCTGTGTTAGTTGCGCGATGCCTATATTAACCTAGAACACGCCACGGAACAGATATGTGTGTACATCTGTTGCACGTGTTGGCGGCGCTACCCCAGACACTAACACAGTATTGCAGGACCAATCGGCATAAAGAGATATATATTCATAGGAGCACTGGCTCGTAAGAGTTTTGCAATGTAGATGGATTTGAGCTTTGAAAGACAGGTTGTGAATGGCGCTACAGTTGCAATCACAGAACAGATAAAAGAGGTTAGAAGGGCCTTGTGGGCGGGGCAGGCGCGCCGCACATATGAGTAAACGCTCATAGTTAACCGAATTTTGGTTCACCGGCCAACAGTCGCGCTCATATTGTGGTAACGTGGGAAGCTCCGCGAAAAAAAAAGAATTATGCCGTCTTGCGCTATCATAACGTGTCGGAAAAGAAGCCAGGGTGTGTAGTGTAGCCCGGGAAGGGATTTATTTTCACCGGTAAGTCCAAAAACCTTCAAATACAAGTAATTTTTGTAATTATTACAATAGTATTATGTAGTTTGTGGACAAAAACGATACAATCGCTAACAGATGCAAAATTATACATTGGTTGCAATGCATGGGTACCATCTTGTAGTTAGATGAGTGATCGCGCAATGTATTGCGTTCACTACGAACGTCGCGTGCACCGAGCCAAAGTTGAAATTCCGCGAAATCCACGCGTATCGACAGTGTTGTACTAAGTTATAAACAGTTGTACTAAGTTATAAACAATGTCGATATTAAGTACCTATGTCATTGTGTGTTTGATACAAAATTAAATGATTATTATCAGTAATTATTAATTAAAATAACTTTGTTTACCAATTATTGTTTATTGTGGGTTTTCAATTTAGTTTCTGAGTGGGTTTTTCGTCTAAAATTTGGTTTGAGGTGACCAACCTCATTTTAATGAAAACATTGTAGGTTTCCAGCAGATCCTGATAAAAGAAGACCACACTAATTGTCCCCCTTCCCGAAATTATAGCAAAAAAATTCAAAACTAAAAAATTACAGTAATTTTATCGATATCAATAATCGACCTTTTGGTTGCCGTAACATGTATGAGAAATAAATTGCTTTTGCGCGTGTGTGAGTGTACGTCAAGCGCATTGTTTGCGTTAGTGTGACAACCAATAGCAAACTCGCGATCTAAGTGCGTGTGGTTTATTTGTGTGCGTAATGCGCGTACTATTGGTCTCTTGCTTTTAGGTGAGTTAAAGAGTGGGAGATATGCGGCGACACTCGTTCTAATACAAATCAGGAACTATTTCCTTTCTAACCTCTTTTGTCTGTTCTGTGGTTGCAATCGATAGCGGAGACGGGTGCTGCTGTTAAGATATTGCATTTGTCGTTGTGTACTTTCAATGTATCAATGTTTGGTCTGCTAGATCGATTGACGTGGACGGTCAAGAAATTAGTTTTTTTTAGATATAATATCAAGAGATTTTGTTCTAGCCATGTTGTTTATGATACCCATCCCTCTTTCAGCTGCACCAAGAGTCTCTTTCCAAGTAGCACCATTGAAAATAATAGCAGTATCATCAGCGTAATAGATGGCTTCCGACAGCGCCATATTAAGCCTCAGAATGTCGTCCATGTACATTATGATAAGGGTCGATACCAAAATACTTCCCTGTGGCACCCCGAAGGCAACTAGAAGGTTTCCGCTAACACTATCCCCGATTTTGATAAGCTGATGTCAACCAGACAAGTAACTTCTGAACCAGTCTAAGGTCAGGCCTGTGACATCAAAGCTTTCGAGTTTTTTTTTTGCAGTGTTGGAATTGACTGTGTCAATGGCATTGGCAAGGTCAAGAAAGACACCAGCTGAACGGTGGCCCTTGTCGATGTTTGAGGAGATAATGCCATTCAACAGACTCACAGCTTGCTCAGTAGACTTCTCTCGCCGAAAGCCAAACTGCCGCTCCGAGAGTAGAGAGTTTTTCTCTAGAGAGCTGACAAAGCGATTGTTAACCAGTGTTTCTAGGATTTTAAAAGTTACACACAGCAGTGAAATTGGCCTGTAGTTATCAGGAGCATTTTTGGAACTACTTTTGTGAATGGGCGTGGCAACAGTAGTTTTCCAGCAAGTAGGAACGGCTCCCATTGGAAATGTATTTTAAGGGTATTTTTCCGAAATTCGTCGAGACTTGGAGCGAAATGAAGGATAATTAAAAATATTAATTGGCTGGATATGATTAGGGCATAAATGGTCATCGTCATTTGAATTTCGCGAGATATGGGATCAACAGGATTCTAAAACACCTCTAAAACTATTAACTAAACACCTCTGCTGGTACCAATCCGTTAGAGGAATACGGGCGTGATGATAAATTATGTAGGTATCAAATAAAAAATCTGTTTTTATAATTTTCATAATAATTATATTTACATCCTTGACTAGAAGTACAATGCTAATATACAAACACAAATCATAATTATTAACTATTTATTTAATAACAATTGGTTTAATAATACTGATTAATTAACATTATTTTCGGTTACACACATCCGAACGACCGGATACGGACGAAAAACGACCGTAAAATTCGGTTAAGCTTTAGTTTGCTAGAAAAGCGGTGAATGGTCACACAAGGCTGTCCAAATACAGAGTTATTTGACACCTTTATGTCAAAAATACTGGCATGACATGACATGACATGAAAGCCGTTTTAAGACGGACACCGCTCTTCATGGAAAACCTAGCTTTATATATCGAAAAGTTCGAAAAAAAAAAGATTTTACTATGTAAGTAACCGTATCTATCAACATTTAGTTTCATAAAAACACACTTAAATCCTGCTTACTCCTTAAACGAAATAATAGGAGCGTGAAGAAATCGCCAACAGGCAGTGAGCAAGCGTGGTGATCAATGACCTTTACCGTTCAGTGGGACAGAGTGGTACAGGGTAAATGATGCGTTGCCCAAGGTCTGTCCCAGCTAGAGTTGCCAACCCTGCTATATAATATAGTACCCTGCTATATTAGTGGCCTAAATATTATATTTCTAAAAAAAACAATATAGCGAAACTACTATATTTTCTTGCAAAATGGCGAAATGAGCGCCAGTATTAATCTAATGAACGCTGAATTACTGGTATTTTGTACCTTAATGTAGATTGTAATTATATTGATTATATTGATTGTATATAGGACATTAAAAAAAACCTGTTAAGAAAGGCCCAAAGAAGCAAAATGCATTTGAAAAAATTACATATATTTAAGACATACCTACTAGTTTTTTTTTTTTTTCGCTAACTACTATATTTTTACAGGCAATTGCTTCAAAACTACTATATTAATTGATATAAAAAAGTTGGCAACCCTAGTCCCACCGGCCGACGAGGCAGCGACTAGCTGTCGACTATTTTTTCTCGCTCAAAAAGATTGTTAATAATAGAGATACATTTAAATTAATAGTTGATCGTCGACTGTTCTGACCGCAGGCGAGTATTTGTTTGTCGCAGCGATAAGAGCTATCAAAGAGATTAAGGCTCGTGCAGACCAGCGCGACACGACGGCGCGACGCGACTTGAACAATACAATTTCCATAGACGTATAAAAAAGGTAAATTTCTAAGAAAAATTCACGGTATAACAATAACCGGTGTCGCGTCGCGCGACAAATCGAGCAGTACGTACACTCACTGCTCAGTACTCGCCAACTCGTTTTTAGTTGCCAGCTCTATATGTACCTCGCTAATCGCCGGTGGTGGGTGAAGTTCACAAAGTAAGTAGAATTCCAAATGCATCACCATAATTTAAGTAAATTGACTAAAAAAATATACAAAATTAACTAACATATAGGAACTTAAAGTGCGAAAGTTATAGTATTAACAATTATTATAAAACTACTTAAGCTTTAGTCACCTAGTAAAGTGGTTCCGTCATGAACATCTGTCATTCTCGAGATGTCAAAAAACGCTCTTTAACTGGAAGGCCGTTATTTTTGTGATTGTTCACCGCTTTTTTAGGAAACCGAATCTGTACTGATGAGATAATTATTGCTTATCTATAGAATATGCATATTGACTGTGGAAAAAATTAAGTATTTAGTCCGTCAGTCAGATAATAATAAAATACTTGACAAGTATTTTTTGCTTTTTCATATTAATAAAAAATGTTTTGGATAAAACGCATTAAAGTTAGGGAGTGGGGGCTCGCTACGTCACAAGTCAGTATAAAATCTACCGGCCAGTGACGTCATGCGACATTTTAACGCATTGCCTACTCCAATGTATTGCCGTAATCTTTCGATCACGTAAAAAAGAAAAAATACATCCAATTTTTTTTAATAATCTTAATGACGAAAACATTTTTTTTTTTCAACATCCCTATTAATGACAATATTGACGATAGACTGGCGAAATGTGGGTGCACTATAAATAATACACCTCTGCCTAACCTTTCGAGGAATACAGCCGTGATGTTATATAGAAAAACGTCAAGTATTATTATAATTTTTTTTTACCAGTCCGACAAATATACAGACTGACATTTACTTTAAGCTCTGGCCACACTGAGGCAAATCCCGTGCGGGATGCGGGACGTGACTACGCGCTTCGATTGTTTTAATGATTAAAAATAAGGTGCGCGCCTTCAATGGTTGGGTCATGCCGGTTTTGATGTACTCTTTCGGCATACTCAAATGGACTCAGACCGAACTCGACGCCTTGGATAGGAGGGTCCGTAGGCTGCTGACTGTATATCGAATGCACCACCCACGGTCATCGGTAATGAGACTGTATATCCCGCGAAAGTGTGGAGGTCGAGGTTTTTTAAACGCTAAGACCCTCCACAATCGCGAGATATGCAGTCTTAGGGAATATTTCCTGAAAGCCGACGTGGGGATGCATCGAGATGTGGTCGCAGTGGACAAGAACCTCACCCCGCTCTCCATGGCTAAAGAGAACTGGCACAAGCCTGTAGTGCTTGACACTAACGATCGCAATGAGGTATGGCAAAGTAAGGAGCTTCACGGACGCTTTTTCCGGGCCCTACATGGACCCGATGTAGATTTTCTAGCGTCCGTAGCCTGGCTGAGTTTTGGTGACCTCTTTGGGGAAACCGAAGGTTTTGTCTGTGCAATTATGGATGAAGTTATCATGACGAACAACTACCGTAGATTTATTGTGAAAGACGGCACGGTTGACATCTGTCGGGCATGCCACCGTCCGGGAGAATCAATTCGACACATTATCTCCGGCTGTTCTCGTCTAGCTAACGAAGAGTACTTGCATAGACACAACCTTGTAGCCAGGATTATCCATCAGCAACTTGCTCTGAAATACAATCTTGTGGAATCGGAAGTGCCGTACTACAGGTATGTGCCCGACCCAGTTCTCGAAAATGGAAATATCACATTGTACTGGGATCGATCCATCATCACTGACAGGACTATTGTTGCCAATAAACCTGATATAGTGGTGGTGGATCGAGTAGAGCGGCGCACAATGATAATTGACATAACGGTCCCGCATGACGGGAACCTCGTGAAAGCTGAGAAAGATAAACAAATCAAGTATCTTGACTTGGCTCACGAGGTTGTCGACATGTGGGATGTGGACTCAGCGATCATTGTGCCGATAGTCGTATCAGCCAATGGGTTAGTTGCCAAGAGCCTCGACCAACACCTAAGGAGGCTCTCGTTGGGCAGCTGGATCAAGGGCTTGATTCAGAAAGTGGTACTTCTGGATACAGCTCGCATTGTCAGGAGGTTCCTCTCTCTGGAGCCCTGACCGCCGGTAGCTTGGACCCTGTTCCCGATACCGGTGGGCTACTATTTTTTATATTTTTAAATGTTTTAATATTTTTTATATTGTAATATTTAAAAATATAATTTGTAAGTATTAAAATGAAATAAAGAAAATAATAATATTCGCGACAGTTTGAATACCTCCATACAGTCATTTCACAGAAATTTTACCTCTAACAGCAGCAACGCAACAGCAACCTTATTGGAAAGAAAATAAGGGTAACTGTAATTTTCATAGAATTGTGAGTGCAAACCTTATAGTGCGTTCATTATAACTTGTCCCGTGACGCGATTGGTAGCACTGTTCTGTCAGTCGCCATTTTGAACTCTATTACTACTTATTAAAACAAAGCTTGACAAGCAATGGTGCCAACATGACGGCAAGGGACAAGTTACAGTGAACGGTCTGTATTAGAACGACAATACAGATCACTGATTTTGACAGTGATGCAAAATCAGAGGTAAAATAACTGTGATAGGACTGTTACAAGTTAGGTACCACAATCGGCGCGAGCTAATTTCGTCCCGCATCCCGTGCGGGATAAGCAGTCGCTCCATGTAACATACTGGTATTCATACTGCATCTAGCTAGACTGGAAACTGACCCCACATAGTCGGGAAAAGGCTAGGGAGGTGATGATCCCGCGCGGGGTTTGCCTCAGTTTGGCCAGAGCTTTAATTATTTTGTAAAATAATGTCATTACGAGAAACTTATTTAGCTGTGAGAGAATGAGCTAAGTGTTACAAACACATCAAATTTGATTGCGTAATTTTTTCTCAAAACACATTTTGTATTTTGCCATATAACCTTGTGTTGATTGCCAAACCGTTCTATCAGATGACATCGTGAATGTTGCAAGACATTAAACGTGTTTTTTGCAAACTGTTAAAGAATTTAAGATGTTACTCCGCAGTGTGTCAAGGCTATGCCAGTCTTACCGAGACGTGGGCTCGTGGATAAATAATAACAGGCACACACAAGTCGATCAAAGGTTAAGCTACACTTGCCGCGGTCGGTTCCTGGATGGGTGACCATCCATTTCATACCGAAACCCCTCCGTGCCTCGGAAAGCACGTGAAGCCGGCTGTCATTCGTGGATCTTTGACAGACATTACGGGTAGTCAGACGTCCAAAAGTCTGACAACCAGTCTTGCCAAGAGTTATCGTGTTAACCGGTATCTGGGTTGTGGAGGTCAGATAGGCAGTCGCTTCATGTAAAATACTAGTATTCAGCTGCATCCTGTTAGACTGGAAGCTGACGCCAACGTAGATACGACAAGGCTAGGCAGATAATGATAAGTAGTTGTAGAAATAATTCTTCTCTCGTATCCTCACGAACTATATGAGAATATCTCATGCTGTGGTTACAATATTATCCAGTCAGCAATGTGGAAGTGAGACTGAGCGTCCAGGGTAGGCTCCACGTACATTACGTACACGAACATTATGTAGGTACACGTACATTACGTACACGAACATTATGTAGGTACACGTACATTACGTACACGAACATTATGTAGGTACACGTACATTACGTGCGCGTACATTCAGGACATATACATTACGTACACGTACAGTCATGGACTTTAATTGATGAGCCACTTTCAAACTTTCCAATTTTGCAGTTTTATACATTCACGAGATTACACGATTAAACACGAACTGAAACCGCATGCTCGTCAACAAGATGACTAATTACTATTATTCGGAAATAGTTTTATCCGACTAGATAACCGACTAAACCCGATTTGCATTACACGGTTAAAATACAAACAGTGGCAAGTAGTCCGTGACTGTACATTAGGTACAAGCACATTACGAAAGTACACGTACATTACGAAGGTACACGTACATTACGTACACGTACATTACGTACATTTCAGTATCGCCACTCGTGGAGGTTATGCACTAATCAGCATTTCTGTTATCTTAATGAGCCTCTAAAGGTTTTAGTTATGTCTTGAAGTCAGTGTGAAGACATCTTTTCAAGTAATTCTTGGAGCGCTAAGGCTTTTGCTAATCTTCTTCTGAAATCCTGAAACAAATAAAAGTTTTTGTTAGATTTATTTAACTTGTGAAAGATCTAGGGATGATGAAGTTTTATTTATTTATTTATTTGGTTCACCAACAATTGTTTCCACTAACATCTTGATAAAAATTTATCAAAATTCTATATACTTACTTTATTTCATATACATACTTACAATTACTTATAATTTACTATAACTTACTAACTATTTACACTAGGTACTAAATACAATTGATAAAAATAACGTCTTAAAAACTTTGAACGAACAGTGTAACTAAAATTGTGCTAATTTGTAAGCCTAGGTACATGTACAGTTTACTAGCAACTTAAAACGAAAGAAAAATATGTGGCTTAAATAAAGACTTAGTTTGGAATGTGATTGCTAAAGTTATGTACCTAAGTGACAAAATAATGAATGCTTTAAAACACCTTTGATAAACAACTCAAGATTTTAGATTTCTGCTTTGTCAGAGAATCAAAGTGTAAATCGATTAGATCGCTGCAACTATTCAAAACCCTACAGCACATTGTTTTAATAACATCACGGATTGTTACCCCGAAGTGTTGGGCAGAAGTTTACCTTTACTATAGTACACCCACATTTCGCCAGGGGGCGAGCCTATATGTGTCTGGTGTACAATAAATTTTATATCCTAACTAATAAGGAATACCAGCGCTGCGACATTTATTTTTTAAATGTTGCAGCATCATGCTGAGATAGGAGTTTTTGGCCTCGTACAGGACTGCTTTAAGTTTAAATTTTTACTTTGTTTTTTCTTTTTTATTTATGTTTAGTGTATTTTTAGTTTTATATGCGATTTCCTGTGCGAGTCTCAATAAATACTTTTTCTTTCTTTCTTTCTTTCTTTCATCATCCATAAAAATTAAAATAAACTACCAACCTGATGTAAAGCATGTCCACTATGAGGCACTCTGGAGGCGAACATGTCCTTGGACATGAGACATAGAGCCTTCCCGTTCATGGGGAACCTTTCGGGTAGACCTCCTCGTCGAGCCACCCAGGTGCCAACTTCAGCGCGGCCCCAGGATCGAGGGTCTGTGGAAAGAAAGAGAAATAATGTGTTAAATATGGACATTTTTGTAATATTCGATCAGTAAGCAATAGAGAGGACTATTTGGCTCGGAGTCTCTCTGAAGGATCCTAAGCAGTCGTTATCATCATCATTTGTCTAGCCTTTCCTCAACTATGTTGTGGTCGGCTTCCAGTGTAACCGGATGCAGCTGAATACCAGTATTTTACATGCAGCGACTGCCCATCTGACCTCCACAACCCAGTTACTGGTGAATACGATACTCCTTGGTACTGGTTGTCAGACTTTGAGGCTTGTGACAACCCTTGATGACTGTCAAAGATCCACGAATGACAGCCGGGACCATCGGCTTAACGTGATTTCCGAAACATGGAGGAGTCTCGGTATGTTAAGATGATCGCCCATCCATGGACCAACCCCGGCAAGCGTAGCTTAACCTGATGAATCGACCCATACGACTGTTATTACTTAGCCACAAGCTCCTCCAGCTCGAGCTGAATACCAGTATTTTACTGTATATAAAAAATGTTTTGCAAAAAAATGGACATGACCCATAGAATAACCGAGCTGAAGTAGCAGAGGGCTGGTCATTGAGGTAGACGTGCAATAAATCAATCTGCCTAGTCTTTTCCCAACTATGTTGTGGTCGGCTTCCAGTTTAACCGGATGCAGCTGAATACCAGTATTTTACATGGAGCGACTGCCCTATCTGACCTCCACAACCCAGGCTTACTGAGTAATACAATACCCCTTGGTGAAACTTCCGGTCTTCTGACGACCCGTCGACCCGTCAAAGAACTACGAGTATATAAAACGAATATAACGTTCCCACTGCTGGGACTGCGGCCTCCTCTCTGTGAGAGGGAGTGGGCCGTAACCCACCACGCGGGCCCAGTGCGGGTTGGTAGATGCCACATAATATTGTCTTCGAATTTTTGGTTCTAGAACATGCCGGTTTCCTCACGATGTTTTCCTTCACTGTTTTGAGAGCAGTGGTGAAATAATTTACACAAAGTAAAGCGCCTGTCTGGGTTCCACTGGACCATTACTGCTCGTTCTTTTTTTTCACTTAGGTACTATCTAAAAGGTGGTCCGGCTTGATTGTCAAGATTCATAAAAAGTTAGTTACTTACCGAGAGGAAGGTCATCTTCTTGCAGTACTCTGAGGTCTAAAGCATCCCATTTGGCGTGTGGGGGAGGAACTCTGTCGCAACGAGCTTGAGTAGGCATTGTTGAAGTTGAAGATCTGGAAATAATAGAAAAAGATTGTTTAGTTTAACTTCTACAGAAAATAAATATCACGCCTGTAATCCACTAAGAGGCGCAGGGATATGAGTCAAAATGGCGGGTGTAAGTATCTTAACTATAATAATCGAATTGACCAAATACCAAAAAAATCGTAAGTTAGGTTTAGAGCGTTTATTATGAAAGTGGGCAACGTCGCAAATAGATGTCAAATATTTCGCTGTTTTGATTAATTTGGCAATATTACTGTGTGGAAATATGAAATGTGGCCACAAATGACAGCCGGGGACAACAGCTTAACGAGCTTTCCGAGGCACGGAGGAGACTCAGTATGTATAGATGGTCACCCATCCACGGACCAACCCCTGCAAGCATACCTTAACCTGATGGATCGACCCGTGCTGCAGTGGGACAACAATAGCCTGGTAAGATAAGATAAGATAAGATAAGATCATTTATTTGTCCAAAACATAAGTATACACACAGATGGCATGCAAGATGTTACATTAAATTATATCACAGTCATGTTTTGCCTTAACGGCGTACAAATATAAAACAGGTAGGTTATTTTTATTAACTAGTAGGACATAAACATCAAATGATTATAAATTTGTCAATTAATTCATTAACATATTCAAAGCAATTAGCATGTCAAATAAAACTTAATCAATCAAATTATAATAAATTAATAGAATAGTGGAATAGTGTCACGAACTCGACATAGAAATGTATAATAAAATTAGCCAGTTTTAAGTCAAAGGAATAAAAATCTACATATTTCACACAAGTCAGATTAATTTATCAGTCAGAAATTCGTCAGTGCTGTAATAAGCTTTTTCTAACAGAAGGCTTTTTAACCCACTTCTTAATTTTTCTGTTGTATATTCTCTCCAAAATTTTGGCAAAGTATTATAAAGGATTGGTGCCATACAGATTATACTTTTACGCAATAGAGCTGTCCTGGATCTAGGAATGCAAAGTTTGCTATTGTCGCGTCTATTCCGAATTACTTTATCTGATAATAGGGGGAATAGGTGTGGGTTCGATTTGACAAATATAATGGTCTCTAAAATGTACATAGATGGAAGGGTTAATATTTTATATTTTTTTAAAAAGGGTTTGCAGCTCTCAGTAACATGAAGTCCAAACATAGTTCTAAGGCACCTCTTTTGGGTTTTAAAAATGACATCCTTATTTGTTGAATTGCCCCAAAAAATTACTCCGTATCTTAAGTTCGAGGATACTAAGCCGTGATAGGCAGTTAGAAGCGCATCAACATTTAACATCGGGGCTAATTTATATAGTGCATATGTGGACTTACTTATTTTTTTGCTTAAGGCTTCCGTATGTGCTTTCCAATCTAATTTTGTGTCTATCGTAACTCCAAGAAATTTGGTTGTGTCAACTTTATCTATTCTATGATCACAATAGTGCACATTAACATTTGGAATGGTGGCTCTTTGGGCAAAATGCATATTTGTTTTTCCAAGATTTAGCTTCAAATTGTTGTTTTCTAACCATTTTACCATGGATTCTATAGAATGGTTAATGTCAGATTCGTATGTGTCTCTATTTTTACAAGCGATTGTAATAGTACTATCATCGGCAAAAAGTGTCATTGGATGGTCGATACTTTTGGGTAGGTCATTAATGTATAGTATAAAAAACAGTGGGCCTACGACAGTACCTTGTGGTACGCCAAATTTAACTACACGCTCTTCTGATTTATGGACTACTTCATGTTTATTTATTTTATTTATTGCCGAAATGTCTGTAAATTGTCTTCTGTTGCTTAAATAAGATTGAATAAGGCTAGAGACATTACCTCTAATGCCATAGGCTTCTAATTTTTCAATCAGTATGTCGTGACGGACATGGTCGAAGGCCTGTGTCATGTCACAGAAGATGGTACATACAGGTATATTCCCATCTACTTTTGGCATGACATTATGTAAAAAATCATATATCGCCAAATTGATTGTTTTACCATTTCTGAATCCTTTTTGTTCATTGGCTAGTGTATTTTCTTTTTCGAGGTAAGGATACAACTGTTTATATAAATACTTTTCGAATATTTTTGAGATTATACTTATAAGGGATATGGGCCTATAGAATTGCATTAACTCTTTATTTTCCTTTTTAAATAATGGTTTAACAGTTGATATTTTGAGTGCATCCGGAAAAACACCAGTCTCTATGCAAAGATTAATTAAATGGCTGAGATGCGTTGATATTTCTCCAGCTACTGATTTTATAACTTTTGTAGATAGGCCATCGTATCCTACACTATTCGTATTTTTTAATGTTTTTATGATTTTAAACACCTCAATTGGCAGACATGGCGCCAGAAAAAAAGAATCTTTTATTTTTTGAATCATTGACGTAGTATTTTTCCCAGATCCTGCTATAGGGTTTATTTTGTCAACGAAATAAATATTAAATGCCTCAGCAATGTCATTTGGGTCAGTGATAATGTCATTGTTCACACGAATTTTGTCAATGCAGTATTTTGGAATGTTGAATTTTGAATTATTTATTATTTTCCAAGTAGCTTTTGATTTATTATCTGAGGTATTTATAGTGTAGTTATTTTGTGCCTTTTGAGTGAGTTTTACAATTCTTTTAAATATTTTAGAGTAATGAGTAAGTTTTCTTTTATTAGCTTGATTTGGTTTAAGCCTGTATTGCCATAAAAGTTGTCTTTTCTTTTTACTACATAGTTTAATACCACGTGACACCCATTTCGGTTTTCTAATAGTACTAATTCTAATATTCATTCTGGGAAAGCATAATTTATAAAATAATGAAAATATGTCAAAAAAGGATTTATACGCTACATTAGGATCATTGCTTTTGTAAATGTCAGAAAATGATAAATTATTTATGGAATCTTTAAATTTTGTCATATTTTCATTGCAGTAGTCACGTCTTGTAACCTGCCAGTATCGAATGTTAATTTTTTTTTGTACTGGGAACGTCATTAACTGTGCTGTGTGGTCCGATAGAGCAAGTTCTAGAATTTCGACCTTACATGCTTTGCGAAAATTATGAGCAATATTATCAATACAAGTATTACTTTTTAGGCGTGTAGGTTGATTCACTGCTAACTTTAAATTATAGTTGAGTAAAATGCACTCAAACTGAATAGTTTGAAGGTTCCTTTTTAGAATGTCGATATTGAAATCCCCTGCAATGACAATATTTTGATAGCATTTCTTAGTTAGCTCTTTTAGGAGCATTTCTAATTTATCCATACATACATTTAGGTTAGTTAACCTGGGAACTCTATACACACAAGCTAGGACAGTGTCATAGTTAGGTAACTCTATCGCGCAACATTCAAATACTCCAGGTTCTGATAAGTTGGCTATCTTCTTTAATTCGATGAAGTGTTGTCCGTTCTTTACTAAGATGCATGCTCCACCTCTCTTGGTTTCTTTTCTGCAGTAAGACGCCGCTAGTTGATAATTTGGTATAGTTAAATAAGATTCATATCCCGCCATAATGAAGTGTTTTGTTACGCACAATATATCCACACTTAAACCTTTTCCTGATAATTCATTTAAACATACCGTTACCATGTCGGATTTGTTTAGTAACCCAGCAATATTCTGGTGCATAACACAGACATTATTAGACACGAAAAAATTTTGTTAACTTCTCTTTATTTCCGTCCATAGATTTTGCCGTGTCATAGTGCTCAATGTGCAAAAAGTTTTTTTTATCTTGGTCAACTAATTTTTGAGTTACGTTATCTTCATCCTTTTGTGTACATGTACAAGTCATCATGTTTCTTTCTATTGAGTCTGCGTTTGATTGATTGATGTCAAATAAAAGAGCATTTAGATCTTGCAAAATAGTTCGCATGCCAGTGTTATTGAGCTTACCGCTACGTCTATAGAACATTTTGTGATCATAGGACAGGTTCTTGTTAGAATCAAGAAAATAAGCGTGCTCATGAGTCAATATATCATGGTACATTAACCCATTGAAATATTCTACCCTCCCATTAAATATGTTCATATAATTGCCGCATTTGAAAGTCGGTGCGCAGATGATAATATTTGTATGTTTGATTTTATTTACAGATGCTCGTATACTAAATATCAAATTAGTGTAGTCATTTGAGTTGATGTCTTCTTCTCCTATGAATATGATACAGAAATCATTCATTGTAAATGATTCCACTTTAGTTTCTATATTCTGCATCAATTGGTCCATGGTACAGTGTGGCATGAGGTAGTGACATATCTCTGACTTGAGTTGCAGAGTAGTATCTGAGATTGAAAGTATTTTATTTATATTATTATTGCTGAGGATACATATCTTATTGATTTTTGCAGTATTCTGCCCGGGTCTTGCTTCTTTTATTTTTACTGGGCGAGTATCTGGCTCTGCGTTTTGGTACTCACCACTGTTTGTGACACCTTGTGAAGACTGGATTATAGAGGTGACTTTTAATGCTTCGCTGTGTTCCAATGTTTCCGTTTGAGTTTGTTTTACTTTCATAGTCTTACTTGACGCCTTCATTGGTGATACGACTTTATGCTTGACCGGACTACTCGTTATCTTTTTAAATAAACAATTTTTCTTCAATAATGCTTCATTGGTTTGTTTAAGTTTATAATTTTCGGATGATAACAACTCAATTTCTCCGTGAGCACTTTGTAATTGTGTCTCTAGGTCCAGTAACTTATTATTTAGAATTTTTATTTGTTCATCTTCCTCGTTGGACAAGTCGGGCATACTATTTGCCGTACTCTCTAATGTTTGTGAGATAATGTCATTGTCATCGTCAGTTGTTACGGATCGTGTTCGATTGCGACGTAATGTTATATTTTCCAGAAAGTTCATAGTGATAGACAAATTCTCTTTCTGTGTATTATTAAATTAACATCCACTGTTGTTTATTTTTGAGTTTGTGTCTTGTGAGTGGTATAATTCCCAGAAACATTCACAAAAAGACTTGATGTAACTCAGATTCGAACTCGAGACACCTCGGTTCAAAGTGGTGCCCTTATCCGCAACGCCAATTGGTAATTAGAATATGGAGTGAAATTTTTGTTCTTGTTTTTCGGTGAAATTATTAGAAATGTTGGAATACGGTAGATTGTTTTTTTTTTAAATAATGTAACAGCCAAAAATTTTTCTGAACTCACTAAAGAAATCACTTAACTCGAATATTTAATATTGTTTATAGTAACATGGAAATGTTTTATGAACTGCACTGTTTGTTTATTATTATTGTAAAAGTTATAGTAATATTCTTGTTCTATAAGTAAAATAAAACTTTACTAGACTGCACTGTACCTATATAGTTTTTTAGTAATTTATACACTTTTCTTGAGAGTTCCGAGGAGATAATACTGTCACTTGGTATTTGGACTATTATGATAATCTTTAACTGTTTGTTTTGCGATAAACTGTTTATTTACTATTTTTAAGGAATTTATTTACGTGGATCCGATGTTGATCGTGGCACTAGCGCCATCTATCCTTATTATTATAATAGGAGGCGAGCCTATTGCTATAACTGGGCTTAAATTGAGACTCCGGCTGCTACTGAGAAATTCGCAATGGAACATTGCCCGAAACGAGAATCGAACCCAGGACTGCATGCTCAGCAATCGCAATTCCATCAGTCTATAATTAATTCTAAACGGTCACCCATCCAACATTTAACCGCACCAACAGCAGCTTAACTCACAAATCACAATCGATCCATCCGTTCTTTTATTTATTTAATTCGTAATGTTACAATACCCCGCATCCTCCTAATTATGTAACACACAAAAATGTCGCCATTACTACTATTAGCGTTCGCCACATCCGTTTCCGGTAGCAAAATGCCCGCCATATCCGCCATCTTGAATAGGTTTTGTTATATTCAGCCTATTGTGGGGTTATTTCCCGATTTTTGTCCTATATCCGCCTGGGATCGGCTATTATTTGGTGAATTTGACCAATTGTGTGTTTTTAAATAAGTACGTACATTATAATTATTAACGTAGCCCGCGATTTCGTATTGGGTACCTATAAACATTTTGAACCCCCCGCGGGGTAATTGGGTAACACGTTTTGCAATGGCTTTTATTTTGACAATTTATCAACATTCAAAGCGTTATTTACGTTGTCGAGTAGAGGAATTTTACAAACGTTGATGTTGAGGGGTTGAGTTTAAAAAATAAGTTATTAAGAAAAATAAGTTTATACTGGAGTAGATAACGACAACATAACTATACCAAAACGATAACAATACAATAACGAGCACAAAACAGAAATAGTCGGCAGTTGCTGGCACGTCATGACTGTGACAAGAAGCTCAGCATGATGCTGTGCTATGGAGACCCACAGCACAGCGCTGATTTTCAGTGGTCACCCGGTCACCCGGTGGTGGTCAAGTACTTTTTTTAATGCTCCTCTATCCCCATGGTCGTATCAATGGCTTAGGACTTTAGGCAGTGCGTTGTCATTCAAACAGTGAGTCACAACATGATTATATTTGCTTTAGTAAGTTAGATAGTAAGGCTTGATTATAAGTCGGTCAGTAAGTCGCGAAATTATTGTAATTATTTTATTGATAGATTATTTTTTTCCTATAGGTATAAGAATTCGGTTTGTCGAAAACAAAGCGAATCTAAATTAACACACTCATCACACGCCAAACTAACGCCAAATAAATAAGCAATAACAAAACCGAAATCGGTCCACCGATTTCGGAGATAACAACACACAAACAATTACATAATTGGTGCCCCATTAATAAAAAGAGCCCATTCAAAACGAGGATGCAACAAGGCAGACAAACGTAATATCTTTGCCAACGGATAATAAAAAAAAACCGACAATGCGTTCCTTTTTTGAAACGAGCGGAAGTGTCGATTTCGATTATGGCGCGTCCGTCCGTTTGGCGGGAAGACGGTGGCGCGCGCGCTTCCGTTGAATACATCGACTTTTTTATGAAAAAACATTTATTTATTAAACCCTTAATTATTTTATTTATTTGACAGATGTTTAGACTCGCTGTGGGCCGTTACTTGGTATCTTTTATTGATTAGGAATCAAGCAGTGGTAGCAGCTCTGCCCTTGTTTTGTTTTTATTTTTCCAGTAAACTGTTTGGTAATTTTGCGAGACGAACGTTGTAAACAAAGTAAATTATGCATTCATTCAAATCCCTACAGGTTTGTTTTTGATACAACTGTATATGAATGAATGAATTATTAGATCAACAAGATTGATGATCGTAGTGTTCTCTCTAGACATAATCAAAGCCATCTTTTACAAGATTCACAGATGCAGACTAATATAATATAATAATAATAAATGCAAACAACGGCGAATTTCGCCGATGAAACCGAACGCGATCAGCTTAACCAAACCTCGTTTTAGAGCTGTCAAATTCATTCATGTTAAGTATGGAATATTGACATTGACAGCTCTTGAACGCGGTCTATTCTGCTTTTGAATTTCTAAAAGACAGCTCGCAGTGAGCAAGCGTGGTGATCAGTGCTTCTTCCTTAAATCTGAGAAAAGGCCTTTGCCCTGCCATTTTTAGATCTTTGACAGTCGCTACGGGTATAGTCGGAAGTCCGAAACTCTGACAACCAGAATTACTAAGGGCTATCGGTGTTACCCAGTAATTGGGTTGTGTAGGTCAGATAGGCAGTCTCTCCATGTAACATACTGGTATTCAGCTGCATATTGTTTAATTGGAAGCCGCCCCAAAAGCCATTTATTCAAATTAGACTGAAATCAGCACTTTTTGAACGTCAAAATTACATAAGACAGTCCCACAAAACGCCCACTCTTCACCACTTCCTATTGGTTTAGCTGGGAAGAAGAAGTGGCGCAACAAACTCCCCAGCAGTGCAGCTGTCTGTTCAGTTAGAAAAATTTGATTCTAAAATGCTAGGCAGATGAGGAATTACGGGAAACACTCCGACCTAATCATTCGTTATGATGAATGACGTTCAATGAGTCATTGTAACACTGTGTAGTGACTAATCAATGTAGTGATTACGTACTAGTAATGCAAATGTTTGATAAAACAATTGTGTTTTGTTTCTGGTTCAAATAATAGGTGGTCGTCATCTGCGGCGTGTTCAAGGATTAGTCAAGATTAATGCATGGTTTATATAATGGCAGTGACTGGACCCAGTCAGTGGGTTCATGTAGACGAGATCGGCAGTAAGTCAGTATGTCAGGCAGGGGAAGCTACTGGGCCCGAAAATAGACGGGCAGGTTAGTCAACTGGACTGACTTGAGGGCGCGAAGTCATCACTGAACTGGGCTCGAAGGTTGAAAAGATTTTACTATCTTGTATACGAGGATCTTTTAGTATTAGTATTTATATTTAGTATTTATATAAAGAATTATAATCATAAAAATCATCATACAACTCTCTAAGTTCACCGAGTTCGTTACCCTGTCGAATGACAATTTCATGAAACCATGATGACATTAGAGGTCCATTCTACCTAGAGTTGTGTTGATGATTTTAATTATTTCTGCAAAAACATATTTGGTACAGTCGCGAATCATGTATAGATAAACATAAAATATAACCTGATACTGACCTGCAAAAACGTAAGAAAATTTTAATTTCGCGGGCTACCTTGACGCTTTCGCCTTAAATTATTATACTAAACCTTACATCACTTCGTTACCCTAATGGCGTAACACTTTCAATCACTATTCCTAGAATTCCTATGTCAGAAGAATATTCCTAATCCATTGCTTCATAGGTTTGAACATTTTGTCAGCTCAGCAACGTAAATAACGCAATGAACTTTGCTGAACTGTCAACATGAAAGTCATTGCGATCGATTACCATTGTATGTGTGTTAATTACCTCACTGTATTCCCTGAAGAAGTAGCCAATTAGCCAGAAAACGGTGTAAGATACCTAGTACACCTATACTTCGCCCGTTATGCTATAAGTTCTATGTCCAAAGGTTTGTTAAAATCGAATTTAAATCACAAGTTTCAAAGCGAAAGCCATCTTACAAAACCAAAGGATAATAATATGAACTGCCTACCTACACGACAACACAACATCCTCAGTATCGGAAGCAGAGTATCAGCTGGTTTTGTCAGCTGTCAGTAGGATTGGGTTTCTGTATTATACTACACATAGCTCGCACGTGTTGTACAGCTTAAACTGTTTTAAATTATAATTTTACGGTTTGTGTTAGTTTTGGGTTAATTTCCGGTTTTTAGGAGAATTGGCTTGGGAAAATATGTTTGACATAAGAAATAAGACTGAAAAGGGAGATTTTACTATAAAACAATCTTTGTAATCCCTTTATTTGACGAAAACAATGCTCAACCCTGCCGGGTAAAAAAACCCTACCTTTAGGCACGGGGCATCTATGCACGGGGCAGATCCACGATCTAAAAAATAGGAAGGTTGGATTGATTGATTGTTATTTTTTATTACCTATTTAAATGCCCAGAAAATCAATTATTTTTGGCAGACGAATGTTAAAAAAATGGCGGATGAAATCATATCCTCCACTAACAATCCCTTGTCAAATTAAAATATCTACAGGAAATATACCTTCCCATCCGTTACGCCACGCTGTTTATAAAACAGAACTATCATTATGTATTCTACTTTCTAATCTGCCATCTTACCAAAATGGCTGCAATTTCGAGTAATTACCCCATTGTTGCTTCGTCTTCCCGCTATTATTTCGCTTTCCCGCGCTTTCCGACTTCCTGTGTGAATATTTGTGTCAAAAACAATGGCGGGAATAGTTTTTTTTTTACGTGAATAATGAGGCAAAGGTAATGTGTGTGTCTGGGTATTTGTTTTTTCTTGTTGTTAGTGTCGTGAGACATATTCATTGTACGAGTTCATCCATGTGATTTTCGAATTCAAAATGAGGTTTTAACTAAAACCTCTTTTTTTAACTTCTGAACTAAGCGGGCAAACTTCGATAAAATCGTGAACATAACAAGAATGGGAACTATCGTTAACTTTATGCATTCAATCGCTAGTTTTATGAGGGAAATGAGTAATTAAGCCATAATAATAGTAAGTGCTTGCCCAGAAGTGAACACGTGAATGGCGCGACCAAGAATGTGTTACGTAGCGCATTGTGCGAAAAGCGTGAACGCGTTCAATTATGAAAGTTGGAATGGAAAAGTCTTTTGAATGTGTAATTTTGGGTCGGTATTGATTCTTTGGTTAAGGCGGTAGATAGACCACCGGCTTGATAAAGAGATAATTAAATTAAATTAAATTCATTTATTTTCACACTAACAAAGTCATAAAACTATGTTAGTATCGCATCATTCATAAAATTGAAATAAAAAATCACTTATGTCAAAAATCATAGTGTCATCTTGTCACATGAAGATGGATGAATCTCCCTAGCACTGCAGACTCTGGCGTTACAGAGATCATCCTTAGGCTGCCTGTCCACTGGAGCGGCGAAGCGAGAAGAGGAGCGGAACTGTGCCAATATAAACCAATAGAATATAAGGCAGCCTTAGGATTCCGTTGGCGCTCCCCCATACATACGTACCATACTGAATTTCGTAAGACTCAGTATAAATAATCTAGAAAAACAGCTAATTACCTAGGTAATTTCCATGAGAACCTCAAGAAAACAATGCATGTGAATTATTCAATTCTTTTGTCTGATCACACTAGGAGCCGAACCTACATTTTTATCTACCAGCAATATGACATGTCAATTATGAATTTTCGCGAAGATAATAGGGATCGGTTTTAGGATAATCATAATAATTTGAGGGGTTATAAACCATTTAGTTTTTCAAAAGTATTGTTTTGGAGGTTGGTCAAGTGGTTGCAAGCGCCACTGTTGAGCAAGGATCCTAGGTCGAGTAGTGTTATTGGGTTTTTCCATCAGGAATTTTTCAATAGCAGCCCGGAGTCTGGATTTGTGCCCGGTTGATGGCAATAGGCCTATTACATGGGACTTAAACATATCTGGCGAATAGTGTGTCAGATGATCACGATGATGACGAGTTAAGTTTCTGCCAACCCACGATAAAAAGATGGCGTGATCAATATTCATCGCTTTGCGACATATTCACAGCTCCTGAGAAACATTTTTGCAACACTTTTCGAGGTTAACTTAAGAAATAATAATTTAATTAGAATTGCGATTCGTCTTAAGAAACGTTTACAAAGAATTGAAGAAATAATTGACTGGCATAGATAGGATTTTTTCCGCGCACTTTATTTTCAACGCACTGCTAAGAGCCGAGAGTTGAAAATCCAACAGAGCGTTTTCTTGACGTGCTGGGATGCGCTCTGTTGGATT
Organism: Agrochola macilenta; assembly: GCA_916701695.1. Taxonomy (NCBI): domain Eukaryota; kingdom Metazoa; phylum Arthropoda; class Insecta; order Lepidoptera; family Noctuidae; genus Agrochola; species Agrochola macilenta. The sequence goes on from OU753579.1 coordinate 487,099, forward strand.
CTCAATGCTCGGCTCAAAACCGAAAGTAGAAAATCCAGTGCGCAAAAAATATTGCTCGTGCGAACCTGGGCTGATTGACCGGCATAGATTCTGAATCGGTCAACTGTCACTGTCATTGACACATCTTAGCAGGTTTTTATTGCGGTAATCGATTTAGCAAAATGTTACGCTCTAAATACCTATTGTAAAAGTTTTTATCTGATTGAAAATGTAGTTTTTTTTAAAGACTTCGAATGCTGAAAGCTGTGCTGCTGGGGAGTTTGTTACACCACTTCTTCGTTCCAGCTAAAGCACTAGGAAGTGGTGAAGGGCGGGCGTTTTGGGGGACTGTCTTAAGTAATTTTGACGTTCAAAAAGTACTGATTCTCAGTCTACTTTGAATGACTTGATTTTATTTATTGGAAATGTAGTGATAAAAGAATTTATTTAATTTAATTTATAAATTCTTAGTTGTTGGGGCAAAGGTACGGTAAAGGTAAGGTACATAGTCTACTTTATTGCGTAATACTTGTTTGTGAAGTTCGGTTTTTAAAAGTACGATTTTTATTCCTTTTGTGAATTGATTTATGAATTGGTTTGATTTAAATTACAATTATTTGTTCAGTATAATTTTTACTTAATTATTTTACAGTAAGTACCCAAATATATATTTTTTAAATAGGTAAGTACTAAGACTGTAAAATATTAAAAATCTTTTTTTAAATTAGGTATTAATATTTAAGTAGGTACTTACCGACTTTAAAAAAAAGTTACGTAGGTAACGTAAGTACCTCAACGTTTTATCCTGAATTTATCGTTTTGTCCTGAAGATAAAATAAAAAATTCAAAAGTATTCATTTAAATACGGTTTTCAATTTTTTTGGCAAAATTATTTTAATACTTTAAAATAATTAACGTATTTTCGAAAAATAATAAAGTAAATACTTAAATATCATCCAACTTACCACAGACGCGTTAACAAAATAGCGGAAGCAATCCTTTTTTCACAGAAAATTGTTTTAATCACAAAATCACCACTATCAATACAGTTTGACACATAAATTCCAACACAATAAATCGTCAATAAAAATATCGTAAATGTTTACGGTTTTTTTCTACAAACACCACTGCACGCGACCAGCGTCGAACATTGAATGATATTCAGTCGGTCGCTCGGTCGGTCGTTCCTCAACCTTTGAATGAATGCAGATGTCTGACGCAAACATGAGATCACAGACGGTCTTTCGTTCAATTACATTCAGACGATTGTAAACTCTTGTTGATCGATATAAGGTTAGATTTTCATTGGGACTAATGTGCATTTATAACGTTTCTGATTCTCAGTAATATTTGCAAGTATGCGCCACTGCTGCTGGAAACAAAACTCTTTCTCGCTCTCGCTTAGTTTTACAGATATTAGCGTGAAAGAGATAAAAGGTTATGCTTTTAAAAATCGATAATGAATTTCTCGCATCCTGCCTGTCAGCATGTGCCTCTGAAACTAATCGTTTCCGCATAATTGACGTATTCGATAACAGCTTAACTCCACAGCAATTCTACCAGATAAAACACTCTATTAATTTACCGTAAGGTTGATATTTGCTGGTGGTTTTTATGCAAAATACTTTTAAAATTATTAAGTTAACATAATTAGGGACGCGCGTTTCCGACGCGGACGCTATTTTCGGTTTCCCGCGCAAATAATGTTTCGTTGAATACCGGATGGCGGCCGCAATTTGGAACGACCTTTTTTCATGATACTTTATGCTAATTATGTAGTCTTTTTTCATAGAGCCTTCATTAGGAATGATTACATACTTAGCCAGACGGTGTTTTTTTTTTTTAAAAAATGGTACAGTGTGATGATTTTAAGAGAGTATTTTAATGAAATGACTACTAATGTACAGGTTCAAATAGCTAGCGAAAGTCCGCAGACGTAATCGATATCTCAACAAGCACACTCTCATTTCGCCAGTTTGTTCTTCTAACTGAACAGACAGCTGTGCTGCTGGGGATTTTGTTGCGCCACTTCTTCTTCCCAGCTAATGCACTAGGAAGTGGTGAAGGGTGGGCGTTTTGGGGGACTGTCTTATGTAATTTTGACGTTCGAAAAGTGCTGATTCTCAGCCTAGTTTGAATAAATGACTTTTGAATTTTGACGCAGATTTATTCCCGATACAGGAATAAATCCAGACTCCGGGCTACTACTGAGAAATCCCAGATAAAAATCCCATTAATACTTTGTCGGACCTGAGAATTTAACCTCCCTCATACACCATGCTCAGCAGTAGCACTAGCTAGACCAACGATCATGAAAAAACTCGCCCTATCATCATTTCAGCCGAAAGACGTCCACTACTAAAGACGTCCACTACTAAAGACGTCCACTACTAAAGACGTCCACTACTAAAGACATCCACTACTAAAGACGTCCACTACTAAAGACGTCCACTACTAAAGACGTCCACTACTAAAGACGTCCACTACTAAAGACGTCCACTACTAAAGACGTCCACTACTAAAGACGTCCACTACTAAAGACGTCCACTACTAAAGACGTCCACTACTAAAGACGTCCACTACTAAAGACGTCCACTACTAAAGACGTCCACTACTAAAGACGTCCACTACTAAAGCCGCGCACTTCGACTGGTTCTATGCTTCTCGCATCCAGCGGATCCCTGCGGCCTTCACTCGGCCTATGATGATATTTTATTATGAATATAGCAAGGCTCATCCCACTGCCGGGACCTAGGCCTCCTTTTTCTCAAAATGAGTTCGCCGTAAAGCCGTTTGGAGGACTTCACATGTCTTCAAATTTATGGTTCTAGGATATGCCAGGTTCCTCACAATGATTTCCTTGACAATTTGCAGTCAGACTTAGTCACACTTCTTTTAAATACTCGTTCAACCTCAATCCTTATTTATTCTGTGCTCAAGCGTAACCAAACTCGTGTCGATCCACAATATGTCGTAGACACCTGTCTTTTAATTGAAAAAAATGTACACCTTGTGACACACACATAGGTACACAGACACACCTTAGCCAAGCGATCGAGTTACAAACACAAGATGTTTTAGACAACGGCACTTTCTATGGACTTTTGCACGTAGAAATGTTATGTTACGGTAAATTGAAAGCGAAATAAAATGCAGTTATTGATAAACTTTCCGTTTAGATTACCATTTCTCAAGATATTCTACTCTTGTAAGGCATGCGGTAGTCTACGGTATGATGCATACCCTTGCAGCTGATAGGTAGACAGTGTGGCAGGGAGTTCGAACTAGGGATGAGTGAGTATGCACGAAGCCATGATTTGAGGAGCTAGGGTCAAGGCTAAGTTACACCTTGTCGGAATTTGAACTTTCATGGAAATGCTTTAATTTATTTAATTAGAATAGCTTGGGAAGTACCTACTTAGTTGGTAGTTTTTAAGTCTTGAGCGAATAGGTTACCTATTTGCAGACAAGCGACCGTGCACCAGCACCATAGTGCGGATGTGGAGCTGTGTCACAAACTACTCTCCACCTCCTATCCTGCCCTCTGAGATGCCACTGATAACGTCGTGACCGTGGACGAGGCTAAGTTTTGGGCCAACAAGAATAACTATCGTTCCAGCGACCCGAAGAGGAAGACCATTGATTGTTGACCTCTTCATCATCGTTTTCCATTAAGTGAAATAGTAGTCAGAGACAAGCATGTCAAAAACATTTAAATAAGAATACATAGGTTTGTAGCTATTGCTCTAGTGTTTGTAGCTATTGCTAAAACGGTCGTTGTTGCGACCATTTTTATAAAACTGGAACTTAGCAAAATGGAAAAACCTCACGTACAAAAACATTTGAATACTAACACAGAAGAACTCAATTTGTCACACAACCCATTTCTCAAAAGCATCTAAATAAAAATAATTTAAACAAAAACAAGGAAGGAAGACCTCGTCCCTCAGGAAACTATAAAAAATCCTTTTATAACGCTTATTATATAACAAAAGTCTTAACAAATATGGCCCAGCATTGTTTACAGTGGACATCCGTCTCTCAAACGGTTTCCGGACAGACAGACAGACGATCTTATAATAAAATGGTTTAACTTTTATAGTGGTGGCGGCGTCCGTTCGTCTGTTAAAGATGTTTTCATTTTTTTTTACGATTTTTTTTGTGAGGACGAGTTTTTATGGTTATTATTTGACTTTAAATAACGTTATATTGTTTTGGAATTAGAAAGGTGTTTCATAGATTATGCTGGGTGTTTTATGTTTCCTCGATTCCACAGTAAGTATTACAAACAATAGACTTTCAGTTGGGTAACGTAAATATCGAAAGAAAACAATCAATCTGCCTAGCCTTTTCCCAACTATGTTGGGGTCGGCTTCCAGTCTAACCGGATGCAGCTGAATACCAGTATTTTAAATATATATAAATATATATAATATAAATTTCGAAAGAAAACAAAAACTAAAAATCACACCTCTACTTTTTTATTAATCTACATAGGTACGAGGGCTACACAGAAAGTTCTTAGAAAATCAAAAACTGAACAAACTAGCAAGTTATTAGTTTTATTATATCTTTTCAAAATAGTGTCCATTTACATCACTACATCGCTGCATCCGATGGAACCACTAAGAAAAACACTTTGCCCACTCGTTCTTAGGGGTCTCTTCGACGGCATTTTGAAACGCAGCCACTGCTTCCTCGGCGTCCATAAAACGTTTTCCTCGAAGTTTTTCTTTTATTTCAGAAAATAAATAAAAATCGCGAGGTCGGGGCTATAGAGCGGGTGACCCAGTTATTCCACGTCTGACGTCGTAGGTAGTCGATTGTTTACATGGCGGTGTGCGACGAGGCGTTGTCGTGGTGAAGGAGGATCCTACTGCGAGGTCGTTTCTCCCGAACTTTTTCCAAGACAAGTGGCAAACAATTGTTAGTGTACCACTCTGCAGTAACTGTTTTCCGATTGTTGCGTAATGACCTGTCCTTCCGAAGAACGAGGCCACCATCTTTTTTCCCACGCTTCGACCTCTCTTCACTTTAGTTGGCAACTCCTCGGAAGGAAACACCCAGACAGCAGACTGTCTCTTAGTTTCAAGATCATAACAATAAATCCAGCTTTCGTCATCCGTAAGTATGTCGAACACAGCATTTGAGTCACCTCCGTTAAATCTTTGAACGACTTCACTACACCAATCAACACGACGGAGTTCTCTGTCAAATTATGAGGTATCCATCGGGCACAAAGCTTCCTGACCGCTAAATGTTCATGGAGGATTTTGTGCACTTGACTCATACCGATGCCTAAGCAAAAAAAAAATGAAAAGCGATGAAAAGTCACTCTTTTGTCAGTCTCTATCATACGCCGCACAACACTAATGTTATCTTCAGTCGTCGCCGTAGAAGGCCGTCCCTCACGCAGATCATCGATGAGACTAGTGCGACCACGTTTAAACTCATTAAACCTGTTGTAAACAGTGGCACGACATGGGGCTTCATCGTGAAAGGCCAATCGAAGTCTATCATAACTTTCTTGTTGACTTAAATGACATCGAAAGTCATAAAAAATCATTGCACGAAAATTTTCTCGCTTTAAATTCATGCTGACGTGACACAGACAATTTTCAATTTGCCGCCAAATCGTAAACAAATACCAAATGAATAAAATACATACACAATAATATTGGCAAAGAGTTCCATTTTCAAAATTTGAACTTATTTTTTTATTATATCGTTTACAAGTGGCCACTTCTGAAAACTTTCAGTGTCACCCTCGTATAAAGTCTCTAAAATGGTAATATTTTCGTCACTTAGGCCAGCTGGTTCTGAATTCATTATATATGTGTATTAGTTAGATACTTTTGACATTTGACAACGACATGGTGACACTATCCCAATCTTTCCCTCGCTAGCTTCAAATAAATGCTGCTGAACATAAGAATTTCAATTACAAGACTTTCTCAGTTTCAGTCTCAGTTTCCCAGTATTTAAAGAAAAACAAGGATGTTACAATAAAAAAATATTTTCATCTACGTGTCTTTAAACAAAATAAAGTTACCTTAATTGCCACAAAGAATACTACCGTCCCTTGTTAGTGAGAAAACGTGATCTCAAACAAATTAACTGAAAAAAAAAACCTCTATACCTGTTGATTCATCTTGAAATACAGGGTGCATCTAAGGGCGCTCTCAACCGAGAACATTAGCATGTAATGTATCAATCCAAGATTCCACTGGAACGGCTAGGGCTTTGCAAGTAGACTGCACAGGCCATCAATTGCTAGGTAGTAAAGAGATAATTAAAACCAGCAGAACATATAATTAAGTTTAACATACATTACAAGCCTATGCCCTCGGTGAGGGAGCACCTTTAGAGACATCAGCGCGCCAACCGTTACCGTGATTGAATACAGCACATGATTCTAGAGTAGCTATTTCATACAAAAGTGCGATACCTACACGATTAAAACGTATGGAACAGCAGAATTATTTTTAATAACCGACGAATAATTTAATCTTCAACCAAGGTAACCGACATACCCCGAAGAAGGGCCAGATAATTTGAGTAGTTCTAAAAATTTACACCAGCTGCCGCGTCAGTCAATATAGACCTGTCAAAACTTTGTTTTCATAAATAATATAATTACGAGAATCGTTGCCATTGCCAAACTTAAGATGGCCGCTGCGGCCGAAGGGTTCTGGAGTAGCGACCGCATACTGGAAGGCGTAGCGTTGGAACGCCTCTCACAAGGTGGACCGACGACCTGGAGACCGCAGGAATTCGTTGAATGCAAGAAGCACAGAACCAGTCGAAGTGGCGATGCTTCGGGAGCCCTATTTCCAGCATTGGACGTCTTTCGGCTGAAATGATGATGATGATGATGAATTTCAACTTTGATGGGCTTCGACCTGGGTATTTTATGCAAGTGAATTTTAGAAGATTATAATGTCATGCAAATAAACCAGGCAGACTAAGTAGTACCTACTCATCTACTGAATTCATCATGGTATTAGTTCATATCCTTTACACCCTGTATTTGAACCCAGTCCTAAATAAACAGAAAATGTACGAAAATTACGTGCCATAACAATGGCTACTACTACTACCTTATTTTTACTATAATATTAGACAATATAACTCGGCCTTTGTCCAATCGGACGTCCGGACAGGATGTCGTCCACAAACAACTATACCGGTTTTTTTTTTCGATATAATTCGGTTTTAGACCTCACGTGTGAGTGAATGATTTGTAGTCTGTGGCGCGGCAGGCGAATTGAAAGATGTTGATTATAGTTATGTTTGTTTTGTGATGGCTTGTTCCGGTTTGGGGTAGGTAGAGGTCTGTGTTGGTTTGGTCACGTAACGAAGTAATAAATTATTAGTAAGTATGGCTTTTTTAGGATTCCGTAGCCAGTTTTTGACAGGCCTACACCAAAGATTTCAATCGTAGATTCGCCTGCCGCGTTAAAAGATGGTCGCGTTTCTGTTTCGTTTTGACACCTCTGACACACAATATGGCAGACGCGTTGACTTGATTGTCATGGAAACGCCATTATTATAGTGCGAGGTCACTCTTCTCAGTGTGGACACTTTCGCGCGACGTAGTACGGTGAGGGCACATCTGCGATTTAAATCTTTGGCCTACACTGTCCGCCCATACCTACCTATTAAGACGATTTATTTGAAAATATTGTAAATCCCAATTATTTTTAAAAGAGTAACTGTGGAGTTTCTTGCCGGCTCTTCTCCATAGGAAACGAACAATTGGCACCGTGCACCTAGCTTCTGACGTTTCATAACTGCCCATGTAGGTTTATGTGAAATAAAATATTTTGATTTTGAATGGCAAATATGGAGCCCTTATAATTTCGTCATGTCAGTCTGTTCCCTGTCCATCTGCCCGGATGCCACACTATAGGTATCGATGAAAATTGGAAAGGAGTTATTTTTATTTTGTGATGGCTTGTTCCGGTTTGAGGTAGCTAAAGGTCTAGTGGTTGTTGGAGTGGTCACGAATGTCCCGATGTCATAAATATTGCTACGCCGTTTTTAGTGTTTCGTACCCGAAAGGTGCCAAACGGAACCCTATTACTAAGCCTCCGTTGTCCGCGAAGCAGTAATGCTCGCGAAGGAGGAGGCGGAGCGCGCGAGGGAAATGCAAGATGCGCGCCCTCGCGCCCCTAGTCGCCGCAGGAGACGCCCCGGGCGTCGGGAGTCGCGAGCCGACTTCCGGCCACCGTAGGCGCGGGCTTGCGGACGGTGGGCAATGGGTAGCTCGCCGTCCGATTAGGACCAGGCCCGGGTCGACGGCGCGTTGTGTTCCACGCGCGCCTCAAAGAGATGTCAGCACCAACAGACGGGGTCCGTAAGGGCCAATGCCTGCCAGGGTTGCGAGTTTGTCCGAAAGGGATATCGCGGCCCCGGCACACAGGCAACGGAAGGAACACGGGTGGGTTTTAGTCAGTAAAAGTCTGACACTCCCTCTCGCTCCGCCCAGAGCGGGAGGAGTCATTTGATGATTTCCCACCCAAAAAAAAAAAAAAAAAAAAACGTGCCAAACGGAAGCCTACTAAGCCTCCGTTGTCCGTCCGTCCGTCTGTCTGTAAGCGGGCTGTATCTCATGAACCATAATAAGTAGACAGTTGAAATGTTCACAGACTTTTTTTTTGCGTTTTGCGCTAAATATTGTACGGTGGTCGCGTGCGCGTCCGACTCGCACATGGCCAGTTTTATTTTACTTAAATATCTTGAGTTAGGAAAACAGTTAAGTTGTAGCTACCGTAGTTTGTCCAGCTGTACAGCAGACCGCATTTCCGTGGTAACATTTTGACGTAAGCTGGCCTAGTCTCGTAAAGAGTTTCAATATTCTATTGAAACTCTTTACGAGACAAGGCCAGCTAAGTGCGAGTCTGGTTATACAGATTTTTTATTTGCTAGACTAAAATTACTTTTTGTCGACATAAAAATAAATAATCTAGTTACCGAGTGACTATGCTGTGGTCTCACCAAAGACCACAGAATCATTCTCTGCAAGAGGACCTCCACTGTTGTCGTGTTGTCTCAACAATAAAAAAAAAAGATCGATTGCCGCTGTAATTTTGGTCTAGTCTAGCAAAATAAAAATCTGAGTTTAGTTCTCTGATAGCATTATGTAGTATTGTATTATATGTCATTATAAGTTAAGTACCTGCATGACGTGCTTATCACGCCTGTCATTATCATCCAGATAAATGATGTGCTTCCTGTTTGCTGTTAAAACAGCTGAACATCAACAACGCAAATTGCATTTAGTAAGAATTGAAAATCTGACTGGTTAGATCTTAAGCTACATTATGTACAATTTAGACATAGCACAGAAATTTTTAATTTAACATAAACACTCGATCTCTAGAAATATAGTAGTAAAAAAAACAGTAAAAAAGGCCAAGTGCGAGTCGTATTTGCACACGAAGGGTTCCGTTTAATTATTAACTTTATTTAATTTTTATTATTTGTTGTTATAGCAGCAATAGAAATAGGTACACAATTTGTGGAAATTTAACTGTCTACCTATTACGCACGTGAGCGCAGGGCGTTGGCTGTCCGCTGCAATATGTATGTTGGCACGCAGATTTGCGGATTGCACGACTGAAGTAAAGGCTACACTATTTACAGCGTACTGTCAGTCGTTCTATACATGCAGTCTGTGGGTCAACTACACGCAGAGGGCATACAGCGCCCTGCGCGTTCAATACAATAATGCGTTCAGGGTGTTGATGGGGTTGCCGCGCTGCTGCAGTGCTTCCGGCATGTTTGCAGAGGCAAGAATTGATGGCTTTCACGCCATCATGCGCAAGCGTTGCGCTTCCATTATGCGCAGGGTACGCGCCAGCCCCAACAGCATCCTGAAAACTATATCCGATAGGTGGGACAGCCCCATACTGGGACATTGGATACGCCTACATGCCACTGTGGCGTATTAATTAAGTTTGTGTTGTTTTGCTGGTAGATGTAAGTACTAACACTAGTTTTTAAGTCGAGTGTATACTAACCAAATGGACTAGTTATGGGTCTGAAATAAAAGATTATTATTATTATTATTATTTCTTTATTACATTTTTATACATACAAATTACATTTTTAAATATTTTTATGAAAAAGAAAAAAAAAAAAAAACATTTAAAAATATAAAAAGTAGTGGTCCATCGGCATCAGGAACAGGGTCCAAGGTGCCGGTGGTCAGGGCTCTAGAGAGAGGAACCTCCTCACGATGCGTGCCGTGTCTAGGAGTACTGCTTTCTGAATCAAGCCCTTGACCCAGCCGCGCAATGAGAGCCTCCTGAGGTGTTGGTCGAGGCTCTCCGCTATTAGGCCATTAACTGTTACGATTATCGGTACAATGATTGCAGAGTCCACGTCCCACATGTCGACAACCTCGTGTGCTAAGTCGAGATACTTGATTTTTTTATCTTTCTCAGCTTTCACGAGATTCTCGTCATGAGGGACAGCGATATCAACAATCATTGCACGGCGCTCTCCTCGATCTATCACCACAATATCAGGCTTATTGGCTACAATAGTCCTGTCAGTGATGATAGATCGATCCCAATACAATGTGGCATGACCATTCTCGAGAACTGGGTCGGGCACATACCTGTAGTATGGTACTTCTGACTCAACAAGGTTGTATTGCAAGGCAAGTTGCTGGTGGATAATCCTAGCCACTAGATTGTGTCTATGCAAGTACTCGCCGTTAGCAAGACGAGAACAACCGGAAACAATATGTCTGATTGATTCACCGGGACGGTGGCATGCCCGACAGATGTCAACCGTACCGTCCTTGACAATGTATTTCCGGTAATTATTCGTCATGATAACTTCATCCATAATCGCACAGACAAAACCTTCGGTTTCCCCGATACAGATGCCAAAAAGTCTACATCAGGCCCATGGAGGGCCCGGAAAAACCGTCCGTGAAGCTCTTTGCCTTGCCAGACTTCCTTACGATCGTTAGTATCAAGTACTGCAGGTTTGCGCCAGTTCTCTTTCGCCAAGGAGAGTGGGGTGAGGCCCTTGTCCACTGCGACCACATCTCGGTGCATCCCCACGTCAGTTTGAAGGAAATATTCCCTGAGACTGCAAATCTCGCGGTTGTGGAGGGTTTTAGCATTTAAGAAACCTCGACCCCCACACTTCCGCGGGATGTACAGTCTCATCACTGATGATCGTGGGTGATGCATCCGATAAGCTGTCAACAATGTACGGACCTTCCTATCCAGAGCGTCAAGTTCCGTCTGAGTCCATTTGAGTATGCCGAAGGAATACATCAAAACCGGCATGACCCAACCGTTGAAGGCGCGCACCTTGTTTCCGCCTGATAAAAGACTATTTAACACTTTATTCAGGCGGCCAAAGAAACGCTCCCTCAACGATTGTTTCATGTCGGTAACCTTGATGCCTAATGCTTCCGACATACCCAAATACTTGTAGGTTTCGGTTGAGGAGAGAGATCTAAGGTGTATGGAATCCGAGAGTTGGGTTCCTACGGATTCCATAATCCCCCCTCGCTTTACATGCATAACTGCACATTTGTCCACACCAAATTCCATCCTGATGGCGCTACTGAACGTTTCTGTTACCTTCAGTAGCTCCATCAGTCGCAAATTGTTGGGGGCAAAGAGTTTCAGGTCATCCATGTAAAGGAGGTGAGATATAACCTGACCACCTCTTGTCAACCGATAGCCTAGACCTGAATTCTCTAGCAGTGTGCTTAGAGGATTCAAGGCTAAGCAGAACCAAAGCGGACTCAAACTATCGCCCTGGAATATTCCCCGCTCAATCTTAATCTTAATCTCTTATTATTATTATTATTACGGTTCATGAGATAAAATCCGCTGACAGACAGACGAACGGACAGACGGACGGACAGCAGAGGCTTATAATAGGGTTCCGATTGGCACCCTTCAGGTACGGAACTCTAAAAGTTATTATATATTAGGTAAGTATCTAATTTTACGGATTTTTACAATAGACTCCAACATTATTAAAAGAAGAAAACTGCTACTTTATATTGCGACTACATATAGTACCTACTCTGTTTCTAACTAGCGTTAACATCGTAAAATCACTTCCGGTTTCGAAAAAAAGGCATAATAACCATGATCATTGCCGACACACGTTCAATAAAAAAAAGAAGAATGTCATAACGGAAACGGCGGGAAAGTATAGAATTACAGATGAAAAAATCTTTTATTGTCGCGACAATAAGCCCTAAATAGGATCTTATTTTCGTCACAAATCTTGCGTAAAGCCGGATTTGGGTACAACAGCTTATTTTCGGAGTTATAAATGAGAAATTGCACGCATCCGTTTGAGGTCGGCTGTCAAAGTTTGACAGGTTGTCGGTCGTGCAAAAAATGTGGGTGTCGTCAACATTTTATGTCAGTCAGTACTTAGGTATACATACGTATACGTAGCGTATTGAATGAAGCTAAAAAATGGATTCATTATGTATGTGATCGTCATCATACTCACCATCATATAACCACCTGAAAATGTTGACTTCCTGGCCCTAGGACTAGGGTGTCTCAATTTTCATTCACTTAAATCGTTCAATCGGGAGTTTTTTTAATACTAACAGATACTGCAGATAGCAGGCCATTTGAGGGAGCTGCCCCTGCACGTTTTTATCGCCTTTTACTACACTTACAGGATATAAGTATTATGAACAATATTGCGTCTTCCTGCATTACTCATCTGTTAAAGTAATCAGTAATGCATTAAATCATGTTCAAAGCGCACCATAATTTGATAAAAGTCATTAAAATATGTTAGTCCCCTATTCCAAACCACATGCATAATGAATTCATCTCTACATTACAAAAATAATAGATATCAACAAAAGGTTACACACCCCTGAACATCCTCTTTTTTTCGACGCAGGAGGCACAGGCGTGTGGCGTGCAGCCTACACGTGGCGGCCATTTATAAAACAACCTTTTTTTGTCTGTGCACTTCGAATCTTCCGCCTCCATGCATTTTACGTCTTAACGCTTTCAAAATAAAGTATTTTCCATTAAATCTTTGGTCTAACACTAATGACATGTTTTGTAACGATGCCAGATTAACTTAAATATTTATGGAGTTCAAAGTTATTTGTTATTTCCTGCCTTTCATTTTGTCTAATACATGAAGTAGATATTCTAATAAACATAAGCTACAAAGGGATAAGTATCGTGTTCAAAATTCAAAAGTCATCTAATCAAACTAGGCTGAGAATCAGCACTTTTCGAACGTCAAAATTACATAAGATAGTCCCCCAAAACGCCCACCCTTCACCACTTCCTAGTGCATTAGCTGGGAAGAAGAAGTGGCGCAACAAACTCTCCAACAGCACAGCTGTCTATTCAGTAACCAAGTAACTATGGTTTGTGGAGGTTAGATAGGCAGTCTCTCCACGTAAAATACTGGTAATCAGCTGCATTTGGTTAGACTGGAAGCCGATCCCAACATAGTTGGGAAAAGGCTAGCTAACTAGATGATGATGAGACCGTAGTCTGGATTTGTGCCCGATTAATGGCAATAGGTTCGCCCTTTGATGCCTACATGGGACTCAACAGGTGAAATGTTTCTACACCACCAATTCAAGCGTGATGTTGTGTTATATGTGTTATTTCCTGCTTTTCGAATCTTCAAAAATAAGGTATTTTAGTACCTAAGCCTGCAGTCATACCAAGGGTTAACGTGTTACGCAGTAATTGGGTTGCGGAGCTCAGATACGCAGTCGCTCCACGTAAAATACTGGTATTCAGCTGCATCCGGTTAAACTGAAAGCCGACTCCAAAATAGTTGGGTAACGGCAGATAATGAAGAGCCAGCGGGCTCTTCAGTCCTTCGTCTGGAATGGATTTGTGCCCGGTTGATGGAAATAGGCTGACCCGCTCGCCCCTTAGATATCTTCTTTTCGTGTGGTTAGTGAGTAACCTGGTGTTAGAGTTTTTAAGCCACCCATGGGCGTCTGACTTGGCATCACATGCCGTCGAGAAATATCTCTAAGGCATGCCAGTTTCCTCACGATGTTTTCCTTCACCGTTTCTGAAGCAAGTGATTATTATACAATACGCACGAATCTGATAAGAAGTGAGAGCCTTGGGTTCGAACTCGAGACCTATGACTGGGCAGTCTGACGGTCACACCACAAGGCTATCTCTGCTGCCCCTTCGATGGAACTTAATCATACCTGGCGAAATATGTGTTCCTTACATCTCTGCCTAACCCTTCGGGGATTACCCTGGGTTCGATTCCCCGGTCGGGCAGTGTTATTGGTTTTTACTATCTGGAATGTGTCAGTAGCAGCTTGGAGTCTGGACTTGTGCCCAGTTGATGGCAATAGGCTCGCCCCCTATTACATTGAAATATACAGGGTGTCAGCATCGACGCGAAAACTGATTGATGGATTCAGTACATGATTCTGAACCCCCCCTGCGTTGAAATTTTTCGTCGGTTATTACAAAAAAAATCTGCTGTTTCATAGAAAAGTGCTAGACCTACGCGGTCAAAATGTATGGGACAGCTGTTTTTTTTTTAAATAACCGACGACGCAGGGCGGTTCAGAATCATGTATTACTGAATCCATGGCAACCGGCTTCGCGTCGATGTCCCTGCCACCCTGTATTTTGCAATTTATATTTAAGTACCTATTATGTATAAATTACATCTGTCCATCTCATCGAGAAATACAAGGTGTTAGACTATGTAATTTTATTTGTTATTTCCTGCTTTTCGTATTGTCAAAATAATGTGTTATTTCCGCTTTTTTATTTGATTGAAATCTTAAGGCGGAAAGCGTTTTCCTGTCGTAGCATTAAAGAATCTATGTATTAAGGATGTGATAAGGTTTATGTGTTTTTGTTATCACATTTCATCAAGCTATTATTTTTTATTGGAACTTGGATTAACGTGTGTCCTGTTGTTCTGATAATAATCGGTATGAGAACCTTTCTATAGATTAGATATATTTTAGTGGGTCGCATGCATTACGATACATATCATCAGGCCTGTCTTCCTCGATGGAGAGGCAGAGATGTAATCATCATAATCAGCCCTTTTCCCAACTATGTTGTAGTCGACTTCCAATCTAACCGGATGTAGCTGGATACCAGTACCAGAGGTGTTGGTATGATACGTATTTCTCTAGTTATTTTCAACTCATTATTGTAATAGACATCGAACCTATTGGTAGAAAAAGAAAGAAAGAAATCGTTTATTTGGACACAGTTCGTGAAACATAAAATAAAAACAAACTAAAAGTGGAAGTAATCTTTTGGCAATAAGTGTGTGCCTCACGGCTGCGCCAAAAAGGTTCATTTCAGCATTAATGCCAGGCAAATGCCTAGTATTATCGCCTTCAACTGGACAAAAATCTAGAGTCCAGGCTGCTTCTAAGATTTACCAAGGTAATTGAAATACTCAAAAACAAAAACCGACTTGGGGATCGACAACACCATCAGACGAAGAAAGCAATCACATGCACAATATAATATCAATTATTAGGCTCACCACTTACTTACCTTTGTACTCATAATTATGTTTATGTCGTATTTGTATCAATTTTACTGTGTGTACATAAATAATAAAATAAATAAATACTTTCTGAGATTTCTTCATCACCATCCTATAGTATTAATAATCTTCCCGACCGGATTTCGGCCATCGCGACCAGTCTCAGCGGAGACCAGCCTTCGGCGCGGGAGTTATTATAGTGCAGGCGTGTGTGCGCAGACACAGGTGCACTCTCTCTTCCCTCACTGTCATAGTCCGATGGGACGGCAATCCGACACGACCGGAGAGAGATCAGGTGCAGGACTAACGGCTTAACGGCCCACCTTGGCACAACTTCCAAATTTTGGGCTTTTACTAATAAATTCCTATTGGAAAAACCCAATAACACTGCCCGACCCGGGAATCGAATCCAGGACCCCACGCTCAGCTGCCCCGCTCGCGACCACGAGACCAACAGGGCAGTCAAATACTACAGTACTCCAGGGCTGAACATATTTTCTCCAATCACACTGCATTAATCTTGATTCCTGGAAACTCTCATCGAGCTGCTACCAGCCAGCATGCGAAGCTCATCGCTCCACCTACCTGGAGGGGTCATACCTTACGTTTGCTGATTCACGGCCTCCTCTCAAGAACACGTCTATCCCAACAGTCATCTGTTCTACAGGTTTTTAAGCGAAGTTTTTCTATTCAATATTAACCCCGTTAAAAGGAACAGAACGGCTAATGACGCATTTCTGTTAAAAAAACAGTGCCAAAAAAGAATATCCTACCTACCTACGTGCATTGCCAATGTCAAACGTTTTTCGGCTGCTCGACGCCGGAAATGACGACACAGCACCACTTTCTTCATCCCACATACGGAAATGGGGCAAACACGATATAATGGGATATCCTTTTTATTGTTCAGAGGAACCGGAAGTGCACGGCGGCAACCGACGGAGGATATTATACCATGTTTTGCATACACTTCCCGTCAATTGAGCGACTGTTAATTTACTTTGTTTAATTTTTCAGTTAATTATTTTGTTATTATGATCTTGAGATGTGAAAGGAATTTTAATATGCTTGAATGCTTTTGTTATCAGTGTTCTGGCTCTTTGTATCCAAGTAGGTAGGCCCATTATTAATAGTTGCGACTTAATAGGTCGCGGGTTCAAACCCAGCCACACTATTCTTCACCACTGCTCTCAAAACGGTGAAAGAAAACATCGTGAGGAAACCAGCATGTGCTAGAACCAAACATTCGAAGACAATATGTGACATTCACCAACCCGCACTGGGCCCGCGTGTAGGATTACGGCCCACTGTCACTCACGGGGAGGAGGCCTGTGGAAATCTGGATGGCTATAAGAGTAGGGAAAGACCATAGAAACGATGCATGGACTGTGTGACAGATGATATGACACTAATACATTGGAATAAGGGCGAGATAATCCTCGTATTTCGGCAGAAGCGTAGTTTTTACTGCAAAACAAATAGTAATATTGCACACAGAACTGTTTCTGTCGCCAACGCCTAACATTGCTGTGTCCCGTTTAAGGGGAATAGGTGCGGCGTGTAGTTACAGCCACATAAGACTACAAAATTCAAATTCAAATTCAAACTAGGCTGAGATATCAGCTTTTCGAACGTCAAAAAACGTACAACTTTGTCTCTAAGATAGTCAATGCAACGGCAATTTCAGTTTTAATAAGGCAAATGAAACATTTAATAAGGCAAATGAAACATTTAATAAGGCAAATGAAACATTTAATAAGGCAAATGAAACATTTAATAAGGCAAATGAAACATTTCATTTCGCGGACGGGAAGACGTTATGAAGGCCTCCCACGAGGTGAACCGATGACCTGGTGAAGGCCGCAGGAATCCGCTGGATGCGGGAAGCACAGAACCGGTCGAAGTGGCGGTGCTTGGGGGAGGCCTATGTTCAGCAGTGGACGTCTCTCGGCTGACATGATGATGAGACATTTTAGATTTGTCTCTGTGATGACAACGCATCTGCGATGTCTCTGGTACTGTAGATTTCCATAGGACGGTGACGGTGAACACCATCAGGTGGGACGATCGTTCGATATTGCAGCAGAATGGCTTATCTCATCCCAGAGACATCACTGCTTATCTACACTAATATTATAAAGAGAAAAGATTTGTATCTACTCGTATGTTTGTATTGAATAAACTCAAAAACTACTGGACCGATTTTAAAATTTATTTCACCAGGAGAATGCTATATTATGTTATCATATATCTTCGAATGAAGCGACTCATATAATATTGATCGAACTTCGCTTATGAAGTTCGTTTGATCATATATTGTATACAATGTCGTCCATGAGCATGTGGCCGGCCGTATTATAACGAAAATTTACTTTAATATAGGTAAGTACCTATTTTTCATGTTATTAAATTTTTCATGTTTTGAGTTTGTGATATCTCCGATGTTATTGGCCCGATTTGGATTCTGTTTATTAGTTATTTTATGGGATTAACTAACATTTCTTATTAAGTTTACCGACTATGAAAAAAAAACGGACATTAATTTTTTCGAGAATTTTTTAGAGTTTCCCTTCGAGAGAAATTCAGAGAAATAAATATTCTGACTGTAGCCTCACAATATATTTTTGAAAACCTATTGTATGTACACAAAAATATATCAAATTTTAAGAAAATGTCCGAAATTCATAGTTTAAATACCAGGAATAAACACAACCTTGCTGTACATCGCACACGTCTCCACAGAGTAAGCAACTCGTTCATGGGTCAATGTATACGCTTTTACAACAAACTTCCCATTGACATTCGAAACTTACCCATTAAACGATTTAAAAGCTGTATTAAAACTAGAGTTTCTCATTTCCCGACTTTTTTTTGTTCCCGGATACCGAGACTTCTCGAGCATTATTTCCCGGGAATTCCCGAGAAGTCGGGAATTTGACTAACCTCAATAAAAATGTATGAAAAAGGTTTTAAAATAAAATACACATTTTCGTAATCAACAATATGTTCATTTTAATCAGTCTTCGTCAATTAACAAAAAAGATGCCTTCTTAATTTCCTTTATAATCACAGAGTTTTAACCGAGATTTTAGATGGCTGAACCGGAACAAGATGGAGTTGGTTCTTCTGCTCCAGCTTGTGTCTTTACCGAAATCTTGTAGTTGTAGCTGTAGGTGTTTTATTAGTCCGCTTGTGTTTGAGCCTTTTATAGAGAGCTGTTTCGGGCATTTTAGCCATTGTGCCGTCAACGAATCTTTATTCTTCGAAAAATACTGCCACACCTTCGACTTCTCCATACTAGTACCTTTAAAAAATACAACATGTTGTTTACGATACCAGATAAAAATAGTAATGAAAATAACATGCGCGGAACGCTGATTCATTTCTAGGTAAAATACGTACCTATTGTTTGTTAAGTTGAAAGAGTCATAAAAGTGAGTTTGTTTAATAAAATGTTGGGCATTGGATCTAATATGAATTTGTATTAAAAGATATGATTAAAATAAACTCCGCTTTAGGTATTAACATAAATCGAAAAACAAACTGCACTAGTAACGATGAAAATAAAAAACTAAAATAAGATGGTTCTCCGAGTGCACAATTTCACAAAAATAGGGATATTCACATTTATTTGCTGCTTATTCCATAAATAAGTTATGTAATCAAGAAATACAATATTAGATACTTACGTTTATTGAGAAGGCTGATATTTGGAACACAAGTCTCCGACGACTCTAGATAAGCGCACCGACACAAGCTACGCCGTCAAATGTTTGCGAGTGACTGACTAAACTAAACAAACAGAGAGATCACGGGGTGGGGCGGGCGGCAGGTGGTGCCTTATTGGGTAGTAAAAGGATGTAAAAGGGGAGAGGAGATAGAGGATATAATTTTTGTTATAAGTAACACATTAACATCAAATTGCATTTTTTTTTTATTTCTCGACTTCCCGGGTACTTAAGCATTTTTTTCCCGTCTCGAGTAAGGCCAAATTTCCCGGGAATTCCCGCTTCGAGACTTCTCGATGAGAAACCCTAATTAAAACCAAACTTTGTAAAAAAGGGTACTATAAAATTTCTGATTATTTAGAAGATAAAAAAGCTTGGGATTGAGCTGCTCGCTCTGCTAAGCCTTGTGAAAACCATAAAACTTGACATTTTAATTATTCATCACAATAAACCAGTTTTATATACACATTGACATTGTTGAAAATTATATTCAAAATGACACAATTACTTTGTAAAGTATTATATTATTTTAATTATTGTGAATGTGAGGACTATGTGGATATTTTTTTTTCCCTTTTCATTTCTTTTTTCTTTCTCAGTTTTAATGATGGTCTGGCAGTTTGAGTAGTTGATGCGGCCTACCCAAATATCCTTTCTTTGGTATTGTTCGTCGAGTTGAGCTCCTTAAGTTCTGAGTTGAGCTCCACGATTACTGACAAATGCTTGCACTGACTGGACAGGTCCACTCAAATCTGTGTGGTTCTTTCCTCAAAAGACCATTTCAGACACTAATCTCCATGGTCCTCACATGACTTGACCAAGATTATGTCTGGACTTTAAAAGAGACTGCGACCTCTGAGTTTGTTTCGGCCTTTCTTCTCAGAGTAGTCAGATAGGAAACACCGACCTCACCTAGCTTATTTTTAATATTTTTTTATATGACGTGTAAAAGTGATTCCGATAAACAATTTTTTTAACAAAAAAATCAGTAAGTATTTACTTTAAAAACACAAGTGTCCATAAAAACGAACTGTGATTTAAAAAAAAATAAATAAAAATTTAATGACATGAAAAAGATCGACCCCCTTTAAAAAGTTAATTTACGAAAAAAAAATCGTGAATGTTCAGAAAAATACAGGCGGTCACATAACCATTGTATAATTTACTTGAAATAAATGAGCAATTAAGAGAAGTTTTTTTCTGATATTTCAACTAAATACGAGTACTTACTCACTTACATTAACTGTGGTCGTTGACCCCAAAAAAATATCAAATAATTTTTCTTTTGTTTTGTGTTGTTTAGATCCTAGTATATCCAGCACGTCGTCTGCGGAGTTTTGTAATTTTACGCTGTTTAATTATTGATAGTCTGAATAGGGATGATGACAAAACATTTTTTCTTGTCCGTCTTTGAGATTAAAAAAATGATTTAACACGTATTTTCTCTTTTTTTACGTAGGTAATCTAAAGATTACGGCGATACATTGAGGTAAAATGTGCCATGACGTCACGAGTATGTAGATTTTATACGTACCTACTACGACGTAGACCCCCACTCCCCAACTTAAAATGCGTTTTATCTAAGTATTTTTTTTATTAATATGATAAAGCAAAACATACGTGTCTAATATTTTTTTATTATCTGACTGCCGGACTAATTAGAATTTAATTTTTTTTACCCAGGCATCATCCATATTGTGTGTTGAATACTTGCAGTGTGCAAGCGTGGGGTGATCAATGCTTGTGCCTTCTCTGTATGAGAAAAGCAGTGGGACAGGTATATAGGCTTACAATAAAATTGTACATTGACAGTTGACTGCCTCGTTGGACTAGTGCAGCGGTCGGCAAACTTATTAGTCAATAGAGCCAAATATCCATACCTACTATAATGACAAAGATTTCTTATGACAACCAATCTTTTCTGTGTCCAAACTGTCTCAGTATATTTTATCCTTAAAACTCCCATCCTAACTTGCTAAGAAGCAGGATGCCTTTTTTTTTTTTTGAGGGTGGTCAATTATCAAATAACTTCTCCCGGTCTGGGCGGAGCGGGAGGGTGTGTCAGACTTTTACTGATTAAAACCCACCCGTGTTCCTTCCGTTGCCTGTGTGCCGGGGCCGCGATATCCCTTTCGGACAAACCCGCAACCCCAGCAGACATTGGTCCTTACGGACCCCGTCAGTTGGTACTGACATCCTTTTGAGGCGCGCGTGGACCACAACGCGCCGTCGACCCGGGCCTGGTCCTAATCGGACGGCGAGCTACCCATTGCCCACCGTCCGCAAGCCCGCGCCTACTGTGGCCAGAAGTCGGCTCGCGAGTCCCGACGCCCGGGGCGTCTCCTGCGGCGACTAGGGGCGCGAGGGCGCGTATCTTGCCTCTTCCTCGCGCGCTCCGCCTCCTCCTTCGCGAGCATTATTGCTTCGCAGAAGGAAGTGACGGCCTCCCATGCACTCTCGCTCTGGACCATGGCCTGAACCAGGGCCGGACGCGATAGATCGCTGCCGCCGATCGCCTCCGTGAGGACACGGCGGTGCTCCGCCCAAGCTGGGCAGACCTCCACCGTATGCTCCACCGTGTCCTCCGGGCGATCCACACAATTCACAATGGTGACACCCGGGCGTTTCCTCCCGCTTTATCCTGAACAGGAACCTCCCGAAACAACTGTGTCCGGTGAGGACCTGAGTCAGGCGGAAGGTGAGGACGCCGTGGCATCTTACTTGTAAGTTATTTATAGGAAAACTTTGACAGGTACAGTAAATGATTAATTTCGATGTCCTGTTATTTTTTCGTGAAAATTCTTCGGAATTAATCTTTGAAATATAATTTGAATTTTGAATAATACTTTGCTAAATGATCGGAACCTCAACCCCCGCGCGTATCTACGCTCGCACTAATCGACATTTGTACAGAGCCGCATTCTAATGGCCAAAGAGGATCTCTAGGTCGTGCGGTAAGTGTTAATGAGTTTTTCCATCAGGAATTTCTCTCTAGTAGGAAGGGGCTCGTGGCTAAGTTTAGGGGTATGAGGAACAGGGTGTAAAGTTCACTCATCCCCCATAGAAAAGGTAGGATCCTCCGACCAGACGGGTGTCGTGTCTGGCGGGCAACTGCCCAGAGGTTGAAGTTGGGAGATTGTATGTACGACTATGTCCATCGCGCGGTAAACTCTAATTGCGCGATGCAGGATTTGTGTGACGTCAGGTCTTTGATGCGTAGTTCGCGTGTGGCGATGGTAGATGCCGCCACAGCTAAGTATTAACAGGTCGATCAATCCGGGTAAGCTACGCTTGCAGCAGTCAGTCCGTGGATGGGTGACCGTCTTAAAATGCCGAGATCCCTCCGCGCCTCGGAAAGCACGTTAAGCCGTTGGTCCCGGCTGTCATTCTTGGATCTCTGGCAGTAGTTACGGGTCGTTAGAAGCCCGAAAGTTTGACAACCAGTCTTACCAAGCGGTATCATGTCATGTTACCCAGTAACTGGGTTCTGGAGGTGAGATAAGCAGTCGCTCCATGTAACATACTGGTATTCAGCTGCATCCGGTTTTACTGGAAGCCGACTCCAACATAGTTGAGAAAATATTGAATACTGTAATGGCAACATTTTATATTTTAATAATACCGTGTGGCAACACACTTCACGGGTTCGGCTCTGTTAATCTGGTTAAGAAAATAATCTCCATCTTGGACACGTAACATTAAACAAGCAATGATCGTGTCATTGACTCTGGCCGGGCCACCAACAGGGATTTTAATTTTGATTACACAAAAAAATTGTCGCTAATTTGTCGAAATTTGTCGCCAAATATCAGAATTTGTCGGTCACTGATTCAAAAGATATAAGGGTTTATAGGTGGCCGATCTGGAGAGTCTCCCCAGCCGGGCCACATTTATATCTCAAAAACTAAGGCACCTAGCGAAGATCTGTTTTCTCCCATATTTTGTCGTTAATTTGTCGCCAAATATCAGAATTTGTCGGTCACTGGTTCAAAAGATATAAGGGTTTATAGGTGGCCGATCTGGAGAGAGTCTCCCCACCAGGGCCACATTTATATCTCAAAAACTAAGGCACCTAGCGAAGATCTGTTTTCTCCCATATTTTGTCGTTAATTTGTCGAAATTTGTCGCCAAATATCAGAATTTGTCGGGTCTTAGTTTAGGAGATATAATATAATGAGTTCAATTAGTAAGGTATAGTCCAAGAGCTAGATCGAAGAGTTCACGAAAAATTGGCAAGAAAAAATATTTCTATTAATATGTGTAATATACTTCTAGTTTTATCGGTCCACAGTCCTTAGAAATGTCCGAGAGACATACTCGTAAATTCTCAATTAAATACATGTTTTTATGTTTTTTTATTTTATTTATTTACTTTATTGGCCAACCAACAATTGTTTACACTGTAAATAGCTGAAGTAACATGTACCATAATGTAAGGTTAGTGTAACAATTTCTTACAGGTTAGCACCGCATGCCCCATAAACATATAACTTGTGCCACAAGCACTAAACTATAAAATCAATATATTAACTAAAATTAACAAGTATGAAAGATATTACGTGATGGAATATAAAACTAATATTAAAAGCAAAACTAAAATTCAAAAGAACAAACAGAGACACAACAAAATAGAAAAAAAATAAAATAAAAAAGAATATTATATTATACATTATTAGTAATTGTTCTGTGAAACTTGGCATATGAGTCTAAGTGCACGTCAACAAGATCGCTGACGCTATTTAACAATTTGCAAAGACGAGGAATGACAGAGTTTGCACCAAGTATTGTTCTGCGGAGCGGAGGGTGTAAAGGAGTAATAGGAGCACGAGGGAGTCTAGCAGGAGCCCGAAACTGAAACTTGGATAGTAATAGGGGACAATCAATTTTGCATCGAAGTAGCTTATATACGAACATGGAATCAATGATTATTCTACGTTTCTCCAATGAGACCATCTTAAAATAAGATAGTCGGGCATCATATGATCGTATTTTTTTTGCATTTCCGCTGGCATAGGCTAGATGCCAGAGGAATCTCTTTTGTATTCGCTCCAGGCGAAGAATGTGCGTGGAGTAATGAGGTCTCCAAATCGTACTGCAGTATTCTAAGATACTGCGAACGATACAGTTGTACAACAAGATCTTTGTCTGACTGCGCTTAAAACCAGCAACATTCCTCACAACAAATCCTAGCTAACATGAGGCAAAAATGTCAAAGAGCTGTCAAAAAGAACTCCCAAGTCCCTTATTTGATCAACCTCTTGGATAACGTTAGGGCCCACATGGTATACGCTAGCCGTCAATTTCTTTTTCCGGGTGTATTTCACGTAGTAGCACTTTTTTGCGTTTAAGCTCATTTCATTATCGTTACACCATTGAACTAACGAGTCAACGTCCCTCTGAAGTAATGCTTTATCGTTATCAGACTCGATTATCCTAGAGAATTTAAGGTCATCTGCATACATAAAACATTCTGAGAATCTTAGGCAGTGCGGGATATCGTTAACGAAAACAATAAATAGAACCGGTCCAACATGTGAGCCCTGGGGAACTCCCGAAGACGTCTTGTAGGTTCCAGATTGGAAACCATTAACTGCAACAGAGAAAAAACGATTTTCGAGATAAGACTTTAGCCAATTGTAGAGTGTACCGGTGATTCCATACGCAGATAACTTGGACAGAAGTATATGGTGAGGCACGCGGTCAAAGGCTTTGCTAAAGTCTGTGTAAATCACGTCAATCTGCTTGCCGCCGTCGATGGCATCAGATAGCATTTCTGTAAAAGTTGCTAGATTAGTGCAAGTTGACCTAGAACCCACGAAACCATGCTGAGAATAGCTCAAATAGAGTTTGAAGTGTGCCTGAATGTATGGACAAACGAAGGATTCGAATACCTTGGCAAAAGTTGACAAGATAGAAATAGGTCTATAATTTTTGACGTTGTCCTTTTCATCAGTCTTATAAATAGGAATAACCTTTGCTTTTTTCCATAAGTCAGGGAAAATACCAGAGCTAAGAGATTTGTTGAAGATCAGTGATAAAGGGGATACCAAAGCGGGGGCAGACTTATAAATAAATATTGGCGGAATACCATCAGTTCATCAGTTTTAAATACTAGGTTAGACTGGCTTAAACTTGTTTGAAAACATTAAACCTTGCTCTTGGTCTGTTTGGTGTCAAGATGTACAGTCGCATGCAACTGTTTTATGAGTGTGTTTTTTTTTTATGTGATGTTATGTTATGTACCTATGTTAATTTCACTACATAGGTACACAAACTTAAAATTTCAGATATAATCTTAAAATTCAATAGATACCTATTAATAAGGTACCTACTAAATGGTTTGTCCTAAATGAGCATATCCTCGCAAGGCATATACAACATGTAACTGGAATAAGATACACCCCAATTAGAAAATTAGGTTACAGTCATAATTTATGCACTGAAGCACCTAAGTAGTGTTTTTTAGGGTTCCGTACCCAAAGGGTAAAACGGGACCCTATTACTAAGACTCCGCTGTCTGTCACCAGGCTATATCTCATGAACCGTGATAGTTAGACAGTTGAAATTTTCACAGATGATGTATTTCTGTTGCCGCTGTAACAACAAATACTAAAAAAAACAGAATAAAATAAATATTTAAGGGGGCTCCCATACAACAAACGTGATTTTTTTGCTCGATATTGATAACGGCAACAGGTAGACGCTTGAAATATTCAGAATATTTAGTTATATGTTCACTTTAAAAATAAATAATTAAATTAAAATAAAACAAATTTTTAAGGAGGGCTGCCATACAACAAACGTTTTTTTTGCCGTTTTTATAGATAATGGTACGGAACCCTTCCTGCGCGAGTCAGACTCGCACTTGGCCGGTTTAAAAAAAAATAGCTATCCTAATTGTAGCCAAATAATATATTGACATCGACGGACTACATTGGTAGGTAGCGCCTCGGTATTTGTATCTAAAGGCACACACACAAACACGCTATTGACGTGAAAAATCAAGGGGGTACATATTAATCTGCAATCATACGGCGCGGCGGCGTCCTCTTTTAAAAACACTCAAATTGTCCACCACCTTGTTCAATGCACCTAAATGCCCGCATTCGTAATTGTTCTTTCATTTTTTTACACAAACAAACCTCGCTGTACTCCCGGTGGAGGAATAAAGAAAAAATCCTTTAGAGCAAGTTTGTTTATTTACCTATTCTTTTTTAAGTACTTTGAGCGGCGCGAACGCCGAAGCGCCGCGCCGGTGACGTGCAGCAGAGGAAACCCTCGTTCTATCTCGTACTTTTCCCCGTTTTTGTATTTGCGGAATACCTATAATAGAGATAACAACACTCGAGTTCGTAACTATTCATAATAAATTCCACTTTAATTAAACTGGCTGACTTTAACTTACGTGACGGGCAACTCGTTATAAGCATGGTATAATAAAACATGTTTTATTATACCATGGTTATAGCTCGTCTGTACACGCGCATCTATCTCTTTCTTACTTACCGTAAATGAAGCGGAGCGCAGCGATCTATCTGCCAGCGACTAAGTGGTAAATGCACATTGTGTTAGATAAATAATTACATATATTTATTGTAGATTTGTTTATAGGCATAGAAATATAAATAACAGGAGAAGTGGTATGGGGGCGTGTCTGTGTCCGCGCGTCTTGATCACAATGCTCATGCCTCAGGCAAATGGCCGTCTCCGCTAACTAGTGCGCTTTCGAGCGCGATCGTGATAACATTTAAGAATACCGTGTTGTTCAGTGGTTTCTTGTAAAAATCGAAGCTAAACTATAAACTTTATAAATCGTAGAACCACTTTTCATAAATCAGCACAAGTATTTTGCTATATTTGTGTTGAAAATCATGAAAAACAACAAATCCTAAAATATTTCTTGCCTTTACTACGTTATTTTTGTTTTCATATATCACAGCGACTGTACTTTTATTGTAGTAAATACATTGCTTCTTTACCACTACCAAAGTATGTCGCTAAGTAACTGGACAAGCAATGTAAAAATTACAAAACGATATTTACTTTAAGCGGTTGCATCGTTAGTACGGCCGCAGCGTCTTGTGACGGATTAGTGATGTGGTTGTGCAGATCCACTAACGTAGGCTATCGACAATAATGTCGATTGTCGTATGAATTTATATTACTATTAAAGTTTATTCTTCAATTTGTCAACAGTTATAGCCTGATTGGAAGACCGATGTGAAATCTTGTTTTATACTCATTTAGATTTTCTCATAATGTTGTTATTTTTTTGGTTTACTTAATATTTCTTTTTTTTACTTACTTATTGTTTATTTATATCATCTTATTATATGTATATCGTTTTTTATTTATAATTTTTTCAGCAACTTCCAAAAATTTTAATACAATAATAAATGGGAGAATCGATAAGTTTCCGATTTAGTCAATCACTAGCGTATATGTAAAATAAATGGCTTTTGCACAGCACAACGATAGCGAACGATGTTTTCGTGTGGGTGAGTTGTACGGTGCATGGTAAATGCACGCTGTGTTTGATGGGATAAGGTTTATAATTGATTGTGTAGTACGTTCTGATTTGTAAATTGCAAGTGTGAGCGGGGCCTCGTATTTATTGGGTTTACTGATCGCATGTGTGATCGCAGGCTAGAGAGTAGGGATAGATAGAAGACATTGGGTTTCGATACATTTTCAACTACCGGGCATATCTCCTTCTTTCTTATATCTATGTTTATAGGTAATGAATACAGCTTTCCTTTGGTGGTTGAAATTATAGAATAAGTTTATATTTATTTAATTCGAAACAAACATTCCTCAATATGACGTCATAGATACTGTCTAGAAACTAGATAAAGTATTTTGTACTTGCTTGTACCACTGGGGAAATTGAATTCTTTAATATCTTTTTAATTACACACCGACAAAATCTGTAACTTGGCGACAAAATATTGGAGAAAACAGATCTTCGCTAGGTGCCCTAGTTTTTGAGATATAAATGTGGCCCTGCTGGGGAGACTCTCTCCAGATCGGCCACCTATAAACCCTTATATCTTTTGAACCAGTGACCGACAAATTCTGATATTTGGCGACAAATTTCGACAAATAGGCAATAGGCTCGCCCCTTATCCTTCCTCCTCTTTCCTCCTTCCTGCTGGGGTCGCGGGTTTGACTGAAAGGGATATCGCGGCCCCAACACATAGGCAACGGAAGGAACACGGGTGGGTTTTAGTCAGTAAAAGTCTGACACTCCCTCTCGCTCTGCCCAGAGCGGGAGGAGTTATTTGATGATTTTCAACCCAATAAAAAAAAAAAAGGTCGCCCCTTATTATATGGGACTTAAACATAACTAACACAGTATAATGTGTGGTCGGTAGCCCAAGTCTGACAACCAGTCATACCAAAGGTGTCGTGTTACCCAGTGCCTGGGATGTGGAGGTGAGATAGGCAGTCGCTCCATGTAAAATACTGTTATTCAGCTGCATCCGGTTTGACTGGAAGACAACCACAACATGTAAAAAGGCTAGGCAGATTGACACACTTCTGTCTACACCTTGGAGGAACACAGGCGTGTTGTTATATAGAAATAAAACCATCACAAAAACATTATGGAATCGGAATTTATTAAAGTAATATTTACAGTTTGATTTTAACTTACACATCTAGTTTTTATTACTTATGGCAATATGACACTTATAGCTAATAAATATTAGGTCTATAATCGTATGGTAGATGATTTTAGAAGATGGGGAATTACAAAATGGCACTAAGGACCATTGTGTACTGCATGGCTCTTCACAAAATAGGTCACACTGGCCTATTCGTCAAGACATTAATTATTTTACATCACCCATTTTGTCCAGAAAAAAATATATTAATTTCATTAAAGAGCCTTATTTCTTATAAAACACATCTCTCATTCGATTGAATAGAAAATTCATTGATTTTTGAAAATATATCCGACATTTGTAATATGAAAACATTTTTTCGAAACAATTTTTTAGGCAATATTTTTCATCGAAACAACTATCTGTAAACCATACAAAATGTCTTCCTTTTCGAACCTGAGACCCGTAACGCAACAACCAAACTTCTATCCACAGCGTCATTAGGTAAAAGTTTTCATATAACAAAATTAAATATATGTTCAATTATATTTAATCTTAGGACTCTATACTATTTACAAACTTATTTATAGGAAAAATTGTTGCGTTGGATTGAAAAATATTATACTTTCGATGTATTTTCTATACATACATACAAAAGTAGACTAAAGTTGTCGTCTATTTAGTTTTCCCAACTATGTTGTGGTCGGCTTCCAGTCTAACCGGATGCGTTGAATATTAGAATTTTTGTGGCAAAAAGAAGCTATTTCATAAGGCATAATATGCAGTTTTTACCCGACTTCTGCCTGTCTGTCTAGTTTTTTTCTTTTTACTTATAAGGCTATTAAAATAGTTGTTTATTTTTTCTATCCAACGCAACAATCATATTTGTTTTCTCAAAATGGAATTTTTAATTCTAGGAGAAAAAGGATTTTTTTATAATTATATAATTAATTATATGGAATAATAAATAAATTTTACGTAATATACAAATATGTGCAAAATTTCTCATTTTTGGATACAATACGGGTTTATATAAAATTAATTATCTAATTCGAATGCTCCGATTATATTTAAGTCGTTCAAAAAACCGCAACAATCCGCAAAACCGTAATTAATTTTAAATAAACCGTAACCTATTCTAGTATGTACATTATGTATTATGCGTAATTCCGGTGTTCATAATCTTTCTTGATTAATTAATTCATCAATTTCAGTAAATGCCATAACTTTGTATAGTTTTAAAAACAATTAGCTCTGTTGCCAGTTCACATGTAAACTTATCAAGATGGAGACGACAATACGACAGTAAATTGACTGCATATTATCTAATGTCGCTCCCAGTATACATACGAAAATTCAATCAAACATAATACAATAGTTTAGTCACTATAACTTGTCAAAAATGGCTCACCTATAGTCGGCCCATCATTACAAGTCCGCGCCAACACTTAAGTCCGATAGACGCAGCGCTAGTGTCTACGTCATTGCATCAAAATGCATTTAAAAAAAATGTTGTTACAAAATTTTCCGCCGGACTTCAATGGTGGCCAGTACCCTAATTGCGTAATACACTATCAATCAGAATCTGAATCGTTTTGAAACAGATTGCTAATAATCAATTACTTCTCAACAACGTAAATAACGCAGTGAATGTTGTTGAACTGTCAAAATGAAACAGATTAGTCGTAATCGTTTACGGAAATATGTTACGTAATTAGATAGCTGGACTCTATCAATTTCGATGTTAGGATTTATTTGATAGTTCTAAAATAGTCATATTATGCATTAGTATTGTCCGTTTTCATTTATTGTAGCATTTTCATCTCCACATTGTATGGTCATTGTTAATTTCAATGAAACAATTAATTACAACAGCTGTTATGAAATTTAATTGCGTAATACACGATCAATTATCTGTTCCATTTTGATAGTTCAACAGCATTCATTGCGTTATTTACGTTGTTGAGCATACAAATTTTTCGACCTTATGAAGCAATGGATTAGCTTTCAAAACTATTCAGATTATGATTGATCGTGTGTTACGCAATTATGGTGCAATCTATTGATCAGTAACTTGGTACGGCTTTTAAAAACATTGGTATATAAGGGAATAGCGATTGGTTTAATTGCATCAATGAAAATAGCATTCTACATTAGTAGATGCTTTCAAGAATTGTTTAAGCGAACTGTCAACTTTGACATAAGAATAACATTTTAGTGACACTCAATCAGGCGCTAATTTTTGACATAAGACCAGAGCCCGCCATGACAGGTTATCGAATGAATGAGCCCTAAAATGTTGCTGTACGTTTGAATATAGAAAAGTTTAGACGGAATGTAATATCCCAAGA
Organism: Agrochola macilenta; assembly: GCA_916701695.1. Taxonomy (NCBI): domain Eukaryota; kingdom Metazoa; phylum Arthropoda; class Insecta; order Lepidoptera; family Noctuidae; genus Agrochola; species Agrochola macilenta. Next base: position 518,296 of record OU753579.1, read on the forward strand.
AATAGGAAGAATTATTATTACTTTACATATCCAATAGTTTTTGGTACAGTCAGCGAATTAATTTTGAGAAATTAAAGTGTTTGATTAAACAATGAGTGGGCGAGTATTTATAAAAAACAACTTGTTGTATTTTTTTGCCTAGAGATTTAGATATCTTTGAAGTTGTCTCTCAGTTGAATTTGATATCTATTAAAATATAGAAAAATTTACTTTTGACCATTTTCATTACATTGTGGTTACTGCTTATCACTATACGTGTTAGTATGAAGAAATTAAATACATAAAAACATGCGGTTCCTCGCTAACTGTACTCAAATTGTTTCATAACTAATATTGCACAAGTATCACTTATTTTATCGCTTTACTTCGCTCGTATCCAAGACCAGAAATAATAATTTAAAACAAAAACGCGTCAAATACATAACCTCTTTTTTGAAGTCAGTTAAATAAAAACGTTTTTATTTTTCAGTTTAGTTTTTAAATCATTTTCAGTCCTTGGGCGAGCGAAGCATATAATTTCCAAATTTTGTTCACAAAATTTTCGACATACCGATATGCTTTTACATCAGAATTTTACACTTCAGAAATGGAAAAGCAATTATTAAATGCATAACAAAACGGAAAAACCCGTTAATGAAAAAAAAAATTGACAGCAGCTGTCAAAATTGTACTTTGAAAACGTCACTTTGATAGATGACACTTTAGATTAGAAAAAGTCTTCACTTTTGTCAGTAGAGATTTGTATTTTTTTGTGTTGTTATACGGAAGGTATTTTAAAAATTATAGTTAGACAGTCAGACTGGTAATCAATTGCTCGCACAGCTTCCCATACTCCCTCTGATCACCTGATATTCTTCGCATCTTCAAACCCTTCTTCTCCATTGCTTTATTTTCACATAACACCAACTCTATTTGAATCCCTCCCGAATATTCTAAATTCAAATAACCCGTCAAAGTTCCATCGCCATCTTTTTGGTCAGTTTCAACAAATATACTCTGTGGTGGAACCCTAGTATTGATCGCCTCTTTTAATAGTTCAACAATTCTTTGCGAATCTAACTTCGAACAAACTGTAGATAACGTCACCTCGTAGTATTCTTGAACACAAGACACTTTTTGGGGACTTAAAAGTATAGGAATTTTTTGACTCTCTTCTGGCCTACAGATTTCTGTTAGCCTTAAATCCATAGTCGATCGTTGTAGTTTTTCTATTTCCTCACTAGGTGGCGTCCCTTCCTCGTCACATTTCTCAAGGCATAGTCTACTATTGTCTCTGGACATGTAAACATCTTCGTAATATTCCTTGACTTCTCCTAAAGTCCCTTGTGCGGAAAAGGAAGATCTTGGAGTCTCTCCTTTTTCTGAAAAGCTACCTCTTCCGAAGTCGCTTTTTTCAGAGAATGATGACCGTCCGAAGTCTCCCCTTTCAGAGAAACTTCCTCTATCAGAAAAAGAGAATGATTCTCTGTGCTCAGAGAAACTGCCTCGGTTCTCGCTAAACCCCGAACTTATAGAGACTATGTTAGAGTATATAGATTGTACGTTTTGTTCACAGTTTGGGGAGACATTAGCCGAATCATTACTTAAGGAATCGTCGCTAAAACCGAGCGACTTATCGCTCCCTCGTCTCGGGTACTTAATCTCCTCAGTCAGAAATTTCGCAGTTTCGTCGACACTTTCCTTTGGAGACTGCATTTCGGCGTCCTTATCTGTAATTACTTCTTCTTTCGGCTCTGGTGGTGGCTCCGTTTCCTGACTAACTTTTCTTCCAATACCTTTCGTTATTGAAGGCCTGTCATCCAAATCTGACGGTTCGGATATCACGAATTGAGGTAAGGAATATTTCGTGTTCTCCAAACTGTCCATACTGTCCTCAGAAGACGAGGCTACGAGAGTAATTTCCGAGCCTAGACAATCGGTTAAGCTTATTTGAGGATGTGTTGGAGCAAATGAAGGGATAAACCTCATATTTTCTTGAAACACCTTATCCAAATGTGTCCCATTCCCGATTTCTTCTTGTATCATATCTAAAGGGGACCCAGGATTCGATATAGGGGAGTTATTTAAAGACCTATGTGTGACCATGTGTATTTGCGAGTGGACTAGGGGATGTAACTGTACGTACTGCCCTGTGTCCATATCGACATTACTTCGGAGGTCTAAGGGTGTGGCAGACGCTTGTGGGGTACCTCTAGTAATCGAACCTGTATGTAGATAACTTAAACCTTCAGTAATTTGGTGTAGAGGTGACCCTGGGCTCGCTGGGGACGTATGACCTGATAAAAGGGCGAAGTTGTTGTAAGAATGGATTGATTTGATAATTTCTTGGGATATGTTGACGTGTGGAGAGTATAAGGTGTGGAGGTTGATGCCGATTTTGAGCGCTATGTCCTGTGGAAGAGAGATTTTGAGTTAGTTGTGTTTTTGGATTTGGAGACTTAAGTCTATGGGATAGAGTTGAGTTAGCGAGCAGAGAATCTGTGTCGGTAACTAGATTCTTAAGACGTCTGAAACAGGCACATTGCTGTATATTCTTCTATTGAGTCTATTTAAATTAATTGAAGAAAAAAAAACTCGCTGTTGCCTACATTTATCTTCGCATAGCTCGTCAAAATGTAAGGAACAGCTGATTTGTTTCGCAATTTCAGGGTTGGTCCCATAGTAAAAGTTGTTCAAAACGATGAGTACAATGACCCCCTGAATTCAATTTCAGCCTGTATTATAGGGAAAAGCTAGACAGGCAATGATGAAGACATACCTGAGTGAGTACCAAGGTCGTGTGCAGCTCCAGCGCGGCGGGGTCGGCGACGACGGCGCGCGCGGCCAGCAGCACGGCGCGCGCCGCCTCGGCCGACACCGAGCCCAGGTCCAGCGGCGCCGCGCCCGCCGCGTGCGTGGGCGAGCCTGCGCAGAGGGCAGGTCAGGCGCGAGTCCATACTCAAGAGTTCACTTTGGAATCGCCTTTATGTGCTAGCAGGAAGGACGGTTTTCGTAGTTGTGTTACCACTGACTACTGTAGAAACATATTGTCTCATTACCTATACAAGGTGGACTTTTGAGATGGGACGGTAAGGGCAGGTACTATAACCGTTGTCGCTACTAGAAAATGGGCTAAGGAGACTGTTCTTAACTTTTTGAGATATTATCATACACATTCTCAGATTTTAAAGTCAAAAAGAACACTAAGTGAATACGAAGTAATAGCGAGAGCAGGCGATGCGATACGACGGGGTGGGTCGAGAGAACAAGAAATTTCAACCAGACGAAGTCGCGGGCAGAAACTAGTGAATGATATCATGGCATAACTGACAAAATGTGGGTGTACTGTAATAAGTACATCTCTGCGCAACCCTTTGAAGACACAAGGCGTGATGTTATTGTTTATAAAAGTATAATTCCGATCCCCACTCCGAGCGGCCAAATGGGCGGAAGGCGGAAATGTATGTGTACCAGTAGTGCTGTCGCGTCACTACTGGTACACATACATTTTTATAGGTTTATATGAAATTACATTCCCAGGACGGCAACAATGCCACTACTGTCGCAGCACTGCTACGACAGTAGTGTCGCCCTGCCGCAACGGCAAACCAGTAGTGCGGCGATCGTCAAAGCGATTACACTTGAACGTTGACAAGTAAATTGGCAACAAAACAGCGAAACACCGCGTACAGCGAGTTTCGGAATCATACCTTAATTGAATAATTACTTACCAGGCATGGAAGTCCCCGGCGTGTGCAACCTGACTTCAGCGTGCGGGGGCGAAGCACCAGGGCCTCCGCTACGACGCTCCAGGCCGCGCTGTGAAGAAATCACAAAATATTCAACAAGACTGTCTTCCACGGTTCCACCACATCTCCATCAAAGATGACAATGAAAAAGAAGTATGTCTGTTGCACGATGTGTTTTTAATGCAAAGGTAATGTTGTCGCAGCCGTAAACCAACGGCATAGGATTTGCTGACAGATTCCATAGGAAATATGCATGTAATTCAAATAAAGTTTTTTTTTTTAAACTTTCTTACTTCAGAATAATGCCGTTTTGTTTGTTGATGATAATAATCATTATCATCATCATGTCAGCCGAGAGACGTCCACTGCTGAACATAGGCCTCCCCCAAGCACCGCCACTTCGACCGGTTCTGTGCTGCCCGCATCCAGCGGATTCCTGCGACCTTCACAAGGTCATCGGTCCATCTTGTGGGAGGCCTTCCAACGCTACGTCTTCCGGTACGCGGTCGCCACTCCAGAACCTTTCGGCCCTACCAGCCATCTGTTCTGCGAGCAATGTGCTCTGCCCACTTCCGTTCTTCGAGCTATTTCGGTTACCTAGGTTCTCCTTCGGATCTCTTCATTTCTGTTTCGATCACTTTGGAAAACTCCAAGCCTTAGCCCTCTCCAGTGGCATGAGGAACCGAGTGTAAAGTTCACTCACCCATATATAAAAGGGAGGATCCTCCGACCAGACGGGTGTCGTGTCTGGTGGGCAACTGCCCGATGATTGATGTGGGGAAGTTATATATTGATCACACTTTGCTTGCGCGATGCAGGATTTGTGTGACGTCAAGTCTTTGATGCGTAGTTCTCATGTGCCGTTGTATATGCCGCCACAGCCCTTTGGGTGATTTTCAACCTTCTAATTGAATGATCAATTAACCTGTAGCTGCTGGTATTTTCAACCTTCTAATTGAATGATCAACTAACCTGTAGCTGCTGGTATTCGAGCCTGGCAGATGCAATGTCGTGCGCGACTCTAGGAGGCGAACATTCGGCGCGACGCACCGGGGAGTAGCGCTCGGCGTGTTCACGCGCTGAAAGTGAACTTGCAATTGTAGTGATGATAATATATTTGTAGTAATAGCATAATCTTTAATGTTCCCACTGTGCACTGCCGGGACATAGGCATCCTCTCTTCTAGAGGGAGTGGACTGTAATATGGCTGTAATCCACCACGCAAGCCCAGTGCACGTTGGTAGATGACTTCGATTTTTTTTTTTCTAGGAAATTTGTAGAAATAACAAAGAACTATTATTAGCTTTAAAAGTGAAAGGCAAAAATATGCATACATTTATGAAATTAAAAAAAAACCTTTTCTGTTTATAATCCTATTGATATTATGAGATTGAAGACTTAATAGAGAAGTTTGGAAGGAAAATACATGTTACATAATCAGTCTATAACGTTCCCACTGCTGGGACTGCGGCCTCCTCTCTGCGAGAGGGAGTGGGCCGTAATCTACCACGCGGGCCCAGTGCGGGTTGGTAGCTGTCACATGTCTTCGAATTTTTTAGTTCTAGGACATGCCGGTTTCCTCACGATGTTTTCCTTCACCGTTTTGAGAGCAGTGGTGATGAAATAATTTACACAAAGTGAAGCGCCTGTCTGGACTCGAACCTACGACTTACTACTCGTAAGTCGCGGTCGTGACCACTGGGCTACCAATGCTCTCGCGCCAGATATGTTGGGACAACCCGAAATAAATTGGGATAATGATATTATGAGATATTAAACGTACATTATCGGTAAAGACAGACGACTATGACTTGGTTTTTTGTTTGTTTGCATATTTTTGATCATGACTGTACTTCCAAACTCGATTATTTTTCTGTATTATAAATGTATTATCCTTTATCTCCTTTGTTCTCAATAAAGTCCATTCTGGATTTAAAATGCTGTGGCCACTTGCAAATTTTATTTCTCATAACTATTTTATGTCCAATTTGAAATTAAAGTTTGAAGAAGCATTGTAATAGTCACTGTGAGATATTTAATTGCAATAAAAAAATCTAATAATTCTAAATCAAATAACACATATTCAAAGTTAGTGTAAAAAACAGCAACTACAAACACACGACAGTGCACACACAACTACATAAAACACACACACATACAGCAAAATACACACAAATTACACTCGCATGCAAAAAAACTGTACACACACTATAACAAAAAATAAATATAGAAATATTACCTTCGTCGATATTGTACTGAAAATAATGAATTCAGTTGGTAAGTGTTTTAAAAAACCCTTCACAATTTTGTTTCTTATTCATAACATCACGGCTGTAATTCTCGAAGGGTTAGGCAGAGGTATACTATTGAAGAACTTCACATCTAAGCAGTTTGAAAACAAAATCCCGTGAACACGATGACCTTATTTGCGTCGCCAATGAAACAAAAATTTTTTTTTCGGAAGTCGGTTGTTTTTTTTTTGTAAAAAGTTTTTATTTTTCACTTTTTAGTTGTGGTACCTACCCCACACAAATTCCAATACCAGTACCTGCTATGTAAATAACAGTCACAGGAAGTTATCATCATATCATCCACATATACTAAGTGAATACTAATATTTTGTCGTTATTGTTTTTTTGTTGTTCGAGTGTTTTGTAGGCCCTGTTACAATGATCACAGAAGTCTGACCCTTTTTCGACCACAAGGAACATATCAAAAGAAACAATGATGAGAAGAGAGTTTCAAATTTAAAAGTTTACTGACTTATTTTTTCATTTACAAAAACAAGGGACTCGTCAAAAATCTGATGCTGCGATACTAATGTTTGATGAGATTTGTATAGCGGCCGAGCGCTGCATCCAGAAATAGTCTCTATTGTGCTTAGATATGAAGTTCTCCGATAGTACCTATAGTTCACCCACATTTCGGCAGTTATGTTTAAGTCCCAGGGGGCGAGCCTATTGCCATCAACTGGCCAAAAATCCAGACTGCGGACTGCTACTGAGAAATTCCAGATGGAATAACCCAATAACACTTTGCCCGACCTGGGAATCCAACCCAGGATCTCGTGCTCAGCAGTAGCGCTTGTGACCACTAAACCAACGAGGCCGTAACTTTATTTTTTTTGTTTTAATATTGACTGACAAGTAACAGATGAATTGTTCATTTGTCCGGTTTCACTCACATTTTTGTAACGTGATCATGTCACGTGGTTAAGTCATGAATAAAAACTCCGTTCAACAACTCGAAACTGCGGGATTCACGTTCCTAACACGTGAATTATACTAAACGTAAATATTATTGTTCGGTTTGAAAATCTTTAACGTCTTTTCTAAGAAATATGAAAATCGCGCATGAACTATGTAGGTCTACAGTTATTTGGCACGCGAGTGTTGAATCTATCAAGTTTCAATACTACTAAACTTTTTAAGTTATACAGGGTGTTTGGAAAACCTTAAGGGGGTGAAAGTTGAGACCATTTAGAGCATGAAGATCCATACATGTCTTAGGCGAAGTACGTTTTTTACCGCTATTTTTTGTTTTTTTTTATCACCCAATTTCTGACTTTTAATTGCCAACAGTGCCCCAGTTAAAGTTGGTATATAATTTTTGTGTAGCGAAAGTCGTAGACTCCAGAATTTAAAAAGATTGCTTCGTTTACGTCATTTAAAAAAATACATAAATAGCCTCAATCGTTCAAAACTTTTCTTGAACATGCTCGACGTGCTCCAAACGGTTTCAAGTATCATCCCTTAAGGCTTTGCACCCATCTTCCAAACACCCTGTATTTTAAGTGTAGTGTTGTGAAAATACGACACTATTTTACAATGAAATAATGCTGTGTTCTGCAAATTTTAGTAGCTCCAGTACAATAAATAAAAAATGGTCTTTCACCTTTAAAAGTTGGGACACTAACAAAAAAAACCCTAATACCCGTTTTAAAAACTACCCGTCACCTGTAAAAAAACGTACAAAAAAGTAAAAATAAAATTACCCATTTCCTGCACAGTAGCTAACATTTGTAACTTAACCCGCTGAGGCCCGGAGTACTTCCTCTGCTTCGTGTTATACTGATTAGGGTTGTAATTACCGGTAGTAACCGGTAACGGTGTTCCCGCTGTTATCGACCCGGTTTGCATCGCAACACCCGGTATACCTCCCTGGGTATTTTGAAATTGGTTCATTTGTGGGCCCTGGTTCATAGGTGTACCAGTTGATATTGATCCCTGATTCGGTTGTGAAAAAGGGGTGGTTGCAGTAATTGGACTTATAGTTGGGTTCGGGAATGAAGATTGATTCATTAAGGACCCTTGGTTCGGTGGGGGTGTTTGATATGCCTGGTTCAAGGGCGTGATACTAATAGGTGGTTGATTTAATGGGGTAGTACCCATTGGGGTGTTTTGGTATGAATTTTGAGTAATTAAAGCTTCTTGGTTTGTGAAAAACACTTGCCCCTGAATAGGGGTACCTTCAGTAATTGACCCCTTTTTGATAGGGGGTGAAATAAAGGAATCTGAAGTGAAATTGCTTTGGTATATTGGTGTGCTCTCAAAAGGCTGATTTATTGCAGGATTTGAGAAAGATCCGGTCCTTGTAATAGGAACTTGATTTGGTGGATTTTGGAATGATCCCTGATTCATAGGAGGATTTTGAAAGGGGGTTGTAATAGGGGTGCCATCAGTAATTGACCCCTTTTTGATAGGAGTGCTTGAAAATGGAGTTTGATTCATAGGAGCGTTTTGATATGAACCCTGATTTATTTGTGAAGTTTGGAATGGATTCTGGTTAATAGGGGTACCGTCAGTAATAGATCCCTTTTTGTTGATGGGGTTACTTGAAAATGAGGAGTCATATTGATCCATAGTTTGATATGAACCCTGATTCATTTGAGTAGTTTGGAATGGATACTGATTAATAGGTGTGCCGTCAGTTATAGATCCCTTTTTGACAGGGGTGGTTGAAAATGAGGAGTCATATTGATCCATAGTTTGAAATGAACCCTGATTTAAAGGAGGCTGAAAAGAACCCTGATTCATAGGTGTACCAGATATTGAACTTTGGGACATAGGGGCGTTTTGATATGGACTTTGATTCATTTGCGCAGTTTGGAATGGATTCTGATTAATAGGTGTACCATCAGTAATAGACCCCTTTTTGGTATGTGTACTTGAAAATGAGGAGTCATATTGATCGATATTTGGATATGACCCCTGATTCAAAGGTGTAGACTGAAAAGAACCTTGATTCATCGGTGTACCACCGGTTAATGAGACTTGGGACATAGGGGCGTTTTGATAACCCCCTTGGTTCATAGGCGTACCACTTATAATAGATCCAAAAGTATTCACATTCTGCCCATTATAGGAACTACTAGGGATGCTCCCATAGGTATTATTGGTACCGAAAGTAAAAGTCTTTGTTGTATCATAAGTTGGTGTACCAGACATTATCGACCCTTGATTTAGAGGTGGACCTATAGTTATCGAACCCATGTTTTGTACCACACTACCATGACTTGGGGAAAATTGTCCCATAGGTGGGGAAAATTGTCCCATAGGTGGGGTGAATGGGGACACAGCTTGGCTTATAATTGTCCCAGACATTATAGAGCCTTTGGTGCCCATAATGCTGCCTTGTGGTATTGTTTGAAGAGACGGTTTCATTGATTTCTGGTTGCCAGTGTTTTGGGAATAATTAGGGGTGCCTGCAGTAATTGACCCCTGAGTTGGGGACTGGGGGACAGGATTTGGGGGACCAGTGGGGGTTGGGGGACTTTGGTAGCCACTTTGATACTGCATTGAAGGTGGTAAATAATTCCTCTTCATTCTTGCTTCGACTTCCATTACTAATTCTGGACTAATAACTAAAAAAATAATAATAAAAGAAAAATAAAGTAAAAAAAAATAAAAAAATCTAAATGATAAAAAAACAAATGTAGCGAAAAATAGATGCAATTTACTAGCGGCATGCTTACATTTACTACTTTGTTCAAACTTTAAATAAAATAAAAAATGGAGTTGCTGAGATTTTTTTCTGAATCATTTAGAAATCTTGTATTCGTAGCTTTTTTTTGTATTACAAAAAAAAAAGCTCAACAAATAGGCATTATTATTAATGGGTATGGCCTTTGAGAGTACTAATCTACTATAACTATTCCACCATACGCTTTCGGCCTTGGTAATGCTTTCGACCAAACAACCATTTTTATCAACGACACCTGAGTATAGTTCTCGATGATTTTGTTTGGTATATTGTCGTGTGCTAGCTAACATATGGCTAATAATTTAAATTGTGTTTTGTGTTGCGTAATGTAAATTATTTTGAATACTATTATATAGAATCTTTTTTTTTTGTTCTTCTAACTGAACAGACACCAGTGCCGCTGGGCAGTTAGTTGCGCCACTTCTTCTCCCCAGCTGCAGCACTAGGGAGTGGTGAAGGGCGCGCGTGCCGGGGGACTGTCTTATGTCATTTTGACGTTCGAAAAGTGCTGATTCTCAGCCTTTAATAAATGACTTTGGAATTTGAATTTGACAAACCGAAAATTTAGATTTTTTGGCTGTTCCTTTGGCTTTAAAAAAAATAAAAATCTAATCCACGCGAGGTTTGAGGCGAAATTTTTTTTGTTTTCGGTCGATCCATTTTCGAGTTTTTGCGAGACTCACGCACGGCAATTGATTTTAATATATAGAAAAATAAAGAATAGATAGATAGGCGAAGTATTATAGTGAAATTATTACAATGAAAGTCGGCATTAGTTCATTACAGTGAAAAAAATCTCAACATTCCATAAAGCTATCAAATAACAACAATAAAAAACACTAACATTGCATGAACAGTCAGCGCGCGAGTTCATTAGTGGTCGGTAGTAATCTCGGCACAGTGTCGAAGCCGGCGCCGCCGGGCTGCTATTGAGAATTCCCTTACAACTCAACCTGGGGAACCCAGGGCTCTATACCAAAAAATTTTACAATTACAATTTACAAGTTTACAAAAGAGAACGGGTGATTCTGCCCTGATGCCCAATAGCGTTAAGATATATACCAATAGAAAGATCTCATCAAGGAGAATATTTATTATTATAAAGACTTATCTTGATAGTTAGTACGTAAGGAGCTACAGAGCTCTAAATGTGAGTAGTGTTATTGAAATTCTGATATTTCGTCAATTAATTAACTTGTATGAATTCTAATAAATATGTAAATTGTAGTGCTCTACAATTTACATATTTGTAATTTCTACGTTATGAATTTTTTTTCTGTAAATTAACAACGTTGTAGAATTGCTGACTCGTAAATGTGGTATAGGGCCCAGGACTCCACGTTCAACAGTTGCGCTTGTGTCACAAAACATAATATCACGCATGTATTTCCAAGGGGTTTCACAGAGCTGTTTAGTACCCCAATATTTCGCCAGTTATGTGAAATGTAATGGTTGTAATTTTTACTCCCGATACTTATGAACTCGCGCGCATTCTGCTTGTATGTAATTACATAGCTTAGTGTTTGGTGTGTCACTTACCCGGAGGTCGCTCCGTGACGGTCAATAAACCGGTTCTTCTGACGCGAATGCTGGTTGTTGACGAGGGGGAAGCACTTTGCTGTACAAGGAAAAAGATGTTATGCTGAGAATTCATGTGCGTATTATACAGGGTGGCAGGGACATCGACGCGAAGCCGGTTACCATGGATTCAGTACATGATTCTGAACCCCACTGCGTTGAAATTTTTCGTCGGAAAAAAATCTGCTGTTTCATAGAAAAGTGCAATACAGACGAAAAATTTCAACGCAGCGGGGTTCAGAATCATGTTCTGAATCCATGGTAGCCAGCTTCGCGTCGATGTCCCTGACACCCGGTATAATTATCACTTGTTTCCAAAACGGTGAAGGAAAATATCATGAGGAAACCATGTCTGAGAGATATTTCTCGACGTCATGTGAAGCCAAGTCAGAGGCCCATGGACGGTATAAAAACTCTGACACCAGGTTAGCCACTAACAACACGAAAAAGGAAGAAATATGCTCAGAAACTTTAGAGTTAGAGTGGCCATTATTAAAGGTATATTTTTGTGTGGCGGAATAAATCTTGGTTTTGTTAAGTATACAATTGTGTGTAACTCTCCCACTCCCACTTCAAGACGAAGAAGTGGTTTTGAAGCGTGAGCAATTGGATATTACATGCAAAATGTCAAAGTTTAAAAAAGCTTTAAAAGTCATAATATCCAAGCCATTTTTGTCTGTTGTCTTTTATGGTTATTATTTATTTTTAATGTTTTTTATTATTCATTTGTTTCGTATTTCATTTTATTTCCATATCTGATTTCATGTTGTATGTTTTGATTTATTTATTATTATATTTTCGCTTTGTCAAATTTAATGTTGTACCGGTCTAGATTATAAGAGAATGATGTGGTCTTGCAAACTTGCATGTTACTGTGTAGCCTCTGTTGGAGATCCAATTAATAAATAAGAACAGAGAAGATCTTCTCGTCCAGAGAAGCTAAAAGCTTAAAGCTTTCTCTCTCCCACATGAGACATGACATGGGACATGAGGGAGATGGAACTTACGGAAAATGACGCACAACACCGAAATAAATGGCGTCACATGATTGGTAATGCTAACCTCGCGCAACGGGAAAAGGCGAGGCCAAATAGAAGACAACTTACCATAGAGCCAGTGCTGGATGTGACGACGTTAGCGGCATCTTCCGGTGTCGCCATTGTATGTCGTTTACTGCTGCCTCGGTTCATCATATACCTGTCGTAAATAAAATATTGTTTAATACACAATTATACAAAAATACAGGGGCTAAGTAACAACAGCCACACGGGTCGACCTATCAGGTCAAGTTAAGCTTGCCAGAGTTGGTGGTCCGTGGATGGGTTACCATTTTTACATACCGAGACTACGATACGTATCGGTATCGTACGGTATCTACTCCTCCGTGCCTCGGAAAGCATGTTAAGCCGTTCCGACTGTCATTCATGGATCTTTGACAGTCGTTACGGGTCGTCAGAAGCCCGAAAGTCTGACAACCAGTCTTACCAAGGGGTATTGTATTACCCACTTACTGGGTGGTGGAGGTCAGATAGTATCTCACCTGCATAAATTCGTGTTATAAGCAGAGTCGGTGTTTTGTTCCTCAGTTTGTTCCGCGTCCTCGGCGCGAGCTGGCGTTCCACTGTCTGATACCTGTGGATTGCAGATTGAACATTATTATTTAAGTTGTATGAACATTGTTGTAGACGACAATAATGTTCAACGACTTTGTACAAATGGAGATGGAAATCAGAATAGATTGATGATACATTGTAAGTCCCCCGCCGCGTCTGTCCGTCTGAACGCGATAAGTTCAAAAACTACCGAACGAATTTTCAAGCGGTTTTCACTAATTGACGGAGTGATTGATGAGGAAGGTTTTGGTGTATAATTAATTAAGGTTTTGTGTAAATTGGCGGAATTATGACGATTATTGTTGAAGATATCGGAAAAAATCATGCCGACTAGGAGCTTTACTGGCGTGCGCCGCGTAAACCGTTAGAGCTACATAAAATTTATGTTCTACAGGTTTGTTCATTTTAAAAAGTTCAACAAAAAAGTTCTCAATGGCATACGTCCATCTTCTAGGGATGACCCACAGAAACCATTATTATCTTTCAGAATTTGATTAAAAATTTCATTGTTATTTTCGAAGCAATTTTGACCGTATCATATTAAGCCATATCCAATAAAATACTTAAATTGGGTATTTAATTTAGGTTAAAATATGCCTTGACATCACATCATTTAAATTAATAGTATAAAAGATATCACAGATTTAAAATTATGCGTCACATGATAATTATGGTTGACGGCAACGCGGCGCAGCGGTAGGAGTCAATGACCTTTTCCTCGGCTATTAGGCATGTAATCCTGGTAGTAAGTTCCCGTGGGATATTTTCCGACATCGCAGCGGGCGAAGCCGCGGGCAAGAGCTAGTATATAATAGGTAAGACTCACATGGTGCGTGGGCGCGGAGTGGCAGCACGCGCGCTCGCGCCCGCGCGGCACGTGCGCGCCGCCGTCCGACGCGCGCCGCCCGAACGTGGACGCTGGAGGCGAGATTATGATGATACAAATAAATATGTGGTATAGACACACAAAAAATAGGTACTAAAGGTCGGCTCCATACAACAACTGAAAACGCACGCACAAAGACACGCGTCTCCCCAGTCGTATGGTGTATCGCGCGGTAAACGCTGCTTGCGCGATGCAGGAATTGTGTGACATCAGGTCTTTGATGTGTAGTTCGCATGTGGCGATGTAGATGCCGCCACATATAATTACCTTGTGTCTGCATGGCGTGCGGCGGCTTCAGCAGATGCTGGTCCTTGACGCTGAAGTAGCGCGGCGGCTGGTGCTGCACGGCCGGCAGCTTGGCGGCCAGGTTCGCATGTGGCGATGTAGATGCCGCCACATATAATTACCTTGTGTCTGCATGGCGTGCGGCGGCTTCAGCAGATGCTGGTCCTTGACGCTGAAGTAGCGCGGCGGCTGGTGCTGCACGGCCGGCAGCTTGGCGGCCAGGTTCGCATGTGGCGATGTAGATGCCGCCACATATAATTACCTTGTGTCTGCATGGCGTGCGGCGGCTTCAGCAGATGCTGGTCCTTGACGCTGAAGTAGCGCGGCGGCTGGTGCTGCACGGCCGGCAGCTTGGCGGCCAGGTTCGCATGTGGCGATGTAGATGCCGCCACATATAATTACCTTGTGTCTGCATGGCGTGCGGCGGCTTCAGCAGATGCTGGTCCTTGACGCTGAAGTAGCGCGGCGGCTGGTGCTGCACGGCCGGCAGCTTGGCGGCCAGGTTCGCATGTGGCGATGTAGATGCCGCCACATATAATTACCTTGTGTCTGCATGGCGTGCGGCGGCTTCAGCAGATGCTGGTCCTTGACGCTGAAGTAGCGCGGCGGCTGGTGCTGCACGGCCGGCAGCTTGGCGGCCAGGTTCGCATGTGGCGATGTAGATGCCGCCACATATAATTACCTTGTGTCTGCATGGCGTGCGGCGGCTTCAGCAGATGCTGGTCCTTGACGCTGAAGTAGCGCGGCGGCTGGTGCTGCACGGCCGGCAGCTTGGCGGCCAGGTTCGCATGTGGCGATGTAGATGCCGCCACATATAATTACCTTGTGTCTGCATGGCGTGCGGCGGCTTCAGCAGATGCTGGTCCTTGACGCTGAAGTAGCGCGGCGGCTGGTGCTGCACGGCCGGCAGCTTGGCGGCCAGGTTCGCATGTGGCGATGTAGATGCCGCCACATATAATTACCTTGTGTCTGCATGGCGTGCGGCGGCTTCAGCAGATGCTGGTCCTTGACGCTGAAGTAGCGCGGCGGCTGGTGCTGCACGGCCGGCAGCTTGGCGGCCAGGTTCGCATGTGGCGATGTAGATGCCGCCACATATAATTACCTTGTGTCTGCATGGCGTGCGGCGGCTTCAGCAGATGCTGGTCCTTGACGCTGAAGTAGCGCGGCGGCTGGTGCTGCACGGCCGGCAGCTTGGCGGCCAGGTTCGCATGTGGCGATGTAGATGCCGCCACATATAATTACCTTGTGTCTGCATGGCGTGCGGCGGCTTCAGCAGATGCTGGTCCTTGACGCTGAAGTAGCGCGGCGGCTGGTGCTGCACGGCCGGCAGCTTGGCGGCCAGGTTCGCATGTGGCGATGTAGATGCCGCCACATATAATTACCTTGTGTCTGCATGGCGTGCGGCGGCTTCAGCAGATGCTGGTCCTTGACGCTGAAGTAGCGCGGCGGCTGGTGCTGCACGGCCGGCAGCTTGGCGGCCAGGTTCGCATGTGGCGATGTAGATGCCGCCACATATAATTACCTTGTGTCTGCATGGCGTGCGGCGGCTTCAGCAGATGCTGGTCCTTGACGCTGAAGTAGCGCGGCGGCTGGTGCTGCACGGCCGGCAGCTTGGCGGCCAGGTTCGCATGTGGCGATGTAGATGCCGCCACATATAATTACCTTGTGTCTGCATGGCGTGCGGCGGCTTCAGCAGATGCTGGTCCTTGACGCTGAAGTAGCGCGGCGGCTGGTGCTGCACGGCCGGCAGCTTGGCGGCCAGGTTCGCATGTGGCGATGTAGATGCCGCCACATATAATTACCTTGTGTCTGCATGGCGTGCGGCGGCTTCAGCAGATGCTGGTCCTTGACGCTGAAGTAGCGCGGCGGCTGGTGCTGCACGGCCGGCAGCTTGGCGGCCAGGTTCGCATGTGGCGATGTAGATGCCGCCACATATAATTACCTTGTGTCTGCATGGCGTGCGGCGGCTTCAGCAGATGCTGGTCCTTGACGCTGAAGTAGCGCGGCGGCTGGTGATGCACGGCCGGCAGCTTGGCGGCCAGGTTCGCATGTGGCGATGTAGATGCCGCCACATATAATTACCTTGTGTCTGCATGGCGTGCGGCGGCTTCAGCAGATGCTGGTCCTTGACGCTGAAGTAGCGCGGCGGCTGGTGCTGCACGGCCGGCAGCTTGGCGGCCAGGTTCGCATGTGGCGATGTAGATGCCGCCACATATAATTACCTTGTGTCTGCATGGCGTGCGGCGGCTTCAGCAGATGCTGGTCCTTGACGCTGAAGTAGCGCGGCGGCTGGTGCTGCACGGCCGGCAGCTTGGCGGCCAGGTTCGCATGTGGCGATGTAGATGCCGCCACATATAATTACCTTGTGTCTGCATGGCGTGCGGCGGCTTCAGCAGATGCTGGTCCTTGACGCTGAAGTAGCGCGGCGGCTGGTGCTGCACGGCCGGCAGCTTGGCGGCCAGGTTCGCATGTGGCGATGTAGATGCCGCCACATATAATTACCTTGTGTCTGCATGGCGTGCGGCGGCTTCAGCAGATGCTGGTCCTTGACGCTGAAGTAGCGCGGCGGCTGGTGCTGCACGGCCGGCAGCTTGGCGGCCAGGTTCGCATGTGGCGATGTAGATGCCGCCACATATAATTACCTTGTGTCTGCATGGCGTGCGGCGGCTTCAGCAGATGCTGGTCCTTGACGCTGAAGTAGCGCGGCGGCTGGTGCTGCACGGCCGGCAGCTTGGCGGCCAGGTTCGCATGTGGCGATGTAGATGCCGCCACATATAATTACCTTGTGTCTGCATGGCGTGCGGCGGCTTCAGCAGATGCTGGTCCTTGACGCTGAAGTAGCGCGGCGGCTGGTGCTGCACGGCCGGCAGCTTGGCGGCCAGGTTCGCATGTGGCGATGTAGATGCCGCCACATATAATTACCTTGTGTCTGCATGGCGTGCGGCGGCTTCAGCAGATGCTGGTCCTTGACGCTGAAGTAGCGCGGCGGCTGGTGCTGCACGGCCGGCAGCTTGGCGGCCAGGTTCGCATGTGGCGATGTAGATGCCGCCACATATAATTACCTTGTGTCTGCATGGCGTGCGGCGGCTTCAGCAGATGCTGGTCCTTGACGCTGAAGTAGCGCGGCGGCTGGTGCTGCACGGCCGGCAGCTTGGCGGCCAGGTTCGCATGTGGCGATGTAGATGCCGCCACATATAATTACCTTGTGTCTGCATGGCGTGCGGCGGCTTCAGCAGATGCTGGTCCTTGACGCTGAAGTAGCGCGGCGGCTGGTGCTGCACGGCCGGCAGCTTGGCGGCCAGGTTCGCATGTGGCGATGTAGATGCCGCCACATATAATTACCTTGTGTCTGCATGGCGTGCGGCGGCTTCAGCAGATGCTGGTCCTTGACGCTGAAGTAGCGCGGCGGCTGGTGCTGCACGGCCGGCAGCTTGGCGGCCAGGTTCGCATGTGGCGATGTAGATGCCGCCACATATAATTACCTTGTGTCTGCATGGCGTGCGGCGGCTTCAGCAGATGCTGGTCCTTGACGCTGAAGTAGCGCGGCGGCTGGTGCTGCACGGCCGGCAGCTTGGCGGCCAGGTTCGCATGTGGCGATGTAGATGCCGCCACATATAATTACCTTGTGTCTGCATGGCGTGCGGCGGCTTCAGCAGATGCTGGTCCTTGACGCTGAAGTAGCGCGGCGGCTGGTGCTGCACGGCCGGCAGCTTGGCGGCCAGGTTCGCATGTGGCGATGTAGATGCCGCCACATATAATTACCTTGTGTCTGCATGGCGTGCGGCGGCTTCAGCAGATGCTGGTCCTTGACGCTGAAGTAGCGCGGCGGCTGGTGCTGCACGGCCGGCAGCTTGGCGGCCAGGTTCGCATGTGGCGATGTAGATGCCGCCACATATAATTACCTTGTGTCTGCATGGCGTGCGGCGGCTTCAGCAGATGCTGGTCCTTGACGCTGAAGTAGCGCGGCGGCTGGTGCTGCACGGCCGGCAGCTTGGCGGCCAGGTTCGCATGTGGCGATGTAGATGCCGCCACATATAATTACCTTGTGTCTGCATGGCGTGCGGCGGCTTCAGCAGATGCTGGTCCTTGACGCTGAAGTAGCGCGGCGGCTGGTGCTGCACGGCCGGCAGCTTGGCGGCCAGGTTCGCATGTGGCGATGTAGATGCCGCCACATATAATTACCTTGTGTCTGCATGGCGTGCGGCGGCTTCAGCAGATGCTGGTCCTTGACGCTGAAGTAGCGCGGCGGCTGGTGCTGCACGGCCGGCAGCTTGGCGGCCAGGTTCGCATGTGGCGATGTAGATGCCGCCACATATAATTACCTTGTGTCTGCATGGCGTGCGGCGGCTTCAGCAGATGCTGGTCCTTGACGCTGAAGTAGCGCGGCGGCTGGTGCTGCACGGCCGGCAGCTTGGCGGCCAGGTTCGCATGTGGCGATGTAGATGCCGCCACATATAATTACCTTGTGTCTGCATGGCGTGCGGCGGCTTCAGCAGATGCTGGTCCTTGACGCTGAAGTAGCGCGGCGGCTGGTGCTGCACGGCCGGCAGCTTGGCGGCCAGGTTCGTGTTGGGCAGCAGGGACACGTTGGGGGACGCTTGTTGCTGGGGAGGGCGAAACATTTCATATAAATAAGACTAAACATACTGGTCCTGAGGTCACATCGGGCCACACACCACATTGCGATCGCTCGCCGACACCTTGAGCGTGCGCACACATATTGGTCGTCTCATATCAAATTGTAATCGGCCTAAGAAATAGAGTACTTGTCATAATGTCTGAAACAAGTCGTTTTTTTTACGAAGTCAAACGAAGGGTTCCGACGAATTTAAAATATGTAACTTTAACTTTCTGCAGTATAGACAGTCTATTATAGTACTATGTATCGGTACGGGCTACGAGGCATCGGCAACATTGTTTTGTCTATTTCTACAAAAACCATAACTTGAAGTTGAGACATTAACATTCTACGATTTTACGACTTTCCTATTATCAGTCTGATTTTGACATTCTATAAACTTGACATTCGAAACATTGAACTTTCCGCTATTTTGTCATCCTGTAAGTTTGAAAAGGAGACGGAAACGATTACATACAATCTTGGCCCCCAATGTAACGAGATGAAAATGGTGTGAATGAATAGATTTAAACTTATCAGTCCCTCGCGATCCATAGTTTCAACAATATCCAAAATAACAATTCGCAGTCAATTGTATTGGTTTTCAGTAATTAATTAATATTGTATTTATTAATATGACTCTACTCGTTTTGCTAGAACAAACGTTGTTCAGACCATGGTCTACTACCATTCGATAGCATCCAATAAAAAAAAAACATAATTGATTTTTGAAAAAACGCAAAATGGCAAAGTTAAAAAAGTCGGGATTATCGTTACTCCCTACAACACAGACACTGCGGCGCTCGCGTCTCAAAGTAGTTGCGGCGCGGCGCGCGGCTCACGCACGGGACAGCATTTTATCATTTCATTCTAGGTGCGAAGTTACGGTAGGTACTATCGCGATGCATGCCTGTGACTTAAGTACATCGGATGCATACGCGACGCCCGCTCGAGAGATTTCGGTAGACTGGCTAGCGCCCGGGCGGCACGGGCGGCCCGCGCCAGTTAACAAAAGAAATAGGCGGAGCGGTGCATGTAATTTTTTAATGATTTATTTGCGTTTCAGCCCGCATTGGCCGGACATCCTTGTAGTCCACGTGGACTCCTTTTGAATGCCATATCGCTACCGCGATGAGTACTTTGATGTTACGGTTAATAGGGTTTATCCTAAAAGTTGGCAACGTCGAAAATAACTGACAAATATGGTGTTTTGATTCTTATAGCAATATTACTGAATAGAAATAAGAAATGTGGCTAACTAGCGAACTAGAATATTAATAATGAATTGCAATTATAACATTGAATTTGATGTTGTACCCATTCGGTGTTTCGATATTAATTATTGCATTTCATAATCAATATTCTAGTTCGCTAGTTAGCCATATTTTTTATTTCCACACAGTAATATTGCTAAATTAATCAAAACAGTGAAATATTTGACATCTATTTGCGACGTTGCCCACCTTCAGAATAAATGCTCTTAATGTTTGAACACGTTTGAGCAAAATAAGACGACGACGTGCGAAAAGGGCTGATTCTCAGCCTAGTTTGAATAAATGACTTTTGAGTTTTTGAGACTAATTTAAGAACGCCTAGTTTAGTTTGTTTAAATAAAATATTTGATGCTATAGAATGGTAGTAGACCATGGTCTGAACAACGTTTGTTCTAGGAAAACTGTGATCCAAATGTCACCGTGTATAAATTATAGTGCATTTCATTACTTTGAATTAATTACCTAGTGCGAAAGTTTTCTTTTTGTAATTGTGTAATCAATTACTCAATTAATCGATAATCTCACGAAAACTATCTTTCTCACATTTCTCAGCTTCCAGATTGAGAATTGAGCACTATTATGATATTAAAAAAATATGACAAGTTTTTAGGTCACATTTCAACTTATTACATTTGGACGCACCGTTTTCCATCTCTTTTGCGATTTTTACACTAGTGAAACATCACAGAGTGTAAATATCAAGAGATACATACATAAGCTCACGCTTTCTTCCAATAGGGGTAGACAGAAATTACAGTACGCCATCTGCTACGATCCTTACATACTCCTATCAAATGTATTAGTGCATATTTGACATTCTGTGATCTACTTACGTTAAAGTGCGCAGACACATATAGCGGTGAAGGCCGTAGATCTGCTGACGCGGCCCCACACACGCCCAGCTCACCGCCCTGCAATAAATTATATCGTATATTTACTGGTTCTATCAAGAACTCTGTGCAGCTTAGAGCGAGATTCGCAGATCGCACTTTGCTATGCTAAGTAAACTTAATGTCATACGATTGTAGCGGACCTCCGGTCTCCGGAGGGGAGTGATGTAGCGGCATCTACATCGCTACATGCGAACTACGCATCAAAGACCTGACGTCACACAACATCCTGACGTCACAAATCCTGCATCGCGCAATTAGAGTTTACCGCGCGATAAACATATATAGAATCTCCCAACTTCAAACCTCTGGGCAGTTGCCCGCCAGACATCACACCGGTCGGAGGATCCTCCCTTTTCTATGGGGGATGAGTGAACTTTACACCCTGTTCCTCATACCCCTAAACGATTATTAACCTTATGGGTATTCAAATAAAGTTCATATTCGTTTAACCGAATGCAGCGGAATACTAGTATTTTACATGGAGCGATAGCTATTTGACCTCTATACCAGTTACTGAAAAAAATGAATAAATTAAGAAAGAAAAACTGTTGTGTACATTTCATGTTGCATTTTATATGGAATAGCTGTTATTTTTTTTTTTTGAGTTGGCCCTAAACTTTATTCATTATTCATTGTTACTAGGTTCTGCTGAAGTTTTTCTACATACTCCCAAAAGCTCTCCATCACTACCAGCGAATGCCTACTGTCTCCAGGGCCCATTATCAGGTGTAGGTATTTAAAATTGAGCTGAGTATTTTTCGTTTTTTTCTTTCTATATCGATAAAAATAAAATTAGCTAGCAAAACTTCACAAAAGCGGTGGGGTCACGTCTGTCAAGTTTCGCTAGCTATTTTAATTTGACCTTATAGACTCCCAAAACGTCTTAATCCTAACCCGCGTATGCCTACAGTTTTTTTTGTTATTTATTTTTGCAATTCATAATTGGATTCGCTAACTCTGTAGACTCCTGGAAGCTGTCCATCATTACCTGCGTATGCCTGCAGTCTCCAGGCCCGACCGTGTGTCTCCTGGTGGCGTGTGTCTCCGCCGAGCTGGTCAGCACCGGCTGAGAAGGTGGCTCCTCGATCACTGGGGTTACTGTCGAGCCGAACTGGAAGGGAGAAATTGAGTTTAGTTATTGGTAGCTGTCGCAAGTCTGCTGGAAGAAACCGAAACTTCGCATGGTTTTTACGATTTGACAAAACATCGGATTTCTTAGGTAAATGTAACTTTAATATTAACGTTTTATACACATAAACCTTCCGGAATAAATTCTCTAATCGATGGTGAAAACCTGATCAAAATCTATTGCTCGGTTTAGAAGAACAACGCGGACATACAGACAAACGCGAAACGCGACTTTGTTTTATAATATGTATAGATTATCTACCAACCCACTGGGCCCGTGTGGTGTATTACGGCCCACTCCTTCTCACAGAGAGGAGGCCGCAGTCCCAGCAGTGGGAACGTAATAGGCTGAATACGCTTATGCTAAGCCATGGGATTTCTTATCGGCAAAAATGACGAAATTCCATACAAACTTTCATCTCCTGTATATTAACAGTTAATTAATAAGTGGCGGCATGTACCATCAAAGAAGATGAACTTCTTTGATGGTACATGCCGCCACTTATTTTATCTAACGTAAATTTCAAAACAAAATCCCGTGAACACGATTACCACAACTGTTACCGGCCCGGTTCTATAGCCGCCGAGCGCTGCAAGGAAGAATAGTCCTTACAGTGGTTAGATATGAACTTCTTCGATGGTACATCGTCACATGCGAGCTACGCATCATAGACCTGACGTCACACAAATCCTGCATCGCGCAATTAGAGTTTACCGCGCGAACACCATAATATAACTTCCCTGACATCAATCGTTGGGCAGTTGCCCATTTTCATTAGTTCTAAATTGGATTGTTAATTGTTTTGAATAATGGATAAATTTATAATTATTTGATGTTTATGTAATAACCTACCTATTTATATTTTTACGCCGTTATGATTCCATAATACCTCAGCTCAAATTCACTCTTTATCTCTCGCTCGCACACTACTGCTCGCGGGCTGGGTGAAAGCGAGACTGAGCGACGGGGAGAAGGCTCCAAGGTGCCGATAGTTTAAGTAATTTGATGTTTATGTAATAACCTACCTATTTCTATTTGTACGCCGTTAAGATTCCATAATACCTCAGCTCAAATTCACTCTTTATCTGGCTCTCACACTACTGCTCGTGGGCTGAGTGAGGGCGAGACTGAGCTACGGGGAGAAGGCTCCAAGGCGCCGATAGTTTAAGTAATTTAGTTCAGTTATTGTACAAAGTTTCATGATCTAATTTTAAGTATTTTTTAATACTAGCGGTTTACTGTACGGTTTGGAGGTAACTTAGTAATTTTATTCTGTCAAGAACATTTCATAGAATCGTATTTTCTGAACATTAATTTTCAAGTTTACCATATATTTATTTCAAAATTAATGCTGCAGTATTTTCGATATAACGGAGGATCTCTTAAAGCAAAACATGACTGTGATATAATTTAAGGTAACATCTTGCATGTCATGTTTTGGAAAAATAAATAATCTTATTTATTTATTCACTCTTATCTTACCTTCTCCAAGTTTTCAGGCTCGTCGGTCAGATAGTCTACTGGTTCACAAGGAACTGTGACGAGGCAGTCTTGAGCTGTGGATTCTTCTGCGTCCATTTGTTCTTCTTCTACGTTCTAGAAAGAGAAAGAAGATTATTTAGTGGGGGAAAAGGGAGATTTTTAATGGGTTACTACGAGTAAGTTTGTTATTATTTTTTTTTAACAGTTCAAGGTTAAATGATATAAAATCCTCTTAGATTATTTACTCTTGAAGGTAAGCCCGCGAAATTCAAATTTTCTTACGTTTTTTGCTATTTGCAGGTCAGTGACAGGTGTGTGTTGATTTAAATATGATTCGCGACCTATTTATACTCCATAGATTTAGCTAGTTAAATAAAGGTAGGGTAAGGTATTGGTACACCTCTGCCTGACCCGTCGGGGAAATTCAGGCGGTGATGATATGTTATACCATATTTTTTACTGTGAGTTCTGATCCGAACATACTCGGGTACTCTGTCGAATTGATAGAAATAATATGATCCTATGCTCTGCCCATAGTAAAAATCTTCGTTCTACCAACAATCGTCTTCTACGATGTCCTTCTCATCGTTCTGGTTTTATTCACTCTTCTTTCTTTGTCCAGGCGGTTTTTCTTTGGAATGCGCTCCCTCTGAACATCAGGATGGCAACCAGTCGGTTTTCTTTCAAAGTGTAGGCACGTGAACATATTCGTAAAAAGTTGGCAGAATCATTGCAGCGCTGATTTGTTGGATTTGTTCTCTCCTCTACCTATCGTTATTTCTCCTGACAAAGTTTATTTGGTTTATGTGTATGTATGTACTCGTATGTATCTATTTATTAGGATGTATTAATTTTCAAGTTATCTGTCCCTTATGTTGCACCTGCCATGTTTTGTCCCTGCATCACCCTACGGTTGACTGGTAGAAAATGTCTCAGGCATTAAGTCCGCCTTTGTACAGTATTTTTTACTTGTGCATGAAGTTTAAATAAATAAATAAAATAAATAATCTCAAGATTCGATAGCAAAATTAACTAATTTGATATAATTATAAGAAGTTTGTTGATAACTTACCTTACAGCTAGTGAGATCCAGAGGTTGGCCAGTCGTTGAGTCTAATGAATCTGAAACAATGAAATCATCTCTGTAAGTTTTGCCCAACAGTGGGATTCCAGTAATGGTGATTAGGGAGTTTTTATTTTTATTCAACATAAGCTGCGCCTCGCGGTTTCACCCGCATAAGTGTCGATCCCGTGTGAATATCGGGATAAAAGGATCCTATGTCCGTTCAAAAAATCAGAATCTTTTTATAATATTTGTTTAAATTTAGACTAGAGGACCCGGAGAACTTCGTATCACG
Source organism: Agrochola macilenta (assembly GCA_916701695.1). Classification (NCBI taxonomy): domain Eukaryota; kingdom Metazoa; phylum Arthropoda; class Insecta; order Lepidoptera; family Noctuidae; genus Agrochola; species Agrochola macilenta. The sequence continues at coordinate 543,122 of OU753579.1, forward strand.
TGAGACAACTTTTAGGCTGTTCCTTCGGGTTTTTCCTAAACTACCCCAGTATTGAGGCTAATAAAACAAAAATACAAGTCAAATAGATCGAGCCATATTCGAATATTTATGAGACTAACCCACGGCAATTAATATCGAATTTTTAAATAGATTTAAAAATTACTTGTAAACTTTGTACTTTTATTAAATGATACTGTGATGTATTTCAATTCAATTCATTTATTTATTTTATTATTTATGTACACACAGTAAAATACATAGAGATACGACATAATTATAATTTGAGTACAAAGGTACGGATCATTTTATTTTAGAGTTTTTATTTTAGCAAAATCCCCGATTCTAAGACAAAACAATTGTCCTGTTCTTTCTTAACTCATAATAAAATTCAGATAGAAAAAAGTATGTTAAGTTTTTCCCGAATTGGAAAGGAGAATGGGCGTTTCAGCCCTGAAGCCCAATAGCGTTAAGATATACAGGGTGGCAGGGATATCGACGCGAAAACTGTTAACTGCGTTAAAAAATTTCGTCGCCCTGTATACTATCTGTATATATCTGTATCTGTCTGTATATATCACCGCTTTACGAGACGTGAGAATAAGCGGACGTGTTTTTTGTATTTATTAAGTATAATGAAATAAATAATTACGACAAATAAATATAATTATTTGCGCCGTCAGTATAAAAGTAAAGTGTGTCGCGTGTGACTTGTAGGTTTTTACCGACTTGTAAGAGTGTTTTTACCGAAGTTGCAAAATGAACTAAATAATTTTTATAAACAATAAATATAGTGTTTAGTACTATGTCTCAACTAGGATCGAGCCCATTTGGTCGTAGCCAATTACTACGGCGAAGTCCTCCACCGACGCCTACTGAACCATTACCCCCGAGTGACCCAAACCCACCAGTACCCGAAGAGAATGAATTGCCCTGTGAAGTCATCAGTACGCCTGAGATCCAGAAATGGTTAGGATCTATTGATACAATACTAAACGAAGTCTGCACTATTGTCGGTGATGGGAAAATGAACTCAGAACAGAAGCTTCGTGTCTCCAATCTTTGCCGGAAGGTCTCAAGTGGGACATCTCAGATGGCCGTCTTATACCAATCGTTGAAGCAGAAAACAATGCAGGCCCATACCACAATCCAGCACCTACAGGTTCACCAGAACGTTGTGAACTCTCTCCAGCAGTTCAAAGAGGTCGTAGAAGCAAAGCTGAATCCCTCAGAAAATACTTCATTTGCTAGCATGGTGAAGAAAGGTTCTGATAACTTCGTCCGACCTGCAAATTTGAGATCAGTCGCCATCTATCCTAGCGATAAGACCCAAACGAGTGACGACACCAAGTCGCTTGTCCAAAAGTTAATCTCCCCCGAACAACTTAAGCTTCATGTCCGTGGCCTGAGAAAAGTAAAAAATGGGGGCGTTTTGATTAGCACCGAAAACAAAGGCGATATTGACAAGCTAAGGAATTCGGAAAAACTGGTATCATCGGGCCTTACAATAGAAGAACCTTCTAAACGCCGCCCTAGGGTCGCTGTCATTGGTGTTCCCGTATCCCTTACAGAGAAGGAGGTATTTGAATGTATTTACGAGCAGAACCTTTCAGATAAGTTGCCGAATATAACTCGTGAATCCTTCCTTGAGAGTATCAAATTGAGCCATAAATCGGGTAAGAAAGACCTTCCTACCTGTAACTACATCCTGGAACTACCTGCTAGCATACGAAAAATTATTATAAGCCAAAGCCGAATTTTTATCAATTGGACATCGTGCCCTGTGAGAGATTTCACGATAGTCACCAGGTGCTTTAATTGCCAGCAGTTCGGACATGCAGCCAAGTTTTGCCGGGAAACTAGTCCTACTTGCAACCACTGTGGAGAGACTGGACACTCATTCAAGGAATGTAGCAGCAAATCTTCTACCGCTCAATGTGCGACGTGCAAGCGCTTCAAGAGGAAATGTGACCATCCAACTGGTGATGTAAGTTGCCCGGCGCGCAAATATGCAGAGATCAACTACATCAACTCAATAGACTATGACGGCGCCTAAGAGCGCCACCGAATACTTTATTTAGTTAGCACATAAACAGGAAGCTTATCCTCTATTTATATTTCAACTTAGTTTGTAACTATCATGACAAATCAGCTTAATTGTGATCTAGATAATTTTTCTGTGTCGGAATCTAAAATGTGTAATGTTGAGGACTGTAAGCACCTTCTTCCTTCTGGTGGAAAAACGTTAACCCTGCTCACACAGAATATTCGCAGCATAAATCGAAACATGAACGGATTTGAAGTGTTATTACAGAATCTTGATATAAGCTGTGATATTATCGTCCTAACAGAATGTTGGTTGTCAAAACAGACAGTCAATTTACCATCTCTTGACGGTTATTATTCTTATAAAACTGACAGAAACATAAACCAAAACGATGGGTTAGTAGTTTATATCAAAAATAATTTACGAACAATCAAAGAAGAACCTGTATCCGAAGATAGTAATTGCTTATTTATCAAAATTATTCCTGATACTATAGTCATGGCTATTTATAGGCCTCCTTCTCAAAATATGGATAGATTTTTGGACTCCCTTGACATAAACTTAAAAAACATATCATCGTTTAAAAACATAATAATTTTGGGCGATATTAACATTAACATTGCTTCCGGGAAAACCGAAACCCATGTGCATAATTATCTGAATATTTGCTCATTTTATGGACTTTTACCAGCTCACTATCACCCCACGCATCAGAGTGGCTCATGCTTAGACCACATCATCCTAAAATCAAAAAATCCATCCAAAACATTGGTTACTAATTCTTCGCTTACCGATCATCAAGCCGTTTTACTAACTTTACAAATATCTTCACCTAGAAAAAACTGCATGCGTAGTTACACAAAAGTCAATATGACAAACCTGGAAAATGACTTACGCGGTATTAATTTTGACCCAGTTTATAATTCAAACGACGCAAATATTACCTTAAAGTATTTCATAGATTCGCTACAATATGCAATAAGGAAAAACACATTCACTAAAACAATGCCGCGAAAGTATAGTTGTATAAAACCCTGGATTACACCCGGTCTCGTTCGTTGTATAAGACATAGAGACAAGCTTCACCTAAAATTGAAGCTCGCACCTGATAACGCAATACTCTCTGTTACATATAAAAGGTATCGAAACTTCTGTAATAATCTTTTGAAAAAACTAAAAAATCTGTATGATAAAAATGAATTACAGAAGGCAGGGACAAATAGTAAACTTCTGTGGAAATTTATAAAAACCAATACATTTAGATCGAAAACTCACGAACCTCCGTTTGATTTACTATCAACAGAGACAAACCCATCTGAAGCAATGAATAAAGTAAACAACTTTTTTGCTAACATTGGTAAAAACTTGGCTGAAAAATCTTTAAATTCTAGTAATTTTTCCCGTCAAACTCCGACTACGACTTCCTCTACACAAAATTCATTTGTTTTATTAGATACCGACGTTTACGAAGTAGAAAGAATAATAAACGGGTTAAAGGATGTTTGTGCTACTGGATGGGATCACATACCTAATAATATACTTAAAAGATTTAAATACCTACTCGCCCCTCCGCTAACACATATTTTTCAGCTATGTTTGTCTAAAGGTATATTCCCTAAATTGCTCAAAAAAGCTGTGGTCACACCTATATTCAAGTCTGGAGACAAAAACTGTGTGAATAACTACAGACCCATTTCAGTATTAACAGGCCTTTCAAAAATTTTAGAAAAAATCATTAACAGTAGATTGATAAAATATCTGGAAGATAACAAACTACTTTCAGATAATCAATTTGGTTTTAGGCCCAAAAGATCAACTAGCCAAGCAGTACACAAATTGATTAATCATGTAACTACCGATCTAGATAATGGTATGCACACAATTGGGATCTTTATAGACCTTGCCAAGGCCTTCGACACTATTTCATGTACTTTACTTTTGCACAAGCTTGAAACACTTGGGATAAGAGGAGCACAACTTCAACTATTTTCTGATTATCTTACCGATCGTCAGCAATGTGTAAAAATTGATCAGTATACAAGTTCTGAACTTAAAAATAGTTGTTTTGGTATTCCTCAAGGCAGCATTTTGGGCCCTACGTTATTTTTAGTCTATATTAATGAACTGTGCCGCCTGTCACTCCAAAATGGTGTTATAATGTCTTATGCAGATGACACCGCTCTATTGTTCTCAGCTAAATCAAGAGTTGAGGTCTACGAACATGCTCAGAATGGTTTTTACATTGTGTCTAATTGGCTTCATAATAATCTACTAACGTTAAATACAGATAAAACAAAATACATTTTATTTACAATGAGAAGTACTAACTTACCGCTTACTAATCTAAACATTTTCGCACATAATTGTAGCACGTATGCTGACACTGCATGTTCCTGCCCCACTTTAGCAAAAGCTGACCATTTAAAATATCTGGGTGTCACTATTGACTCCAATCTAAATTTCCGTAAACATATCGATTTACTTTGTACTAGAGTGCGCAAATTAATATATGTCTTTAAGAATTTACGGAACATAGCAGACTATAAATTAATTAAACAGGTTTATTTAGCTTTGTGTCAATCCGTTCTTACCTATTGCATTACTGCTTGGGGTGGTGCTGCAAAAACGATTTTACTCCCTCTAGAGCGTGCTCAAAGAGCAATTCTAAAGGTTGCTACCTTTCGCCCTTTTAGATTTCCTACGCACCAGCTCTACATAGCATGTAATGTACTAACAGTACGGCAATTATTTATACTAAGCATAGTACTACTCCAGCACACTGCACTTCCTTTTGACCCAGTACCTTCCGACAAGAGAAGGAAAGACATGGTTTGCATAAAGCCTCAAACTAGACATGCGTATGCTAATCGATTTTATGTGTTTTTAGGACCTTTTTTGTACAATAGGCTCAACAAGTTACTAAACTTCTATAGTGAAATATATAAAAAATGTAGTAAAATGTTATCAGAACATTTAGCGATACTCAATTACACAGACACAGAAAAACTTCTAGAAATTTTGTCATGATGATAATTTATTCACTCGTATTTACTTTTGTATTTTTACATAGATTTAGTTTTTAGATATTAAATTACCATTAAGCTTTTTCTCATATTCGTTATTAGATTATCTTATATCAGTTTATCTTTAAATTTTAGTGTTCCAAATTAATTTAAATGTAAAGTGATGGCCTGAAACACAGGTTTGAATTAACCTAGATCGGGCGGGTCGCTTCCTTACATCGTAATTCCGAACCATTATTACTTGCACCTGTTCTAAACATATTTTAGATTTAGTTTATTCTTTAGGCACTATCATTATTGTTTATGAAATCTTACTGTGGACTAATTGTATACTTTTTGTAAATGTTTTTATTCAATAAATATTATTATTATTATTATTATTACTAGCGGAAATAGGCATGGTGGATGAACAACAGCAACATCATGACATTTGGGTAATCATACTTCAAATAAGACAAATCTGTCAATCTGCCTGGCTTTTCCCAACTATATTGGGGTCGACTTCCAGTCTAATCGGATGCAGCTGAATACCAGTATTTAACATGGAGCGACTGCCTATCTGACCTCCACAACCCAGTAACTGGGTAATACGATACCCCTCGGTAAGACTGGTTGTCAGACTTTCGGGCTTCTGACGACCCGTAACGACTGTCAAAGATCCACGAATGACAGCCGGGACCAACGGCTTAACGTGCTTTCCGAGGCACGGAAGTCTCGGTATGTAAAGATGGTCACCCATCCACAGACCAACCACGGCAAGCGTAGCTTAACCTGATGGATCGACTTGTGCAGCAGTCATTACTTAGCTCTCATAAGACAAATCTATAATGGTAAAAATGTCATATCTAAAATAAAATACGAGCACAGAATAGTACAAAAGGCGAACTCCGCATTTTAGATATGAAGCTCCAAGTATGCGGCGGGCTCGACTTGTCGGGCCAATTCAGTGAGCGTAACGGAGTCAGAAGATCTAAGAGTTACGCGATAGAGAGGCAACTTCTAGGTGAATATAACTGTAGGTAATTAGCGCTGTGCGACCTGAGTTGTACTTTATTTTGTCGTAGCAAGAGTCGCTTTTTATTTAAATGATTTTGCGGAGTGAATCGTCTGTGCCAATCTGTGATACAAGTAACATTGACAATCATACCTCTGTGCTGCAGGCTATTCCTCGCACTCGACCGCTGTTGTAACTTGTCCATTAGTAAGTGGTAGATGGCTGATATGTGGTCGAAACGGTCTTCCTGGATTGCCTGCAGAGAAATATTATTTATATGTATATGTGTAATCTATAACACTGTTTTTTAACAATTATTAAAATTTATTTATAAAAATAATAGATATGTATTATGATTGCATAACGTAAAATCAAGTGAAATATTTTGGAGGTGAACAAAAGAGGTGGGAAGTTTCTCCATTGACCTCTTAAACGTCTGCCGACTCATTGAGACGAGTTCAGAGTCGACTTTGATGTTATATGCCTTTCCTGTTTTTTTCCCTACAAACTGCTATAGTTAGAGCAGCATAGGTATACTTTAGACAGGCATTATTTTGCATGGGCCCAGGCCCCTATGCGGTTCCCGCGACGGTTAAGAGGTTGAAAAAGAGAGGATGGGTAAACAGGCAAATTCGCTCGCACCGTTTATGTCAACTAACTTGTATTGAGGTGTTCAAACTGGCGCGAATATTCACGTGACTTCCTCATCATTAAGGGGCCTATTACAAAAATGCGCGTAGATGCATGATTTCCTCGTTGAAATTGAATACTATTCGTTGGTTAGTATAAATAACAATTACTTGGTAAAAATAGTTCGTTTTCTCTTCTACAATAATAATAAAGCGATTTTTTCATTATTTATTTATTTATCTAGCAATAATCGTTCTCCTGATGCATGTTTTGGCAAAAACTCATGTAGAGCTCATTTGAGAGCTCTAATTTGCGGATTCTGTTGAATATAATTTATCAAAACTTTCTCATATTAAACATATCCCATACTTTTATAATAATATAATACATTTTTGTTATAAGACTTTTATTTAAAGAAAAAATTACTGGACCAAATTCAATTTTCTACTAAAAAGGTTTGAAAACAAGTCTTAATAACCGAAGGTCTACATCATTTTCGTACGTAGTATTTATACTAAAATAATCTCCAACATTTGCTTAATAACAAACAATTTTTTTATTTTTTTTTATTGCTATTTCTATTTTTTTGTGAATAAAATAAAAGTACCATATATTTCACTGCGCCGGCAATGTGCGCTCAGTATCGCAAGAATGCTTTAGCGCAGCGCCGAAATGTAAGAGGGCTCTTAAAACAATCATTCCCGCGTGGGGTTGGCCTCAGTTTGACCAAAAGTTAACGAGCGACACGAAGGTGTTTACTCCGTGAAGTTTGTTTTTAGAAAACCATTTTTTTTTTCTTTTAGATTTACCCATCAAATCAAGTCTATGAAGTTACCCTATTTATTTTAAAAGTTAATTAATGTTGTTAATAAATACTTTCTCGCTATTCCTCCCTCACCTGTTCAATATGCTGGTGCGTGAGGCCCGGCAGCGTCAGCATGTGCGCCAGCACGGTGTCGCGCTGCGCCGCGTCCGTGCGCGCGGCGCCGTTGTGGTGGCAGGCGCACGCGCCGCCCCACGCGGCTGTGGGCGGCGTAGGGTACATGGTATGAGCCGTGAAAGAAGATTTAGAGGACCTCGTGGCTAAATGTAAACGTGGGTAAATTTAGAGGGGTTCATGGCTAAGTAACTTCAAATCCTTACATATTATAAAACAAAATCCCCCCACCGCGTCTATCTGTCTGTCTGAACGCGATACACTCAAAAACTAACAAGTGCATTTTCATACGGTTTTCACCAACGGACGGAGTGATTCATGAGGAAGGTTATAATTATTTAAGGTTTAGTGAAAATTGGGTGAAATGTAACGATTATTATTGAAGATGTCGGAAAAAAACATTCCGACTAGGAGCTTTACTGGAATGCGCCGCGTAAACCGTAAGAGATACATAAAATTAATGTTCTACAGGATTGTATATCTTAAAAAGTTCAATAAGGATGACCCGCCTCCTTATTGAACTTTTTAAGATATACAATCCTGTAGAACATAAATTTTACTTTCAGACTGGTTATCTTACAAAAATCATGTTTTCCTTTTTGCAGAGACTATTCTATAATCAATGACTCACCATAATGGCCGGGCCCCGGGCCTGGCTGATGCGCCGCGAGCCATCTATGTCTCACCACACTACGGAGGGAGAGCCTCTTCTCTGGTTCTACTACTAACATGTGACGTATTAGGTGCTCGCAGTCTGTGGGAGAAAAGGGAGAAAGATTAGAAAGAGAAGAAGGCGGCGGTCAAAGAAAAATACAAAAGAGGAGTAATTTTCATAATTGTCGAGGGTGTTGATGCCGAAAATAATATTCTATTCAAATCGGCGGTTTAAGCGTTTTTTTATGTGTTTTTTTAGTGCGGCCGCGCGCCCGCCATGTAGTGCGGCCGCACTACATGAGTGTCATTTCCATTTTATGATTTAGAATTTAATCGAAATATTAAAATTGCAAAAGGTGTTATTTTCATGAATTTCGAGGGTGCTGATCCCAGTTTTTTTTTTTTTTACATAGGCTTCATTTATATGATTTTGAAGATGCAAAAATTATTTTTTACCTTGCGACATAAAGTAGGGTATCCTAAACTTTCCGCTCAGCACAACGCTTCTTAACTCCTGTAGTGTGCTCCCGTCGAATGGTAGGGCTCCACATACTAGCACGTATAGGACTACGCCGAGTGACTGCAAAAGAAAGATAAAATTAGAGATTAGTAAATACATAACCTCCTTTTATTGAAGTCGATAAGAACGCAGCCAGAGTTTTGGTGGTCAATAGTACGTCAGTGGAACTATTAAAACCACGCGTAATGCTGCGACAAAAAGGCGTCAATGTATCGTTACCATTTTATTTTATTTTTTATTTATGTTTTTAGGGTGGGAAATTATCAAATAACTTCTCCCGCTCTGGACGGAGCGGGAGGGCGTATCAGACACTTACTGACTAAAACCCACCCGTGTTCCTTCAGTGTTGCCTGTACGTTGCCAGGGGTCATGGTATCCCTTTCGGACTTACCCGCGAAATGTATTGTTACCATGGATATGCGGTACTTTATATTGATAAGTCTGTTGCCCAATTTAATTTGGAAAAAGAATGGCCAATCAAATCACTTTTAAAGTAACTTAATACCAGCACACATGGATCTGCTGTGTACCACCTTTTTCCAGCAGTGTGCTTACCCAAATATCGGCCTTAGGTCCATCGTACTGTCTGCCCTCGAACAGCTCGGGGGCCGCATAGGGGGGGCTACCACACCACGTGGCGAGGGGGGATCCTGCTGTGTACTCGTTACTGAAGCCAAAATCTGCCAGCTGGGGAAATAAAAGGGGGATTGGATTAGTATAGAATTCACCATCATAAGGAAAAGAACTGCATCAATGATGAGCAGGGTTCGTGGTAGCACCAACACTGTCCTCAGAACGTTGCATAATCAGCCTAACGGCTGGGACTGCGGCCTCCTCCTGAGAGGGAGTGGGCCGTAATCCACCACGCGGGGCTAGTGCGGGTTGGTAGATGACACATGTCTTCGAATTTTTGGTTCCAAGACAAGAACAGAAAATTAGCGAGCAAAATTGATATTCTCTTCACTGTGTAATGGGCAGGTGTGCATTGAAACAGGAAATAGACTTTGTAATTTATTGTGTAACTGGTTTTGTTTATTAACACCTTTTTAGGGTTCCGTACGCGAAGGGTGCCAAATGGAACCTTGTTACTAAGCCTCCACTGTCTGTCCGCCTGTCTGTCAGTGGACTGTATCTCATGAACCACAATAGGTCAAAAAATGAAATTGAAATTTCGCACCTAATTGTACGGATTAACGGGGGTGATTGATCGTGTTCAACAACATTCATTCCGTTAATTTACGTTGTTGAGTAGACAAATTTTTCGAATTAGTAATATCCTTCAAAATGATTCAGATTGTGATTGATCGTGGGTTCGATGCCCAGCACCCTAATTACGTAATTAAAGTGCTGGGCATCGAACCCACGACCAACCCAATGCTTAGCAGTTGTGCTAACGACCACTAGGCCAACGATGCTATCTATAAATATGTACTACATATTACATGAATATTCATTACGATTCAATATCTAAGATACATTTTTTGTATATGAAACAATGTTTTATATCCTCTAAATGAGACTATATTTCAGAGATTTCTTTCATAGCCGAAGCGTTAAGGCTTGTGCAGACCAGCGCGACTTGTCGCGCGACGCGACACGAACAATACAATTTCTAAGAAAACTTCACAGTACAGCAATAACCGGTATCGCGTCGCGCGACAAGTCGCGCTGGTCTGCACAAGCCTTTAAGGAATATTCAAGTGAGAGTCTTGTAAGACATAGGTGTTAAAAACTATTTATATTTTTATGAGATTCATAGAGTTATAAGACGTCAAAAATTATATTTTTAAGGTGTAAGCATTGGGAAATTGTTGGTGATTGATTCCTATATAGCCACAATCTGGGCCATTTTAATTATATCTTTAGGTAAACAGAAAAAAGACTTCATCTAAGCCTAACCTTTTGCCAACTATGTAGTTCCAGTCTAACTGGATGCGACTTTCGGTCAGACGTTCGGGCTTCTGACGACCCGTAACGACTGTCAAAGATCCACGAATGACAGCCGGAACCAACGGCTCAACGTGCTTTCCGAGACACGGAGAGGTATCTCGATATGTTATGAATGGTAAACCCATCCACGGACCAACCTGAGCAAGCGTAGCTTAACCTTCGATCAACCTGTGCGGCTGTTATTATTTAGTGACGAGCCCCTATATCAAAATAATTATACACTAGATTAAAATGATAATTAATTTGTCGTTATAAATACTCGTAAACATCGCCAATTTTAACTCTCATTTTTACCAAAATTACCTAATACACCAAAATTACCTAATACAAAATCATTTGAAAACATCACTGCATCACATTTAACTAATTTTGTTGATTAATAATTATCATATTAATTGGGATTGCCCGACTAGTATCGAACTCATGAAAGTCGTCGAAAGTCTGTAGACGCGGAAACAACGCGGTGTTTCCTATGCAGTTCAGTTCAGTTCACGACCGCACAGTATATCATGAACTTACAATATATAGCAGATTAAGTTCTGAGTTGAGCTCCACGATTACTGACAAATGCTTGCACTGACTGGACAGGTCCACTCAAATCTGTGTGGTTCTTTCCTCAAAAGACCATTTCAGACACTAATCTACATGGTCCTCATATGGCTTGACCAAGATTATGTCTGGACTTTAAAAGAGACTGCGACCTCTGAGTTTGTTTCGGCCTTTCTTCTCAGAGTAGTCAGATAGGAAACGCCGACCTCATCTAGCATATTTTTTATATTGTTTTAATATGACGTGCAAAGTGATTCCTATTTAGTTATTCTTCATATTCTTATCCAGCAGCAAATTCTCTGCCTTAAGGTCCCTGTGCACAACCCCGTTCGCGTGGCAGTAGCCCACTGCTGACACCATTTATGCGAACGTGCACTATGTTATGTTTAAGGAACAGGGTGTTAAGTTCATCCCTCATCCTCCATTGAAAAAGGAGAACCCTCCGACCAGATGTCTGTTGTGTCTAGTGAATTACTGCCCGACGATTGATGTCGGGACGTCGTATATAATGCTAGTCGCGCGGTAAACTATTCTTGCGCGATGCAGGATTTTGCGTGACGTCAGTGAGATGAGTAGTTCGCATGAGCCGTTGTAGATGTCGCCACGTGTTGTTTATTAATAAAACTAACCTTAATATTCATATTCTTATCCAGCAGCAAGTTCTCGGCCTTAAGGTCCCTGTGCACAACCCCGTGCGCGTGGCAGTAGCCCACTGCGGCCACCATTTGTGCGAACGCGCGCGCCGCTTCGGGCTCTGTCATGCGACCTCGGGATACTAGGTGGTCTGGGGGTTGAGAGAATTATTGATGAATATCACAGTTCCGTGTGGAGCCGGACGTAAAGAATAATACCATACCATTTCTTCCCGTGGGTGTCGTAAAAGGCGACTAAGGGACTCACTATAGAATGGACAGCAGCGTTCTCTATGCATTTTAACACCATACTGCGATCGCCAACCCGCCTGCCAAGCATGGCGATTATGGCAACCAACAATAAAGTGCAATTCAGGTCGCGCAGCGCTAATTACCTACACTTATATTCAACTAGAAGTTGCCTTTCTCACAAATCGAGCTCGCCGCGTGCCTACTTGTAGCTCTATACCTAAAACGCATTTTTCCCATCTGTACACATCTGTGCCATCGATTATGTTTGAGGCGATCAATATCGACTATCAACGCCGATCGATCGCAATTTAGTTGCACCTAAAATCTACCTCCAGCTTTGCAAGTAAAAAATTACTTACCGAAAATTTCTCCATTCGGAGCATATTCTGTTACTAAATATATTGTGTGGCTGCTTTCCATAACCTGAAAGATTACAAAAATATAATTAATTTAATAAGACACAACATTCAGACGACGGAAATGTCGTAAAGAAAGTTATGTCTCGAATTTAATAATATGAGGATTGTAACTTTTTCAATTAATTTGTATATTCTTAGTTTATCTGGGTCATCACTGAGATCGGTGAAAAAAATCCCTTATAATTAATATAAGTCTGAAATCGCCAACCCGTCTTGAGCAAGCGTGGTGGTCATTGCATCCGGCATGCTGAGGATATTTCTCGACGGCATGTGCAGCCAAGTCAGAGGCCCATGGACGGCTTTATAACTCGGACACCAGGTTAGTCGCTAACCACACGAAAAGAAGAAGATCGTTCATACCTTCTCTCTTTGAGAAGATGCCCTGCAGTGGGACAGTATTTTTTATACATATAAAATAACTTTTCTTACCTGATATAATCGGACTATATGTGGATGTCTTAATTTCTTCATGATGGCGATTTCTCTGAACGTTTTCTTTAGATTATCTTCATCTAATCTTGATTTGTCTATAATTTTTATTGCTACCTGGAACATATAGAAAAAATAGTTTTTTAAATCATTAGTTTTAGTAGAAATTACAGTACCGTTCACCAAACCGCACTGGGCCCGCGTGGTGGGTTACGGACTACTCCCTCTCACAGAGACGAGGCCGGTGTCCCAGCAAACTATGCTTACAGTACCCGGTCGTAAATATAACACATTCGAGATTAAGTTCTTCTAATTGAACAGACAGCTGTGCTGCTGGACAGTTTGTTCCGCCAGTTCTCCTTCCCAGCTAAAGCACTAGGAAGTGGTGAAGCGGGTGTTTAGGGGGACTGTTCAGAAGTACGGACTTACTACCTTTTGAATCTGGTACACACGACGACATACTTATCAACCAGAATTGAAGGTGCGATCTCAGTCAGTGGTTTAGTTGTAAAACTAGACAAGAAATTGTGCGTTTAATTTTAAGACAAAATATAGTACTTTTGTGATTGATATACTCGTAAATGTTGATGGATGGAGAGGGGGAGGAAGGCCATAGAGAAAGAGTGAATGATAGCGTGACGGTTGACAGGGGGAAATGGTCGAAGGAAACGAGGTGCGCCAACCCCACGTAACATTGGACAAGGGTAGAAGTTGATGATGATGATGATTGTGCTGTTTAACCCGTGGAACCAATTGAAAAAGGATCAAGCGCTAAGGGGGTATGACATGATAACACAGATGTCTCGCTGATGGTGACGCGTGTGTTGGATCATTTAGCTTCCTTTAAAATGGTTGAGCTGAATGGTGCTAATCCATGCGTCATGTTCGTGAACGGGCGCCGTCAGTTGGAACTGGTCATTGGAGCCGCGCGCTCGGACCAACCTTTTAAGAGAGGCGCCCCTGACGCGTGCACTCCGCACGCTCAACCTCATAGCGAGTGAGACGGACTTATTCTGTTGTTCTCTGAGTGAATTCACAAGGAATGCATTGTTTGTAATTTGTTATAGATGTTAAGTTAGGATAAGCGCATTTATCGCATTGGGTTATCCTGTAATGGTAAATGTAAAGGCTTGTGCAGACCAGCGCGACTTGTCGCGCGACGCGACACGAACAATACATTTTCTAAGAAAACTTCACAGTATAACAATAACCGGTGTCGCGTCGCGCGACAAGTCGCGCTGGTCTGCACAAGCCTTAAGATGATAAATTAATAAATAAAAATATCTTAGCTGCCATGGCTTATTTTAATTTATTTAAAAATTTTAATTGTTTTTTTTAAATATATTTTTATTACGGACGCTTTTAACGTGCATGTCTTTCTACATTTTTCTCACATGTATAATTTCAACATGAATGACGTAACCAATATTTTGTAAATATTTTTATTATTTAAAAAAGTGTCCGTGGAGTTTTTTAGGTACCTACTACGCTTTGGAATGGGCAACTAGCTATGTACATATTTCTGACTGACCGACTACTTGACAATTCAAAAGTGCCTGTAAATGATAATAATATGTCACTTTTCCATGTGGTGCCGGACGTTAAGAATAGTACCATCCCATTTCTTCCCGTGGGTGTTGTAAAAGGCGACTAAGGGACTTACTAGAGAATGGGCAGCAGCGTTCTCTATGCATTTTAACACCATACTGCGATCGCCAACCCGCCTGCCAAGCGTGGCGATTATGGCAAACCCCCCCATTTGGGGGAGGCCTATGTCCAGCAGGGGACGTTTTTTGGCTGAAAAGATGTCACTTTTTATTTGTTGAACTGGAAAGCGCCCTTGAATAGGACGCAGGGTAAGGCCCCGCTGTCCGTCCGTCCGTCTGTCACAGGGAACCGTAATAAGTAGACAATTGAAATTTTCAGAGATTTTTATGTACTACTATGGCCATTAACGTTATACTTAACAACAAAGAATAAAAATAAAAGTTAACAATTAAAGGGATATTAAAGGGGTATTGTATATAACGGAGGAGAGTATGTCTCTTTCGTTATTATCAGCCGTATTTTAACTACTGTGGGCGTACTATGGGTAGTGTTGGTCATTGCGCAATAGAAAAACCGTTTCCAGTTCAGATCAAATTATAATTCACGATCAAATTAATTGCACTAGCAATTCACACACTACACGGAACGCGCGACACTTTCTAAACGTCTTCACTGCTTGACCACCACCCATGAAGTCTGTTTAGCTCCGGCCGGTCCGAAAGTTACGTTCTAGACTCTGTTGAGCGCCGCTAGTCAGCGCTGGCGTCCCGATTAGTTAATTCAGTAACGTATTTCCGACATATATACTGTACGGAATCTTTCGTGTGCTAGTCCGACTAGCAATCGACCGTTTTTTTAAGTTAATTGGTTACGTTACGATCATTAAGATCTTAATTTGAATATTAAGTACAATAATCTCAATCAGTTACAAGTCAGACACAGTCTAGTTTTATAACATAATAGACGTATTAAGTGTTCTTTTGAACCGATTTACCGAAATAATTATCATATTATACATTTAATCCTTCCGCCTTTCTCGAACAAATCAATTAAATCTGCGATCAAGCTTCATGATCTATGCAATAAATATGTATAACTAACTTTGCTCCGTTTCACCCGTCGTTTAAAGCCTCGTGCAGACAGGCGCGACCCGACTTTACCAAAACAATTTCTATAAAAACTTCACGGTAGAACAATTACCGGGTCGTCAGTTAATCACGTGATGATTTTTTAGCAACTTTTTAACCCCCCCCCCCTCTCCCTCCTGGTGATACGTGGTGAGGTTTTAGACGATCCCCTCCCCCCCTACCCAAAGTCACGTGTATCTTTTTGATGCAACAATTATCGTCATATTTCAGCCAATTTACACAAACTATTAATTAATTATACACCTTCCTCATGAATCACTCCGTCTATGCATTGGTGAAAACCGTATGAAAATCCGTCTGTGGTTTTTGAGTTTATCGCGTTCAGACAGACAGACAGACAGACGCGGTGGACGACGACTTTGTTTTATATTATGTAGTGATACATAATAAGTAATACTTAGATATATGTATAGGTAGGTACTAAGAGAAATACTAATTTATTATATAAGATGTAAAACAGGTGGTGTAATAAAGACAACAAATATAGGAAATATGTCAGAATTGTGACATAATCGATTAGTAGGAAGACATCGTGAGGAAACCGGCATGTCCTACAACCAAAAGTTCAAAGACATGTAACATCCACCAACCAACACCCCATTGTCATTTTCCCCATTTTGAAACAGATTGCTAATCCAATTGCATCACAAGTTCCAGCAGTGACCGTCAGAATGCCAAGTCTGCCAATGACCCCAGAGCTAGGCGCTTGCAGTACAGCCATGTAATTACGCAACACATTTTCAGTAAATGATGTTTCATTTTGACAGTTCAACAACATTCATTTCGATTTACATTGTTGAGCAGTTATTTTTTTCGAACTTTTTCTTTTCGTGTGGTTAGTGACTAACCTGGTGTCAGAGTTTTAAAGCCGCCCATGGGCCTGTGACTTGGCTTCACATGCCGTCGAGAAATATCTCTCAGGCATGCCGGTTTCCTCACGATGTTTTCCTTCACCGTTTTTGAACCAAGTGATTTTATACAATACGCACATGAATCCGAAAAGTCTGAGGTGCGTGCCTTGGGTTCGAACTCGAGACCTATGACTTGGCAGTCCGACGCACAGCACTAGGTTATCACTGCCACAATGCAGCTCAGCATAGTGTCAGATGAAAACACAAAGTGTTGAACTACACTTTGTGTTGTCATCTGACTATAGGCTGAGCTCTGCTCAAACTGATCTCAGGTGACTCTGACGTTGATTTTCAGCTGCAACCCACGAGTGCGCTAGAATAATAAACATGGGAAGGGTCTGTCCGTTTTATATAAATGAAAATAATAATTAATTATGTCATTGTGACGTTCTAAAGGTGCTGATTTTCAGCCTGAATTTAGCCTTTTGATTTGATTTGAAACACCACTGCCCAACCCTTGGAGGAGAACAGGTGTGATGTTATAATAAAGTGCAGAATGAGAGAAGATGCTTTGCCCTACTGTAGAACAAAAACAATACCACTACGCCTTCATTTATGATTGCCAGTCACTGATAACGAAATCAGATACAAACTAATCTACGAGATAACAATTATATAATTTAAAACATGACAATTGTACAACTGTGTAATTAAAAATAGTGACAAACAATTTTCTTCACGAGACTGTCACATAGAAAAGAGAAATTGAACAGAGTATACAGTCGACCCCGTTAGGCGCGGTCTCGGTTTTACGCGAATTTCAAATTTCGCGCTAAAATGCCTCGCTTTACGCGGATGCATTGATTTAATCGCCTTTATCAGACAGTGATATTAATCGCATTATAAGTGTTCGGCAAACAATAGAAAACAGTGTTGTTTGCTACGAAAGACTTTTGCAAGAACGCAAACAAAATGCTACTCAAAAAACATTATCCTTTGACTCGGGCACAAAAAACCGACACGGGACGGAGAGCGAGCGAAGAACGCCGAGCGAGACACACCGAGTTGGGCCAAGCGCTCTCATCTACATTCTTGTACTCGGCCTGTCTCGGTGTACCTCGGCGACAGTCACGTACAGACGCCATAATATCACGTGGCGTCCCGTAACTCCTGCCTACGCAGTAAAAGTTATGAAGCTAAGTTTCCCTCTAAAATTTCTTGGCAAAATAATAACAACCGCTAGAGTCGATTAAAGGTTAAGCTACGCTTGCCGCGGTCGGTTTGTGGATGGGTGACCATCCATTACACATCGAGACACCTCGGAAAGCACGTAAAAGCTTTTGGTCCCGGCTGTCATTCGTAGATCTTCGACAGTCGTTACGAGTAGCCAGAAGCCCAAAAGTCTGACAACCAGTCTTACCAAGCGTGTTTAAATACAGTAACTGGGTTGTGCCGGTCAGATAGGCAGTCGCTCCATGTAAAGTACTAGTGTTCAGCTGCATCCAGTTAGACTGGAAGCCGACCCCAACGTGGTTTGGGGTAAGGTACGGCTAGGTCAGGAATGGTTCTTCGATAAGGTGCAGTGCTTACATCAATGGGACCTTTTATTTGTGTCGTACTAATAAATATGTTTCTTAGTAAATTGTATACTAAACCACAGCATAAATAAATAACAGTATTATATCTCGGCATCAGAATAAATCAGAATAAAGAATATTGATTGATTGATCGGCAGTGACCTTGAAATAATTACATCGATACATAAACCTTCCGCGTCCGGCCGCGCACTCGATACTGTTGCGTACTGATATATACCGACATTTCGAAGCGCGTTGTTTGGGCCGCTTTCTATGAAGATAGAATATTGTTACTTATTTATACTGTGACTGTGACTAAATAAAAGATTTTCAGTATTGAACATAGCCTTGACCTGAGAGGTCGTGGCGCGACTTCTTGTATTATCGACACACGTGTCGAGAGATTAGGCGATAAGGAGGTTGGCTTTTAGGAATTTGTGGGAGCGTAGCTCGGAAACTGTTGGAACGTAACATCACGCCGATATTCCGGGTTAGGCAGAAATGCACAAATAGAACACCTACATTTCGCCAGTTATGTTTAAGTCACATGTAATAGGGCCTATTGTTGTCATCAACTATTGTGGGCACAAATCCAGACTCTACTGAGAAATTCCCGATGGAAAACCAAATAAAAAAGAAATAATAACGCGCACGTGTGAAGAACCTTTCGCCAATCAACATAGCCTTTTCCTAACTACTTGAGGTCGGCTTCCAGTCTAACCGGATACAGCTGAATAGTAGGTTTTTCACCTGGAGCGACTGCTTATCTGACTTCCACAACCGTTAGTAATCATTTTTGAAAGTTTAATATTTTTAATTTCGTAGTTTTTTTTCAATATTTTTATAAAAATATTAGAAAAATTTAATTATATGTTTGTAAATGAAATAAAATGTACAAGTATATAGGAGAGCCGTGAGTTTATTGCCATCTACCCGGCACAAACTCCTCGTGACAATGGTAACAACAAGGAAAACATTAAATGAACGTGGATGAAAGTTTGACTTTTTAAGATTTCTTTTTGTGTTAAAAGTTTAACTTTTCAAAGTTATCGCATACAAAAGATGTCGGGGGAGCCCAGAAACACCTACTCCTAACCTACATTTTTAGAGGAAAACAGTGCAACAAACTGCCCAGCAAACGTTCAGTCTCGATTTCGTCGAAGACTGGACTCATCAAGTTAGACTCGTTTAACCGCAGTGATAGCCTAGTGGTGTGACCGTCAGACTGCCAAGTCATAGGTCTCAATTTCGGACCCAAGGCACGCACCTCTGAGTTTTCGGATTCATGTGCGTATTGTATAATTATCACTTGCTTCAAAAACGATGAAGGAAAACATCGTTAGCAAACCGGCCATGCCTGAGAGATATTGCCGGCCGGGGGGCCGTGAGCGTTGATGAACGAGCGGCCTGCACTACCCTCCCGTCTCGCCGCGCAATATACCTAAAGCGCGGTACAGTGGTCTCGGTCAAACTATAGTCTTACCACTAAGCAGCGTCGTTGTGTGTCGGTGACACAACAGGCCAGTGATTTGAACTTTATATCCAAGATTCTTGGAGTTGCCTACTTTTAGGCAGACAAAAAATAAAGATTTTGAAAGGGTACATACAGTTGCGGTGCTATGAGATTCCAATTAGATTTTCAGTTCAAACACTGATGCTACGATTAGCAGTCTCATTTTGCCAATATCAGAAACGAACTAAAACTATAATAAAGCTTGGTTTGCTAAGTAATAACAGCAGCACGGGTCGATCTATCAGGTTAAGCTACGCTTGCCGGGGTTGGTCCGTGGATGGTTGACCATCTCTACATACCAAAACCCCTCCGTGCCTCAGAAAGCACCGCGTCGGTAGCCTCGGTAAGCCGTTGGTCCTGGCTATCATTCGAGGATCTTTGACAGTCGTTACGGGTCGTCAGAAGTCCGAAAGTCTGACAACCATTCTTACCAACGGGTGTCGTATTAAGCCTCGTGCAGACTGGCGCGACGCGACACCAGTAATTTTTCTACCGTGAAGTTTTCCTAGTAATTGTATTGTTCGAGTCGCGTCGCGCTAGTCCGCACGAGGTTTTACCCAGTAACTGGGTTGCTGAGACCCGTTTCATGTAAAATACTGGTATTCAGCTGGATCCGGTTAGACTGGAAGCCGACCACAACTTACTTTCGAAAAGGCAGGCACATAATGACACTGATGCTATGATTAGCAGACTCACTATGTCAATATCAGAAACTATGTAACTAAAACTATAATAAAACCTCGATTAGCCTGTTCTTTAAATAGCTAAATGGATGACAGAGTCCCAGGGAACAGTAACCTCCAAAAACATAAAAAGAGGAACCTAAAACCCAACTTTTCAAGAACAATCTGAAATATGATACCTTTTGAAAATCGCGTGTAAGTATATTGTTGGCTGCAACCTTAGCGCGGTTCGTACCGAGACCTTGGAACTCAAGGATGTTACTTGGAACCTTGTACGGAGGCAGCAGCCCAGGGACTGGGGGGGTTTCCGCCTTTGTTTAACAAAGATATAGAATGACAGATCGGTATAGTGGCCTTCTTGCACTGAGTATTTTTAACCGACTTCAAAAATGAGCAGGTTCTCAATAGGGATGATAACTAAAAATTTTTTTTAGTCCGTCATGGAGATTATTAAAAAATATTTGACACGTTTTTCTTCTTTTGTTACGTTATCTAAAGATTACGGCGATACATTGAGTTCAAATGGGCCATGACATCGCGAGAATGTACATTTTATACTTACAATTTTTTTATTAATACGATAAAGCAAAAAATACGTGTCTAATATTTGTTTTATTATCTGACTGACGGACTAGAATTTATATTTTTGTTTACCCAGGCATCATGCCTATTCGACTGTTTTTTTTTTGTTTGTTTGGTCCTCGATTACTCAGCCAATTGGCAGACTGACTGCTAATTGGCTGATTGAATGACTACCCCGTTGGTCTCGTGGTCGCAAGCGCGACTGCTGAGCATGGGATCCTGGGTTCGATTCCCAGGTCGGGCCGAGTGTAAAGGCTTGTGCAGACCAGCGCGACATGTCGCGCGACGCGACACCGGTTATTGTTATACTGTGAAGTTTTCTTAGAAATTTTATTGTTCGTGTCGCGTCGCGCGACAGGTCACGCTGGTCTGCACAAGCCTTTATTGGGTTTTTCCATTAGAAATTTCTTAGTAACACTCCGGAGTTTGGAAGATGGCGGTGTGATACCCCCATGGCTCGGTGCGCACGTTAAGCCATTGGTCCTGCGCCTGATCTCCCGCCGGTCGTGTCGGATTGCCGTCCCATCGGACTATGAGAGTGAGGGAAGAGAGAGTGCACCTGTGTGCGCGGCTCTGCGCGCACACAGGTGCACTATAATATCTCCCGCGCCGAAGGCTCCGTTGAGGTTGGCCGCCGTGGCCGGAATACGGTCTGGAGGACTAATATACATAATATACTCTGCTAATTATGAATTGATGATCATTTTTTTGTTTGGTGGTTCATACTTCAGAGGTGGTCCCATATAAATTGTATTAACTTTGCTTGGGTAGTTCTGGAGTTAGCTTTAATAATACGTATTTTTCCCATTTAGTCTATGGATGATGTTATAATAAGTTCCTGTCACTGTTATTTACATAGTAGGTAGTGGTATTCGAATTTGTTTGGGGTAGATACCACGAATAAAAAGTGAGTAATAAAAACAGCTTGTACAAAAGAAAAACAACCGACTTTAATTTCGGAAGTCGGTATCTTTGGTTTGGAATTTTCGTTTTTTGCCACCAGCTTCCGAAATTAATGTTATTTTTCACTTTGAAGACAGTTGTTTTTTTTAAGGTAATCGTTTTTTGTTAACTCCGTGCGTATCAACAGCCAGGTAGGTACATCTACAGGCGAGCCCTTTCACACTAAACCACATAGGTACATAATAGAAATTGACGTGGCTCGTGGGTAAATAATAACAGCCGTACGGGTAGATCGAAGGTTAAGCTTAACTTAAGTTAAACGTTAAGCCATTGGTCCCGGCCGTCATTCGTAGATCTTTGACAGTCGTAACGGGTAGTCAGAAGCCAAAAAGTCTGTCAACCAGCCTTTCCAAGGGGTATCGTGTTACCCAGTAACTCGGTTGTGGAGGTCAGATAGGCAATCGCTCCATGTAAAATACTGGTATTTAGTGACTGGAAGCCGACCCCTACATAGTTGTGAAAAGGCAGGTAGAATGATTGAATGGAAATTCACGACACGAGAAATTAAAAAGTGAAGTCAACGACTCTCCTTGCGTTCAACCTTGGAGGCACAAAAAGCCTCTGAGGTCGCAGTTTTTATATGACTAACTGCCTCGTAGATACCGCTCACTAGAGATGTACCGACTAGTTGCCGACTATTTGGGAAAGCCGACTATCTGGCCATATTTGTAGGCAAACTCAAACTCAAAGCATTCATTTCAATTAAACCACACTTTTGAATTGCCAAGGAGTCGGTCATTCAGAAAGATGAAGCTAGTTGCCCATTCCAAAGCGTAGTAGATTCCTATGGAGAAGAACGTGCAAGAAATTCCATGGACACTAGTCGGCGACTACTCGAAAAATATCCCGACAAAACGGCTCTTTACTTTATCATAAAGGCTCGTGCAGACCAGCGCGACGCGACTCTAACAATACAATTTCTAAGAAAACTTCACGGTATAACAATAGCCGGTGTGGCGTCGCGCTAGTCTGCACGAAGCTTAATATTTCTATACTTATAAGCGGTAAGCGGCACACGGACACGAAAAGCGACTTTAATTTATAATAATGTAGGTACCTATAGATTTTAAATTTTAGAATCACAGTTTCGGTTTTGAACCGAACTCAAACCTCACCGACAGCAATGATCAGCTTGGCCGATTAATCGGTATTTTTAACCGACCTCAAAAAGGAGGAGGTTCTCAATTCGACTGTTTTATTTTTTTTGTACATTTATTACGCGATTACTCCGCCAATTATGAAATTATTTTGATGATTCTTTTTTTGTTTGGTAGGTCATACTTCAGAGATGGTCCCCTATAAATTTTATTAACTTTCCTTGGGTAGTTTTTGAGTTAGCTTCAATATTACGTATTTTTCCCACTTAGTCTATATGGATGATGATTAAGTTCCTGTCACTGTTATTTAAATACAGCAGGTAGTGGTATTCCAATTTGTGTGGGCTAGGAACCACAACCAAAAACGGGAAAAAAGAAAATACCGACTTCAAGAAAAAAAAAGGTGCAATATAACTTTAATTTCGAAAGTTGGTGGCAAAAAACGAAGACAGAACCAAAGACACCGACTTCCGAAAATAAAGTTATATTGCACTTTTTTGTGTTTTTTTTTAGTCGGTTCTATTTTTTTTAACCAACAGTCGGTTAGTCGGCCTAAGTCATAGTCGGCCCATCCCTAGTTCACATAGATATCATTGTTTAGGATTTGTTAAGTAAAATTCCATGATTATGTAACAGTGTTACTGTGATGTAAGTCGAAACTTTTATGAAGTAACTCGCTTTGTTACAAGTATTATGGAGGGTGAGAGAAGGGCTTCCTTTGGTCACAAATTCTATGTTATTGTTAGGTAATCAAGCAGGCGACCCACCTGGCATCATACTTTCATTGCCATTTCAGAGAACAAGCTGAAATCTCTCAATCCCTCTGCCTGCCATTTCTCAACTAAATGGGGGTCGGCTTTCGTCGAGTATATTGTAATTGTAAAGTAATTCTTAACGTGACTATAACATAACCTATAGCGACAACAGTAGGTTCTTAGGCATACAACATCAAAGGGGGGGCAGCTGAGCTCCCCTGCCCCCCACTAGGTACGCCCATGGTTGTCGTCAGTCTACCTATAACGACTGTCAAAGATCTACTAATAACAGCCGGTTTTCCGAAGTATGGAGGGGCCTCGATATGTAATGAATGGTCATCCATGCATGAACTGACCGCGGTTGTTATCATTTAGCCACGAGAGGTTGGTAGTTGGTACTTAGTACTTTGCTGGACAAGCTCATTCACAAAGCGCTTGATTACTATTGAAGTAACAATATAATAGAGCTACTGAACAGACAGCTGTGCTGCTGGGGAGTGTTTTCTCCTTCCCAGCTAAAGCGCTTGGACTCGCGAGCCGCATGCGGATCTTTGGCCTATAGAGTGCGGCTCTGTAGAAATGTCGATGAGTGCTAGCATAACCCCTAGCACACACTGCGGTGAGGTGACTTGCGATGCGTTTTTTTCATCGCAACGAATAAAATCTTGCTTTGTTTTCGTATGCGTTTTTTCTCTTGGAGAGCGCCAGCTTCCACTGTGTTCCATTTCACAGACTGCGGAAAAAAACCTAACGCGCGGGGGTCGGGTTTCGGTTGCTAAGCAAGATATCAAGTTTTATTCAAAATTCAAACTATGTACAATTCAAAGATTTATTTCCGAAGTATTTTCACCAAAAATTAACAGGACATCGAAAATTAATCATTTAACTGTAAGTATCTTTCACAGTTTTCCAAGGATAACTTGTTAACAAGTTGCCTTCATCATATTATTATCAGCCGATGTCATGATGATGATGAAGGCATCCTTCTTCTTAGCAAGTTAATTTTAAGAAGCGTGTCCACACAGTGGTGAAACCCCGGGTGCCACCACTGTGTGGATCGCCCCGAGGACACGGTGGAGTATACGGTCTGTCTGCAAGGCTTAGGCGGGGCACCGCCGTGTCCTTGTGGAGGCGATCGGCAGCAGTGATTTCTCGCGTCCGGCCCTGGTTCAGGCCATGGTACGGAGCGAGAGGACGTGGGAGACCGTCACCTCGTTCGGCGAAGCAGTAATATTCGCGAAGGAGGAGACGGAGCGCGTGGGGGAGAGGCAATAGCCGCGCCCTCACGCCCCTAGCCGCCGCAGGAGACGCCCTGGGCGTCAGGAATGGCAGACCAATTCCCGGCCACCATAGGCGCGGGCTTTACGGACGGTGAGCAATGGGCAGCTCGCCATCCGATAAGGACCAGGCCCGTGTCGACAGCGCGTTGTGTTCCACGCGCGCCTCAAAGAGATATCAGCACAACTGATGGGGTCCGCTAGGACCGATGCCTGCCGGGGTCGCGGGAAAGTCTAAAAGGGATACCGTGGCCCCTGGCAATGTACAGGCAACTGAAGGAACACGGATGGGTTTTAGTCAGTAAGAGTCTGACACGCCCTCCCGCTCCGCCCAGAGGGGGGAAAGTTATTTGATAATTTCGAACACTGAAAAAAAAAATAAAGGTGTACTGAGACAGTATGGAAACACAGAAAGGATTGGCTCATATAATAAATCTTAGTCGTTATAGTATTGATATTTGGCTCTATTGACTAATGAGTTTGCCGTCCACTGCACTAGGAAGTGGTGAAGGGCGGGTGTGACGGGACTGTCTTTTGTAATTTTGACGTTTAAAAAGTGCTGATTCTCAACCTAGTTTGAATAAAGGCTCGTGCAGACCAGCGCGACTTGACGGTGCGACGCGACTCAAACAATGCAATTTCTAAGAAAACTGTACGGTATAACAATAACCGGCGGCGCGTCGCGCGACAAGTCGCGCTGGTCTGTACGAGCCTTTAATTACTTTTGTATCCGCCACTGAATGGAAAAGTTTCAGATATTTGTGACAAAATAATTACTAAAGACTGTTTACCTCTCAAGTGCATCTGAAGCTGTCTTCATTATAATCAAAATAAACACTTTCCACTGAAGTGGTGCCAATAATAATATGACTTACAAATCATTTGGAAAATCAATATTTTCCTATCGATTTCATTAGGAGGCCAACGGAAAATATTTTCGCTATCAATCGATTTATTAATGATGTTGTTTTTAAGAATACTGCTTTAGGACGCGCTTCAAAATAACTTTTGGAGTTTAATATTGAAGATGATAAAAGTATTTTTTACTTAGCAGAGCTCTTGGTGAAGGAGCTGTTCTGTGGGGGAGTCATAACCTGTCTGTCTTTTTCCCAACTATGTTGGGGTTGGCTTCCAGTCTAACTGGAAAAGTCAAAATATTTGGTATGCAGTAGGTATGCCCAAGCCTTTACCAGAACCCCATCCTAAGCGATTATGTCATCGCCGATTTAGACCCAGGCTAGAAGATAAACAGTTAAACACCTAGGATTTCCTGTTGACTTTCCTGGATAAATCCAGACTGAACTGAAATATAAACGTACTATCATTATTTATTTATTTAATACTTCAAGCACAGAAATGTACAGAGGCGGACGCATTTTCTACCAGTCAACCTTTGGGTGAAACAGAGACAAACAGTGGAAGGTGCAAATACGATTTTTATTTAAGTAATTATAAAGAAATACACATATACCTATTACAAACTATAAATATAATATATCTGTCTTATTATATAAATATAAGCACAAATAAATATACATAAATACACGAATATTCTATAAAACAAATAAGACAAACAATGGGAAAACATTAACGTTGTGATAATACTGCCAACTTAACGTTGTGATAATACTGCCAACTTAACGTTGTGATAATACTGCCAACTTAACGTTGTGATAATACTGCCAACTTAACGTTGTGATAATACTGCCAACTTAACGTTGTGATAATACTGCCAGCTTCTCACGAATATGCTTACCGTATATACCTATCTGTCTGCACGAGTATGAAACGATTCTTTGTGTGGACAATATAATAGGTAAGCAACCCAGGCTTCTTATTTCGTCACCTGGCTAGCCTTTTCCCAACTTTGTTGAGCTCGGCTTCCAGTCTAACCGGATGCAGCTGAATACCAGTGTTTTACATGGAGCGACTGCCTGGGTAACACGTAAATTAACATTTCATTGTTAGAAAACAAAAGCGGAAAGATTGAAAAAACTGTATAATAATATATGTTGTGAACTAAAGCAATTAAATTATTCAATTAAATTAATGTTTATATATTACAATAGTTAGGTATTTGTAGTAGAATAACACGTCGCTTAGATTATGTGAAGGGATATCCGAAGTGATTGATAATGTTGTGAATTTTATCTAAAAAATGTTGTATCCTATACCTACTATTAAATGAGCAATATTTGTATAAGTCGTAGGATGATTTGATCATTCGAATTTTTGCGGAAACCCTAGGGATTTTGTGAGAACACGGACAATTAGAAAATGGTGAAAACATTTCTGCGAACAATGGGGTGAAATAGGTTAGGTTAGAACTGTGACTACTCGCGGCGTTAAATGTTTTCACCATTTTCTAATTATCCGTGTTTTCGCGAAAATTTGAATCATCAAATTATCCTACGACATATACTCGTACTTACAACATATTATATTTGTAATCACGTTCTCGAAAGCGGCTCTAACGATTTCGATGAAAGTTGCATTATAGGGGTTTACGGGGTCGAAAAATCGATCTCATTTATCTCAAATAGGTCTCATATCTGGGAAAATTCGTTTTCTCCTAAAAATATGATTGACACAACACTACTATAATGATTGCCTCTCTTTTTGTGATCCTCAAATAATTGCTATTTTGGGGTCAAATAGCCAAGTAACTGCGACCAACTTGGATGTTTGATGTATCATTTTTAGTCTATTCACTTTTTAGTTGTGCACCCACTACCTGCTATGTAAATAACAATCACAGGAAGTTATCATCATCATAATATCCACTTATACTAAATGGGAAAAAATACGTATTATTGAAGCTTACTCAAAAACTATCCAAGCAAAGTTAATCAAATTTATATGGGACCAACCCTTTCAAACAAAAAAAGAATTTTCAAAAGCGGTCCACAATTGACGGAGAAATCGGCGAACAGACATTAAAAAAAAAAATGCATCGACGAACATATGACCTCCTCCTTTTTGGAAGTCGTTTAAAAATACAAATTACACGACAGTAGACGACGGCGCGGCCGGGCATCATCATCATTCACCCGCCCTTATAATTCCCATTTATTAGTCGGTGCAACATGTCTTCACCTTCCATACTTCTCGTATCAGTCGTCATCTCAGTAGTCACCCATGTCTAGCCAATATCATCTTGACATCCACATTCAAAGTCAAAACTTTCCTCATGACATTTTAGTACTTATTTACGTTTTTTAGGGTTCCGTACCTCAAAGGAAAAAAACGGAACCCCTATAGGATCACCGTCTGTCTGTCTATCAAGACCTTTTTTCTCAGGAACGCGTGGAGGTATCAAGCTGAAATCATATCAAATACTCAGGTCTACGGTCCCTTGGAGCTGTGAAAAAATCTAACTTCTAAACCAACGCAATCAAAAGATACAGCAATTTATGCTGCAAATTTTCGACACTCGCAAGGGAATCAAAACCTATAGGGTATTTCCCGTGATCACAGAATCTTGAAATTTGGTACGAAGCAACGTCTTATAGCACAGATATAGGAAAAAATGCGAAAAGCATACATTTTTAGTTATATCATATAATCAAAATATTTTTAGTACGGAACCCTCGGTGCGCGAGTCCGACTCGCATTTGGCCGGTTTTTTTGTTACAGAAACTTTGTTTTCGTAATGAAATTAAATACCTTTAATACCATGATTCATTAGTTCATTAATTATTTATTTCACGAAATCACGTCATTTTAATTAATTTTGCAAATTAAGAATGCCAGCAAAAAAAAAAAAAAGATTTTAATGCAAATCTATTCTACTTCCACTGTAAAAAAAGCTGAATAACTTACGTACCATTGTCTTTTGGTACAATTACATAATTATCTAAATTCTATTCAGCATTCATACAAAAATTACGCACATAATATGGGAATAACAGTTATTTTTCCCAACTATGTCGGGGTTAACGTCAAGTCTAACCGGATGCAACTTAATACCAGTATTTAACATGGAGCACCTGTCTACCTGACCACCAGAACCCAGTAACGGGGTAAAGACCTGTGCAGACCAGCGCGACTTGTCGCGCGACGCGACACGAACAATACAATTTCTAAGAAAACTTCACAGTATAACAATAACCGGTGTCGCGTCGCGCGACAAGTCGCGCTGGTCTGCACAAGCCTTAACACGATACCCCTTAGCAAGACAGGTTGTCAGACTTTCGGGCTTCTGACTACCCGTAACGACTGTCAAACATCTACGAATGACAGCGATTAACGGCTTTACGAGCATGGAGGGGTCTCCGTATGTAATAGTCGATCACCCATCCATGGATCGACCTAGGCAAGCGTTGCTTAACCTTGAAGATCGCTCCGTGGGGCTGCTATTAATTAGCTACAAGCCCTTTTCTTTCCATATCCTTTCATCATCATAATTTCAGCCGAAAGACGTCCACTGCTGAACATAGGCCTCCCCCAAGCACCGCCACTTCGACCGGTTCTGTGCTTCCCGCATCCAGCGGATTCCTGCGGCCTTCATCATCGGTCCACCTTGTGGGAGGCCTTCCAACGCTACGTCTTTCGTTACGCGGTCGCCCAGAACCTTTCGGCCCCATCGGCCATCTGTTCTGCGAGCAATGTTCCCTGCCCATTGCCACTTATGTTTGGCAATTCTTCGGGCTATGTCGGTTACCTCGGTTCTCCTGCGGATCTCTTCATTTCTGATTCGATCACGTAGGGAAACTATCTTTAACCGATTTTTTATGATTTAATATTGAAGATCACGTCTAAACGAGTAGTGTTAATGATTTGGAAAAAATATATGTTAAATTAGGGCATTTTCTTAATTAACTTAATAATATGAATATTTAAGATTATGTTTATATTACATACTGATATTAATTTGTAAAGTTATGTCAAATGCGAATAAAAAACTGCGAATGACGCTAAATCTATCAGGCGTATTTTTTTGAAATCTTCACCTTTTTTAAATAAAATACCTTTGGTTTTATGCGTCTAATTTGGGACAGCGCTCCTTGATGGGCGAGTCCTATTACTGGCTGGACGTACGCATTACGTGAGCTCAGTACAGAACACGCAAGCTAACCACTCAAGGTTACTGGCATATATCTGCGTCTTAAGTTCTATGATATTAAAATCACAGGACTTTAATAATAAGATGAGATATAAACACCTGTTGGTTTTCAAAGTTCTCACGATTTATAAAACAAATAACAAACAAAGAAAGGTCATGTGAAAACACACCTCAACAACAGGTGCAATAACACCTATAATTCCTATCAATCAATCACTTTCTTGATTTTGATAAAGCTGATGCCATTGTATGATACTAGATTTCATTGTACATCATACAAGTTATCTAAACAAATATTTAATAGAGAAAAGATTTGGTTGTTTGTATGTTTCTTTGTTATGCTTTCACGCTAAAACGGCTGAACGGATTTGGACGAAATTTGGCACATGGGTAGACTATGACCTGGGTTAGGACATACGATACTTTTTATCCCGATATTCCCACGGGATCGGGACTTACGAGGGTGAAACCGCGGGGCGCAGTTAGTGTGATACATAAACTCATGCCTTCTTCCCGTGTGGGGGGTAGGCAGAACCTACAGATCGCCACCACAATGCTACGATCCTTACATAGGTACTCCTTTTTCCTCGTTTACGTTTATATATCAGTACCCTAATTGCGTAATACACGATCAATCAGAATCTGAATCGTTTTGAAACAGATTGCTAATCAATTGCTTCATAAGAAAAAAAAAACTGCTCAGCAACGTAAATAACGCAATGAATGTTGTTGAACTGTCAAAATGAAACAGATTAA
This sequence comes from Agrochola macilenta, assembly GCA_916701695.1. Classification (NCBI taxonomy): domain Eukaryota; kingdom Metazoa; phylum Arthropoda; class Insecta; order Lepidoptera; family Noctuidae; genus Agrochola; species Agrochola macilenta. Next base: position 573,970 of record OU753579.1, read on the forward strand.
TCGAAGTCGTTTACGAAAATGTGTTGCGTAGTAAGATAGCTGGTGGTGGTTGCGAGTACTACGCACCTGACCTTTCTGCAGAACATCACCTATAAGGTCACAAATCCTGCTAGGGTGTCCTATCGTTATGGCTGGGGAGTTGACTGCGCCACTTCTTCTTCCCAGCTAACGCACTAGGAAGTGGTGAAGGATGAGCGTTTTTGGGGGACTGTCTTATGTAATTTTGACGTTCGAAAAGTGCTGATTCTCAGCCTAGTTTGAATAAATAACTTTTGAATTTATCCCGGCGTATTCATTCATATCTGCCATACCTTTTGTTCAAGATCCGGAGGTGAGGAGTGGTGGTGATCCAGTGGTAACAGACAAGCGCTTTACTTTGTGTTAATTATTTCATCACCACTGGTCTAAAAACGGTGAAGGAAAACATCGTGAGGAAACCGGCATGCCGTAGAACCAAAAAGACATGTGACATCTACCAACCCGCACTGGGCCCGCGTGGTGATTACGGCTCACTCCCTCTCACAGAGAGGAGGCCGCAGTCCCAGCAGTGGGAACGTTACTGGCTGATTATGCAAGATATTTCTGAATAAATTGAAAAACTGGGTTCTTAGTCATGCAGTGAGTTTGCTACTCCAAATTGTGAAGGACTGCCAAGTTACCAGCTGTTGACTAAGGGCTCATTACAATATCTTGTACTTTTTCCAACTTGATTTGAGGTCGGCGCTACATGTTTTTTCTTCCATACTCATTTATTATATATTTATTTATTCACAACGGGGAAGCTCTTGGCCTGCATCTCACCTGATGGTAAGTGATGATCAGGTCGAAGGTGGAAGCGAGTTTCACCCGGAATCTTCAACCACAGAGGAACTGGCTATCTTACCTCTAACTGCCGAAACACAACAATGCTGTTATCATTGTTGTTATGGCGACAGACTTAGATAAGATGGTGGTAGCTAGCCAGGCGGACCACCAGCCAAACCGAGCAGTTTCCCCCACTGGGAATCGTACCCCTCTGGGTCTGAGACAGGTGATCTAAACACAAGACCACAGAGGCGGTTACTTCTCTATTAGTTGTCTTTTTCATCGAATAAGGGCTCTGGTCAAGTTAAAAACTAAAATCAAACTGCTTAGCTTTTGCCGGAGTCGGCTTCCAGTATGAAGGATGCAGCTGAATACCAGTATTTCACATGGAGGTACTGCCTATCTGACCTCCACAACCCAGTTACTGGATAATACGAGGTTACCCCTTAGCAAGACTGATTGTCAGGTTGTGTCGAGTTTTAAACTAGTAAAACAATAATTACAAAAAAAAATGGGTTGGGCTAGCGCAAGCTCTAATGCTGCGAATGAGGTCCTGGATGCAATTCCCAGGTCTGGCAAAGTGTTATTGGGTTTCCCATTAGGAATTTCTCAGTAACAGACCGGACTCTGGATTGTGCCCAGTTGATGGCAATATATTCGTCTCCTATTACATTGTACTTAAGACGCCGATATATGTATGCCAGTGGCATTGAGTGGTTAGCTTGTGCTGAGCTCACGCAACGCGTCGTACGTCCAGCCAGTAATAGGACTCGCCCATCAAGGAGCGCTGTTCCAAATTAGATGCATTATTAATTTATTATACATAAATCAAAAGTTATTTTCATAAAAAACGTACCTATACTAAAAGATAAATAATTAAATTATCTTTAAAAATGGTTTCAGAAAAATACGCTTGATACTTTTTGTGTGATTCTCAGTTTTTTATCCGCGTTAAACATAACTTTACAAATTAACTACACTATGTGATATAAACATTTATCTAAAATATTCACAGATTCAGTTATTAAGAAAATGCTCTTATTTAACATATTTTTTCCAAATCATTAACACTATTCGTTTAGACTTGATCTTCAGTATAAAATCATTAAAAGTCGGTTAGTGTCGCCTTAAACATGACTGGCGAAATGTGGGTGTACTATAGGTACCCACATCTGCCTAAACTTCCGGAAATTACAGTCGAAGTTATGTCATCTCCTTCTCAGAAACTCACTTGAAATATCTAATCACTGTGATCAACTTAAGATTACAGGACTCAGTCTATTCAGAAACAAAACTGCATATACATAAATAAATCCATCTTCTTTGTTTTCATGCAATGTCTAAAGTTCCAAATGACTCGGAACTTAACCACATCAACAGTAGGTAGCTGTGAGTAGACTAACAGGTCTTCGAAACGTATAGCTGTTAGTCCACAGTGAATCAGCGACAATGAGGCATTGTCTGCGATGTGGATCAAAGGCCCAATATGTCAGGTGAGCTATTGATGCCACTTTATAGCCAGTATATATAGCCATCTACTGGCTATAAGAGTGGCAACAATGGCTCGAGTAGGGGAAAACCGAAGACACAATGGAATATTATATGGCTAGAAACGGGGGTTGCTATCGAGATGGAAGTAATGGAGAAATATGCAAGAAAAAGACATGTTATAACAACTATAAATAAATTAGGATAAAAACAAGATAATGATGATGGCATTGCCCGTTTATTTCCTAGATCTGGGTGTCTCTGCATCTCTGATTTGAGTCTGTGTAAACGCACCCACTTTCTTATGATTTTTAATTGCCAAGTGCCAATGTTTACCCATTCTCAATGTATTACCAAATACACACTCTCATTCGCTTTTGGGGATGAATATTCACCTTTGTTTTTTATGGAACTCTGATGCAAAATTTGATCCTCCTAGTCCGAGCGATATAGACTGTCCGTTGTCAGTCAGTGAATGAATGAGTTTAAGATTTTTGTTTCGATTTTTCATTCAATTATGAGAAAATATTATTCAAAACAAAATCAATAATTGCAAACTGGTAGAATTGTAAAGAATAAATCTCTAAATCAGCTGATTGGTGTAAATAATTAAGCAGTGCTTGGTAGTTTAGAAAGAGGGGCTTGTGGCTAAATAATAACAGTGGCATGGGGTCGATCAAAGGTTAAGCTACGCTTGCCGCGGTCGGATCGTAGATGGGTGACCATCCATTACATAATCGAGACCCTTCAAAAGACAAAAACAAGTTTTGTCAATTATATAACCCACAACGCTGTTCACAGACAGGCAATAAGTAATAAAAATATAAATAGCTAAAAGTTTTAGTAGCAGAACGAGCAGTAATTAATTAGTTTTATAATGAGAATAAATAAAGTCAAAGTTAAAATTTGGATGTACCTACTTAAATTTTTTTTTTTTTTTTTTGTGATTCCGTTTTATTATTTACAGAAAGTTTATTGCAATAATGGGTACAAACAATTTATAACTAATTAATTAATAAAAGTAGATAAATTATATACTAAATTAACTAAAACTAAAAATTATATAATAAAAAATATATGACCATCCATAGTACCTAAGTTTGGTGATTTTAAGTTGTTACGGGTAATTAGAAGCCAAAAAGTCCAGTCCAAAAAACCAGTCTTACTAAGGGGTAGCGTGTTACCCAGTAACTGTGTTGTGGAGGTCAGAGGGGCAGTTGCTCCACGTATAAATGCTAGTAATCAGCTGAATCTGGTTAGATTGGAGTCCTCCAACATAGCTGGAAAAATGCTAGGCAGATCTATTTTAGTTTAGAAATAATGAAATGTCAAAATCAGTAGATCGGCATTGGTTTCTACAAAACACCATTAACTGCGTCATCAATATCAGTTTTATCGTATCAATAATCACAAATCAGTATAACTGTGTGAGGATTCCTATAAAATACATTACAAAGCATGTTATATTTTTTTATACTTATCTCTTTTATTTAATGTAGTCTGTAATTAACATAGTTGTTATGGTGACAGAATTAGATAAGGTGGTGGTAGCTAGCCAGGCTGACTTAGAACAAGCCCTGCCACCAACCAAACCAAGCTGAAAATTTTGCTCCCACTGGCAATTCAACTCGGGACTTCTGGGTCTGAGACAGGTGGTCTAACCACAGGGACGTTTAAAACAAATATTCTTCTATTACTCAATGTAAATATTTAAAATAAAAGAATAGCCAAATAGGTCCAGCTGTTCTCAAGTGATGCCCTTAAAAACAAACAGTATTTCATTCTTAAATAAGTACTTATAAAGAAGATACAGAATCAGACAAACCCTTGAGATTTATCAAAGTCCTAATCTTGACCATGACAAAGAAGAATCCAATAAGTTTTAATTTATTTAATTAACTAATTACCATTTGTTATGTAAAAACAACATCTTCTATAGGTTTAATAGGTATTTGTTTGTTCATCTGATAAGATCATTCTCAGAAACTGCTGCACAGATTTTGATATCAGAAAATATTTTGGTTCTTGAAAGAATTTGCCTATCAATGTGTATCTCAAGAATGTTTAGTGTTTTGTTTATGATAAAGTTAACAAATAAATTATCTTTTTTTGGCTTTGTTCTTCCAAAATCGATTTCGAAACATACGTTTTTGCAAAGTAATCGTGTTATTGTAGGCAAGAATTGTCTCGTCTCGCTCATAGTACGCATTTGAACGAAATAGTAGCAGTAACGAGACACTACCTACATAATTGATCAAAGTGACCACTGAATGAAGACATCAATTGGATATAATTGACGCAAAAAACAATGAAAAAGGTCGCTGAAAAATAAATGACCCATTCGCGCCATTTTGTACATGAAAGGTGAATTAAAAAGTAAGAACAAGGCAAAGGCAGAAAAACAAAAATTCTCTGCATTCGAACTTTTTCCACAAAATTTTCTGAAGTATAAACCGACTGATTGGAAAAGTGTCGATTATGTTAGCCGGTTTATAGTCAACAATGTACAATCAAACTGGTTTGTTTAATGTTATTTTTTTTAACAAACACGTTCTCGCCCCTCGTACATCAGCTAGTTGTAGATTAAAACGGGTTTTATTGTAATGTTTGGCAAACCTGACCGCTGCCGACGGAAGGCTTCGGACGAATGGAAAAAAACCACTTAACACAACACGAGAATCGCTCACTACACTGCTGAGATCGCACTGACACCTCCTAATACACTTTATAAACGAGTAATACAGGAATGAAACACTAAAACCACAGTGATACGCGACATTACGACAAAAGGGTACGCACCTTACTCTTAGTTATAATGTGTGTAGCGAGTTTTACAACAGCGAAATTTCCCGTGCCAATCGTTTTCTCCAGCTCGTAATTGCCGACACACACGAGCTGGTCTATTGGGAAATGTTTGGTTTTGTGCATTGGCTTCATATTGCTGGCCATTTCGTGAGAAACTTGAAATAATTCGCTCAACCTCACATCACCCACCGAGCGAATTTCGTCTACTGACGCTAGTTCGCGCCGACTGCCGCAATGGCGCCACTTTCACTCACGTCATTCGCTTTGGGATGTTCATGTGCGCCCCTCGATGTTTCATTAACAAACACTATTTAATTTATATTAAATTCACATTTACACCCACAATTCAGTGCGAAATCATGATGAGTTTAATTCGCGGTCATTACGATCTCACTACGAACGTCAAACAGATGTTTACAGACGTTCTTATCAGTGTTTCTCTTATCAATACGTAGGGATTCAATTGAACAACACAGGCTCATGAAAATAAGAACTCGATTCACAACCTTTACGCGACTCGCGCCGTCTCTTTCTATCTGATTCATGTGTCTAACGTTTGAGTGAGATAGATAGAGTGATCACCGTCAGGCGGGAGATCTAGTGACGTCATTGGACCCGGCTGACGTCACACGCGGCAATTTCAAACTAGGAGACGGTGTGGGGTGTACGTCAGTAGAAAATATCGATTTTTCTTATCGTTAAGTGCAACTTTTTATGAAAAAGATAATTTGACATCAATAAGCGTTAAAACAATGTCGTTTCAGTTTACCTATTTACCTTTACCTAATAAAGAAACGGAGTGTTCCTAGAAAATATCAGTGTTCATTCAACTGCATCTGTATTACATTTCAACATTGATTCATATTCTCCACGAGACGATCTTTTTCTTCTCGAACAATACTCTGACATGAATCCAATTAATGGCATTACGTTTTTTGTATTAGAAATCTGTAGAAAACTCGTGTTTTTGCTTGGAGAACGGTTTTAAATTCAAGGTCTTGCCTTATCGACGTTATATGTGTTGCGTAGTAGATATGATCTATGAGATTATGTATTCGGGAAGAGATAACTGAGTTTCTATAATATAGGCGCCATTCATTCATTGATGATTATGCTATCTTCATTGTGCATCTGTATTGATTATACGTTAGTTTAGAACAGCGCCATCTATTGAGTCAGTTTTTGTAATCGTTCCTCAATGTGTGTCAAATAGTGTTACGTCGTGTTACTAGATAGCGTTGACACCAATATCAAATTAGAATGAGAGCGATCTATGTAAAAGTTGAAAAACGAATAAACTGAATACTGAATAGAAGTATTTTACATTTATTTATTTACACAACCCTTAAATCTATCAAACTCAAACTCAAAGCATTTATTTCAAATAAACCAATTACAGGCACTTTTGAATTGTCAAGGGGTCCGTCAGTCAGAAAGATGAAGCTAGATGCCCATTCCAAAGCGTAGTAGGTACCTATGGAGAAGAACGGGACAGAAACTCCACGGACACTCTTTTAAATCATAATATGGTTACAAAAAATTGGTTACATCATTCATGTTGAATTTATACATGTGAGAACGATGCAAAACGTTAAAAGCGTCCGTAGCAAAAATAAAAATTAAAAAATTAAATTAAATTAAAATAAGCCGTGGTAGCTAAGAGATGACCAGTCCCTACTGACGGCGCCCGTTCACGAACATGACGCATGGATTAGCACCATTAGCTCAACCATTTTGTAGGGAGCTAAATGATCCAACACACGCGCCACCGTCAGCGAGACATTAGAGTGAGCATGACATACTCTCAGCCGCCAAGGCACATTCAAGTCAATGAAAGACATATCCAGTACCTAAATGGTAGCTTTATAGTCGGTACATAGTACTCAACATGTGCTATGCAATTATACAATGTTATGAGATTGAATTTATACAATGCAAAGATAGTTTTTTAAATCTTCAGCAGCTCCAACAGTATTTTCAAAACTCAAACTCAAGCATTTATTTCAATTAAACCATTTACAGGCACTTTTGAATTGTCAAATAGTCGCGTCAGTTAGTCAGAAAGTTGAAGCTAGTTGCCCATTCCAAAACGTAGATCTTTATGGAGAAGAACGGGCAAGAAACTCCAAGGACACTCTTTTAAATATAGAAAATTACAAAATCCTGGGTACATTATTCTTGTTGCTTCTATATAAATAATAATAATAATAATAATATTTATTGAATAAAAACACAACAAACATTTACAAAAAGTATACAATTAGTCCACAGTAAGATTTCATAAACAATAATGATAGTGCCTAAAGAATAAACTAAATCTAAAATATGTTTAGAACAGGTGCAAGTAATAATGGTTCGGAATTACGATGTAAGGAAGCGACCCGCCCGATCTAGGTTAATTCAAACCTGTGTTTCAGGCCATCACTTTACATTTAAATTAATTTGGAACACTAAAATTTAAAGATAAACTGATATAAGATAATCTAATAACGAATATGAGAAAAAGCTTAATGGTAATTTAATATCTAAAAACTAAACCTATGTAAAAATACAAAAGTAAATACTTACGAGTGAATAAATTATCATCATGACAAAATTTCTAGAAGTTTTTCTGTGTCTGTGTAATTGAGTATCGCTAAATGTTCTGATAACATTTTACTACATTTTTTATATATTTCACTATAGAAGTTTAGTAACTTGTTGAGCCTATTGTACAAAAAAGGTCCTAAAAACACATAAAATCGATTAGCATACGCATGTCTAGTTTGAGGCTTTATGCAAACCATGTCTTTCCTTCTCTTGTCGGAAGGTACTGGGTCAAAAGGAAGTGCAGTGTGCTGGAGTAGTACTATGCTTAGTATAAATAATTGCCGTACTGTTAGTACATTACATGCTATGTAGAGCTGGTGCGTAGGAAATCTAAAAGGGCGAAAGGTAGCAACCTTTAGAATTGCTCTTTGAGCACGCTCTAGAGGGAGTAAAATCGTTTTTGCAGCACCACCCCAAGAAGTAATGCAATAGGTAAGAACGGATTGACACAAAGCTAAATAAACCTGTTTAATTAATTTATAGTCTGCTATGTTCCGTAAATTCTTAAAGACATATATTAATTTGCGCACTCTAGTACAAAGTAAATCGATATGTTTACGGAAATTTAGATTGGAGTCAATAGTGACACCCAGATATTTTAAATGGTCAGCTTTTGCTAAAGTGGGGCAGGAACATGCAGTGTCAGCATACGTGCTACAATTATGTGCGAAAATGTTTAGATTAGTAAGCGGTAAGTTAGTACTTCTCATTGTAAATAAAATGTATTTTGTTTTATCTGTATTTAACGTTAGTAGATTATTATGAAGCCAATTAGACACAATGTAAAAACCATTCTGAGCATGTTCGTAGACCTCAACTCTTGATTTAGCTGAGAACAATAGAGCGGTGTCATCTGCATAAGACATTATAACACCATTTTGGAGTGACAGGCGGCACAGTTCATTAATATAGACTAAAAATAACGTAGGGCCCAAAATGCTGCCTTGAGGAATACCAAAACAACTATTTTTAAGTTCAGAACTTGTATACTGATCAATTTTTACACATTGCTGACGATCGGTAAGATAATCAGAAAATAGTTGAAGTTGTGCTCCTCTTATCCCAAGTGTTTCAAGCTTGTGCAAAAGTAAAGTACATGAAATAGTGTCGAAGGCCTTGGCAAGGTCTATAAAGATCCCAATTGTGTGCATACCATTATCTAGATCGGTAGTTACATGATTAATCAATTTGTGTACTGCTTGGCTAGTTGATCTTTTGGGCCTAAAACCAAATTGATTATCTGAAAGTAGTTTGTTATCTTCCAGATATTTTATCAATCTACTGTTAATGATTTTTTCTAAAATTTTTGAAAGGCCTGTTAATACTGAAATGGGTCTGTAGTTATTCACACAGTTTTTGTCTCCAGACTTGAATATAGGTGTGACCACAGCTTTTTTGAGCAATTTAGGGAATATACCTTTAGACAAACATAGCTGAAAAATATGTGTTAGCGGAGGGGCGAGTAGGTATTTAAATCTTTTAAGTATATTATTAGGTATGTGATCCCATCCAGTAGCACAAACATCCTTTAACCCGTTTATTATTCTTTCTACTTCGTAAACGTCGGTATCTAATAAAACAAATGAATTTTGTGTAGAGGAAGTCGTAGTCGGAGTTTGACGGGAAAAATTACTAGAATTTAAAGATTTTTCAGCCAAGTTTTTACCAATGTTAGCAAAAAAGTTGTTTACTTTATTCATTGCTTCAGATGGGTTTGTCTCTGTTGATAGTAAATCAAACGGAGGTTCGTGAGTTTTCGATCTAAATGTATTGGTTTTTATAAATTTCCACAGAAGTTTACTATTTGTCCCTGCCTTCTGTAATTCATTTTTATCATACAGATTTTTTAGTTTTTTCAAAAGATTATTACAGAAGTTTCGATACCTTTTATATGTAACAGAGAGTATTGCGTTATCAGGTGCGAGCTTCAATTTTAGGTGAAGCTTGTCTCTATGTCTTATACAACGAACGAGACCGGGTGTAATCCAGGGTTTTATACAACTATACTTTCGCGGCATTGTTTTAGTGAATGTGTTTTTCCTTATTGCATATTGTAGCGAATCTATGAAATACTTTAAGGTAATATTTGCGTCGTTTGAATTATAAACTGGGTCAAAATTAATACCGCGTAAGTCATTTTCCAGGTTTGTCATATTGACTTTTGTGTAACTACGCATGCAGTTTTTTCTAGGTGAAGATATTTGTAAAGTTAGTAAAACGGCTTGATGATCGGTAAGCGAAGAATTAGTAACCAATGTTTTGGATGGATTTTTTGATTTTAGGATGATGTGGTCTAAGCATGAGCCACTCTGATGCGTGGGGTGATAGTGAGCTGGTAAAAGTCCATAAAATGAGCAAATATTCAGATAATTATGCACATGGGTTTCGGTTTTCCCGGAAGCAATGTTAATGTTAATATCGCCCAAAATTATTATGTTTTTAAACGATGATATGTTTTTTAAGTTTATGTCAAGGGAGTCCAAAAATCTATCCATATTTTGAGAAGGAGGCCTATAAATAGCCATGACTATAGTATCAGGAATAATTTTGATAAATAAGCAATTACTATCTTCGGATACAGGTTCTTCTTTGATTGTTCGTAAATTATTTTTGATATAAACTACTAACCCATCGTTTTGGTTTATGTTTCTGTCAGTTTTATAAGAATAATAACCGTCAAGAGATGGTAAATTGACTGTCTGTTTTGACAACCAACATTCTGTTAGGACGATAATATCACAGCTTATATCAAGATTCTGTAATAACACTTCAAATCCGTTCATGTTTCGATTTATGCTGCGAATATTCTGTGTGAGCAGGGTTAACGTTTTTCCACCAGAAGGAAGAAGGTGCTTACAGTCCTCAACATTACACATTTTAGATTCCGACACAGAAAAATTATCTAGATCACAATTAAGCTGATTTGTCATGATAGTTACAAACTAAGTTGAAATATAAATAGAGGATAAGCTTCCTGTTTATGTGCTAACTAAATAAAGTATTCGGTGGCGCTCTTAGGCGCCGTCATAGTCTATTGAGTTGATGTAGTTGATCTCTGCATATTTGCGCGCCGGGCAACTTACATCACCAGTTGGATGGTCACATTTCCTCTTGAAGCGCTTGCACGTCGCACATTGAGCGGTAGAAGATTTGCTGCTACATTCCTTGAATGAGTGTCCAGTCTCTCCACAGTGGTTGCAAGTAGGACTAGTTTCCCGGCAAAACTTGGCTGCATGTCCGAACTGCTGGCAATTAAAGCACCTGGTGACTATCGTGAAATCTCTCACAGGGCACGATGTCCAATTGATAAAAATTCGGCTTTGGTTTATAATAATTTTTCGTATGCTAGCAGGTAGTTCCAGGATGTAGTTACAGGTAGGAAGGTCTTTCTTACCCGATTTATGGCTCAATTTGATACTCTCAAGGAAGGATTCACGAGTTATATTCGGCAACTTATCTGAAAGGTTCTGCTCGTAAATACATTCAAATACCTCCTTCTCTGTAAGGGATACGGGAACACCAATGACAGCGACCCTAGGGCGGCGTTTAGAAGGTTCTTCTATTGTAAGGCCCGATGATACCAGTTTTTCCGAATTCCTTAGCTTGTCAATATCGCCTTTGTTTTCGGTGCTAATCAAAACGCCCCCATTTTTTACTTTTCTCAGGCCACGGACATGAAGCTTAAGTTGTTCGGGGGAGATTAACTTTTGGACAAGCGACTTGGTGTCGTCACTCGTTTGGGTCTTATCGCTAGGATAGATGGCGACTGATCTCAAATTTGCAGGTCGGACGAAGTTATCAGAACCTTTCTTCACCATGCTAGCAAATGAAGTATTTTCTGAGGGATTCAGCTTTGCTTCTACGACCTCTTTGAACTGCTGGAGAGAGTTCACAACGTTCTGGTGAACCTGTAGGTGCTGGATTGTGGTATGGGCCTGCATTGTTTTCTGCTTCAACGATTGGTATAAGACGGCCATCTGAGATGTCCCACTTGAGACCTTCCGGCAAAGATTGGAGACACGAAGCTTCTGTTCTGAGTTCATTTTCCCATCACCGACAATAGTGCAGACTTCGTTTAGTATTGTATCAATAGATCCTAACCATTTCTGGATCTCAGGCGTACTGATGACTTCACAGGGCAATTCATTCTCTTCGGGTACTGGTGGGTTTGGGTCACTCGGGGGTAATGGTTCAGTAGGCGTCGGTGGAGGACTTCGCCGTAGTAATTGGCTACGACCAAATGGGCTCGATCCTAGTTGAGACATAGTACTAAACACTATATTTATTGTTTATAAAAATTATTTATTTCATTTTGCAACTTCGGTAAAAACACTCTTACAAGTCGGTAAAAACCTACAAGTCACACGCGACACACTTTACTTTTATACTGACGGCGCAAATAATTATATTTATTTGTCGTAATTATTTATTTCATTATACTTAATAAATACAAAAAACACGTCCGCTTATTCTCACGTCTCGTAAAGCGATATATGTGAGAACAATGTACAAAAAATAATCAAAACAATTCAAAATATAAGATTAAAAATAAGCCATGGCAGATAAGAGATGACCAGTCACAACTGACGGCGCCCGTTCACGAACATGACGCGTGGATCAGCACCATCCCCATCCAGCTCAACCATTTTGTAGGGACCCGAATGATCTAACACACTCGCCACCATCAGCGAGACATTTAAGTGAGCATGACATATTCTCAACTAGCATGCTCTTTCAAGTCAACATACATCTTAATAACATTAAAACGGCTCCATGGTACCTACTCACATTTACAAAAATTGAAAAAATGCTTCTAAATTATACAAAACTAATTTGCAATGTATTTGAGAGATTAATAGAATATTACTACCAAAAAGAAAGAAAATCATTATCCATTGGAGTATTCAACAATTAAAACTTGTTTTAAAATATATAAATTTTAAATAAAAAATAAACATTAAGTTTGTGATGTCAGAAAAATAAAAAGGGGAAGCAACTCTTCCAAACATTTTTTTTTTTAACTAGTGAGTCCAAGTGGCTGTGGAGCAGGACCAGCATTAAGCCAAGCATTTTTATCTATGATATAATCATCCAACTTATATTATGCTTGTCTACATAGTGTGCGTTTAATGCATGTTTTAAATTTCTTCTCATTCAGTTGAAGAATATCGAGTGGTATTTTATTATAACATTTTACGCAGTACCTAAAAAGTAGTGTGCACTTTAGACAATCTGAAACGTGGTTGATCTAATTTGTTCCTATTTCTAGTGTTAAAATTATGCCTGTCACTTATCTTACTAAAAAGATGTAGATTTTTCCGAACATACATAATGTTTTCATATATATACTGACAAGGTACCGTCATGATGTTAATTTTCTTAAACAGTTCCCTTAGAGATTCGCGTCTGCGGAGGTTATATATGGCTCTGACAGCCCTCTTTTGCAGAATAAAGATAGAATTAATATCTGCAGCCCGTCCCCACAGCAAAATACCGTAAGACATGATGCTATGAAAGTAAATAAAATATACCAGTCTCGCGGTTTCCACGTCTGTTAGTTGGCGGATATTCCAAACAGCGTAAGCGGCTGAACTTAGCCGCCCTGCAAGTGATGTTAAGTGAGGACCCCACTGTAGTTTTGAGTCAAGCGTGATCCCCAGGAAAACCGTTTTATCGACGAATTCTAGTGTCTCCCTATTCAGTACAACATGACATTCACTACTTCTAACATTTGGTAACGTGAACGTAAACAAATGCTAATCTATTCGTTTATGCGCCCTTGTGGAGCAAGACCAGTGTTGAGCCAAGCATTTTTATCAGCGATATAATCTCCCAACTTATAATATGCTTGGCTGCATAGTGTGCGTTTATCTTTACAAGTTGCCCTAATGCGATAGTTACGTACAAAAAATATTATTATACAATAAATTTCCAATAGAACAAACATACTCGTAACCAGTGGCGTAACTATATCGTTCGAGGCCCGTGGCAAATTCATCGGATGGGCCCCCCCCCCCCAATATAAAGAAGCTGAAACAACAATAATAATATTTTTTTATTTTATAATGCTTATTTATACACTTTTACTTGTAAGAGTACAATAATAAATCACTACGTTAAGTAGGTACATACAAACTTTATAATTATACTTAGGTACTTGATTTTCTAATAATTCACTTTAAATTAAAAGTACCTAATTTAAAGTACAGTCAGCATCTAATTGATGATAAATATGAAACAATCACTTGGGAAGATATTTTGAACACCTTGTGTGCTTACAACAATATGATGATTCGGACTGCGTATATCAAATTGCTTTTTCTTTTTCACATCATTTTGACTACTCTATGTGCCTATATCAATTAGATGCTGACTGTACATATTGAACTGAAAATTTCAGTCTGAAATCACAATAAAATTGTAGTTTAAGTATAAAATTTTAATTATTAAAATTCCTTCCTTCGGACTTTCTGTTCAGCAAAAGTGGTAATGACATCATCAAAGTTCAAATTTCGGGTCATAGAATTTTCGATGGATAGAATAGCCAAGTTGCTTAACCTGTCTTGTCCCATGGAATTTCTTAAAATAAGTTTTTATCAATTTCAGTTTTGAAAATGATCGCTCGGCACTAGCCGTAGTCACAGGAATGGTGAGAAATAATAGAAATGCAGTGCACACTTCAGGAAAGCTCGAAGATATAAAATGATTTTTTATTATTAATAAGTCAGCAAATTCTCTTATAGAAGATGATGTTTCTATTTCATGTCTAAAAGAGGATCAAAAACTGAGAATTTCCTTGGAAAACGAAATGGATATATCTTCTTTATATAGATGGACAAATGCTAAAGCCTTTTCCAATAAATCAGTATCGTTCAAATTTTGCAAAGTGGCAGGTTGCAAGACACTGAAATTGGAAACAATTTCATTCATTCCAAGGAAACGCGATCTCAGTTGATTAATTATTATGTCTAATACACGATAGATTACGTTCACTTTAAACAAGCTTTCAGGATCTTGGAGACGTTCATCCTCTTAAATTTCATCAAAATGACGTTTCACTTTTCTCTGACGAGTTATAGGAAATTCAGGGTTTATAGACCATTTCACTGCAATACTATTTGCTTCCGTTTTTAAATCTTCAAATTCATGTCGATACTTTTCAAGTTGTTCTAGGCAGACTTGCAAACGCTTTGAAGCATTTGAAAGATCGATTGCTTTAGACTGAAGTGCTTTAGAAGCCGCGTCTATAGTTTGTAAGACTTTGCAATGGAAAACCAACAACATAATAAAATTGTAGTTTTCTATCTTCTTCTTCAGCAAGATAGCTTCATTTCTCTCATCTGTTTTGGAACTTAATAAAATAGTTTTTGTAAGCGCTTTTTGAACATCAACAAACCGAACTTTTAAAGCAAACATGGCATCAAAGCGTCCTGCCCATCTAGTTGGATTAATTGTTTTTAATGTTACTGAATTTGCTGATACCTCAGTCTCTCCTTTATTGTCAGATATAAAACTAGATAATATATTCCATCGTCTAATACTATGGCCAAAAAAATTATAAATTTGTTGCACAGTTTCGAATAATGTTTGCATTTCTATAACCTTTTACTGCATCATTTACTACCAAATTTAAATTATTAGCAGCACAATGGACATAAACCGCATTTGGCTCTATATCTCTTATGATTTTTTGAACTCCGCCATAAGTGCCTTTCATGGTATTAGCTCCATCGTACCCTTGTCCACAGCACTTATTGAGATAAATACTTTTGTCATTTATAGATTTTATTATCTGCTTGGACATTGCTAAGGCAGTTTGATCCTTTACCTCATGAAATCCTAAAAATGATTCTTTAATTACGAGAGTCTTTGGAGTTCCATTTTCATCTTTCTCGATTACACAGTAACGGTAAAGTTCACACAATTGATCTGTTTTGGAAATATCTTGAGTAGTATCAAATAAAATGGAATAGAATGGTGCGGTTACTATTTCATTTACCAGAGCATTTTCCACTTTTTGAACCAGAACAGCAATGAGCTCATTTTGTATTTTTGGACTTAAGTATTTAATCTGGCCCTTATGTTTGCTTAGCAACTCTTGTAAAATAGGATCATATTTGGCTAATAACTCAATAAAAAAAAAACCTTTTGGACCTGAATCGTTGCCATATACCGTTTCTCTATGGCAAAAGCTAAATTACAACTTGAAAGTGTTAGAGTAACATCAAGGAGTCTAGTGAGTACCTGGCCCCAAATTTTTTTTTCTCTCTTGATAATGGACTCTTGCTCTTCATCTAATGTTCCATGTAACTGCCACTGTCGATATACAAAGCATGAATGCAAATGTTCTTTCGATGTCTCATGTCTTTCTATGGCTTCCACAATATGTTTCCAATCATCATAGCCTTCCATCCAAATATTTTGTATATTTTTAGATGCCCTATTTGTGAATAACCAACATGGTTCACAATATGCTTTTTGAAGCAATAGGGAATAGCACAGCTACGTACGTTCTAACTTTACGCCAGATTTAGAAATACTGTAATAATATCTATCCAAGAAAGATCTCTTGTTACTATCCCTTAAAAAGGGGCCTTTTGGTTTACAGGGTCCGTTTTCGATCACAAACCGCTTTACTTGATCATTGAGTTCTTTGAAGTTACCTTTATCAGTAACCTACGGTAAAGATTTTAATTTTTCTATATCCAAAAATGATTCGTTTGAAGATTTACTCGTACCGGTTTGTGGTTGCTCTGAATCTAAATATTCACTGTTATCGGGCTCTACGATATTGCCACTTATGACGACATCATTTTCTGCCCTTCCGACGCGCTGTTCATTTGATTCTTCTTCTATACTATCTTGATTCTTAAAGTACTGACTTATTTTAGGTAACTTTTTATTTTGTTCTTGAGACTCCTTCTTTCGCTTTCGTTTTTCGCTTCCACTCTGATACTTTCTAGAACAACACCGTAAAAAGTTTGTAATAATACTATAGTTTTTATTAAATGAAAAATCTGATTGCTAAGAAATTCCAAAAAAGCGGCCGTAAAAATGTATGTAACGAAAGTCCACCAATTTGTTCAATGCTTAATTCAAGCGTGCAATTTTATAATTATTGAAAGAACGATGAACATAGGTAAATAGTTTTGGTGGTTACGAAATGTCATAGTGATTTATGTTATCTTATAAATTATTTTAAATATTAGAATAAAATTCTTACCGAGTAGAAATTGTCAACCTATTTTTACAATTGACTAATTAAATATATCCTCACTTGCAACAAACACCCAATTTTTACAACAATAAACTGCTAAGTGCTTGAGTGCTTGCGTAATAATAGAATAGTGGAGTCTTTCTTACATACAAACTTGAATCGGGGATTCCCCGTGAGCGTCAAATTAGCGGGACGAGTAGATAAGTATACGCAAATTTTTAAGCGCTGTTGACCGAAACTTACAGCGGGAATTCGCCGAACATCCGCAGTAATACCAACACGCGTAGCGAGCATGTTATTATCTATCGGATACGTTCTAAAACTGGGTTACAACTTTTTTTTTTACAAATACTTTGAATTTTTAATACATTTTTTTACTTGTGTATGCAACTAAGTAGGTAACAAAAATAAATCATAGACAAAACTTTTTTTTACTAAAAATGCATAATAAATAATAAATGTTGGGAGTTGGGATTCTCCTCTGACCGGGGGCCCCTTCCGGCTGGGGGCCCGTGGCATTTTGCCGACTTGCCACCCTGTAGTTACGCCACTGCTCGTAACACCTAAAATTTACTTAATTGTAACATAAAACCCTAGCGGTCGCCAGAGTAAAGTCGTTCAGTGTACAAGAAAACAGGTCTATTCCTTCGGCTACCGCGTTGAGCGTGCACAGTGCGCGCTGAAGCAGACTGGTGCGCGCGGTGGCACCAGCAGCAGCCGCCTGCTCACGTGCTCGTGTGGCACGCACAGCCGAACTGACTGGAGTATAACAAAATGAGAAACTTTACCTCTTATTACATGGAACAGGTACGTGGCTAGTGCTAGTTCACACTTAGTTTCTAATTTATAGTAATCAACCATTCCCAAAATGAATAAGGTTGAATATAACAATAGGTATCCCGGATATACTCCATGTAATCTCAAATACATGAACCTTATATATTTATTTTGTATCCGTTCTAACATCGTACTGTATTTGGCTTCACTAGGACTCCAAATAACCGCGTTGTACTCCAAGTGGCTCTTTACCAATGCCTCGTACAAGGCTCTAAGAGCACTCATATTTGGAAATTCATTTGCCTGTCGCAAAACAAAACCTAGATTACGGTATGCCGTTTTGCAAACCTCTACGATATGTTTCCGAAAGTGCAAATCAGCGGTGAATCGAACGCCCAGATCTTTGACCTCCACGACACGCTGCAGCTGTTTACCTTCTACGAGGTACTCATGGTGAAGCGGGGGGAACTTTAAAATTATATTTTAAAGTGCTTGTGTTCACTGTATTTTAGTTGAAAACATGATGTGGAAGCGCAGCCAACAATAACATTAGAATATAAATACTTGATCATCATTTATTTTGCTATAGGCGGTTAGTTTATCCCTCAGAGTAATAACTAATTATTACTCTGAGGTTTATCCCCTAACAAAAATAGCTGCACGTGCCTAAAGGAGTTTTCACTTCAATAAAAGTCAGATTATTAGAATTAGTTTTTATTGTTATTGTAAATAAAAGGTATTTGGAGGAAGATTTAACGAATACATTCCATTGCTTGCACTGCCTATCGCCCTCTCTTTTGAAACTGGTGCCTGAAACAAAAAAAAACGTACAAATTATTTACTGAGGAGATTTTTATCAGAATTCAATGTGGCTCAATATAAAGGGATCAAATTAAATTAGCTAGCGAAACTGCAGATGTGATGGGTATCGATATCTAAAAGCGATAAAATAGAAACAAAGATTTGATGTTATTTTGGGGTGAACAATCACTTGGCGGTTAGATATCCAATTCTTGTGGTTGAGGATTCCGGGTGAAGCCCGCTTCCACCCGTACAGTATCTCACCATCATGTACTAGGCAGTGAGCAGGTCGGGCGCCGCGTTGGCCAGCAGGTCGGCGGCCCCGGCCACGGCCCCGCACCACACGTCCAGACGGGCGGCCAGTTACAGTATCTCACCATCATGTACTAGGCAGTGAGCAGGTCGGGCGCCGCGTTGGCCAGCAGGTCGGCGGCCCCGGCCACGGCCCCGCACCACACGTCCAGACGGGCCGCCAGCGCCGCGGCCCCACAGCGCGGCAGGGCGCGCGGCCGCACCCAGCCGATGTGGGCCGTGCTGTTCACCTGGAAGAAGAACAGATAGGAATTATGGTATATGAATGGCAAACGACATCGCGGCAGGTCCACACGGAGATGGCGGGATGAGCTGGACTCCTTCAATAAAGATTTGTCCTTGGCAGCTCAAAGGCCCTAGACAGATAGCATTCGCTTCGGAGCGATTCTATTTCGACAATCGCTATCGCTTCAACGATAACGAAGTTCGATTGGCAGACAAAGTACACTACGTTTCGCTATCGTCTCATCCATTGGTTTGTTCGATAAAAATTACATTTTGTCTGGTCTTTCGTCAGCATCAGCAAACGTCAAATTCCGCGCCGTCGCTGTCAATTCTTGTTGTAAGTTGAACTCCGATAGTACGAGAGCCCACGACCAAAACCATGTCGCATCGTTTTACGGCCAAAACCATATAAAATCGTTAATTTCGTCATTTTATTACGAAAAAGTTTGTTTTCAGACATTTTGCGTGTCCAATGTGACCTAAACGCATTTTCAAAAATATTATCCGATCTGTCTCATCTCTCATGTCAAACTGGTTATTTTTTATTTTTTGTTTGTACAAAAGATTAATTAACCTTCCGAGTCTAGAAATGGTCTCCTCGGTAAGTGCGACGCTATTGGATTTTGAAAATTATGTTTTCGGTATCTGAAATCTGAATCGTTCAACTACATTCTTATAATCAGACAGATTGCTATGAAACACATCAGTATTTTTTTTGACTTATTTAATAATGCGGTCTGGTCAGACGTGAAGCGGGAACATTTCTGAATTTAGGTTTTTTTTTTGATTCAGAATAACCAAATCTATCGATTGTATTTGGGTTTATTCGTAAAACGATAAGGCAAACATTTTGGTCATGGGCTCTCGTACTACGACTCTCACTCCGGGACGTGGACGAAAAGTGACAAAATTCTATAAATAATGCATTTCGTGGAGACTTTCCAATAGGGATGATTAAAATTATTTTTTTCTCAGTCAGGTAGATTAAATTATATATTGGACACGTATTTCCTTTTTTATCCCTATTGGAAAGTCTCGACGAAATGCATTATTTATAGAATTTTATCACTTTTGAATTTTCGTCCCGGAGTAACAGTCGTGGTACCCATGACTAAAATTTTTGCCTTATTGTTTTACGAACAAAACCAACTACAATCGATAGATTTGGTTTTTCTGAATCCAAAAAATCCTAATTTCAGAAATTTATTATCAGACCGCATTATTAAATAAGTCAAAAAAAATACTGACGTGTTTCATAGCAATCTGTTTGATTATAAGAATGTAGTTGAACGATAGATTTCAGATACAGAAAACGCAATTTTCAGAATCCAGTAGCGTCCCACGTACCGATGAGACCATTTGAGAAAGTTAAAAATGAAAAAGTCTGAAAATTTTGTTTTCAGGTGAACATTGGTCAGTTGATGCGAATAAATAACTTTTCAGAAGAAAGTCTGAACCTCTTATTAGTTGAACCATTTTGAACGTGCTTAAATAATTTATTGTTGTGTCGATGGATACGAGCGTAACAAACATCGCTCGTTTTCGCGGCTTAGAAACGTTCTTTTGGTTTTTGGAATTATAGGTGCAATTTAAAATTTGAGAAAACATATGTTTTGTTACCGGAGTAGGTAACTATAGAAAATATTTAAAAAAAAATAACCAAAGAAAGAAAAAACAAAAGATTTAAAAAGGCTACTATGAGACAGATCGATATTTTTTTTTGTCATTTTTGTAAATGCGCTCTTTTTTTGACATTTGACACGAAAAATGTCTGAAAACAAACTTTTTCGTAATAAAATTACGAAACCTTTCGTCTCCCATAAAATTGTGACGTTTCTGACCGGTACTGCCCACCGAGTCGGGTTCAGAATCATCTTTATACAGTTTTGGTTGTAAAACGATGCGACACTGAGAGTCGTAGTACGAGAGCCCATGACCAACATGTTTGCCTTATCGTTTTACGAATAAACCCAAATACAATCGATAGATTTGGTTATTCTGAATAAAAAAAAAAACCTAAATTCAGAAATGTTCCCGCTTCACGTCTGACCAGACCGCATTATTAAATAAGTCAAAAAAAATACTGATGTGTTTCATAGCAATCTGTCTGATTATAAGAATGTAGTTGAACGATTCAGATTTCAGATACCGAAAACATAATTTTCAAAATCCAATAGCGTCGCACTTACCGAGGAGACCATTTCTAGACTCGGAAGGTTAATTAATCTTTTGTACAAACAAAAAATAAAAAATAACCAGTTTGACATGAGAGATGAGACAGATCGGATAATATTTTTGAAAATGCGTTTAGGGACATTTATTGGACACGCAAAATGTCTGAAAACAAACTTTTTCGTAATAAAATGACGAAATTAACGATTTTATATGGTTTTGGCCGTAAAACGATGCGACATGGTTTTGGTCGTGGGCTCTCGTACTATCGGAGTTCAACTGACAACAAGAATTGACAGCAACAGCGCGGAATTTGACGTTTGCTGACGAAAGACCAGACACAAAATGTAATTTTTATCGAATAAACCAATGGACGAGACGATAGCGAAACGTAGTGTACTTTGTCTGCCAATCGAACTTCGTTATCGTTGACGCGATAGCGATTGTCGAAATAGAATCGCTCCGAAGCGAATGCCATTTGTCCAGGCCTTCTGAACAGAGAGAGGTGGATAGAAAGCCGTTTGCCCAGCCCACTGCTGGGCAGTAAAGGAAAAAAATAAAGTGAAATGAAATTGTTTATTCCGTAAATAGTATATCGGAATCACTATTACACAATCTGGCCTTTTCTCAACTATGTTGGGGTCGGCCTCGAGTCTATCCGGATGCAGCTGAATGCCAGTATTTTACATGGAACGACTGCCTATCTGACCTCCACAACCCAGCGTCATATTTAAAAAAAACCGTACAACGAAGTGATTCTATAAGGGTACCGTTTTTTTTCTTTCCTACGCTAAAAATAATAATAAGCTAGATGAAGTCGAAGTTTCCTCCCTGATTACCCCTGAGAAGAAATGATGAAACAAACTTTTTTTTCTTTCTTTATTTATTTATTTAAAGGGGTTTTGTCACTTAGTGATAATGTCACCCCCGTTGAGAAAAACAATCAATAACTTAAATCTAACACAATGGGTAATACACAGTTATTATCATAAATTTTAAATCATCAATCGAATGACATGATGGCCTATACATTCCGGTAGATGAAACAAACTTAGAACTGTTATTTTAAAGACCAATTTTTCAGTAGTCTGATAACTTGTATCTGAAGAATAAATATAGCGGTTTTACATATTTTCTATACAAAAACTGTCAAACGCCAATTTTGAAAAACTGTCAGACGCAGAAAAGTGTAAAATCGCAAAAAACCATTTCCATACTT
Organism: Agrochola macilenta; assembly: GCA_916701695.1. Taxonomy (NCBI): domain Eukaryota; kingdom Metazoa; phylum Arthropoda; class Insecta; order Lepidoptera; family Noctuidae; genus Agrochola; species Agrochola macilenta. Next base: position 596,379 of record OU753579.1, read on the forward strand.
TTGGTAGGAAAAAGAAGAATGTTAGTTTGTTTATCTTTGTATGTTTGCTACATGTTTTAAATGCTCCTCTCTTTAACTTTTTGTATTTCCTGTACGTGTCCCAAGTAAAACATTTATCGTTCTAGTAGCGGCCGAAGAGGCGTCTCCGTGCAAGACTGCACCCAGAATGCTCTCGCTCTTTCACCAGTTGGCATTAATATTTTGACAGTAACATCGACATACCTGATCAATGTGTCCCCTGATGAGTTTCTCAGCTAAAGCCTTCATTACTAGTAGTTCCACTTCGTCTATGGGTACTCTGGCTTCGCGAGCTATTTCTGCGAAGGTCAGCTTGCGTTGAGCTGAGGTACGGTTGAATGCCATCTGGAAAAAGAGAAATTTAAGTTTAGTATAAAACTCAATCAATCTGCCTGTCCTTTACTAACTATGTTGGGGTCGGCTTCCAGTCTAACCGGATGCAATTGAATACCAGTATTTACATGGAGCGACTGCCTATCTGACCTCCAAAACCCAGTAACTGCGTAATGCGATACCCCTTGGTAAGACTGGTTGTCTGACTTTCGGGCTTCTAACGACCCTTAACAGCTGTCAAAGATCCACGAATGACAGCCGGGACCAACGGCTTAACTTGCTTTCCGAGGCACGGAGGAGTCTCGGTATGTAAAGATGGTCACCTATCCACGGACGAACCCCGGCAAGCGTAGCTTAACTTGATGGATCGACCCGTGTGGCTGTTATTACTTAGCCACGAGATCCTCCTTTAGTATAAAACTATATTTTTGGATGTGAAGGGTTTTCTTCAATATTTACCATGCTCAAAGCTTACATGTCATGTAAATAAGTGTCAGTGTTTGAGTTTAAGCTCATGCTTGAATAACCATTTAAATATAGTGTGTTCGAACCCAAGCCACGCACCTCTGACTTTTCGGATTCATAGGCGTATTGTATAATTATCACTTGCTACAAAAACGGTAAAGGAAAACATCGCGAGGAAACCGGCATGCCTGAGAGATATTTCTCAATGACATGTGAAGCCAAGTCAGAGGTCCATAAAAAACAGAGGGTGGCATAAAAACTTTGAGACCAGGTTAGTCACTAACCACACAAATAAGAAAGAAGAAAATATATTGAAACTGTTTTCGGACAAAATGAGCAAATGCCTTTTCAGAAAGTTTAGTACGATAAATAATGAAGTTAAGTGTTACTTTGCGGAAATCCAATTAAATGCTCACTAAACGCTCTGACTAGACAATCACGTGGTGGAGGAGTTCTAATAGCTGCTCGTCGAGAATTATCAGCAACATGTCAACAAAATTTTCATTCTACTGCTGAAGATCTCTGGATAAGCATACACTTGAAAAATTCTAATACGCGTAACTATTTTAACTTACATCTCTGTGGGATTTATTTATGTAAACAAAATCTGGGTCTTTCCTTTTCTACACAGTTGATGAACTTTCTTTCGACTTTGAATCCGGTCTGTGATTGGAAATGGTTCTGATAGATTTCTTATTATAGGTGACTTCAATATGAGCGGAATAAGTTGGGTCCCGTCTGACAATGTATCGTTCGTCCCATCGAATCTTAACAGTAGCGATGAATTGCTACTTGGAGATGAGTTATGTACTCTTGACTTTGGTCAATATAATGACGTGACTAACAGATACGGTAAAATACTTGACTTAGTCCTCTCGAACCAGGCAGTAAGCGTAACTGAAAGTTTAAGCCCGCTAGTGCCAATCGATGATTATCACCCAGCATTGTTAATTACAATGGATCTGGTTGAAACCCCTCCCCTTGAGTGCGCGTCACGTATACAATTTTTATATGATAGGGTGATTACGAATCCATTAACCGTGACATTTGTAAGACTGACTGGGAACGTGAGTTCTCAGTAAGGTCAGCTGACGATTCCGTAGGTATTTTCAATAACGTTATTTATAATCTTCAATCGAAATATATTCCTCAGAAACTTTGGCGTAATAAATCATATCCGACCTGGTACAGTTCCTCATTGATAAAGGCAATAAAAGAGAAATATAAATACTTTAAAAAATTTAAAACCTACGGCAATATATCTGACGAACAAACATTTAAACTTCTTCGGGATAGGGTAAGAATATTAGAAAGTCAGTGTTACGCAAATTATTTGAAACTTACCGAAGCGTCTATTAAAAATAACCCGAAACAATTTTGGACTTTTGTTAAAAAACGTCATAATATAAATGCATTCCCGAGCACGTTCAATTTTAACAACGAAACACTGCGTACCGGGGAATCAATATGTCAGGCATTTTCAACTTATTTATTTTTAGATCCCAACCCAATGGAGGTAGCTCAAATTCTTCTTCCTCTTCTTTTACTGAATCCTCAAATCTGTCGTCCGATATCAGTCGTATCTCGGTGAACATTGAAGACATAGCCAACTTACTTCGTAAATTAGATACATCGAAAGCGCCAGGCCCGGATAATATCTCATCCAAGCTTCTCGTACGTTGCGCTGCTTCTATTGCATTTCCTATTTCAATTCTATTTAAAAAATCTTTAGATACTTGTGTTGTCCCCAAACTTTGGAAATCGGCATTCATAACGCCTGTACATAAGAAGGGAGTCAAAACAGACATTGCTAATTACAGACCGATATCAAAATTGTGTATCATTGCCAAGGTTTTCGAAAGGATTATTTATAACCAGGTCTATTCTGCTCTGGAACAATCGTTTAGTCCCTTCCAACATGGCTTCCTTAAAGGTAGATCCACTGTCACCAATCTTATTTTGCTTAATAACTACATCACCGACGCAATGGACCACGGTAAACAGGTCGACGTTGTCTACACAGACTATAGTAAGTGTTTCGACCGAATCGACCACGTCATCCTATTACGGAAATTGGAGGGCATCGGTATGCGCGGGGACTTACTCAGATGGTTTTCCTCTTACATAGAAAACAGGTCGCAAGCTGTGGTACTTAATAATTATATATCCAGCTGGGTTTTAGTCCCCAGCGGAGTCCCCCAAGGTTCGTTGCTCGGTCCGTTATTATTTATCATCTATGTAAACGACATCGATTCCTGTCTGACCTCATCCAAATTATTGTGCTTCGCTGACGATATGAAAATTTATGCTACCATATCATCGACTGCGGACATGACGGCATTTCAAACTGACTTACAGTGTCTTGAAGTATACTGCCAAAAAAGTAAGCTTGATCTTAATCCCAAAAAATGCTCAGTTGTAACGTATTCCCGAGGACGGTCAGTCCTAGCCACAACATATACTCTTGGTGGTCATATATTACCTAGATGTAGTACTATTCGTGATCTGGGGGTTCATCACGATTCCAAACTTATATTTGATAAGCATGTTGATGCCATCGTCGTTAAAGCCTCAAAATCCCTTGGTTTCATAATGCGGTTATCCAAGTGCTTCACGCAAGCTAAAACGTTAAAAATTCTGTACTGCACTTTTGTTAGAAGCCACTTGGAATACGCATCTGAAATATGGAGTCCACGCTATCACAAGTATATTGACCGTATTGAGCGCGTACAAAAAAGATTTTTAAAATTTTTATGCTTTCATCAGAGGGTACCGTATCAGTCCGAAAACTACCTCAGTCTCTGTAAAAAATATCATCTCTTACCATTGATTGATCGTCGTGAGATCTCTGACTGTATATTTTTGTTGAAAACGGTTCGAAGTGACATAAAATGTTCTGATATTTTATCAACTTTCTATTTTAACGTTCCAAGCAAATCCAAACGGTTCAATCCACCATTACGGGTGCCATTTACAACTACTAACTACAGACAAAATTCATACGTTGTGCGTGTAAGTAGGTATTTTAATGAGGTGTGCAAGCAGTTCGACTTTGATCTTTTTAAAACAAGTGTGACCTCGGCAAAAAAGTGTTTAGCAATGAATTTCTTTAAAGCTTAAATTCTTTAGACTTTGTTTTCTTTTTTATTTTTAAATTTAATTTTTATCATCTTGGTTCTCATGGGAAATAACCTGTCGCAATTATATTAGTTTTTACATATTTTAGGTGATGATCTACCTGCAAATTTGTTTTTTTTGTTTTGGCAAAATTTGGCAGTGTGTGTGTGTGTATATTTTGTTCCACAGTAATTTTATACTAGACAAGTTCTAGACGCGAAGACCTGTAATTGGCTGTCAGATTATCATACTGTTATTTATCAACATTGTATTTAGCTGTAAGTCTTCCAAAGTCCTTAAATAAATAAATAATATTATAAATACGCAACTGAGTTTGTTTGTAACGCTTTCACTCTAAAACGGCTAAACGGATTTGGATGATATTTGGCACACGGGTAGACCATGGCCATGAACATCGGGATAAAAAGTATCCTAAGTCCTAACCCAGGACATAGGATACTTTTTATCCCGATGTTCCCACGGGATCGAGACTAATGCAGCTAGCTTACTTTATAAATACGTAAATGTTCCTCACCTCCATAAGACACAGTATCGCAATCTTCTGCCGCAGCTGCCTATCAGTCCGCTGTAGATCAGGGTGGTGAGCAGAAGCCTTCACCTTCTCGAACAGCGCCACGTCCCCTGAGGCTACGGCCCGCACCAGCTCGCACGCCCACGCGTCTGGTGTGCCGTGCAGGGATTCTAGGATTGGGTGGGCGAGCTGTGGAAGAGAGAGATTTTATTTTATTAGTATATATCATCAATCAGTCTTACCAAGGGTTACCCAGTAACTGGGAAACCCAGAAATAATAACTATTTTCTCATAGAAATATGTTCATTTAGGCAGTTGCTCCATGCACACTGGTAAACCATGATTTGGTATAGGAGAGAGGATACTTTTAATCCTGGTAGCATCTTACCATGGGATAATGACTGTACTCTTGTTGACTGTACTTTTTTTGTATAACATTACGCTTGTTTTCATGAATGAGTTAGGCAGAGATGTACCTATAGATGCAGATGTACCTCTGTAGAACTGCAGCGCCGAGCGGTAGTAGCGCGCCATGGGCCGCGCACTCTGTACTCACCAGTTCTCCCAAGTCATACACGGTGGGCGCTATGACGGCCGCCAGCGCGAGCCGCAGCGCGGTGGCGCGGCGCTCGGCCGGCTCCAGCTCGGCGCCGAGCGGTAGTAGCGCGCCATGGGCCGCGCACTCTGTACTCACCAGTTCTCCCAAGTCATACACGGTGGGCGCTATGACGGCCGCCAGCGCGAGCCGCAGCGCGGTGGCGCGGCGCTCGGCCGGCTCCAGCTCGGCGCCGAGCGGTAGTAGCGCGCCATGGGCCGCGCACTCTGTACTCACCAGTTCTCCCAAGTCATACACGGTGGGCGCTATGACGGCCGCCAGCGCGAGCCGCAGCGCGGTGGCGCGGCGCTCGGCCGGCTCCAGCTCGGCGCCGAGCGGTAGTAGCGCGCCATGGGCCGCGCACTCTGTACTCACCAGTTCTCCCAAGTCATACACGGTGGGCGCTATGACGGCCGCCAGCGCGAGCCGCAGCGCGGTGGCGCGGCGCTCGGCCGGCTCCAGCTCGGCGCCGAGCGGTAGTAGCGCGCCATGGGCCGCGCACTCTGTACTCACCAGTTCTCCCAAGTCATACACGGTGGGCGCTATGACGGCCGCCAGCGCGAGCCGCAGCGCGGTGGCGCGGCGCTCGGCCGGCTCCAGCTCGGCGCCGAGCGGTAGTAGCGCGCCATGGGCCGCGCACTCTGTACTCACCAGTTCTCCCAAGTCATACACGGTGGGCGCTATGACGGCCGCCAGCGCGAGCCGCAGCGCGGTGGCGCGGCGCTCGGCCGGCTCCAGCTCGGCGCCGCCGCCCGCGCAGCCCACGTAGCGCAGCGCCGAGCGGTAGTAGCGCGCCATGGGGCCGCGCACTCTGCGGTGACAGGTGACAGTTAGGTCAAATTACGCACGGTTCAAAGAAAATTCTTACGAAATGTAACTTGATCATTATGTATCATCGAGTTACATTTTGTATTGCCTATTGATATGTGGCGACATCTACATCGCCACATGCGAACTCACGACGTCACGCAAAATCCTGCATCGCGCAAGCAAGGTTTACTGCGCGGCTAGCATATATACAACGTCCCGACATCAATCGTCGGGCAATTGCCAGACACGACACACGTCTGGTCGGAAGATCCTCCCTTTTTTATAAAGGATGAGTAAACTTTACACCCTGTTCTTCATACCTCTATAGTTATAGAATAAAGTAAAACAAGCATATGAGTCATTTGGGATAAAAAAAAGCATAACCTCTTCCGTTTTCACTACTACATTAATCAACTTGATAAACAATTTAAAGCAGTATTCACCTGTAATACTCAGAAGCAAGTTTATAAAACCTGCCGTGCACAGGGGTGACACCGTCTGCGTCCTCCAGTGTGCCCTCTAGCTGTTCAATAATCTTCTCCGTAGCATCCAGATCGTTTAGCTGTTCCAGGTAGATCTGGCCTTGAAGTACCTGGAAAATTATGGATGTGTTTTAGGAGTGAACTGTGAAATGCATTGTATAAAGTCAATCTCCTTTACATTAGACGATCTGTGCACGATTTCACCCTCCAGTCTCGATCCCGTGGGAATGTCGGGATAAAAATATCCTATGTTTTCCTCCGGTCATGGTCTGACCATGTGCCAAATTTCATCCAAATCCGTTCAGCCGTTTTAGCGTGAAAGCGAAACAAAAAATATTTTGTCTCTATAATACTATTTTAGATTTGTATAGCACAGGTGTGAAAACTACGTACTATAGAGCTACCATCTACCAGCTAAAATGTCTTTCATGGACTTGAATGTGCCCTGGCGGCTGTATGTCATGCTCACTCAGATGTCTCGCTGATGGTGACGCGTGTGTTGGATCATTTAGCTCCCTTTAAAATAGTTGAGCTGAATGGTGTTGATCCATGCATCGTGTTCGTGAACGGGCGCTGTCAGTTGGTGGTCATATTTTTGCTGCCATGGCTTATTCTAATTATTTTATTTTTGTTTCTAGTTGCTGTATTTTAGTTTAATTTGTAAATTTCACATCTTTCGGCACTCCAACTACTCCAAGCAACAATTTACACAGCACTTAAGAGCGTTTATTGTGAAAGTTGGCAACGTTGCAAATAGATTTCAAATACTTCGCTATTTTGATTAATTTGGCAATATTACTTTGTGGAAATATGAAATGTGCTAACTAGCGAACTAGAATATTAGTGATTGCAATTATAACACTGAATTTGATATTGTAACCGTTTTAGGTGTAAAAAGGACATACATCTTAAACTAAATATTCGGTGTTACGATATTAATTATTGCATTTCATAATCAATATTTTAGTTCACTAGCTAGCCACATTTCTTAATTCCATACAGTAATTGCCAAATTAATCAAAACAGGTAAATATTTCACAGCTATTTGCGACTTTGCCAACTTTGCGGATAAGCGTTCTTAAGTTGCATGACACACTTATAGCTACAGATACTATGCTGCTATTACAGCATGTCAGTGACGCGAACCCATAACATTATCCCCTACCAATCATGGATCAACGCGTTTAAAAAAGTTTTCACTTCAAAAATCTAGCTTGAACTTCTCACCTTACAAAGAGCCAGCGCCTCATCGTTGGCCTTAACTTTGACCTCGATCTTCTCCAGGAACGAGATGGCATCCTTCTTGTTGGTGTACTGCTTTATCACATGCGCTACTATCTCGACCAGGGATAGGGGGTTTATTCTGAAACGACAGAAAAATATGATTTGTAGGTACATTTTATTTGGACACACTTTATTTTCGAATTTATTTGAATATCACCTTGAATTTAGGCCCACAAATTACTGTTACAATGATTTTATTCAAAAAGAAAATTGATAAGTAACATAATAAGAACGAGAAGAATTGCTAGAGAACAGTAGTGCTCATTCTCTTGATAATTTTGAGCGTGTGAAAGTGATCTCATAGCTCATGTACCTATGCAGTATATTTCCATTTTGAGATATGTATTTCGAGCCTGCCAGTTTAGGTAGCTAGAGTCTTCCTGCACGCGTAGCATGAACACCGTAGAAACGGGTTTTGTCGACGGAAGAATAGACAAAATGACAGATTGTGATTTATCCGGCCTTTTTTCTATTCTTCCGTATTATTCTTCTTTAAAAAAAATTGTTTCATTCATGACTGCATGCGTAGTATGACCACGGGTTTTGTCGACGGAAGAATAGACAAAATGACGGATAAATCACAATCTGTCATTTTGTCTATTCTTCCGTCGACAAAACCCGTGGTCATACGACGCATGCAGTCATGAATCAACTCAATCAGTTACAACTATATGTAAGCGGGCACGCCCTTTATGCCTGGAGGCTTTTATTAAGATATTAAGTTCTGTTTACGTTTTGTTTTTTATTTCTGCCTGAGTATAGTTCTCGATGATTTTGTTTGGTATATTGGCGTGTGCTAGCTTATAAATGGCTAATAATTTAAATTATGTTTTGTGTTGCTTATAAAATTATTTTGAATACTATTATATAGAATCTTTTTTTTTTGTTCTTCTATCTGAACAGACAGCTGTGCTGCTGGGGAGTTTGTTGCGCCACTTCTTCCCAGCTGACGCACTAGGAAGTGGTGAAGGGTGGGCGTTTTGGGGGACTGTCTTATGTAATTTTGACGTTCGAAAAGTGCTGATTCTCAGCCTAGTTTGAATAAATGACTTTTGATTTAGAATGAAACAATTTTTTTAGTTGCCTTCTACCTTTCTCAAAGCAAGATATTAGCATTCTTTCCTTTACCATGAACTAGATTGTACTAGGTATTAGTGCATGATTAAGGAGAACCTTATGGACAGTAGAGAATCATAGTATATTATAGCATAATAAACCCACTGCTGGGAACACAGGCCTCCTCTCTATGAGAGGGAGTAAGTCGTAGTGCGGGTTGGCAGATTTCACGTCTTCGAATTTTATGTTGTAGGACATGGCCGGATTCTACACGAGTCGCGTCCGTTACCACTGAGCCACTATTGCTCTCAGAGAATCATAATATAAGCACAGAATAATATGACATGTCATCATTATAATATAAACTCCATTTGAAATAAGATTAGATATAAACATACCTTTTTTACAGTCCGTTTAACTGATTCTGACTTATATGTATACCATAGGCATAAGGATGGCATTATAAGCAAAAAAAGTGGTAACAATACCAACTGTTAACTGCAGCTGCCATTTGTCATGCCACCAACGCAATAGAAGTTTAAATTTGTTGAACGGACTGTAAAAAAGATTTAGTAAAATGTGTTATCTTATTTCAAATGAAGTTTAGATACTTACTTGTTTTCAAAAAAGCTAAGGAAGTTGGCATAGAGGGTGATGAGGTGGTCGCCAGTCTGCATGGTGGGCTTCTCCACCAGCTCCTGGATCTGCAGCGTCAGCTGGTGCCATAGTCTGGAAACAGTAAGTAAATACATATTAGTAAATTTAATGAAAGTGAATGGCTAGCCTAGCAGCATCAAGTACCTCATTTATAACTGTTTAACAGAATTATTGAGAAGTTGCAGGTATATGAAACTTATTGAGAAGTTGCAGGCTTATGAAACTTTTTGTTGCAATGTTGATTCTGGGTGATGCGACACAATGTCAATGGCTACAAGACACAAATAGATCATCCTGGGGGCATGGCATGGATAAGAATGATATTGTAACCTATGAAGTATTGCAGTCAGAGGGTCATCTTATGCAATAAGAATCGATCGCAGAGGTTACGTCGTCGGAGGGTCCACTTTTATGGAACTGACAAATCTGTCAGTCACAACAAAAAGTAGGGTAATTTTTGAAATCTATACAATTTTTGTGATGAACAAAAGACCTCAATGTGTTCCCTTTTGTGTTGATCTTAGAGACATGTTGATGTTTATTTGAATGTATTGTTGATTCCCCATGAGCAAGAGTGGATATTTATTGATAAATAGAAGCATGAGAAGCGTCAGCTATTGATAATATTGCAAATTATTTATCATTCACGTGAAATCTCAACAGGAAATCGAGGAGAAAAAGGACACAAAAAGAGAAACAATGCCAGGTGGCGCGTTTGTCGACAGAAATCTTTTAATTTGGTTGTGGGAACAAATTATTTGTTTAAAAACAAAGAATGAATGCTCCTGAGGAGGTTGAAAGGAAGCAAGGACGTATAATTATCAGAATTTCTAACAAAACACACTGTCTTCGAGAACTAAGGGACGATGACACGGTGACTTTACAAGTTTGTTATCACACGAAATATATCAGTAAGAAGCCGTAATACTCACTTTTTGTTGTACAGCTCTTCTAATTTAAGCCATTCTGCAGACAACTCCGGTTGAGTTGTCTGTTTATTAGCAATAAAATCATTTACTTCAACGTTGTAAAACTTTACGCCTGTCGCCATCTTTCAGATTTACTTGTAATGATATGAAGTTGATTGCGAGTTGCGAACTTGTCGTCAAGTTTTTCGGGAGCCGAGCAAAGAAATTTACATTCAGCCTTGCTGAAGTTAGCGGCGTGTGCTGCCATCTAGTAGCGAGTAGCCGTAACTTTGTTTTTACCTTTCGATAAAAGATGGCGTTCTCTTATGAAAAATGTTGAATACTAAAATCTAGTTTCAAGTCTAGACAAGGGCGATGGACTTGATACCTGAACCTGTATTTTACACGCTGATTTTGTGACCTAACAAGTTTCTAATGCCTGCAGCTATTGTAGAAAGAAGAAACTCGCACTTGAAACTCTCTCGCCTAGTAGAAAATCGTGATTTATTGAAGAATAATTCATTTCATTGATTTATTTTATACCTAATGACAAAATTATGCCTAGAGCGTCATTCTGGTTCAGTTTTATTGGATGAAATAAATCTTAGAACATAAATCGTTGATTAATAGTTAAAAAGAAACAATTTTTAGTCAGACTAACATTTTCCCAAAGTTTTAAAGTGGTCGCCTTTCAGTTTGAATTAAATCCGGGCTCAAATTCAGTATTTTACCTGAAGCGACTGTAATTATCTGTATTCAACGAGGAAATTAGCAATCACTAAGCGATATCCGTCTGATTTACAACCTTTTTTGGCTTTTGACTGCGGTGTACAGTCAGCATCAAAAGTTGATGACCACATTTAGATTTTCAAAATCGCTGTACACCGTATTCACTATTAGCACTTCACTATTCAACGATTTTGAAAATCTAAATGTGGTCATCAACTTTTGATGCTGACTATAGGTACCTACCCTACCTATCCATCCTCATCGCCATTCGTAGGTACACGTATTTAAATATATTTTTTATCTGTAAAAACCCAATATAATAGGTACCTAGTGCATTTCCCAAGTAAATGTTCTGTTGTCTCTGGTTAGTCTAAAAGTCGATTCATGATAGTGAAAGGCCTACTTACCGGCTACTTTAGCCGTGGAGTTTCTTGCCGGCTCTTCTCCATAGGAAAAGACTAATTGGAACCGTGCACCTAGCCTCTGACGTTTCACAAGTGCCCATTTCCATGTAGGTTAAATGTGAAATTAAAATAATATTTTTAATTTGAATTAAATATGTCGGTACCTACTTATAAGGTGATGCAGAAAATGGATCACTACTTCACTACAACTATTAAATCGTTGCCTACGTAGAATATTATCTCATAGGTTTCTAGTTGTTTTATTGATTAGGTCATCAACTTATTACATAGTCTACTGCTCATTATCTGATGTTTAAAAAAAAAGAATTTGTTTTTGCTCTTCTTTAAAATTTATTTACTTATTGATCATACCTGCCTCATATTCATAGGTAATGATGGGATGCCCTTTCTCATGTATGTATTATTTGGTATTCCTGTATACCTACTTAGGTACTACGTATTTTTAAAACTTCAAGTCAGTAGTCAATGATGATGATATTACATACCTAGCATGCTTAAGTTCTTAGTTTTTTAAGCAAAGACGGGAGTTTTTTTGATGTCGGTAACTAATAAAAACAGTTTTACTAGAAATGAGTGAGAAAAAAATGCGGATATTAAACTTTTTGTAATAAGATTCTTGGTATGTAAGTAGGTAAGTAATTTAATACAAAAAAACACATTTTTAAGCAAAATGATTCCTTGGTAATTTCCAAGGAATCATTTTGCATAGAAATGTAAATGTAAAGGTTCTGTTAAGAACTACTTACCTATAGATAGATAGATAGATAGATATCTGGATTTGGACTATATTTGGTACATGGGTAGACCATGGCCTGGGTTAGGACATCGGATACTTTTTATCCCGATATTCCCGCGGGATCGAGACTTGTGTGGGGGGAACCGCGGGGCGCAGTTAGTTTATAATAAATAGCTTAGCTATGTAAAAAATGCAGCACATGGCATTCTGTATGGACCTTCTAAATACCTTAAAGGCTTGTCAAAGGCATAGGTATTGTTTATTTTGGTTGGAAATGAAGTGTCTCTAATATTTCACATGTTTTAAAACTTATTTGGCATTAAGTAGTTATTTTTTGTTACAAAGAGGTTATAGGTAGGCTTATAAAACGTACGCAACGAATGTTGCCTACAGTCTAGATTCTAGAAAATTAAGTTTTATTTTGACATGTCTTTTGACATGTCAAAATAAATTATAAAGAATGAAAGCCGTAATACATTCTAAATTAGGTAAGTAATTTAATGCATTATTAAAGGCGCAAAATTTTTTTTTTTTTCTTCCGTTTCTTTTTAAGGGATGTAAAAAGCCCCATTACCAAGATCATTTTTGTAGACCAAAGACAATTTGTTTTGTCTTAATTGTCTACGAGTTTTTTATTCAGAGTGCACCAAGACCCAGGACGAAAAAAGCGCGGGAAACCTCAAACTTGGCGGACGCGTCCTTTTAAAGATAAAATTGAAAAATTTAAAACGTTGTAATATAAGATCAGTATAACCGTAGTTTTAGTATTCTGTCTTAGTTTTCTTGTAATTTATCTTTAGTTTGTATAGTTTCTTCGGTAGTGGTAAGTTTTTTATTTTTATTTCTTATTAGCGCGGGAAAATGAAAGACCCGCCTGACCCGGGGGACTCCGTTCCCCCGGCAAGCAATTTCGTCACTATAGCATCGAACGAATCGGGCATGGATACCGATGGGTCGGCATCGGCTCGTAATTTAAAAAGAAGCCGTGTTCATATTTGTAAGCACTGCAATAAGCGTCGCCGTACCCGCAAAAGCCATGGTACCGTGTCTTCGGGTTGCGGTTGCACGGATTTTACACCAGAACTTACTGCATCAGAACCTAACAGCTCAACAACTACTATAATGACTAACGAACCTATTAACAAAGTACCCGATATTCCTGCTCCACCCTCAGTTGTTCCTACTCAGATAGGTCGTAAAACTTATGACAAAACTGACAGCGCGCCTTTTGTCATTCATGTACAAAAAAACTTAATTTCACCAGATGATGGAACGACACTGCACCCAATCACATTTGGCAAGTTCCTTAAACACAATGCCTTCCAAAACATAGTTAATGGTAGCGTCAAAAAAATTGGGCGCAATAAAATTTCCCTTTCCTTTTCGACTTTCCTGGACGCAAACTCTTTTATTACCCATAATAGTCTAGAATCCTATAATTATAAAGCTTTTATACCTACTTTTAATGTTACCAGAATGGGTTTAGTACGTGGCGTTCCTGCAGATTGGTCTCCGGAGGATATTATTGATAACATAACAGTACCAATTGGTTGCGGTCCAATTTTAAAAATCAGACGCCTTAATTTTAAAACCATTGTTGATGGTTCTACCATTTGGAAACCATCCCAAACCATAGTTGTCACATTTGATGGTCAGGTTCTACCAAAAAGAGTTTTTATGTGCTATAATGCATTACCTGTAGAATTATATATTTTCCCTACTGTACAATGTTTCAATTGCTGTCGTTTCGGTCACACAAAAATTCAGTGCAGGTCTAAACCTCGTTGTTATAAATGTGGCCAAGGACACACTGGGGACAGTTGTGAAAGAGAACAAGAAAGTGCATCTTGCTGCCTTTGCTCTGGATATCACTATGCTACTAATAAGTCTTGCCCAGAGTTTTCTAGACAAATATTAATAAAAACATACATGGCACAAAGCTCAGTATCCTATGCTGAAGCAGCAAAAGTTTATCCCCTTGTTACTAAATCGTATGCTGATACACTTTCATCTTCTCCTTCCAAAAACTTTGCAGATACTCCATCCATCTCTTCTCCTAATAAAATACCTGCTTCAAGTAGCTATAAAAAGACGATCTTTCTCAAACCACGTTCCCCTCCCAAATCTGTACAAGGATATAATAAAGAGGCTCACAATGCCATTATTAAAGATTTCAACATTCCCCAACCATCAAATGGTTGTGCTTTTTCTAATAATCATAATAATGAAAAAAATGACACAACGTTTTCTATAAATGATTTTCTTACTGCATTACACAATCTTCTTTCTCAATTTAACATTTCACCGTCCAACGCTGCCCCTTCTTTCAATGTATCTCAATCCCTTCATAATGGACAACACATCCAAAATAATCCAGTGGAACTGCCGCAGTCTAGTAAACAAAAAGAGTGATGTTATACATCTTTTAAACAAATATGAGCCATTTGTCTTTGCCTTAGCAGAGACTTGGCTCAAATCTAACCATATTTTTAAAATTAATGGTTATTTAACCATTAGAGAGGATAGATCTGATGGGTATGGTGGAGTAGCTATACTTATCAAGAATACTATACCTTTCTCTGTCATTACATTACCTCCTCATAGGGAGGAAATTTCAATTGTAGCTATTAAAGTGCATAATACTTGTCTTGTTTCTATTTACATTCCTCACCCTTCTTCTTCTGTTCTTCAAGAGATTAATAGTCTCTTTTCATCTCTTCCAAAGCCATTCTTAATATTAGGGGACTTTAATTGCCATCATCAATCATGGGGTTGTTCAACTTCTAATTGTTATGGCGATGAATTATTAGATATATTGGACTTACATAACTTATGCATCTTGAACACAGGAGCTGTCACTCGTCGTTCAGATCCCAATCAGAACCAAAGTGCAATTGACCTTTCTATCTGTTCTCCAAACTTAGCCTCATCATTAACTTGGCAAACTCTATCCTCTACTTATGGTAGTGATCATTTTCCAATAGTTATTTCTTATCCTCTTTCCAAACCAAACGCACCATTAAGGAGATCAACATTAAAACATAAGCTACCTAATAGAAATAATAATGACTGGGACAAATTTAGAAACATTGTTGACAGCAAGCTTTGCTCCTTGCCTGTTATTTCTGATGGCAATGAAAATAGTTGTGCGGAAGCTTTAGCGTTAATTTTAATTTCAGCAGCAGATGAAGTTTTTCCTGTAAAAAATAACAATATTAATACAATTCCCTCGCCTCCGTGGTGGGACTCTGAATGCACAGAAATGGTTCACAACCGTAAAGAGGCTGAATACAATTATAACCTCGATATGTCTGATAGTAATTTTGAAATCGTTACTAACATAATTAACGAAACTTATAAACTTTTTAAGAAGAAAAAATTTGAATCTTGGCGTAACTTTTGCACATCAATTTCACCGAATACTCACCCTACGATTGTCTGGCGCAATATTCGTAGATTTAGGTCCATTTATAAAAACCCTTCTCCTATTCCGGATTCTTTAGCCAACGAATTTTTAGATAAATTAGCTCCACCTTGGGTTCCTGAGGCTATTAACCTTAACCTGCCTCTTGTATCCAGTATCCAAGACACTCATACGACGTTAGATCTCCCATTCACTCTCACTGAATTAAAGGGTGTTATCCATAAAACTAAGGATTCTGCACCAGGCTTTGATGGCATCCCGTATTCCTTTTTCGCTAATTTAAATGATGCCGTCCTCAGTTACTATTTAGAGCTTATTAATTCTATTATGTACACAGGAAACATCCCTGACGAATGGAAACGTCAAATGGTGTTGCCATTCCTAAAACCAAATAAAACTCCGTCTGATGCTTCTTCATACCGTCCCATAGTTTTGTCTTCAATTCTGATGAAATTAGCGGAACACCTAATAAAAAATCGTCTTGAATGGTATGTTGAAAGTAAGGGTCTTTTGGCAGATTCACAATATGGCTTTAGAAAAGGTAAAAGTACAACTGACTGTTTAAGTATTTTAACATCCGATATTCGGCTATCCTTCTCTAATAACCATTCCACCGTTGCAGTTTTTCTTGATATTAATGCAGCTTATGATAATGTTGTATTATCAGTTTTACATAATAAATTAAAAGCCTTACAAGTTCCAGTGAATTTGTCGAATTTCATTATTAAAATCCTGACTGAACGCTCTGTTATTATGATAATAGGAGATCATGAGGTATCTCATCTTGTATGGAGAGGTCTCCCGCAGGGTTCTGTGCTCAGTCCCCTCTTATACAATATTTACACTTTTGATTTAGACTCATCCTTAGCTAATCATGTTAAGGTTCTTCAATATGCCGATGATTTAGTATTATATTCTTCAAGCCAATCTGTTGAACAAGCTAGCTATGCTATCAATTCTGCTTTATCTACTTTGGAGTCATGGTTACATCTGAATGGTTTGGATTTATCCACGTCTAAAAGCGCAGCTGTTTTGTTCACCCGGAAGAGAAATATTCCCCTAATAAACATATTTTATAGGGAAATACCTATTCCAGTTAAAGATAATTTCAAATATCTAGGTATAATACTAGATTGTAAATTAAGTAGTGTTCCTCATTGTGATTATATTGTAAACAAATGTGAAAATCACCTTAACATGCTTAGATGCCTCTCTGGTGTGTGGTGGGGTGCACATCCATTTTCTTTGAAACTTATTTACAATGCAATCATCAGAAGCACTCTGGATTATGGATTGTTCGTTCTAGAACCTGGTAGTGTTATGGCTTTTAAAAAGTTGGATCGCATCCAGTCTAAAGCATTACGCATTATTTCTGGAGCCATAAAGTCTAGTCCCATTAATGCACTCCAAGTTGAATGCGGCGAAGCTCCTTTATACCTTAGAAGACAATTCCTATCTGACAAATATTTGTTCCGGATTCTTCAGTTCTCAACTCACCCTCTCGTTCCTAAACTGGACTCTTTAGTGTTGCAGATTGAATCTTCAGATTACTGGTCCCATAAACGTGCTCCTTGTTTAGTTGAAAGCTATAAAAAATTCCTTTCTCTTTCTTCTCCTATTCACCGTTCCAATAAACTTCCCCTATTTAGCAGTAGTTACGAGAGTTTACAATTCAGCCCCACCATTAAATACTGTGTAAGTAAATCAGGTCCCGACTGCAATTTAAGTTTTAATCATTTTTTGGCTGAACACATAGAGTACCATCACATATTTACGGATGCTGCCAAGCGTTCTCCGACGGGTTGTGTTGGGATAGGAACTTACCATTCTCAATACAACATCGTACAAAAAATAAAATTG
Organism: Agrochola macilenta; assembly: GCA_916701695.1. Taxonomy (NCBI): domain Eukaryota; kingdom Metazoa; phylum Arthropoda; class Insecta; order Lepidoptera; family Noctuidae; genus Agrochola; species Agrochola macilenta. The sequence goes on from OU753579.1 coordinate 613,810, forward strand.
CCTCCGGAGACTTCTGTTTTTACGGGGGAATGTTTTGGCATTTTAAAAGCTATTGAATATATTCGGGTTCTAAAGCTCAAGAAAACTATAATTTTCACTGATTCTCAAAGTGCTCTTCTAGCCATCAATAAATCCCCTTTCGAACACAAATCGCAGCATCCTATAATCTATTTAATAAGGGAATTTGCGTTCAGAACCATTTCTGAAGGTGCGTCACTACAATTTGCGTGGATCCCGGCCCATGCTGGAATCCACGGCAATGAAGTGGCAGATACAATCGCCGGTGATGCGGTGCAGTGTGGGGACTTAGTTCCATATCAGAATTTTAGTATAGACCTTGTGATATTACCAAAGACTTTTCTCCGGGACACCTGGAGGGTGGCCTGGGATATCGGAAGCAAATCAAAGGGCCGTTATTTTTCACTCATTCAACCCGACATTCCGGAAAAACCGTGGTTTGGCAGGGCAAAGTTTGGCAAGATGGAGACCTCCGTTCTTATACGGATGAGACTGGGTCATGTTTGCTCCCCAGCCCATCTTGCCAAACTTCATATCATCGACGACCCCATTTGCTCGTGTGGCACAGACGTAGGCGACTTAAATCATATTTTTTTCTCCTGTCCCTTATATGACCGTTCTTCTTTTCTTAGTAACCTCTTGTCCCTTCGTATTCATTTTCCTACCTCAATACTTTCCTTACTTTGTACACAAAGCTTTCCTGTATATAAATGTATAGTCTCATTCATTACCTTAAATAATATTAAGTTGTAAATATTCGTCATAGTAATTTGCTCATTATTCACTCCTTTGATTCCTCCTTTTTCCTTTTTTTTACTGATCTTATATCCGTCCTTTCCTAAATTCCGATCTAATTAATACTAATAATATTTTCGTTTCCCTAACTTTGTCTCTTCAAACTAAAAAACATGACATTGGCTAATGCACAAACCGTGCGAAGCCAAAACAAAAAAAAAAAAAAAAAAAAAAAAAAAAAAAAAAGACCCAGGACCCACCAACAAAATAATTTGGAATGACAGGAGGAATATGTCACTTTAAAAGCTTGTGCAGACCAGCGCGACTTGTCGCGCGACGCGACACCGGTTATTGTTATACTGTGAAGTTTTCTTAGAAATTGTATTGTTCGTGTCGCGTCGCGCGACAAGTCGCGCTGGTCTGCACAAGCCTTAATTAAGATTGGTGACGATATTGGTCTTTTTAATATTAGGTACCTACCCTCTGTTTCATAACGTAACGTACGTAACGTAAACGTTACGTTACATAACATAACGTAAATGTTACGTAACGTAATAAAATCGCCAACCCGTCTCTAGCAATGCTCGTGCCTTCTCTGTATGAAAAACGGTCTTTGCCCTGCTGTGGGACAATAATAGGCTGGTATTATTATGCAACGATTAAATAATAATAGATAAAATAATTACCTAAGAAGGGCCAAAGATGTTAATGGCTAGAAAGGGAGTGACTACCGAGAGGCCCAATTCTCGTACTTAAAAAAACGTTCACATTCAAGTCGCAATCTGTCAAACTTGCCAAAATTTTGGTAAATTGAGATGCGAATGCGAACATTCTTAAAAATAACGGGAATTACCTCTATGATAGAGAAGTAGGTTGGAAGAAAACGATATGTTGCGCCGACCTCAAATAAATTGGGAAAGGGGCAGGACAATAATGAATGGCCAAAGTTTGAAGTAATATATGCAGTGCCTGCCTAATAAATAAAAAATAAAAAAAAGGTAAAGATTTATTGAACAAAAATGGTTGAAAAATCAAACACTTACAAACAACACCTGTATACAATAATATCGTATTATATACGATCTATACAAAAAAAGAAAAGTCATTAGAAAATCATAAGACAATTCATTAGGGACTAGAGGGGTAATTCCGTATACAACCCCGGATTTTCGCTTAGGCACAGAAGGCACTGGCCTAGGGGCCGGGGCCTACCCAGCTACGCCGACCTAGCTAGCTTACGGTAGCCTAGTTAGCTAGCGGTATCTTGACTATAGTGACATACTTAGCATAGGCTGCATGATTTCAGATGTTTATTTATAGTAATTAATTTAAGTCAGATAAAAATTATAAGAATTATATACCTATTTTTTATTTCCTGTCCTAGTGCATTTTATTTACTAAATTTCTAAAATGCCTCAAAAGTCGAAGTGCCTAGGGGCCCTGGGTCTCTAAACCCGGGCCTGTCGTATAACAGTTACAGGTGGCAATGGCTTTCATTTTGACAGTTCAACAACATTTGTTGCATTTGTTACGTTGTTGCAGACAAATTTTTCGAATGAAGCCATGGATTGACAATATCCTTCAAAATCATTCAGATTGTGTGTGACGTAATTATGGACCCGGGCGTTGTCACATCTAGCTTTAGAAAGAGACAGTGAAACTCACAGACCGTATGAGTGGTAGAGATGACGCGCTACAACATTGAGCTCCATATTTAGGGGCTGTTCAATTACTACGTTACCTTACGTAAAAACAAATAGACTTGGATGGACGCCTACCCTTTCTATCTTACGTAAGTATCTACCAAAATAAAATGTATCTTAATCTAATGTATCTACCAAAATAACAAAGAAAAAGGTACTTAGCATAAATATAAAAACACGTTGGTTTCTGTTAGAAAAAGTACAGTGCCGCAAGGTCCGCGCCTGTGCGGGAATGCGCGCGTTTTGAAATTATAATTCTTGCTTATTTATGTGAACTTACGTAAGAACATCTAGACTCCTCCCACCCCCAAGTAAGAAAAAATAAGACTATAAGACTCTTGTTCAGACCCCCTCCCCTCCAACCGTCTTACGTAATAAATGAACAGGCAACACCCCTTAGGTAACCAATTTTTTATTTTATTTTGCAATCCGAAACAGTTTTGTAAACTGTGTCGTCCAACTCACTGGCGAACGATCAAAACAAATACTGAAACTGTGGCAAAACAGTGCTTCCTTAGTCAAACCAATAGTTTCACCTGCTGAAGATCTCCAAACTGAACATGAGATGCCTTGTCTAACCTGGACGTCTTTAAGCCGACTCCGGATCCAGGTTGGCGGAAGCAAAGAAAACCTGTTCAGGGAGATTCATAGACGACTCCGCCTTGGAGTGTAAATGTGGTGCTGTTCCACAAAAGACTTTCGGGCTTCTGACGACCTGTAACGACTGTCAAAGATCCACGAATGACAACCGGGACCAACCGCTTAACGTGCTTTCCGAGGCACGGAGGAGACTCGGTATGTAAAGATGGTCCCCCATCCACGGACCAACCCCGGCAAGCGTAGCTTAACTAGATGGATCAGCCCGTGCGGCTGTTAATACTTAGCCCCTCCTATTAAAGTAAATTTTCGAAAAAAAACATGAGTATTCAGAAAAATACGGGGGTAACATGCCATGAGCTACATTGTATATTATATTGGTGCCATTTTAACTTCTGGATCTTCTGAAAGAAAGAGGATTGGGGGTTTAAAATTATCAAAATAACACAAAACGGTTTTATGAATAACTGTGTGACTATTTTTCTAATCGTAAAACATACGAGTATCAGAAAAAAAACTAAGAAGAACAAATAATTTGTGGCTTTTAACTGGTGACCTCACCCTATTAGCCATTTTAGAAAACAATGAACGAAACACAATCCATAGATAATGTCCATTTGATCACCAATAAACTATTAAAATTTTATATTTATTTAAATATCCAAATAAACCTACATATACCTATTTATAAAAATGTTTTTCTTTCTACCTATAAGTAAGACCGTATGTGCATATTTTTGGACATAACTCAAAAACTACTGAATCGATTTCGATTTTTTTTCACCTGTTTATAGTTTGATAACGCAGCAAAAAATCTTGGGAATAATGTATTTCCGTACGGTCTAAAACACCTAAGTTATTTAATAAAAACTATAGGTCTGTCAAATATTAATTCTTAATATTGCTATTAACTTTTAATATTTTATAATACCATCTATAATATCATATTTCAATAATAAATTATTTGAAACACTTTATTTGGAAGTATAGCTGTTTTATTGCGAAATTAATTTCTCATAATTCTTTTATCATCTAAAATGTCTGGAGAAGCTATTGGTCCATGGTAGCGCTAATGAAGGGTGACCTCCCAATATCTCTAAAGCCTAAGCTCGTCGACATGAATAACCTGCTTAACCTAACCTATGGCGCCCAGAATTTGTCTTTGAAGGCTCTGAAAGACTAAACTTAAGGTTTGCCAATGCGGGATGGAGCGTAGCATTTTGAACATAAAACTAACGGATCGAATTCGCAACAAGTAATACGCTCGTAAACAGGCATCGCCGATGTTGGCGATAAGACCGCGAGGCTGGGCGGGCTACACGTACAGGATGCATCAGGACAGATAGGCCAGAGTCGTCATGCAATGGGTGCGAAGACGGCCGTCGTTCCGAGGCAGGCCTAAGAAAAGCTGGCGCGACGACCTCTAGGTCGTCGCGCCAGCTTTTCTTAGGCCTTTGTGTGCTGCCCTTTCCAGCCAATCAATCAGGAAATAGTCTACTATTTCCTGATTGATTGGCTGGAAAGGGCAGCACACAAAGATGAATGGCGAAGTATGGGGGAGACCTTTGGCCAGCATTGGCACAATATGGGTACAAAAAAAAAACTTTTAATATTTTTTAATAATGGAACAGGGTTATACAGTTACATTCGATCTGGCTAGCCTGTTACTAGGCCTCCGCTGTCCGTCTGTCTGTCAGTAGGCTATATCTCATGAACACACAGTAGTACAACATAAGTGGACAGTTAACATTTTCACAGATTATGTATTTCTATTGCCGCTATAACAACAATTAATATATATATAACATGTCTTCTGAGATAAATGTTATCAAGTATTGTCATGTCTTATCTTAAACAGGTAAAAAAAAATACTCAGAGGTATTTATGCCAAAAGTTCCTTGAACATGTTAATTTCTTTACAAATTGTTGCCTTGTTTCTTTTGCAATTATCTTTTTTAACTTCTTAAGCAAGTTCAGTTGGTCTTAAGTGATCATCATCAATCGTCCACAACTTCGAGTGTAGAGTCTCCAATCCTCATGAGAGTGTGTGTTACATGGGCATTTGACATGATCTTTGTCTTTTCCATGTTGATTTTAAGATCCACTATTTTGGAAGCTCTACTGAGTTCATCGAGAATTGTACTGCTGAGGTACTCCATAGTCTTAGCTATAACTACTATGTCGTTAGCAATATAGAGGTGAGTGATGAGTTCAATATAGAGGTGAGTGATGAGTTCAATATAGAGGTGAGTGATGAGTTCAATATAGAGGTGAGTGATGAGTTCAATATAGAGGTGAGTGATGAGTTCAATATAGAGGTGAGTGATGAGTTCAATATAGAGGTGAGTGATGAGTTCAATATAGAGGTGAGTGATGAGTTCAAAATAGAGGTGAGTGATGAGTTCAAAATAGAGGTGAGTGATGAGTTCAATATAGAGGTGAGTGATGAGTTCAATATAGAGGTGAGTGATGAGTTCAATATAGAGGTGAGTGATGAGTTCAATATAGAGGTGAGTGATGAGTTCAATATAGAGGTGAGTGATGAGTTCAAAATAAATACTTTCTTCTTTTTATTTGTTAGTTCTTTGTCCATGTAAATGGCTACAGGAGTAGGGGAAGATCAAAAACGATGGATCGATTGTATGAAAGATGATATGGCTAGAAAAGGGGTGAATGTCAGCATTCAGTGTGACGACTGATTGATGTGTGGAAGAAGACACAGTGCGTCGACCACTATAAATTGTCATAAAGACGAAAGGAAGATGATGATACCTTAATTCTTTGTATCGGACTAATCTGGCTAGACTACAAACCGACCAATATATTATAGTTGCAAAACTCTAGGATATTTCATAGACTTAAAATCAAGATAGGAGAAATAGGGAGACTATTTAGTGGTCATTGTAAAACTAATCTAATATTATCATACAAGTCAAAATAATATTGATACTAACGATGCTTACTTTATAGATGAGGACGTAGGTATTAGTAGACCTCTTTGTGCAGGAACTAGGACTACCAGAATACCTATTTCTTCCAACAAGCATTGGCTGTATTCCAATTTCAAGGTTATGGGTGCCAGTGATGTTACAGAAAAGGAGACTTCGTCCAAAGGAAATTAAAAAGGTCGTTATAATTTTCTTTATTTTTATTTTGCATTATGGTCCTGTTCTTTCCATAAGATGCCCGTCCTTCTCAGCGTATAAGGCACCCCTCTTCCTTACTCTGTCAGATATTGTCACGAAGGGATTACGCCAAGAACCTGAACATCAGCATCCATCTTCTTCTTCTTTTCGTATGGTCAGTGACTAACCTGGTGTCAGAGTTTTCAAACCGCCCATGGGCCTCTGACTTGGCTTCACATGCCGTCGAGAAATATCTCTCAGGCATGCCGGTTTCCTCACGATGTTTTCTTCCACTGTTTTTGAAGCAAGCATCCTCCTGTCTGCTCATATCAACATACTACAAACCCCAATACGCCTTGCAATATGCCTTGACTGGCCAAGAGTGATAGATATTTTTTACAATTTATATTTACACATGGTTATCATTAAACTGTTACTGGACTTAGGCATCTAATGACGCCATGAATGTGGAGATTCGCAGGAGAACTGATATTAATGACATAACCTGAAGAATTGCTCAACTTAAGTGGCAGTAGGTGGGGCACATTGATCGCAGTACAGATGGCTGATGAGGCCAATAAGTGTTGGACTGGTGACCGTGTATCAGAAGGCGGACTAACAACTTGAGCGAGGCCTAGCTCCAGCAGTGGACGTCTGCCGACACTGTGGGTTAGACGATATGATTCTCCGTCAAAGTACTTTACGAAGCTCTTCTCGAAGTGGAAGTCAAATCTTTGAATGATGCTACAGGTAAGACAAGACTTAAGTCGCTATTCTGCAGATACTCTTCGGGAAGAATGAAAATAAATCAGAGGAGGAAGAATAACTAAGATTTAGAAACGACTCCCTTCATTTGCCCAGCCTTTTCATAACTATGTTGGGGTCAGCTTCCAGTCTAACCGGATGCAGCTGAATACCACTATTTTACATGGAGCGATTGCCTATCTGACCTGCACAACGCAGTTACTGGATAACACGATACCTCTTGGTAAGACTGGTTGCCAGATTTTCAGGTTTCTGACGACCCGTAACAACTTTCAAAGATCTACGAATGACAGCCGGTACCTACGGCCTAACGTGCTTTCCGAGGCACGGAGGGGTCTTGGTATGTAAAGATAGTCACCCATCCACGAACCAGCCGCGGCAAGCGTAGCTTAACCTGATCCATCGACCCGTGCGGTTGTTATTACTTAGCCATGAGCCCCTCTAAGATTTTGAAACGACTACTATACTAAATTACTGTTTATTTTTGTTAATGGATGGCAAATAAGGAGGTGGTCTTCCTGGTGGTAAGCACTCACCGCTGCATATGAAAAACCAGATAAATTGCTTGCGTTGGCTTTCAAGTCATCCATACTCTTCAACCTGCAGAAATAGTACACCTTCACAAAGAGATTACATCTAATATCATTTGCCGGCCTTTTCCCAACTATCTTGGGGCAGCTTTCAGTCTAACCGGATGCAGCTGAATACCAGTATTTTACATGGAGCGACTGCCTATTTGACCTCCACAACCCAGTTACTGGATAACACGATACAAAAAAAAAAAAAAAACAAATGTCATTTATTCAAACTAGGCTGAGGATCAGCACTTTTCGAACGTCAAAATTACATAAGACAGTCCCCCAAAAAATACCCACCCTTCACCACTTCCTTGTGCGTTAGCTGGGAAGAAGAAGTGGCGCAACAAACTGTCCAGCAGCACAGTTGTCAAGAATCCCCTTGGCAAGACTAGTTGTCTACTAGTTGTCAGACTTTCGGACTCCTGACGTTACCTATAACGACTGTCAAAGATCTACAAATGACAGCCGGGGTCTGGAAAAGTCCACTATTGACAAAGGCTTCCTCCATAGTTTTCTATATTAAGCTCGACTCAGGTTGCTCGCGTCCAATAGCTTCCTGCAACCTTGAGAAGGCCCCTGTGTCTGGAAATGGGGATGATACCCGGGTAAAAGAATACTAAGATTAAACGCATTTTAAATTGGGGATGGTAGGGGTCGCTACGTCACAAGTAAAAGTATAAAATCTACATATTCGTGACGTCATGGCACATTTTAACTCAATGAATCGCCGTAATCTTTAGATTACGTAAAAAAAGAAAATATACGTGTCCAATATTTTTTAATATTCTCCGTGTCGGATTAAAAAAATTTAGTCATCATCCTTAATAGAGTCTTCTTTTCAAATCGATAGTACTTTTTAAATAACTTAGACCTAGTAGTTGGCCATGTTAATTGCAGCATCAGTATACCTCATTCTTATTAAAATTCAGCAGTCTATATAGCCTCTGTCCCTATCGGATAAAGTGCCGCTAGCAGGATAATAGTGGCTCTGCCTCGGACCGGCTAAAGTGCCGTAAGCATTGCATTGTCAGTGTCACTGTCACTGAGTCACTGCCACTTGTTAATTTGTTTGATTGTTGAGGTTAGTTCGCTGTCTATCACCACATTCCCAAAACATTACAATCTCTTGTGCCTATACGGACCGGTCGGTTCTAACCTAACCTAACCTACCTTTCACCCATTATCATTTGCTATAATATAATGTTTCGTAAATTCAGTCTTTTAAACAAATACGATCAATCAATACAAAGGGCGGTGATGCAGGTTTTGCGTGGACAGTTCCTGTTGTTTTCATATATATTTTATTTTTGTTTTTGTAATTTATATTTGATTTCTAGTTTATTTATTTAGTTATAAGTATACAAATAATGTATTAGGTATGTTGAGACTGTTTTGAGGTTCATTAGAAAACCAGCATCAGACAGCATCTGTCTGGCATTAATGATGAAATGAACCTTTTTGGCGCAGCCGTGAGACACACACTACTCGTATTATTGTTAAATATTATTGTCACTTTTTTATTTTGTATTTTGTGTTTCACGAACTGTGTCCAAATAAACATTATTCTTTCTTTCTTTCTTTAATTAACCTCAACAATCAAACCAAAAACACATGATAGTACTCAGTGACAATGACAATGCAATGCTTACGGCACTTTAGCCGGGCTGAGGCAGCGCCACTATTATTCCGCAAATAGCGGCACTTTATCCGATAGGGATAAAGTGCCGCTAGAGGCACTCTATACTATACACTTCCTTAAAATTCGACTATTAACCTGGTGTTAGATATTTTTTGCGGCTTCTGACTTGGTTTCACATGCCGTCGAGAAATATCTCTCAGTCATGGCGGTTCCTCACGATGTTTTCCTTCACCGTTTTTGAAGCAAGTGATAATTATACAATACGCACATGAATCCGAAAAGTCTGAGGTTCGAACTTGAAACCTATGCTTTGGCAGTCCGACGGCGACACCACTAGGCTATCACTGTAGCGTATTTCCTGTCCTTATTAAAATACCATCGTATTTGAATGCACCCAAATGTGCATGCATGGGTGTGCCACATCCTGTGCAGTGAGCCCGGCTATCAACCAACATTAAATGTATTTGTACACCTTGATATGAGCCATTGCCAAATAGTTGAGCATGCTGACACTAGAGAACAAGATTAAAAGGCAGGAGGAGGATATCTGAAATAATCTATCTATTTATTTTTATACTAGCAGCGACCCGCGGTTTCACCCGCATAAGTCTCAATCCCGCGGGAATATCGGGATAAAAATTACCCTATGTGTTAATCCAGGTTATAATCTATCTGTGTGCCTAATTTAATCCAAATCTGTTTTGTAGTTTTTGCGTGAAAGAGTAACAAACATCCATCCATCCATAGATCCATCCATCCATAGATCCATCCATCCATAGATCCATCCATCCATAGATCCATCCATCCATAGATCCATCCATCCTCACAAACTTTCGCGTTTATAATATTAGTAGGATATGTTTCGGTACAATTGACAACCCTTAAATACAATACACAATATTGTTGTTGTGAATTGTATTTTAAGATTTTATAAATATATATTTTTTATGTACAAATCTATAAGGGAAAAAAGAAAGAAAGTGAAGAGTTAATTGAAAAAATTATCCGCATCGCTGTCAGTGGGTAAATGCAAACGCTGACTGCGTTGCCGCGTTGGACACCGATGCTGATTATTTGACCTAAAAATTGGACAGCCCAGATCACGTGAAGAGTCGGCCAACCGCTTGGTGATGTCCCGAAATACTCGATGAGCACTCGGACTTAGAGTTTCAACCCCAAACGGCTCAAAAATATAGCTCCCAATAAGGTTGTTATATATTAGCGTCATTTGAGGTTTTCTTAGGAGAGTATTTTGAAATGACTCCTTACTTTTAACCAAATCACACCAGTTTGTAAACAGTAGAAGTACAGGTCTATGTGAGGAGGAGCTCGTTTAGAGAAGTACTACCAAAAGAGGTAATTAACTATTTCTACCACCAATCAGCGTTGCTGTTGTCCATTTCAAAATTAAAAGTCATTTATTCAAATTAGGCTGAGAATCAGCACTTTTTGAACGTCAAAATTACATAAGACAGTCCCCAAAAACGCCCACCCTTCACCACTTCCTAGTGCGTTAGCTGGGAAGAAGAAGTGGCGCAACAAACTCCGCATGCAATAGTAGGTAGGTACCTATGCGAAGTAATTAATATTACGATACACAAAACATTAAATCAAATTATTGGCTATATTTCAGCTAGTACACGCCAATATACCAACGAATACAATGAAAACTACTCAAACAAAAAATTTAAAACTATATAGGATGGCAGAAAGTAACCCAGGTGGCAGTTGCCATTTACCATCAGGAGAGCCACCTACTTCTTTGCTATCCAATGATATAATACCAAAACCCATGAAAACAGAAGGATCGCTATTCTGCCAAACCATTTTTTTTAAAGTCTGTTAACACCCATGAAATGACTATCACACTCTTTAATCTTAACTTCTAAATTGTTACAGAAATAGCAACACATAAGTTAAATACTTAGCAATCTATCCATCCAGACAAACAGATGGACTCTCTGTACAGTCACAGTATTTCGTCATACCTTTTATGGTTAAAATATATACATAAAATAATATAAGAATATGGATAGGTCGCTCTAACTATTTAAAAAAACTGAAAGTCTTAACTTTTAAATGAGAAAATGAGTTATTAATTATTTTTTTTTAAAGGTAATTTAAAATAAAATTACAAAAAATAAATACAGGTTTTATTTAAAACTTTTTTTTAAAGATAATTTTATGGTAAAGTTGTTTATAAAGGTAGGTAGTAGTTGTGATATGTATACCTACGGATATTGATGCCTCTTTTAGGCGTAACTCGTAGCTAGCAGCGTGGTACAAGGTTACCGTACGCTGGCGCGTCGGCCCGCCATTTCTGCCAAGCAAGCCGCGCGCGCGCTACACCCGCCACACCCGCCACACCCGCCACCGATCACCACAAGCTCCAGTCGCCCCATCCCTAAACTACCCTTAAAACCACCCACAAACCGACAAACCATCCCAAAAAATATCGCAACTTAAAAAACAAAATATTCAAAAAAAAATAGCCCTTCATTCGAATCAAACCCTTCGAAATTTAAAATTCAAAATAAACCATGTTTTCAAAAGTTATTTTTCTTTAAAATTCGCTCGTTTGCCTCGAGATTACAACCACGTGTTTCAGTCAGTCTTGTATAAGTTTCTGATACACGGAATGACTTTTCGGTCCCTTATCTAGGTAGTGATCCTTATTTATCGTATGTTTTATTATCATTTGAGTGTTAAAAGTGTTTTGGTATAGGTGGCAGGGCGCGCGTGTACCGGCCCGGTTGTCTGTAGGCCTAAATTTGCGGCTAGCGCGTCGATCCGCGAATATTTTGCACAAATAGCCGAGGTTTGATCCCAATAAGATTCTTATAGGCCTATTTGGAAAATTGCCGTTTTGTGCTCCAAATTCATTCAAGTTTACGATTAAAAGACATTTTTGATGGATTTTCAAGTGTTTATATGTTTTTTTTACGATTATGTGTAGTGACTGTGTGCCCACGCGCGGAGGCGTGATTTGAAGTTTATGTGACTCTTTAAAATGGATTTTTCTTCGTGATTCCAGTTGAAAATGTGAGTATTAGTGTTATATTTACCTTTATTGATATTTATTAGTAAGAAAACAATACACTTAAAAGGGTTTTTTGACCAATTCCTTGAGGAGAATGGTTTTGGCGCGCGAACTCACGAAATAGTTTCGAAAATCACGAAAAACTTTCATAAATCGCTTAAAGATGTTTTAATATAAGTTAATCTATGTATATTCTACCTACATTATAAAGAAGTGATTTATTAAGTTATTATTTTGCGAGAGAAAATTCATCATAAAGTTCGCGTCCCTATCAAAATCACTTCCGCGCGGTATTTCATTGTTTTAAAGCTTCATATCGCTTAAAAACTCCTATATCTCCGTAGAATGAGAGATAATTGTAAATAAAAACAATTAATTGTCCGTATAATAGACTAATATTCAAGGGTATATCAATTTAATGTATTAAAATAGTCAAATCAAAGAGAAATCTTGACTTATTTAGTTTCTCGGCCCTGCCGTAGTCTTTTAGGTATAAAACAAACAAAAAATTATATTAAACATACTAGAAATTCAATAAAAATGACGTCCTTGACAAACCCTTTAATATTTTCTGGGAAAATAGGCTTAAATAATTGACAATGCTTTTTAATAAAGCTTAAAAGCGTTGCAAAATAAAGTCGGCAACAATTTTAGGTTATTTCAACTTTTAAAAACCATATACAACTATAAATAAAAGTTCAATTTTTAATTTTCAAAAATTTTAATCTCTATTCGTATTTAAAATAACAGTTTTTCTTTTAAATTATATTTAAAATCCCATTAATGCTTTAGGAATGGGTTTCATAAGATATATTGAAGAACTTTTTTATTTCTCGTCAGCAAGACTTTAGGCCTAAAGTTTTAAACCATATTTTGAACATTTAAAAGTATATAGGGTACACATATCCAAAAATCGTGTAAATACATATTTAAATATCAATTATATTCAGTTTTTAACATAGCATATAAGTTCAAAAATTAAAATACCTATATAATATTTCATTCCATTTCTGGCCCCTATCGGGACCCGGACATTTGGGAGGGCTAGAATTGATATAATAATTTACGAAATTCAGACCTGCTATTGTTTTGTTATATAAATTACCAAAATTGCATTATGTTGAGTTGAAAAGTCCAATTTGTGGATGACTTGTCTTTTCTTTATAAAGAAGGCCTTAATGGGAATAATTGACACTAGGGAGGTTGAATTGTCCCAATTGTACTACTGTCAAACTAGTACCCGTATCCTACTATGCTTTGGAATGGGTAACTAGCTTCATATTTCTGACTGACCGATTCCTTGACAATTCAAAAGTGCCTGTAAATGGTTTAATTGAAATAAATGCTTTGAGTTTGAGTTTGAGTTTCATCCTGTTAGACTGGAAGCCGTACGTTTGTTGGATATCTGAAAAAAGGCAGGTGATAAATATATTTAAACTATGAGAAGAGATGCTTTATCTGGCACACCCTAGACAGACAGACCCATTGCCACCTTGCTGAATGGTAAATAAGATTTTAACCAAAGAAAGAAAACAAAAAAAAATGATTTTACAAGTCATGAGCTGTTCTATAATATCAGCTGGCGAACGGATAGTGCTTCACTACCCAACCTATTCGTTCCAACTGCTGAAAATCTCCCACCTGGAGATGGCTTACCTGGAAGTCTTTAAATATACTCCGGACCCAGACAGGTCGAAGCTAGGAAAACCTGCTCAGGTGGAGATGCACAGATGACTCCGCCCTGGAGAGTAAATGAGGAACTGTCCCATAAACAATGGGGCACTTAATATCGTGTCCTGTTGTCTGCACGCTACAGGAGCTGTCGATGGACGGTACCGAAGGTGCCAAGCTCGTAACCAAATTCTGGACTGACTCTATATAGATTTCCATCGACACGCTAAGAAGAAGAAGACTGTCCACTGCAAGGCACAGGCCTCTTCTGATACAGAGAAGGCACGAGCATTGATCACCACGCTAGCTCAAGGTGGGTTAGTGTTCTGCTTCACCAATGTCAGTAGTGTTTAAGAAAAACTAAGACAGGACATATAAATTGAAAAAGTCACATTGGTACATGCCCGGTTTGAACCCACAAAGAGCAATTTTAGGTCGTGCTTAAACTAGAGAAGAAGAAGAAGAATGGTTCTTCCTCAACATTTGATATTCTTCCCTGTTTGACCTGTCGGTCTATTCTATTCTATTCTATTTTTATTAAATGGTAAGCAACGCCGATGTCGACTATTTTGCCAATGTCTAAAGTGCAATGGAAAAACAAGTGTGTATAATTTAAAAAAAAACGAAGAAGATTAATCAATAATAAAAAGAAAAAACAACAACTGAAGACACAAGTAAAATTCTTCGATTGATACAGTTGAGCACAATGTAGATCTTGTTGGTTAGTACGGAGTCTACATGCTGTTCAATTTTGCTGTGAAAACTTAGGTGAATTGAACTGTCATTCCACTTGATGCCAGGGTTTGACACTAGTGACAACTCAGTTCAATCTCACTTCACTTAAGTTTTAGAATAGAACGTTTGTTTCTCAATTTGCAAGAGTCTCCGTGATTTTACACAGGTCAAGCTTTGAAACTATTTGTATAGAAAGTTCTGTATAAAACAATAATGTTGGTAAGTATCAGTAGTAAAAAGAGAATTTCATACCTTATATTTTTAATTTTTTTAATTATTATTTACATTGTTCATAATTGTTTATAACTTTTTTACATTGTTCTCACGTACAGAACAAGAATAATGGACCCAGGATTTTGTATTATCTTGATTTAAAAGAGTGTTCTTGGTGTTTCTTGTCCGTTCTTCTCCATAGAGATCTACGTTTTGGAATGGACCGACTCTTTAACAATTCAAAAGTGCCTGTTTCATTGAAATAAATGCTGTTTGCGTTTCTTACTAGCTGTGGCCCGTGACTTCGTCTGCGATTTTGCGATTTGCGAAAAAATATAGTCCATGTCCTTCTCTAAGTCCCAGGTTACCTGTTCCAATGTTTATAACGAGCGGTTTAGTGGTTTAGGCGAAAATAGGTACTTAATTGATAGACAGACATACAAAGTTAATTCCTACCTAATACCTACTTCTAAACTAATATTTTAAAGAGAAAAGATTTTTATTTTTGATTGTAATGAATATATCTCAAAAACTACTGGACCGATTTAAAAAAATATTTCACTAGTAGAATGCTATATTATCACTGAGTAACATAGGCTATAATTTATAAAAATATCACGCGGGCGCAGCCGCTGGCGGAAGCTAGTAATATTATAAATAAGGTATGGACAGTTTAGTAGAGCTCTTTGTGAAGGAACTTGTCTCTGTAAGAATAATTATTTATTTATGACGAATATTCCTAGAAGCAATAGATAATGATTATTGACGATTTTAAATCTTATTGATTCAAAATAAATTATTGTATTTATTGTGTTAATTACCTAATTAGAAAAGTCTAGAATTACCGTATTAAATTGGATTAATAATAAGGTGAAATTACTGGTAAATCTACGCTTGGATAAAATTTGTTGTTTTTTTTGCCATAGCAACACACGATATGGCCTTTGATTTTAATTTACCTACCAAATACAGTTTTAGTCTAATATTTAGTTATGTCTTTGTCTAGACAAGTCACTAATTGAAGTAGGTAGGTGGGTGGCTAAGTGGGTACCAATTTGTTTCGTAAAAAAATATACCTATTTTGAATGACATTTAGAAATAGATTAAAAAAAAATGTATTTCCTACTATCAACTATCAAATTACTATAATTTAAAAAAAAATTGTTTATTTGTATTTTTGTGATTGATAATCACAAACATACAAATATTTTTTTTTTTAAACAATTTGAACCGGAAATTTTGGAACTGCTGCAGTGAGCCTAGCAAAGTAGCAACAGTACCAAATAATCCATAATGTGTATTTCTAATAGTAGGTATATTCTGATATACAATAAACTAGTTATTTTTTTTGGTGTAGGTAAATAAATAGATGCACCATCATTTTAGAACAAAACATCAAAGTACTGTAAAGATTGTATTAAAATTATACATTTCTTATAAAAATTAGAATCACCCGAAGGCGGATCGGGATGAATTTTAAATTAAAAAAAATGATGATATGAAGTCTATTATATAACTATAAAATGGTTTAGGTATATGTATATAGTTTTACACTGGAAAGTGGTTAGTTTCATAAATGTCTACGAATTAAAAAACGTCTTCTGTAAAAGTTAGTGTCATTACTCATTTGAAAATACCAATCCAGGAATTACTCATGCTGAATAATTTAATGGAACACTGTTTTTCAAACTAGACTAATGAAATTAAATGAAATGTTTATTTCTTTAAATAGATCTTTTAAGACACTTTTACACGTCAATTTTCTGTTTTTTTTACTAACCTGACTGATCCCTGAGAAGAAATTAATTCCGAAACAGAGGTCATGGTCTTTTTTAAAGTCAAACATTATAATTATTAGGATATTTTGTGAGCCATAGGATAAATAAATACATTGTCAGTTTGAGATGCTTATGATATAATTTAAAGTAAGGTTATGTTAAACCTTTCACTTAAAAACAACTAAAAATATGCTCAAAATGTAATAATAAAAATAAATCTTTGGAAAAAATAAAATATATCCTACGCTTGACGATGTAAATAAGTACTAGATTGTCGTGTTAGACTAAGATCTAGACTTTTTGGGGTTATAAATAGCACGTGCTCGATCTAGAGTACATTCTAGCCAGTACAAAGTAGATAGATGTAATGTTTTATTAAAAAGAAACGAGCATGAAATGAGGTTGTTACAATGTTTAAATACCTAAAAAAAATGGTTACTACGGAGTTTTATGTCATTTCTCTATGGAATATTGTGTCAAAAATCTACGTTAGTCAAGAAAACATGATTTTTTTAAAGTGCTGTGAAAGTTAAAATAAGTAAATGATGAATTTATGAAGTCTATACCTATAAGTGGTAATTGAAATAAAAATTATTCAAAATCTGAAACTAGTTTGTCGATCACACTTCTTTTTAATAAATATTGGTTATTTTTTACCAAATAATATTTTTCATAGAATTAGCAGTCATTATCAATTTGAACAATTAATAGGACACCAAACAAACGCATAAATTTAACAATAATTGTTGAAAATAGGTAGCCTACTAGCTATATCAATAAATTACAATAAAAATTTGTTGTGGGATTTGAGGGTTTGAGTTACTTTACTAATAATATTTACTCATGGAGTTTCTTGCCCAATAATCTCCTAACGAAACTACCTTTTAAAAGAAGGAACTAGAATCAATTCTCTTGTAAATTTTGACGTTCAAAAGTGCCTATAATTAAAAAAAAACAATTTGAATTGCTATTTTCCAAATCCTAACAATATTGGGAAGTCCCAATCTTCTTTCTTATATCCATGGTCCCTACTAACTCACCAATAAAAATAAAATAAAAATGCGTAAGTACGACATTGCAAAAATAAAAATTAAAAGTTACTTTGGAATGCAATTTCATTGACATAGAAATAATGTTGTTAGGACAGGCCGCGTATTGTTTTGATACAAATGGCATTTGATATGCAATGGCCTATCAAGTGTGTGACATCCTACACTTGGTCAACTACATTCAACACTCAATCGATTATATAATTGTAATAGTTTCTTTGGGCATAGGATTCCTTATGTCATTCTTACAAACGGATACCGGACACATCGATTATATAATTGTAATAGTTTCTTTGGGCATAGGATTCCTTATGTCATTCTTACAAACGGATACCGGGGTTCAAAACTGAATAAAAACTTTTTTTGACTCATAATTATTTTGATGTTTCAGACCAAAATAACCTACTTGAATAAGCACGGTGGCTTGATTTAGGAGGCCGGGAGTCTATATTTACGAAACTTTCTTTAGCTATGGCCAATTATTTATGTCCTTGTTACAAACGGACGTGTCAACTTCAACCTATGGCACAAAGTTTGTATGTTGTAAGTTCTTGTTGATTAAATCAATTGTAATAAGTTACATTTCCGTAAGTCACCAGATAAAGTATCTAGATCCTAGCTATGCTATCATATTATCTAGGAGCCTAGGATCATAATCTTCTATCCTCTAAGAAATATAAATTTATGTAGGTACGTCTTTTAACGGAGCTCATAAAAAGATTAATTTAAGTCTTTATTATACTGTTATAAGGTATATCTATGACTAAAAATCTATGATCATGGATGCATGATAGGATCCTCCTATATCACAAAAAAAATCTGGTTGCATTCCTGGATAAACTATTTTTTAGTTCTCCCTAAAATGGAGCTTATGTTCCCTCTGACCATTTTGCTCTATTACTCATAGTTTCAGTTTTCAAACTGAATTCTTATGACAAAACGTCGGTCTTTTTGTGAATAGTTCATATCGTGGTAAAGATATTTGTCAATTATTAAGATGGTTGACAGCTATTCGTGGAGGGTCATCTGCCTATTTAAATATCAGGTCACACAATCAAAATTAACGAATGCAGTACAGCAGTGCAGTGCAGTAGTTTACATGATCCCAAAATAGTTATAAAAATAAAAATCTCTCAATCAGAAATTGTCATTGTTACCTTTCAGGTATATTTTTAAAGGCACGCTCTATTTTTATACACGTGCTTATTAAACTCACAGAAAAGTTTGAGAACACCTAAATGTGTGCATGTGTAATAGGTAGGTATGTAAATATGATGACTTAAAAGCCTAAGATTTGGACTAACTGTAAATACATTATACCTACAATGGTATAGGTATAGACTGTACTATTTCTGTGTTTTTCACTCTGAAACGAATAAATTTTTCCTTTTTCGAAATATGTTTCTGACTCTTTCACTCTAGCACTATTTTCTTTTTTCCTTTTTTGTGTATTAATCATGTGAAAAGGGTGGTAAAACTACGCGTAGATTATAAGTGCATATTTTGTGGTATTTTTTGGTCTTTGTGGCTATACACGATTGATTTTAATTCACCTACCAAAGATAGTTCTAGCAAAATTGAACTTTTTCTAAAAAAAAACAGAACCGTCCATAGACTCCAATTAAAATTAAAAAAAGAAACAAATTAAAATCTATTCTGTCTTTTCAGTCACTATTTCTGTCTCTTTCACTCTGATACAATTTTGTTTTTTGAAAACATGTTTCTGTCTCTTTCTCTCCGGCACTAAGTATTTTCTTTTTTCCTTTTTTGAAAGAAGAAAAAGAAAAACACAATTGACTGCTAGCGGCTTGGTGGTGTAACAGTTGACAAACTATTTGTTGATTGATCTCTTCAGATCAATCAACAAATAGTTTGTCTCATAGTTATTCGGATAAGTTGTCCGTGTACAAGTCAAAGAGTACAAGAAAAGAAGGAATGTCAATCAAATCATTTTCAACATTCACATTATTTCAAAAGTAGAAAAGTATACTTACATACATTAGGAAGTTAATTTGTTAGTATACGTTTTTTTTTATCATAAGGATTTTTTGAGTACATACATTAATTAGTCCTACTAATATTATAAATGTGAAAGTTTGTATGTTTATTACTCAATCACGGAAAAACCGCTGAACGGATTTGGATAAAATTAGGCACACGGATAGTTTATAACCTGAATTAACACATAGGATACTTTTTATCCCGGTAGTACGTTCCCGTGGGATAATTTCCGACATCCACGCGGGCGAAACCACGGGCGAAAGCTAGTATAATATTATAAATGTGAAAGTTTGTATGTGTGGATGTTTGTTACTCAATCATGCAAAAACGCCTGAACGGATTTGGATGAAATTTGGCACACATAGTTAACCAGGATTAGCTAATAGGATAGTTATTATTTGGGTGGTTAGTAGACGTTCCCGAGGGATAATAAATTTCCGACCTCCACTTGGGCGAAGCCACGAGCGAAAGCTAGTAAATAAATGAAATATTTTAAAACACTTGTCGATTTCATACGATTTTTTTTATTTACTTTTAAATAATTATTATGGCGTGGGCTAACAATGGACTGAAGAATAAAATTCAGAAGAGAGAGAAGTCATGAATCATGAAAGATAGTTTGATAGATCACTCTTTAAAGACTATCAAATAAATGCAACGGGAAGGGATATTTTTCCCTTCCTATTGTATCTTTACTTATCAAATTAATTATCATAACATCACCCCTGTGTTCCCCGAAGGGATAGGCAGAGGTGTACATTTTGCCAGTGAGTCCATGTAATAGAAGGCGAACATATTGCCATCAACCGGGCCCAAAACCAGAGTTTCTTGCCCGTTCTTCTCCATAGGAACCTACTACGCGTTGGAATGGGCAACTAGCTTCATATTTCTGACTGACCGACCCCTTGACAATTCAAAAGTACCTGTAATTGGTTTATTTGAAATAAATGCTTTGAGTTTGAGACCGCGGGTTACTACTGAGAAACTCCAGATAGAAAAACACAGGAACACTTCGTCTGACCTGGGAATCGAACACAAGACGTCATGCTCAGCAGAAGCGCTTTCGACTACTAGACCAACGCGCAGACAATAATATTAATAATCATCAAATAATAATCAGGATTTTTTATAAATTCAAGTTTTATTTACTATTTATAAAGGTAAATTTTAATCCTATATCTACTAAAAAGCACGTGCCGTTTTAACCACAGAGATATGTGAATAAAATTATACTAATTAGCTATATATTATTTGATGTACCTAATTATCATAAATACCTTACTATCATAGTCCTAAACTGGCCGTCTATTTTTGTCTTTGGTTTTAGAAGTTAAAATACCATAGACTAAGTTTTCCCGCCTTTTTCTGAGCATAAATTCATGATGTTGATGATGTTATTTATTTGAAAAATGGATTAACAAAAATAAATCCATTTTATGCCATTCGTTTTTTAAATAAGGTTTTTTTTGCCAATGCTGAAAAACCATTTTAACTTGTAATGATCCTGTCATTACCGGTTTTGCAATGGACAGTATTTTTTTTTACTTGCGCATAAAGTTCAAAAAATAAATAAATATAAAATGGTTTTTCAGCATCGGTTTATCCTACAGTAATCGACAGCTGCATAGGTCTAAATCGCATGCCACAAAACTCGATGAAACATGTCCTAGAACCCAAAACACCATTGCTCTCAAAACGGTGAAGGAAAACATCGTGAGGAAATCGGCATGTCCTGGAACCAAAACTTCGAAGACATGTGAGATTACCACTAACACGCACTGGGCCCGCGTGGTGGATTACGGCCCACTCCCACTCACAGAGAATAAGCCCGATGCCCAGCAGTGGGATATTAAAGGCTGAGTAGCCCTAGTAGTGTCGTGACGTGATGGCCCACTAGTAAATGCATCGCCTCTCATGAACGAGGTTGTGTTGCAACCCGGGTGTGTGAATGTGATTTTTGTATACTTTCTAAGTTTATCTTGGACATTACTGACAGATGAAAACATCGTGAGGAAACCTGGACTTATAGTTAATATAAGTCTGAAATCGCCAACCCGTCTTGAGCAAGCGCGGTGATCAATGCTCGTGCCTTCTGTTTATGAGTAGAGGCCTTCGCCTTGCAGTGGGATAGTCATAGGCTGGTATTATTCAGATGGTGGTGTGGCAGACACTCCAGAGTTCAGACGTTAAGCATCATCACTGGCGAAGGCTATTCTAATGCTCGCCTTTTACTAATAGTTCAGTCCATTGAACCTGCCTATGACATCACTATGACGTCACCAAATCGTAGATATTTTTTCTCTTAACACTAACATCCGTATATGTTTTTAGATCAATTTAAATAGTGTCTATCGTAATCTGTATTCATGCTTGGTTTTAGGGGTCCGTAGGTAGGTACTGCAAAGGCTTTTTTTTTCCCTCCACGGGGAATCTCTTGGCCTGCATCTCATCTGATGGTAAGTGATGATCAGGCTGAAAGTAGAAGCGAGCTTTATCCGAAATCCTCAACCACAGAAGAACTGTATATCTTACCTCTAAGTGCCGAAACACAACAATGCTGTTAATATTGTTGTTATGGCGACACACTTAGATAAGATGGTGGTAGCTAGCCAGGCGGACTTAGAACTACCACCAACCATACCGAGCAGAAAATTTTGTATCCGCTGGGAATCGTCAAGGTCTGAGACTGGTGGTCTAACAACTAGATCACAGAGGCGGTTATAGTTATAAAGGAGTCTCTTTTAGATGGGACTTTTGATATGTAAAATATCTGTCAAAATGTGAATGTTTTATACACACCTGTGCGGACAGTCGTGATGTTATGTTAGTTACGTATGTATATGTGTTTGAAAGCTTAAAAATGTGTCTGCTCTTCTGTCACAAGACTCTTTCTCAGAAACAAAGAGACAGAAGAGTCGTGGTGTTACAACATAACCAGCTTTTAATATTCCCACTGCTGGGACTGCGGCCTCCTCTTTGTGAGACGGAGTGGGCCCTAATCCACCACGCGGGCACAATGATTGGTGTTGTAGAATAAATGTTATCAATAAAATAAAATAGTTGGTACGGAACCAACACTGATTTCCTAAGACTTGCACTTGGCCAATTTTTGACAGTTTCACCTTTGACCGTTCACTGTAGCGATCATTAGGAGGCCCGTGTCTGAAATTAAGATAAATAGGGCATGAACTATGTATAACAAAACATAACATCACGCCACTATTCTTCAAAGGGATTGGCAGAGGTGTATGGGGCACCCACATTTCACCAGCTTTGTTTAAGTCCCATATAATAGGGGGCGATTTTTTTTCCGTTAATTTGGCATAAATTCAGATTCCTAGCTATTACTGATAATTCCGTAATACACTTTACCCGACCCGGAGAGGAGAGGTTTAGAAGTTTAGATGACAGAGGAATAATATTTGACCCTTAGTATCTAATATTTAAATAGAAATAAATTATAATTCACCCTTCAATAATCTAGTATCTAATAGGGCAAGATACATAATTTTCCCCAAAATAAATAGTCTTATAACCTGCCCTATTTACTTTACCCTATGCCCAATCTATTAACAAATAGACGAATAGAAATAGATGTTGATAGACCAGCTCAATTTATTACTAAAAATAATATTTAAATTAAAAATAAGTTCACATAAACTTCATTTAAATGCACCCCATGTAACATTTAAATGTAAATCTTACCTGTTTGCTTGTACAAGTTTTATTTAAAGTATGGGAGTGACCTTGGAGATGTATAAGGTCAAGTTTTAGCCCTTTTGACGAGGATTAGGGTGGTCTAAGGTCACCAAGGTTAGATTGTCACTTTCTCAAAAAGGGTAAAATAGAATGAACATAAATATTCATTTATTTAAATGGTTACTAAAATGTTTTTTTTTGCACAGTGACTTAGCAGTTTTTGTTCGCGTTTTGTTAAGATACCGATAATAATATCTTGGATTAGTACGTGACCGTAACTTATGTTTTTTTTTTTAAGTATAATTTAAGAGTGAAAAAGTGATAGTTAAAGTGGATAAACAGCTGTGTCTTACTTTGTGCTAACGACGTACAATAATGACCAATTCTTCTGCCAAGCATGATACATACATAAAATCCCGCCTTTTTCCCAAGGGGCTATTTAGAAACTATAGAATGCCACCTAGCATGATGATTGAGGGTATTTTTGATAGACTATTGTAGAACACTTTTTATGAGCCTTCCAATAAGTGCTACAGTTAACTATCACAATATGTCCATATTGCAATTATCAACAAAACAGATATTTGTGTAAATCCTCTTATTTTAATAACTATAATAATATATAACATAAAATATTTATTTGACGTAAAAAGTACACATACTGGATGACACTTAAGTAAACGTGGAAATAGCCTGGTACAAAATATTAATCAATGACCCGTAAGCTAGAAAAAAACCTGTGTTACAGGGGTCATCCATCCGTCCATTATGGATGTTATAAGTTACTTACAATTTAATAATGTGCACTTTTGGAAAAGTAAAAATAAACAAATAAACTAGACAAATACTAATACAATACATCCATTATGTAGTAGTGTGACATGTTGCACCGACTACAAATAAATTAAGATAAACGCAGGAGGATGAGGTCAGGACCAACCTTGAACTTACAGTTCAGTATTTTTATGAAACCCAGAGCGATAGAATAACTTAACTAGTTGTTACACGTGAAAAGACACTGACACATTAGGTTAACTACACATACATACTATTATAACACTTTACATACAAATGTAAATAAAAAAGGGTGAATTTAAATGAATGTCATGTGAACTTATTTTATATTTACATAATTATTCTAATTCAAAGAGTGACCAATGGGGTTGGTCTCATTCTAATGTAATTATTAGACAAATCATAGATTTTAATAGATAGGGGACTATTCCCCAGTCTATTAAAATCTATGTTTATACAAAAAGTATGTGGAGTAACCCCTCTGTTAGTTACATACATAACTCACTACTAAGTTATGTAGTCTATACGTACAGTTTAATCTAGTAGTCAGAAATAAGCCTGAAAGTCTGATTTCCAGACTTACCAAGGGATTTCGGGTTACCCAGCAACTGGGTTGTGGAGGTCAGATAGGCAGTCGCTCCATGTAAAATACTAGCTGCTAGCTAGCTGTATCTAGTTAGCCTGGAAGCTGTCCATAACATAGTTGGGAAAAGCTGATGAGGATGACACTCTACAAGTCTACAGTTTAGTGGTTATGGTAGTAAAGCTTTTTGTGAGGAGCTCGTCCGAGGTTGTACTACCAGCATACATAATTATTTCTCTCACCAAGCATTGCTGTGTTCCATTTTGTCACCAAGCTTTGCTGTGTTCCATGTTGTCACAAAGCATTGGTGTGTTCCATGTTGTCACCAAGCATTGGTGTGTTCCATTTTGTCACCAAGCATTGGTGTGTTCCATTTTGTCACAAAGCATTGCTGTGTTCCATTTTGTCAACAAGCATTTCTGAGTTCCATTTTGTCACCAAGCATTGCTGAGTTCCATTTTGTCACCTAGCAGTGCTGTGTTCCATTTTGTCATAAAACATTGATTTTCGTTCCTTTTTGAAGGTTTTGTGCAGGAGTGAGTATGAATGTGGATGGCTATAAGAGTAGGGGAAGACCATAGAAACCATGGATGAACTGTGTGACAGATGATGTGGATCGAAAGGGAGCCACTACCGAGATGTCGACTGATGGAGAAGTATGGAAGAAAAATACATGTTGCGCTGACCACTAATAAATTAAGATAAGGACAAGAGAATGATGGTCAGGTATGATTGCAGACACCTTAGGCATTCCAGCTTAGCCTCTTGCATAGCAACACAACTGAACAGACAGCTGTGCTGCTGGGGAGTTTGTTGCGCCACTTCTTTTTCCCAGCTAACGCACTAGGAAGAGGTGAAGGGCGGGCGTTTTGGAGAACTGTCTTATGTAATTTTGACGTTCGAAAAGTGCTGATTCTCAGCCTAGTTTGAATAAATGACTTTTGAAATTTTCTATTGACTGTAATATTATAGATGTCCATAGAAAAACAACCTAGAAAAAAAAAACTTATTAGTGATATAAGAGCAGGCTTATATGGTAACGACCCCGACTTACGTGTCGTTTATTTATTATTATTATTATTATTATAGCCTTTTATTCAGATCCATATTACAATTATGTGACAAAATACAGTGAAAACTTAAATTTAATTTAAACCTTAATCTAGTCTCTTATTTGATTTTTACTTATTTTCTGTAGATCTGTTTGCCAGTCGACAAAGGATTTGAAATCAGGCAGGTACAATTATTTCATCACCACTGCTCTAGAAATAATCAAGGAAATCGGCATGTCCTAGAACCAAAACTTCGAATTTGACATTCCACCATCCGGACTGGGCCCGCGCGGTGTATTACGGCCCACTCCCTCTCACAGAGAGGAGGCCGCAGTCCCAGCAGTGGGAACTTTATATTGTGAACATGCTAACAGACAGATGAATCTAAAAAAAAATGACCACCTGTCTCTTCAAGAGTTCAAGGTCTCACTCAACTAGACAGGTCAGTGGACCTAAGTTGAGACATGTTTCAACATGTTGTATACTACAATATGGTATTATAAATCTGACCAGACGATGTGGCACCTTGTTACCTAGTCACAGCCACAGCCCACAAGTTCACAATTAAGTGCGTGGGTAGACGCAGCGTTAGTGACTGACAAATTAGTGTAGACGAGAATGGTGCGATGTTTCGAGAGCATTGTTTTAATTCTGAACGTATTTTTGGATAGTTGTAGACTTTGAGATTTTAAGTTTACGATTGTGGTTTCAAAATATGAATTAGAAGAATTTGTCTTTGGAATGACATCAATCCTTGCTGAGATTATAGGGATCACTGACTTGAGTGAATTGTTAAAAGTAGTGATAAAATTAAATGAAATGAAATTGTTTATTCTGTATATTAATCACTTTTACACGTCATACAAAAAAAGGTGATAAATTACCTATTATCTGTTTAACGACCCCTTGACAATTCAAAAGTACCTGTAATTGGTAAGACGAAAATCGTAAAAGATTTGACTTTGAATATGTTGTTTAAAAATCTATCATAACTACCAATATTATTTTTAACAGTTTTTTCTAGATGGGTAATCATTCTGAGTGTTCGCTCTCTTTTGCTACTTTATTTTAAACCAGCTCAACTGTCAGTATCCACTTTCTGACACTAACATTATCTACGATCATATTTTAAGAAAATTCTGTCAAAATTGTCCCAGAGACTGTCAGGAAAAAAATCTAGCTATCCCCGCAGGGTCGAGTTACTTTTTAAATTTTCTGTAACCTGATATTTTTTTTGTCAGTCACTCTGTCAGTCAGCTGTAATGATCGTGTATGTAGACACTAACATTTTAAAATTCAACACAGAAATGAGACAGTCAACTAAATTACATTAACATATTTAAATGTTCAGGATTTATTTTTGAGTACGAATTTAGAATATTTAAAAGGTTTATTTAGTGTGTACCATAATCAGCCTATAATATTCCCACTACTGGGACTGCGGCCTCCTCTCTGTGAGAGAGCGTGGGCCGTAATCCACCACGTGGACACAGTGCGGGATGTCACATATAAAGTTACATTTAGTCAACGCAATGTATTTGTTACTAGATGTATACATGTTGAAGCTTGTAATTAGCAAATTTTCCTACCTTTGAATGATTTTAATTGTGTTATTAGTCTGTAAGCTTTCTGTAAAATAAAATAAATAAATAAATACATACGAGTATGTCTTTGAATTTTTGGTTCTAAGACATGCCGGTTTCACCACGATGTGTTACTTCGCCGTTTTGAGAGCAGTGGTGATGATTAATGAAGTGCCCGTCTGGGTTCGAACCTACAACTCGTAAGTCGCGGCCATTTCCATTAAGCCACTACTCCTCTCGGCTACCACTGTTGTCTTATTTGGTGTTTTTCCTGTGTACCTATTATGTAACTAAAGCTCTTGGCTACTGGTTGCACTCTGGACATACATTGGACAGTCAGCTCTACTACCAGTTTTCTCATCATGATCTGCCTGCATTTTCCTAACTATTTTGGGGTCGGCTTCCAGTCTACAACACGATACCACAAAGACACGAAGAAGACATGTGACATCTACCAACCTGAGCTGTGTCCGCGTGGTAGATCACAGCCCACTCTCACAGAGAGGAGGCCGCTGTCCCAGCAGTGGGAATATTATAGACTGATTATGCTATGCTTAAGATAACATACGGTAAGACACCCAGTCTTACCTGTCAGACCTTTGGAATGTCGAGATGAGAATGACGAAATCAAATAAAAAGGCTTTTATGACCAGACTTTCTGTCTATCTCTCCTTTATTAAAAGCGTGAAGCTCCCAGTAGGAGGGTGACGCAATAACCACGCCCTTTCGACGTCAACCGATTGAATAATAACAACCAAAATTTTGTAACCACGTCTGTGTCGCGGTTCGGAGTGAGTTCAGACTTTTTGGTAAATGTCTGCGTTGAGTATAGGGATTTTGTGACGATGTTCTGCTTTTTTAAATGTGTATCATGGATTATTATTAAGATATTCTGATGATGAATTAATGGGCTATCTTTTACGTACCTATATAAATAACTAAATAAGGCAAAATACAGCCTTCCGTAGGTGTGGGTTTCTGGAGGATCTTTGTCTCGTACCAAACATTAAATTCATGTAATTTTCGCAATCTTACACAAAGCTTCGACTGTGGAGGCTCATTTATATATGGTTCTCCTCTTTTAGTAATATCGACAGTTAACTCAATTAGGAAGTTTAATACTTATTTATGTAAAGAGTTCACGTAAAGAATTCTTGTCACTAAATCTGTCTTAGTTTCATCTACGAGTTGACAGTTGACAACTATATAAACATCTTTCACTCACCGGACTTTCCTAGCTTCACGACATGATAAAGCGTTGAATGTCGATACTATAGCAGCGCTGTTAGACAACATTTCAATCATCAGTCGCTAGGGAAAAGAGAACTCAATCTAAAGTACACGAGGGACATTTACTGGCAGTCTCGTGATCTATGAATTCTAAGATTTCGAAGCAAATATGTTTTGTTGTAATTAATATTGAATTACATTAAAAGTATCGTATTAAATTGATTAAAAATAATTATATTCTTCCTTCTGAGTCTAAAGAACACTAGTCTTGTATGTTAAAATGTAATCCAAATTATTGATAATTTTCTACTATAACACAATGCCTTAATCTATAAACTTCTTGAATTCTTAAAATGAAATGGGAAGATGACATTTCCAAAAGAAGGAAAAAATATGTATATATAAAGGATACCCCTATCTTCGGGTACACTGTTATATAATATATAATACACAATCAAAAGCCATAAAAAAAACTCAATCACTATCAAAACCTAGTGACTTCACCAAACACCAAATTCCCCCGTTCCACTTCTACATAAGACCATGTGTACACTACACTAAGCAAACAATAAGGCCAGGCGCACACTGCCAGACTGGTTTTTGTCGCAGACGTTAAAAAAATCGTCTACGAGCGATAATGTGTGCCCGCCGTTATTATTACTACGCTTACGTGTTTGCATGTGTCTGCTATTATTAACGAGTTGAGGATGAGTACTAATGTTGGACTGAGTTTTTTGAATTTGTTGGGATAGTTACAATGATTTTTTGACAGTTTTGTATAGGATTGCAACATTTAATGCTCTGTTCCTATAAACTAAAACAAATCGTTTACTTACCAATGGTAAGTTTTTTATTACTAAACAGGGAATAAAAATAGATTCGTTTGCTAGTCTTACTTGTGAGAGCTACTTCCATATGGGAGGGCTACTATGCAAAGCTGTTCTATAAGGTCTTCGCTTCATTATTGGTAAAGATACTAGAGTCTTAATATTAACCAATAATCGTTCGTAAATTTTAGGAATCGGCCATAATTTTCTGCAATGATGAACAATATAGCGAAATATTTATTAAATAAAATAAAAAATATTGAGTAACTCTACCCACTGCTAAAATTCTTGCTTTCTTTTCTAGTTTTTAACCGACTTCCAAAAAGGAGGAGGTTATATGTTCGACGCGTATGTGTTATTTTTTTTTTTTTTTATGTATGTATATCCGAAAACCGAAAATTCGAAACCAAAGACACCAAGTTTTTTTATTTTCTTACTTGGCACAGTACTTGGGAAAATGCGTATTACGGTTTTCTAATTAAAAAAGTTTTAGGTATAGCTATTAGTTCCGTTTTTTTTGTTTTGTTTTATACCTAAGTACCGGTCTATTTAATTACAAAAAAATTAAGAAAAAAGAAAAAGAAAGAAAGAAAGAAAAATGCGTTTATTGGCAAACACCAGAAAAATACACAAAATAGGTAATCTTCTTTCTTTTTCATGCCATGGCACTCGCGACTTGGGTTCACATTCCGTCGAGAAATTAAATAAAAAAATAATTTCAAAGTGCAAGCACGGGTACTGCTTATTAGTGCCAAGTACTTATTTTAGTTTTGTTTTTTGGAAAAAAATAATTAAAGTCATTGAAGAGGTGTTAAATGTTTCAGTTTGCCAATTTAAAACATTTAAGTTTGTTGAGCTTTTTTCATTTTTCAAATTTTCGAATAAAATCAGATAAATATATGATATTCTTCAGGATATATGCTAGTAAGATAGTGTGTTAAAAACACAATACAACTAATTTGATACTATAGAAAAATATTACGAAGACACCTCTAAAAAAATATTTTTACAATAAATATCATAATATTATACAAACAATCATTCTGCCTTTTGTCAGATTTTTCTACAAGCAACTTATTACTCGTAACATTACATTTTTTAGCCCAATCAATAGATTTTTTTATAACTAGATAGGTAATTGCTTCATATTTTGAAAATAATAGGGATGTTGAGTGGGGAAAAAAAAAACTATTTAGTCCGTCAGTCACATAATACGAGATTTTTATCGTATTATTAAAAATGGTTTAGATAAAACGCATTAAATTTGAGCAGTGGGGCCGGCCTCGCTACGTCACAAGTCAGTATAAAATCTACCGGCCAGTGACGTCATGCCACATTTTAACGCATTGCCTACTCAGTGTATCGGCGTAATCTTTTGATCACGTAAAAAAAGAAAAAATACGTGTAAATACATTTTTTTATAATGTACCTGACGGACAAAAAAAAAATTTTTGTCAGCATCCCTATTGTCAGCCTCCTAATAAAAAAAAATTAAATTCACTGACAGACAACGCTCAGCGTATACTGCTGGGTCTAGAAGCAATTATTTTTAAAAGAGTTCTCTATACAATGAAAGTGAGAACTATGAAAGGATTTTTGAAAATTCATCTCCTAAAGGAGTTAAATAGGGACTGAATTTTTTTATGGAATTTTGGAATTTTTGCCACTGAGAATTCCCATCGAGCTCACTTCTGTCTCTTTATAAAATAGTAAAATTTAAATTCAAATGTAAACATCAAAACAGACGACAAACAACTCACAAACACAGACACACAAAATTCTTTCAAACTCTAATATATATTCCCCAAGCATCTTTATATAGACCCAGTAACCCATAACCACATAGAAATAGATAAGATATAGACAAAATATGCCCAAAAAAATACTCGTCTCCGATTGGCTGACCCTTTTTTTTCTACTAGGGCCCCTCACTACTTGAACTTTGTCTAGGATAGTACAAACTGGTTAAGGGAATGCTCAACCAATCGTGGAAGATTATTTTATTTACTTATTTAAACAAATGTTTAACTTATGTTTGCGTTATCTGTGCATCTTTCTTGAGATTCTTTAAATAAACTGTTTTTAACCGACTTTGAAGGAGGAGGTAATGTTTTTGATGTTATTTTAATGTGTTAGATTTTAATGTATATATTTTTTTTGTTTTTAAAAGGGTTTCATAAAGTTAAAAAAAGCTTTATTTATAAATGAAATTACGAAAAGTTTTTTTTTGTTCAGGTTTCAGATACTTTTGTTTTCTTTGACTTCGTTTTTTATTTATTCTTTATTTGAGGTTATGTGTCTGCTTGGATATCACTGACATCAGTGAAGGAAAGCATCGTGACGAAACTTGGACTTATACTTAATAAAAGCCTGTTTACAAATTAATTTCACTATGTAGTATAAACTTTATCTAAAATATTCCAATATTAAGTTATTAAGAAAATACTCTTATTAAACATATATTTTTTCCAAATCATTAACACTACTCGTTAAGACGTGATTTTCAGTAAAGAATCATTAAAAGTACCGACTTTTAATGATTCTTTACTGAAAATCACGTCTTAAACATATCACCGGATCGTCGCCTTAAAACAGGAGTTGCCCTCTGATAGGCAGTCTAGTTGTGGTGAATGAGGTAAAATTATGCGTATGTATACACATCTGGTGTTCTGTGAGAGAAACTATCCAAGGGAGCTGCTTCATGTCAGTTTTTATTTAAATTATTAATTGTACCTTTTTATGTCTCTATGTCAATTAATGTAATTGCTGGTGTACCGTTTTAATTAACAATAAATAAATAAAATAAATAAAGGTGTCCATAACTCATGTGTACTGAGAGTGACACATCGCGACACGTGCTTCTACTGTCTGTACCTGCCCTTACACTACACGTGTCGCGGCCTATTTCGGGCACACTCAGCCTCATTTCTATTTAGAGGCGTAATAAACAATAACTGAAACAGGCCACTATTAGCATGTTCAAATACTTGTTAGTTATTACTTAATCACGCAAAAACGGTCGAACGGATTCGAATGAAAGTTGGCACACAGATAGTTTATAACTTGGATAACACTTAAGATTATCCAACTTTTAATCCCGGTAGTACTGTGTGTCGGTGTCCGAAAATATCCCACGGGAATGTACATTCCCGTGGGATATTTTCGGACACCCACGCGGGCGAAGCCGCGGGCAAAATCTAGTCTGATATAAATGAATACTTATTAAGTTATTATTATTTTCTCAGTATTATAAAGGTGCACCCACACTCCACCAGTCATACTTAGCACGACACGTGTCTCATACTGTCTGTCTACACGTGTCGCGGCCTATTTTGGGCACGTTCAGCCTCATTTCTATTTAGAGGCGTAATAAAACAGAAACAGGCCACTATTAGCATGTCAAAGTACTTGTTATCAGCACTGATAAGAGCTTATCATTGGGGGCGCCGGATCGTCTAACGTTTAGTTTGGGTTGTTACGGCAGTTATTGGAAAGAGGGTGGGCAGAGGAATGAGATGATTTTTTGTTTGTTTTTATCTTATGGTGTTTGGTAAATGATGTTTGTTTTTGAACATGCTTTATACAGGAAAAAAAGTTAATATGTGGAGTTTGACATTGTACGTACTTGTAACGTTTGACATTGAACGTGAGCACATATAATGTCAAACATTACAAGAGAAAGCCCACATCTTTAGGATTTACAAAATATTAGGTCTCTACAGCTACAGTAGTCCACTGCTGGACATAGGCGTCTCCAATCGCACGCCATTAATCCCGATTCTTGGTAACTTTCATCCAGCTGCTACCAGCTGCCCTGTGAAGATCGTCGCTCCATCTATCCTGAGGCTTTCGTATTTATCTAGTACTAGCTGAATCCCGCGGTTTCACCTGCATAAGCCTCAATCCCGTGGAAATATCGGGATAAAAATTATCCTATGTCCTAATCCAGGTCATGGTCTACCCATGTGCCGAATTTCATCCAAATCTTTTCAGCCGTTTTAGCGTGAAACAAACCCACTTTCGCATTTAAGAATAGTTTTTTTTGCCAAACGCCAAAGAAAGGTTACTGCCTAGAAGGTTAGATTATAATCATTATCTATGCTGTTCCCCTAACATACTTCGCTTGAAGATATGAATCTACACCGAAAAGTCTATCTTGAACTGTCAGGGTGGCGCTGCTAGTCAAGGAAGCTGTCAAAATTCAGTACAGTTTGAGGTTTAGTTCCAAAAATTGCCGTCAAGTGGTATTGTGTGGTACAGTAGCAGGGTTGTGGAGGTCAGATAGACAGTCGCTTCATGTATAATACTGGTATTCAGCTTCACTTAGACTGGAAGCTGACCCCAACATAGTTGGGAAAAGGCAGGCAGATTGGTTGAGTTCTCAAAAATGGCCGCGTGTCATTTTAAGCTGGTGACTGTGAATGTTATCGAGATATCGTTTTTTTGTCAATTGATTTATTGTTATCATTTGCATATTCAAGATAAGGTATGTATAGTGTTGGGGAATTGTGCTAAATATTTATTTTTGAAATAGTTAGTCGATTTTTCCAATGATTTGGAAAAATCTTCAGGAAATGACATTTGATTTTGCCAACT
This sequence comes from Agrochola macilenta, assembly GCA_916701695.1. NCBI lineage: Eukaryota > Metazoa > Arthropoda > Insecta > Lepidoptera > Noctuidae > Agrochola > Agrochola macilenta. The sequence goes on from OU753579.1 coordinate 647,822, forward strand.
GATTCTATTACTTTTGACTGCGTTATTGTATAAGTGGTAGTAACGTGAATGCTGAGGGTCAAATAGCAAAGCGAAACACTGTTTGTTCACCGCCATCGTCAACGAGACACGAGATTATTTAAACCGAACGTGACGTCCCCGGTGGTGGAGTGCGGTGGACACACGGCCATAGTAAATGTATCTATCGCTACTTCGGCGCCGTCACGTCATATGGTTCTCGTTGACGTCCTGTTGACGTGGATGTTACAAGGTTTTCCATTACGACATTGTTACCATCACCGGTGAAACCTGGGTGAGACTGGCCTAGCTCAAACTGAAAGTATTTATTCGAATTGTACCATTTACAGGCACTTTTGTAGCGTCAAGAAATCGGTCAGTCAGAGAGATGAAGCTATACTCCATTGGTTTAGGTAATTAAATAAAGATAAACAAATCGTTTATAGACGACACTTTCTTGTTTAAAAATACGAGATAACCAAATTAAATTAATTTTCAATTTTTACGATAGTTTCCTCTTTTATTAGTGTATGTGATACTTGTATCATTTATTCTTTAACTACACTTCTTAGCTGTAACTCCTTGATCACAAATTTTTTTTTAGATTAAATATAATATTACAATTTCTTGTAATCTGTCTATTGAAAAGAGCCCAGTATGAAAGGTTCTCTAAACATCAACGAATTAAAACGTTGCTAAATTGAAGAGTACAACTGTGACGTAGCATGACAACTGAAGTGACAGATATTACGTTTAGTCGGTTCACCTGACAGCTCTCTCGTCACGTGGTTTTTTTGTTTACCTTTATTTATCTACCTAAACCAACGGAGTATAGTTGCCCATTCCAGAGCGTAGTAGGTTCCCATGGAGGTCCCTCGTTCTTGCGATGATGGTCATGGGGTTATCCAGTAGGAACTTCCGCGTAACAGCCCGGAGAAGGGTTCTAAACCCTGTTAATGACAATAGTCTCGCTCCCTATTACATGGGACTTAGTCTTAGAAACAAAAAACTATCGTCGATTTTCTGTTTCCTTCAACGCTTTCAATTTTTTGAGGAGCTCGTGGCTAAGTGATAACAGCCGCACGGGTCAATCCATCAGGTTAAGCTACGCTTGCCGAGGTTGGGCCGTGAGTGGGTGACCATCTTTACATACCGAGACTCCTCCGTGCCTCGGAAAGCACGTTAAGCCGTTCGTCACGGTTGTTATTCGTGGATCTTTGACAGTCGACAACCAGTCTTACCGAGGGGTATGGCATTAGCCAGTTACTGGGTTGTGTAGGTCAGATAGGCAGTCGCTCCGTTTAAAATACTGGAATTCAGCTGCGTCTGGTTAGACTGGAAGCCGACCGCAACATAGTTGGGAAAAGGCTAGGCAGATTGATTTGACACACGCTTTCAATTTTTAATGGCGAGGCAGTCATCTTCCGATAGCAATTATCATACCTACACATGACGCCACATCAAGACACAGTTTCAGTATAAACTGATCTCTTATTGTATAAGGTTTCCGTACAATGAGAGGTCAACTTATACTGGAATGTATAGTTTGATCATTATTACGTCGCATATACTGTTTACACGAATCAATTCTCAAGCGTAAGGTCCATCGTCCACGACGATCTTTCTTTTTTGTGTGGTTAGTGAATATCCTGGTGTCAGAGTTTTTATGCCGCGCATGCATGGGCCTCTGACTTGGCTTCACATGTCGTCGAGATCTTAGCTTCACATGCAATCTGCCAAGCCTTTTCCCAACTATGTTGGGGTCGGCTTCCGGTCTAAACGGATGCAGAAAAATACCAGTATTTTACATGGAGCGACTGCCTATCTGACTCTCATAACCCAGTAATCGGGTAATACGATACCTCTTGTTAAGACTGGTTGTCAGACTTTCGGGCTTCTGACGACCCGCAACGACTGTCTAAGATCCACGAATGACAGTTGGGACGAGACCAACGGCTTATCGTGCTTTCCGAGGCACGGAGGAGTCTCGGTATGTAAAGATGGTCACCCATCCACGGACCAACCACGGCAAGCGTGGCTTAACCTGGTGGATGGACCCGTTGCGGCTGTTATTACTTAGCCACAAGCACCTCACTCCTCCTCAGAGTAGCGTCGTGGAGGACAGGCCTAAAGGTGCCTTCATTCATAGAATGGCAACTCATTCAGGGAAACGAATTTTATTGACAAACATGGCGTGACGGCTGTTCTCACAATCACACAGAACAATTTCATAATTAAGCTAACTGAATAATTATCGAAACAAGTGTACTTCTAATAAACATTGATAGATTTACAACAAGCTAACTGTACTTTTAATTAAATAGGTCGAAGGTTACTTGTGGATGTCATCGGTGAAGTGGTCACGAGCGTTAGTGCTGAGCATGTTGTCCTGGGTTAGATTGTTGGGTCGGGCACCGTGTCATTGGGTCTTTCCGGAATTTCTCGGTAGCAGCCCGGAGTCTGGATTTGTGCCCGGTTGATGGCAATATGCTCGCCCCCTATTACATGGGACTTAAACATAACTGGCGAAATAGTGTACTATAGGTACGTTCTGCCTGACCGTCCCTGTGGTGTAGTGGTTTCGATTCCCAGTGGAGGCAAAATTTTCTGCTTGGTTTTGTTGGTGGTAGGGCTTGTTCTAAGTCCGCCTGGCTAGCTACCACCATCTTATCTAAGACTGTCGCTATAAGAATGGTAACAGCATGGTCGTGTTTCGGCAGTTAGAGGTAAGATAGCCAGTTCCTCTGTGGTTGAAGATTCTGGGTGAAGCTCGCTTCCACCTTCGGCCTGATCATCAATTGAGATGCAGGCCAAATGCTTCCCAGTTGTGATTTAAAAACCCTTTGGGGAAAATAGGCCTTATGTAGATATGTTGCTGGGATCACTTTGTTATTTTCCCCTTGCAAGCTAAAGCTGCTTCTCATTCAGATAAGGAACGAGCATTTATCATCTTTTAATCAGCCTATAACGTTCCCACTGTTGGGACTGCCTTCTCTCTGTGAGAGGGAGTGGGCCGTAATCCACCACGCGGGTTGGTGGATGTTAGATGTGTTCGAATTTTTGGTTCTAAGACAAACGGTGAAGGAAAACATCGTGAGGAAACCGGCACCTCACGATGTTTTCCTTCACCGTTTTGAGAGCAGTGGTGATGAAATTATTTACACAAAGTAAAGCGCCTGTCTGGGTTCGAACCCACAACCTGATATTTTAACCTGATATTTCACTAACTAAGGTCGATGATCTCACAAAAAAGTCATAAAATTAATTTCATTTGTTGTTTTATCATGTTTAGATTATCGATATTCATCACGTCTGCGAAGTTTCGTTAGGCAATTTAATTTGACCCTGTGAGCGTGCAGATACGGAGATAAGAAGTGATGTGCCTCAGCCATTGTGTTAGTCGAGTCTACTTCCAATCGATTTGATCGATTCGCTCAATGATTATAGCGTTATCTCACTTTCCTTTTTCATATTATCTTGTGACGAATATCAGTTTTGGAATCTTTCTTATCGAACAAAGAAAACCTTTTTAAAACAAAAGAGACACGGTGGCTATTTCATATATTGTGTTTTCATATGTATTTTTGGCCAGCGTTATGTCTTCAGTCGCTCCATGTAAAATACTGGTATTCAGCTGCATCAGGTTAGACTGGAAGCCGACCCCAACTAAGTTGAAGAAATGCAGGAACATGACGATCTCCTTGTTTTTACTTATCATGTGTTGTGGGATGAAATGATTCGGAAAAAGAGCTGGAGTTTCCGATATGGCTTGCAAAGTTAGCTAGCTGAAGTAGCTATGTCTGTAGAAGAACTGATGACATAATCTTTGGAACAGACGAGTCTTCAGTAAGCGTAGAGTGGGATACCCCCCAGCTAAATGGACCGAAGACCTTAAGAAGGTGGCTGGGACGCAGTGGACGAGTTGTGTTGTGTCTCTGCTTAGGATTTTTTGTGATAGTTAATACTCGTAGTGTAGCTGTGTGTGTGACAGAAGTTTTTGGTGAAAATCTGAACAATTCGTGAAAATCAAAAGGTGAGTTACGATGCCTGTTACTTGATGTCCCATAACTTAGATTTGCTAAGTTCTTGATTTTTCTTCAACCAGTGTTATTGATGTGCAAAGTTTCTCCGTAGTATAAGCTTGCGCCATCATGAAAGTAGTTCTTTATGAACCACACACATTCCCATCAACTGCCTCATTGATAGTGATCAACTCAGTGATCAACAGGTCCTCAGTGACCAGACAAACGGTCGAAACAAGTGACAATCACTTTCAAAGCGTTTGTATTCTTACAACGACTTCCATGTAAGCTTTTCGATAGCTTATGTCAGTCCCATACATTTTTGACTGAGATTTTTGACTTATCATCGTTGTCGCTGATAGTATGGTACTTTGTCTGGTCCCCCAGGACGCTACTGCTGAGCGTTGGGCACTGAGTTTGATCTTCTATTCGGGGAAAGCGTTATTTGGTTCTCTATTAAGAATTTCATAGTTGCAGTCCGGTCTCGGTTACTGCCGATAGGCTCGCACTCTATTATATCATCATCATCATCATGTCAGCCGAGAGACGTCCACTGCTAAACATAGGCCTCCCCCAAGCACCGCTGCTTCGACCGGTTCTGTGCTTCCCGCATCCAGCGGATTCCTGCGGCCTTCACCAGGTCATCGGTCCACCTTGTGGGAGGCCTTCCAACGCTACGTATTCCGATGCGCGGTCGCTACTCCAGAACCTTTCGGCCCCATCGGCCATCTATTCTGCGAGCAATGTGTCCTACCCATTGCCACTTAAGTTTGGCAATTCTTCGGGCTATGTCGGTTATCTTGGTTCTCCTACGGATCTCTTCATTTCTGATTCTCTATTATATGATGGGACTTAAACATAACTGGTGAAATTGTGTACTTATATGCACCACTGCCTACCTCTTCAAGGAATACAGGGGGAAATGATATGAAATCAATTGGCACTCTAATCTCGACCTTTCTGCTATCGGTTATCTGCAAGGACAGACAAAAGTAATATAATATACGTATCGAATATAATATATCTATTTGACTCAAGGACGATGACCTGATAAGGTTTGACCAGGTGGTCCATGAATTTGGACAATAGAATACAATACAGGGTCAAAATAAATAAGTTAGCAAAACTCCGCAGTCGTGGTAGGTCAATATGTAAACGACAAAAAAAAAAAAGTTTTATAGATGTTGAGATATCGATAGAGGATCTTGTGGCTAAGTAATTACAGCCGCACGGGTCGATCCATCAGGTTAAGCTATGCTTGCCGTTGGTCCGTGGATGGGGGACCATTTTTACATACCGAGACTCCATCGTGCCTCGGAAAGCACGTTAAACCGTTGGTCCCGGCTGTCATTCATGGATCTTTGACAGTCGTTGCGGGTCGTCAGAACTCCGAAAGTCTGACAACCAGTCTTACTAAGGGGTATCGTATTACCCAGTTACTGGGTTGTGGAGGTTAGATATGCAGTCGCTCTATGTAAAATATTAGCATTCACCTGCATCCGGTTAGACTGGAAGCCGACCCCAACATAGTTGGGAAAAGGCAGGCCGATTGATTGAGATATCGCCCCATCAAGTCTGAACTTTACCCAAAGAAAACGGTTTTTTTAAACTGATAATTTAACACTACCAGCGGTCGATGACCCCAGAAAAAAAATCATCAATTTTTTTTTCTTTTGTCTTGTGTAGCGTTCTATACCCTCACAAGGGCAGTGAAAGCCTGGTGGTGTGACCGTCAGACTGCCAAGTCATAGGTCTCGAATTCGAACCCGAGGCACGCACCTCTGACTTTTCGGATTCATGTGCGTATTGTATAATTTATTACTTGCTTCAAAAACGGTGAAGGAAAACATCGTCAGGAAACCGGCCATGCCTGAGAGATATTTTTCGACGGCATGTGAAGCCAAGTCAGAGGCCCATGGGCGGCTTTAAAACTCTGGCACCAGGTTAGTCACTAATCACACGAAAAGAAGAAGAATACCCTCACGTTTGCGGAGTTTCGCTAAGCTAATTTAATTTGACCCTGGAGTGAAGAAAAATTTTGTGAGAATTCCTGAAGCCTCCTTCTCTGTCCAAGAAGAGGTCTTAGCCTTGAGCTCTATCCGTGGAACAGATGAATATTCTGATACATATTATAGCCTTTTGACAGACGAAAACAGATATTCAAGGCTTACTATACACGGTGGCAGGGACATCGACGCGAAGCCTGTTACCATGGATTCAGTACCTATATGATTCTGAACACCAGTCGGTTATTTAAAAAAAAAAATGCTGTTCCCTACACTTTGACCGCGTAGGTATTGCACTTTTCTATGAAATTACAGTTTTTTTTTTAAATAACTGACGAAAATTTTCAACGCAGGGTTCGCGTCGATGTCGCTGCCACTCTGTATAGATACTTAGAGGGTCTTAAAACCCTAAAACATTATTCTTTTATCCGCAATGGGGAAGCTCTTGGCCTGTATCTCACCTGATGGTAAGTGATGATCAGGCCGCAGGTGGAAGCGAGCGTCACCCGGAATCCTGAACCACAGAGGAACTGGCTATCTTACCTCTAAGTGCCGAAACACAATATTGCTGTTAACATTGTTGTTATGGCGACAGACTTAGATAAGATGGTGGGAATTAACAAGCCCTACCACCAACCAAGCCGAGCAGAAAATTTTGCCCCCACTGGGAATCGAATCCGGGACCTCTGGGTCTGAGAAAGGTGGTGTAGCCACTAGACCACAGAGGCGGTTAAAAAGCATATTCTATTCCTAGTAAAGCCCACAGCAAATACAATAGTTATTTATATTTTTTTAAATAAATCTCAGTGTTGACATCGTCAAATATTTTGGCAGGGGATCAAGAATTTGTATTGGTATGCTACTTGGTTTTATTCATATTGCCAGATACGAACTATAGATCTTAGACACAGCATCAAGGGGTAAGCAGATATGTACTAATACTACTCCCACATTATGTCAGTTATGTTAAGCATATAGCTTATTCAGCTTATAACGTTCCCACTGCTGTGACTGCGGCCTCCTCTCTGTGAGAGGGAGTGGGCTATAACCACCACGCGGGCCCAGTGCGTGTTGGTAGATGTCACATGTCTTCGAATTTTTGGTCCTGGGACATGCCGGTTTCCTCACGATATTTTCCTTCACCGTTTCGAGAGCAGTGTTAGTGAAATAATTTACACAAAGTAAAGCGCCTGTTTTGCTTTGAACCCACGACTTTCGTTAGTCCCGGCAGTTACCACTGGGCCACCACTGGTGTCAGGTAAAAATCGGTTTAATATGCTGAAAAGGTATAATTAGAAGCACGTAGGTAACATCACAACAACAACAATTAAATCATTTATTAAACAGAAACTATGTCAAAAAGGTTTCTATAAAGTTAAAGATTACTTAGACGACAAAAAGGCTTGGGACTAATTAAGCTACTCCAATGTACCCCAAGGAACAAACAATTATTTTAGACTATTTTAGACTACACGATACTATATGAGCATATAATTGTTGGATTATTTTATTTGACTGTAAGTAAATTTATTTTAATTTTGTTTTCATTTATTGTTGACATAATCTACTCTTTAAAATGTTTTTATTTTATGAGTTGTATTGCAATTTGTGGTGATGTAAATTATTTTAGCATAATAATATGCACTATTATATAGAATCAAGTTTTTTCAACTGAACAGACAGCTGTGCTGCTGGGGAGTTTGTTGCGCCACTTCTTCTTCCCAGCTTATGCACTAGGAAGTGGTGAAGGGTGGGCGTTTTTGGGGGACTGTCTTATGTAATTTTGACGTTCGAAAAGTGCTGATTTCTCAGCCTAGTTTGAATAAATGACTTTTGAATTTGAATTTGAATTTGAACAGTCGGCATCTGCACAGTCGCACTCACAACAAGAAGGCTTCCACTCAGCATGATGCTGTGCTATGGAAGACCACAGCATAGCGCTGATTTTCAGTGGTTACTCGAAAATAATACGCAACCAACTTGTAAGTAGCTTTACCTCACTCCACAATTTTTTTTTTTACCAATCTTCTGCTGTGTAAAAGCCTTTCGTTATACCAGCATATTGTTTTTAAAAGTAACACAGACATAACCAATATCCGTCTGCCGAACAAAGGCCGTTCCTAATTCAAGCATATTCCGTTCAAAAGTAACATAGACATAACCAATATCCGTCTGCCGAACAAAGGCCGTTTCTAATTCAAACATATTCTATTCAAAACTAACACAGACATAACCAATATCCGTCTGCCGAACAAAGGCCGTTCCTAATTCAAGCATATTCTGTTCAAAAGTAACACAGACATAACCAATATCCGTCTGCCGAACAAAGGCCGTTCCTAATTCAAGCATATTCTGTTCAAAAGTAACACAGACATAACCAATATCCGTCTGTCGAACAAAGGCCGTTCCTAATTCAAGCATATTCTGTTCAAAAGTAACATAGACATAACCAATATCCGTCTGCCGAACAAAGGCCGTTCCTAATTACAGCATATTCTTTTCAAAAGTAACACAGACATAATCTATACCCATCTGCCGAACTAAGGCCTGTCGGAATACCAGCAATGTCAATTTGCGTCTAAAAGTAACATAGACATAACCAATATCCGTCTGCTGAACAAAAGCCTGTCCCAATACCAGCATTGCACCAAATTACGTCAGTCCAAATTAAATAGCATGATACTACCTCAATTCAGTATTAAATTTTAACTAAGTCAGAAGTCAAAACTCAATTTGATGTATATAATATGCATTACTAGCTTCTGCCCGCGTCTTCGTTCGCGAGAAATTTCTTGTTCCACCGACCCACAGCGTCGTATCGCATCGCCCGTCCGTTACATCGTTAGTGATTTGTCTGACATTTTGCTCAACTCCTAAGGGTCATAAAATGATGTTAACACTAGCTATAACCTTGCTCAAGAACTGCAAAAATATTTTTTCAAATCCGTCTGGAAATTTCAGAGATTAGCGCGTTCAAACAAACCAACTCTTCATCTTTCATTATATTAGTATAGATTTCTATGTATATGTTTTAATCGAACAGTTTTAGGGGTGAGTTTCACCCCCGTTTCGCCCCGGTTTCACCCCGCAACACCCCATTTCACCCCCTGCACCCTCTTTCTGTATTTCTGGTTCTACTGATGCCCAAATTCCCAAGGCAACTCTCTCTTAGTGTGGGAGGGGGATGGAGGTATGGTTGTGTGTGGGTGTGAGAGAGACGGGTATAGTCTGCAGTCGTATGCGCGGCGGGTTGAGGTGCGGTGTCAGTGTTAGCGTGGAGAATTGATGCAATACTTACACTGATAGATGCTTCGATTTGTCAACCATTTTCTATTTTGTGAAGTACCTAGTACTTGTTGAAAGGGCTACGCTGTTCTCCCATACCTATTAACACTGTACTCGTAATTTGAAACGATGTAAAAGCCAATTCTTTTTAAAAGAGTATTTAGTATTTTTAGAGAGTTGCCGACGCTACTCCATAGGTAAAAACCAATTGGAACTGCTCCTAGCTTCTGACGTTTCACAAGTGCCGATGCAGGTTTATGTAAAATAAAATATTTTGAATTTGAGACACAGTTTTGCTTATTTTGTGCAGCAGTGGGACAAATGGTTATGAAAACTTAGTGTATATCTAAGCAGCTTGATGGCTTAACTTTCCGCGGTTCGTTCTTGAATGGGTGACTTATTTGACTACTAGTACTAGTATTCACAATTTTATTCTACTGCTGATTTCTTTTTCGTTTAAACCCTATCATGGTTGCTGGAAAGATGCGGTTATTGAGGTCTGTCAATTAATTTAGAACAGTGCAGAATCCCTGCAATTCTTTTTTACTTTTTTGATAGTGAACCGATTTTTTACGTGTTTTTAACAACGTTTTTCTTCTTTGCAGGTCTGGAATAAGGATACACGATCTACATTATAAATTAAATGTAAGTGAATTTTTAAGTAAGGCAAAATTCATGACTATTTTTTTAAATTCTAAAGAATCTGTTCCCTGTTCCATGCAAGCCGGTCAAAATTTTGGAACAGCAGATTTTTCTGTCCTGACTAGCTACTGTAGGAGTTGGTCAAAGTGGTCAAACGTAAGTGATGGTCACAGTTTTTTTGTAATTTGTTAGTATCGTTACGGACATAAAAAAATATGCAGCCACTTCAAAAACAGCAAAATAATTATTCAAAACTGTCTTTGATTTGGTTTGGTTTAATATCTTTTGGCACTGACTACCAAAGCTATTTTATTTTATAATAATATTTTATACTTATTAAAGAAAAAATATTTACTTTCTTCCACAATCTTCTTTGATCCAGAGGCTGAATTACCGGAAAAATGTGTTTCCTCTATTTCGATAGAATTTTTTAGGTAAGTACTAGTTTTTTCCCACAGCTTCGCCCGCGTGGAGTTCGGATATTATCCCACGGGAACGTACTAACAGGATAAAAAAGTATCCTATGTGTTGATCTAGGTTATAAACTTTATGTGTGCCAAATTCCATCCGAATCCATTCCGCCGTTTTTACGTGATTGAGCAACACACATTCAAACATACTTAGCAGGATAATGCTTTTTAGGTATCAATAATATTTTTTTAAATTAATTATTGTACAACCTGTCACTATCACTATTGCACTTACCACGATGAGGTGTATGGAGCAACCGTACTCATTCCTTTGTTTTTCAATTGTTATTCGGTACTGAAATAAGATGAAGGTTAAAAGTTGCATGATTGAAAAGTAATTGGTAATATTCTTCAATTAAATATCGTTATTAACAAAAAAAAAGGTGTATGTTACCATTTTAAATATTATATTTTATATAAACATTTAGGAGTAAGTATTGTATTTATTTTTTGTATTTTCGTCTTATTTTGTTCTTTGACAATATGTTGCACCGGTTGACGTCATCACGTCAACGTCGGCTGTCGCTGAAAACCAGCGCTGGGGCTCTGTCTCGCATAGGGTCGCAGCATTATGCTGAGCGATGGCCGTTTTGCGTGGATGTGTCGCATATTTTCCCCCAAATTGTTTATTTTCGTGTTTTGTTCTTTCCTTGCGTCATGTGTACCGCAAATAAACATATTTTTTTTCTTTCTTTTCTTCTTTCTTTCTTTTATTTTTCTACGGCTTTAAGTTCCTACTTTGATCCACCGACCGAACTTCCCTCGCTGTCACTGCGACCTCGCCCCGCCGGGCCGGGCCTCGCTCACGGCGGGGTCAACGTCCCGGCGGCCACTTCCGCGACCTAACACACCTAGCTTTATATATATCTACCTGTTTCGCAGACAGCAGCGTATTGAGCTGTGATCTCAGGAACTTCTTGATGTTACTAAACATTTAACTCAAACTCAAAAATATTCTGAATTGAGCTATACATAATCAGCCTATAACGTTCCCACTGCTGGGACTGCGGCCTCCTCTCTGCGAGAGGGAGTGGGCCGTAATCCACCACGCGGGCCCAGTGCGGGTTGATAGATGTCAGATGTCTTCGAATTTTTGTTTCTAGAACATGCCGGTTTCTTCACGATGTTTTCTGTCACCGTTTTGAGAACAGTGGTGATGAAATTATTTACACAAAGGATCTAAAGTGCCCACCTGGGTTCGAACCCACAACCTAAAACTCGTTAACCGGGGCCTGTACGGTAGGTACTGGGTCACCACTGCCTGAGCTACACGATTACGAACAAATCCTTGCACTGATTGAACAGATCAACTCAAATCTGTGTGGTTCTTTAAAATAATCTAATCTGCATCTGACCAAGATTATGTCTGGACTTTAAAAGAGACTGTGTGTGACCTCTGAGTTTGTTACGTTCTTTCTTCTCAGAGTATTCAGGAAACACTGATCTCATCTAATCATCTGGTTTTAAAACTAAATTTAATTTTGACGATGTTTTTTTTGGTCCTGTTGTCCTGTTTTTTTGTATCCTGGTTCTTATTTAAATTTTTTCAAAATAATGTTTACTTAATTAAAAATTAAAATAATAATATGTACAAGTATATAAAAAGGAGGGGAAGTAATCACAGGGCATCAAAAAATTTAGAAAACCTCGAGCCGTTTGGGGTTAAAACACTAGGGCCATGGGGTCCGAATGCCCACTTAGTTTTTCAAGACATCGCCAAGCGGTTGGTCGACTCTTCACGTAACCGGCTGGCTGGATGTTTTGGCCAAAGTAACAGCATTGCCATTCAACGTGGCAATGCTGCCAGTCTTTAGGGCACTTTTCCTGTTGACAACAAAAGCAATAATTTCAAATAAACTATTTACAGGCACTTTTGAATTTATTGACACGAAGTCGGTCAGTCAGATACATGAAGCTATTGGCCCAATCTAAAGCATAGTCCGTTCCTATGGTGAAGAACGGGCAAGAAACTCCATGGACACTCTTTAAAAAGCAGTAGAAGAGAGCTTAGTGCTTACCAAGGGTTCTCGTGGTACCCAGTAACTGGGTTGTGGAGGTCATATAGGCAGTCGCTCTAAGTAAAATACTGGTTTTTAGTTGCATCAGGTTAAACTGGAAGCCGACCACAATATATGTAGTTGGGGAAAGGCTAGGCACACGATTACTAAACATAAAATTACATCGTCCGGGGTATAACCGCCATAAATTTCTGTCTATCTGACTGTCTTCCGGTTTGAAGGGTATAGTGCCGGTGTAATTACAGACACATGAGATATTACAGCTTTGTCTTTGGTATGGCGATGCGTCTGCGATCTTTCTGGTATTGCAGATCACCTTATACGGTGAAGGAAGCAGTGGTAGTATAATAGATACACCTATATTTCGTTTGATATGTTAAAGTTCTATGTTAAGGAGCTCGTGGCTAAGTAATAACAGCGGCATGGGTCGATTCATCAGGTTAAGCCATGCTTGCCGTGGTTGGTCCGTGAATGGGTGACCATGTTTACATACCGAGATGTCCCGTGCCTCGGAAAGCTCGTTAAGCTGTTGGTCCCGGCTGTCATTCGTGGATCTTTGACAGTCGTTACGGGTCGACAGAAGCCTGAAAGTCCGACAACCTGTCCTATCAAGGGGTATCGTATTACCCAGTTACTGGGTTGTGGAGGTCAGATAGGCAGTCGCTCCATGTAAAATACTGGTTTCAGCTGCATCCGGTAAGACTGGAAGCCGATTCCAACATAATTGGGAAAAGGCGAGGCAGATTGATGTTATAGTTACATGTAATGGGTTCGAGACTATTGCTATTAAACGAGGACATACCAAAACTCTGATCGTTTACTAGAAAATTCTAATTTTCTTTGGCTTTAATACCTTTTCCATCAAGAATTTCTTACTTTGAGAGTGGAGAGAGTATGCAGTAACTACTTCTTGTCTGCTAACAACAAACTTGCCGTGGAAGGAAAGAGAGCAAGCGGCAGGTCGCCCATGCGATGGACCGACCGCTGTATCATGCACACATGTTCTATGTCTATGTTCTATGTTATGGAGTTTGGTTTCCGCACTTAGTCCTTCAGTGGACCATTGTGCGTGGGCCATAGCGGCCGTTGGTGGTTATTCCAACCAGCCCACCTCCCTCCAGAAGTTAATTAAATCTCCTGGTCTGTTCAGAACATCTGTGAAAGATCTGGGTGTCCCGATGGTCTGTGTTCTAATCTGGGTGACGCCTGTGCATTCAAAAAGCACGTGCGCGACGGTTTCCTCAGCCTCCATGCACGCCCTGCACAGAGGACTGTCCGTTATGCCTATTGTGTGAAAGTGTTTGTTCAGCTAGCAGTGGCCCGTGATGGTCCCAGTCACTAGGCGGAGGCCGTTCCTATCTAGGCGTAGTAAACGCCGGGTTAGCCCGGTATCCAAGGATGGCATGGCTTCCTTGGATTGCCTGCAACCCGGTGTCGAGGTCCACCAGTGCTCCGCTTGAGTGTGGGTGAACTCCTGCAGCCATCTGCGTATCTGGTTGAAGGGGATGGGTACGATAGGCTCGGGTCCATGCACACATGTTATAGCTGATAGAGAAGGATGGCGTCGCATTATGAGAGAAATCACGACTGTCCGAAATCTCACTGCAATGTGATGACCACGACCGCTCTGTCAAGAGAAGACAAAGAACAAACTGAAGTCACCAACTCTGTCTAATACCGCTTTACGAATCCAAGCGTGATTTTATATTTTAGTAGAAAAAATACAGTTGCTAAGTACGAATCTCTATTTCGATACTGACGTTCCGATTGATAATGGAAATCCAGATATCGATAAGAGCTCTGATATGAGGAATTAAGTAGCTTTACTGGTGATGCGGTATCTGAAACGAAACGATGGATGGACTGTGTGAAACACGATGTGGCTAGAAAGGCGGTGACTACTGAGATGACGACTAATAGAGATGTATGGAAGAAAAAGATATGTTGCGCCAACGCAACATATCTTTTAACGAATAAATTGGGATGATAAGATAATATTTATTTCGTAAAATAAGAGTACAGTATGAAGGTCTTATTAGAGCAGGAAAATGATGATGACGATGATGATGCTGCATTATCTGACGTTCAGCAGCTTTAACACGACGTGAGAATCGAGAATATCTTAATACAGTCAACCGCGTCCATGGTAACACTTTGACCTTGGGCTAGCTTAGTATACTACCTCCGTAGTAATTTCAATCTCAATAGACTAAGGGATCTCGCGCTCTAGAAGGCCACGGTCCGGCCAGTCGTGGCCGTCTAGTTGGCCGTTGCAACCAAGTGCGCGATTCGTATCGGTTTCTATAGTTTACCTGGTCGCAGTCGTGGTCTAGTGCGCGATATCCCTATGGGGTTTTGGTACCAGTAACGTGTGGCCTACTGTACAACAAACAGCGCGTTGGTGGTAACAAGTATGGTAAGCTAGTATAAGTATAAGTATGGTCAGTTTTCGTAGTTCAATTGTTAATACTACCTGACCGTATAACCGTACAAGTAACTTATGAGGTTCATGACTCAGGAATCTTCTAATTGTACAATGTTTATGATAATTTCTGGTTTAGTTGCTTTCTTGGTTTAAAACGAAAGTTAAAAATTGTTATCGGTTTTTATTGAACAACAAATTGCATTAAGAAAATGTATATAGCAGACGGGTGTCAGGAATCGTTCCCGGGTAATCGTGATACAATTGCCACCTATAACACGAGACTTGTCGATTTACTCTGTCTACCCCTTGGTGATCACAGCTGTGTTGGTTATATTTTGGGGTAAGGATTACATTCATAAATATAATAAAATTGTATTTAGGTACAATTCCATAGTAAAAGCTGTTCATCTAACAACAAAACATACCTTTTTATTCACCATGAGAATCAACCTTCAACCCCCTTTCTAAAAGCTTAGAATTACAATAAATCTTTAAATAAATTATCTATTCACAACACCTCTTATAAACACAACTTCAACCCTAAAAATAACATATTTTATAATTCAATTGCAAGATCTTACGCTCGTAAGTCGGTCATACATCGTGCGACCCCCAGTCGCAATCAAGGACGCTTACAATGGACCCAGGATCAAGCCCTGTGGAACACGCACAAAAAGGTACAGCAAAAATCAACTTGCTTGCCTCTTATCAATTATTTTTCAACCAGTTTAAGGTTTAGTAAGTGAAATGTTTATCTTACAGCCCAATCCCAACCTTATAGCATCAAAAATAAGGTGGAATCTCGATGTGAACAGTGTCAAAGGCTTGGGTAAAGTTGAAAATGGTGCGTTGTAAAAATTGCTGTTGCTATGTCGATACGTACTTAAGATTTACTTGCGTATGTCTTGAGATGTCTTTAATTGGTGTTATCTTCTCGCTATTTATGATTTTGGATAAGCTGAAATGTGTTTTCTTTTGATGTTATGTGGCTACTGGAAAAAAGATTTCGTTTCTGGTTATTTATTTTAACATATTGTAAATGGTGTACCAAAAAAAGTGCCACCTAGATTAATGCAATTACTTTAAATGTTTTGGTGCATCAGCGAATTTTCGTATATAATAATTTCCATGTTTTTTTTAATTTAACTTTTATACTTAGAGGATAAAATATATCAAGTAATCGTTTTAGTTGTAAAAAAGAATGGTAATTTACCATTCCAATCTATGTCTGGTATTAAGTGGTACTTACAACATAACCGAAAAATATGTGCTATAGATACATTTCTGCCTTACTCTTCGGGGGATACTAGCGCGATGTTACGGTAGGCTGGCATCCGGATATTACAGGCTATGATATGTCATAAAAACAGTGTGTATGTCACAATGTAAACAAACATAATATCAACAGTAATGCGATCAGTTCACCATTCAAATTACCAAGCACGGTTTTTTGTTTATCCATGACGGAAACCTCTTGGCCTGCATCTCACCTGGTGGTAAGTGATGATCAGGCTGAAGGTGGAAGCGAGCTTCACCCGGAATCCTCAACTACAGAGGAACTGGATATCTTACCTGTAATTGCTGAAACATAACAATGCTGTTAACATTGTTGTTATGGTGACAGACTTAGATGGCTACTACCATCTGGTGGTAGCTAGCCAGGCGGACTTAGAACAAGCACTATCACCAACCAAACCGAAGAGAAAAATTTGCTACCACTGGGAATCATACGAGTATATGTCTGAGACAGGTGGTCTAACCACTATACCATAGAGGCGGTTAAAGTTGGTACTTATGAAACGACTTTTTTTTTTATATTTGCCACCATTCTGACTGGCTTATATTATACAGGTTCAAATTAAATTAGCTAGTGAAACTTTACAGATGTGATGGGTATCGATATCTAACATGATATTAATAACAAAAAACTAAATAATTTGATGTTCTTTTTTTTTGGGGTAACAACCGCTGGTAATGTTGTTACTTGAAGTTGAGAAAATCTGTGAGTTTTTGTTTTATTGTGTTAAGTCACCAGGCCGCCACACCACACACTACGTCTATGAAGTTTACATAAAGAAAATGGATTACGTACATACATGGTACTTGTTGAAAGGCCTATACTGTCTTCGCATATCTATTAACACTGTTATTTGGAAATATTATAAAAAATAATCATTTTTAAAAGAGTAACCGTGGAGTTTCTCCATAGGAAACGGCCAATTGGAACCGTGCAGCTAGCTTCTGACGTTTCATAAGTGCCCTTATAGGTGTGAACTAATATATATTGATTTTGAGCGTACAAATTCTGTCAAGGACTGCCTTCGTAGCCGTCAGTTTCTATACGTCTTAAGTATCGTAATGCAAGTAAACAGTGACAAGCTTGGTTTGTATGGAAGTGTTGACAATGTCGCCTCTAGCAGCGTCCGCCGAGGTGTCTCCGTGCTCTGCGGCATCTACCAATAGCTCTGTCTAGACAAAGACGCAACACTTTATTGATCTAACCTAAGAATAAACCGAACCACCCCACCGCGCGTTGCATTGCCGGGTGGCCGTCCCGATAGTTATGTTTCTATGTTATTGTGTCAATTAATATTACCAGTCGTTTTTTGTATTATGGATCTGTTACTTGTTTGACCGTCTGTGGGGAATACATGGCCGAAGTAATACAGGGTGGGTTTGGGAGATGGAGCATTATGGGCCTGAACCGTTGTAGCTACAGGAAAACGGTCTTAGGAGACTGTCCTTAACTTTTTGAGACATTTTGATCTACATTCACAGATTTTGAAAAAAAAATACAGACTGCAAGAGAATGGTCAGTTTTCACAAAGCTGTATATCTATCTGTGTATGTATATCTATCCTGCTTCCAATAAAGATCAAATAACTCTATTGGACCAACTGAGGTTTGACTTTTCAAAAGTCAAAAATTAAAAAAAAAACCCTTACATTTCGTAGGAAATGAGAGTCCAACTTAGTTTAATTACCAAGGATAGACGGGCCGAAAAAATAAGAAAAAGAATTTCAATTTTCGAATGAATACACGTTATTATTTTATTTGATTTGAGAACAAAATTCAGATATAGTATGTTGCTTTTGAAAGTTTTTATTTATCTTTTATAGAGATTCTTTCCTAATATCTGAATGTGAGAATGTTTTACACCTAGTATACTGTAAATTTGTTGACCATTTTCTATTAAACAAATATTTCAAGTGACCACAGTGACCTGCGGTTGATGACCCCAAAAAAAACTTATGGACCCTTTGTATTGACCACAGCATGCATGTCGGTTCCAGCTTTAACGGAAGCCTGAAAGTCTGACAGCCAGTCGTATCAAGGTATCGTGTTGTGGTCTTATCTGGATTGTGGTGGTCCGATAGGTAGTCCCTCCATATAAAATACTGGTATTCAACTGCATCTGGTTAGACTTGAAGCCGACTCCAACATTGACGAGGGGAGAAAAAGACGAGAAGAAGTTGGTCAACACTTCCGAAGCCACTCTATTTAACGATTGCTCTCGTATACGCAAATTCCTATCTGCGTAGTGACTCAAACAATAGCATTGATTGATTTGGCATCACGCCAGGATTCTCCGGATGTAGGCAGAGAGAAGCTTCATTTATATTAGAGCTTGAATGAACTGAGTTCTGTTGTCCAGCAGCCCTATCATGAGTATTTTTGACGCTACGAATGTGAATTTTTAATCGAATACATCAGAATTCCCTTTAGTGAGTGATTGTGAAAGCACAACAACAGTCTTCAAACTGCTTGCAACGTGTCGTGAGATACTTCGGCCACATTGCTCACAGACGTTACCACCAACATGGAAAGTCTAATAGTGACTGAAAAAATCTTATCTATCATTATTAATATTTTTTTTTTTTTTTTTTTTTTTTTTTTTTATCTTATTTTATGCACTTAAGTATTTCAGTTATTTATTTTAGTTATAATAATAGTATTGTTGCTTGTATTTTAATCTTTGATAACTAACATAATTTTTTAAGTAGGTATACTAACATAAATATGGATCACTGTATCTGAATTAAATAATAAATTATTATTATTTAAAAATAGAGGGCAAAATACATAGAGGTCGAAGCCCAAAAAGGTGGCCGGATCAAATATCCGAGCAATTGACGATACATTTTAGCGCCGCACTCCACCAGGCCACTGATCGTAACAGACCGTTGACAATTTGTTACGGAGTCACGATTCTCAGCAGTGAGAGAACGATTGAAAAGAAAGAGTGATTGCGTAAGATTTAACCTGAACCTGTTTACACTGAAGTGTTACGGGGTAGAATTTAATTAAACGACTGTTTAAGTAAGCTGATTTGTATTACTGCCTACCTCGGCACTTCCTTAACATATAAAGGTACGATACAATGCAATAGACACAGGACAAGTTGTACAAACGAAAACAGATATAACACAATAGACAGAAACTGATTTAGAGGGATCTAGTGCTTTGAGGAAGTCTAGATCTCGGAGCAGAATGGGGCGTGCGATCACCTTCAGGCCAGATGGTGCACTAGTTTCGTTGAACCCTGAGAACGATATTCTGCAGATCACGAATGTGTTCCGTTTTACTATACGTGCGCACGTTCCATTCCTCCACACCTATGTACATTGTATTTCTGATGTGGAGTGTAAATAATTGTTAGATTTGTTTAAAATGTTTAAAGATATTACTTGTGTTGTAAATATAGTAAATAAGTAATAGTTGTAAAATATATTTTGTTAGTAGTGTGAAGCAATAGATAATGATATTATTTCTCATTTGATGTCTATGGTTGTGACTGAACGGAATGTGAATGTGACAGATGGATATGTCAAACGAGAATTATTACGTAAGAGGTTATGAGTGCATGTGTAGTGTTTACAATTAGTTTTATTTAAGGAAACCAAGAGTGCTAACCACTACAACACTATCATCAGATGCTTTTTGAATAGACCATAATTCCATGGACGAGGTCCTTCACAGAGCTCTATCTACTACTTACTGCAAACAAAGATATCATCATGCTCTAATAAAACAAGGTCTGGCTTGGGTCTGGCATTCCGGGACTAACACATGCTTACGTCACTATCCAGTTGCCACTCTATTGCAACAAAACACGATTAAGGAAAGATTTTCAGAAACCAAAGCTTTTAAATTGTAGTGTAGTTCGTGTGTCTAATCAAACGAAACAATTCAATTTAAACATAAACCAACGTAATTGTTAATTAAAACCTCATTGTTTTATTGGATTCGCACAGGTTATAAAGGTGGTCGGGGAGTTATTATTACAAACTGCTGGTAACACAGATGTGAGGACGTAGACTTGTGTTGCCCACGTGACCACTGTGTTTCCAAATGCCATACCTGGCGAAGTATATTGTTATACCATGGATATCATTCACGTCCTGGTCTTCTGTTACTTGAGGTCGGCGCAACACGATTTCTCTTTCCCTTCCCCCCTGTCAACCGTCACGCTATCATTCACTCACTTCTCCTTCATATCATTCCTCACACAATCCATCCATGTTTTCTTTAGCCCCCCTCCCCCTCTCCATCCATCAACATTTGTATTCATCACTATTTTAGTCACTTGAGTTTCCTCCTTCCTTAACAAACAAAGAAAATGTTGATAATTTATTTACGAACAACCATATCGGTAACTAATAAAACGATTCGTATGTTCGGGGCACTTCGGGGGGAGTATAAAAGCGACTGATAAGTTGAAATTGCCGTAATTATATACTTCGATCGATCCCCTAATTGCGTGGGAGGGTTGCAGTCTTTGATGTATATTTGATTACTTTGAAGACAAAGTAAAGACTGGACAGTGTTCCTTATAAACTTGGAATGACTCTTACTATTTATGTTTTTTTTGCGGTATGAGGAACAGGGTGTAAAGTTCCCTCATCCTCTAATAGAAAAGGGAGGATCCTTCGACCAGACGGGTGTCGTGTCTGGTGGGCAACTTCCCAACGATTGGTGTCGGGGAAGCTCTATATACATACGACCATACCATATGCCATGACCATATACAACCGACTAAAAATTTCAACGCAGGGGTGTTCAGAATCATGTACAAAATCCATGGTATCAGTTTTCGCGTCGATGTCCCTGCCACTGTACTGTATATTATGCTGATCGCGCGGTAAACCCTGTTTGCGCGATGCAGGATTTTGTGTGACGTCAGGTCTTTTTTTAGGCAGGTTTTTCGTAGGCGATGTAGATGCCGCCACAATGTATTCAACTACTCCTGGATATTGGCTTAAGGTTTGACGAATGATAATCTCGTGATGGCCCAGTGGTTAAGGCTTCGCCTCTCATCAACGACGTTGTGGGTTCAAATCCGGGCAAGTACCAATGTGACACCTGGACAGTTTCCTGTGTGTCAAGTCTATGTGAGTTTGTATGTACCCCTACATTCATAATCTTCGGAACTTCTGATCCCATTCCCAAAATTCTATCACTAATGGTAAGCTACAGTATTGCCGAGTATAATATTATTTATTAAAGGTTAAGTTTTATGTTAAAACAAGACATTCTACGCAGACGAAATCGCGGGCAGAAGCTAGTATATAAGAAAGTACCACATAAGTAAATAATTATCTAATAAATTAAACTACAACAGTTCACGAGGTTATCTGTGACAGATAAACATACAATAAGGGGTAACATTGCGCTATTGTGACTAACGGACCGACTATACATTTTATTTATAACATCACGCCAGTATTCCCCGATTGGTTAGGCAGAGGTGATGAGACGTGAATACAATAATAGTATAGCATAATGTTCCCACTGCTGTGAGAGGGAGTGGGCCGTAATTCACCACGCGGGCACAGTGCGGGTTGGTGGATGTCACATTATCTTCGCTTTTTTTTTCTGTTTCCTCACGATGTTTGTTTGTTTATTGATATCAATTACTTACATGGGTATCAACTTTATAATATGATCTTCAATTCATTCACTAACAGACAACGCACTGTCTAAACCGCTGAGTTTTTATTTGGTTTGAGGGAAGTTCATAATTTTTGCCGATGATAAGGTAGGAGGAGCTCGTGGCTAAGTAATAACAGCCGAACGGGACCATCCATCAGGTTAAGCTACCTGGTAGGTCCGTGGATGGGTGCCCATCTTTACATACCCAAACTCCGCCGTGACTCAGAAAGCATGGTAAGCCGTTAATTTTTCATGCATATTCAGAAAAATCCGGGTGGGCACACGCCTATGGACGACATTGTATAGTAAACCCACATGTAGCCAATTATACTTTATAAGCGTTTTCGCAACTATGTCGGGGTCGGCTTCCAGTCTAACCGGGTGCAGCTGAATACCAGCAGTTTACAGGAAGCGACTGCCTATCTGACCTCCACAACCCAGTAACTGGGTAATATTATACCCCTTGGTAAGACTGGTTGTCAGACTTTCGGGCTTCTGACTACCCGTAACGACTGTCAGAGATCGTCACGAATGCGGCCGGGACCAATGGCTTAACGTACTTTCTGAGTCACGGCGGAGTCTCGGTATGTAAAGATGGTCACCCATCTACGGACTAACCAGGTATCTTAACCTGATGGATGGACCTGTGCGGCTGTTCTTACTTAGCCACGAGCTCCTCCTACCTTATCATCGGCAAAAATTAAGAACTTCCCTCAGACCGAATAAAAAACCAAGACAGCACTGTCAACAGTTCCCAGTGACATGAGGCCGGTTTTGTAAACATGTGTGCACTTAGTGAGGTGTACTTTGGTTGTAAATGTGTGCGTGTGAGCGTGTATGCACAGAGCGGAGGTGTAGTTTTGGCACGCTTCAATGTATTGTTTGCAGCGCTATGTCTTGGTTTTATGTGGTCCGAGGAACTGCCATACAAACTTCCATTCTTTAAAAGAGATGTATTTTCAAAATAGTGAAAAAGAAAAAATGTGAAATGTGTGTGTGTGTGTGTGTGTGTGTGATGTGTGTGTGTGTGTGTGAAATAGTGTGTGTGTTTTTAGTTTAATGTGTGATTTCCTGTGCGAGTCTCAATAAATACTTTTTCTTTCTTTCTTTTAAAATCCTTCCTTAGTGGTCACTTTCGTTATATAAAGAATTCTTATGCAAAATTTCTTGCTTCTGGACCTAGCGGTTTAGATTGTGCGTTGTCTGTCAGTGAATGTATTTAAGATCATATTATTAAGTTGATTCCCATGTAATTGACATCAACAAACAAAAAAACATCGTGAGGAAACCGGCATGTCCTAGAACCAAAAAATTCGAAGACATGTGACATCTACCAACCCGCACAGGGCCCGCGTGGTGGGTTACGGCCCACTCCCTCTCACAGAGAGGAGGCCGCAGTCCCAGCAGTGGGAACATTATGCTATACTACTCGTATTAAACGAACAATATTTGTACATATATTTGTAGTCATGTTCTCGAAACCGGCTCTAACGATTTCGATGAAAGTTGCAATATTAGGGGTTTACAGGAACGAAAAATCGATCTAACTAGTGAGACCTAGCTAGATCGATTTTTCGTTCCCGTATCTGGGAAAATTCTAAAGTCTAAAAACTAATGTCAAGGTAGAACCAGGGTCAGCAAAAAAAATGCCATAGACAAACAATTTATATTTTTTTTATATAAGTAAACGAATCTTCCCGGGAGTCCAAGTAATATTAGTTGAAACATCTATATACGACCGTCCATTTGATATGGACACCTAACTTCCATAATAAATACATTAACTTAGCGGCCAGCTTATGTCAGACGTACAACAACCCAGGATTATACGTCCATTTTAAAAAGATCTCCCTTTTTCGTAAGTAGAAATGTATCTGGGAGCTCAAAGTATAATGGTTAGATATTGCTTATATAAAACCAGTATTTCTGTCTGCTAGGTCAGGGTGCAACGTTAAATAAAATAAGTTTGAGTTAGCTCGAACCCTATTACATGGGACTTAAACATAACTGGCGAAATGTTGGTGTAGATACTGAACACCTTTTGGATATCCCTTTTTTTTGGGTGGGAAATCATCAAATGACTCCTCCCGCTCTGGGCAGAGCGAGAGGGAGTGTC
Source organism: Agrochola macilenta (assembly GCA_916701695.1). Lineage (NCBI taxonomy): Eukaryota > Metazoa > Arthropoda > Insecta > Lepidoptera > Noctuidae > Agrochola > Agrochola macilenta. Next base: position 671,736 of record OU753579.1, read on the forward strand.
AGACTTTTACTGACTAAAACCCACCCGTGTTCCTTCCGTTGCCTATGTGCTGGGGCCGCGATATCCCTTTCGGACAGACCCGCAACCCCAGCAGGCATTGGTCCTATGTTATGGGGTTTGGTTTCCGCACTTAGTCCTTCAGTGGACCATTGTGCAGGCATTGGTCCTTCCGGACCCCGTCACTTGGTGCTGACATCCCTTTGAGGCGCGCGTGGAACACAACGCGCCGTCGACCCGGGCCTGGTTCTTATCGGACGGCGAGCTGCCCATTGCTCACCGTCCGCAGGCCCGCGCCTACGGTGGCCGGAAGTCAGCTTGTGACTCCCGACGCCCGGGGCGTCTCCTGCGGCGACTAGGGGCGCGAGGGCGTGCAGCTTCAATCTCCCTCGCGCGCTCCGCCTCCTCCTTCGCGAGCATAACTGCTTTGCAGAAGGAGGTGACGGCCTCCCATGCACTCTCGCTCCGGACCATGGCCTGAACCAGGGCCGGACGCGAGAGATCGCCGCCGCCGATCGCCTCCGTGAGGACACGGCGGTGCTCCGCCCAAGCCGGGCAGACCTCCACCGTATGCTCCACCGTGTCCTCCGGGCGATCCACACAATGGTGACACCCGGGCGTTTCCTCCCGCTTGATCCTGAACAGGAACCTCCCGAAGCAACCGTGTCCGGTGAGGACCTGCGTCAGGCGGAAGGTGAGGACGCCGTGGCGCCTCTCCAGCCACTCCTCAAAGAGGGGACTTACCGCCGCAATTGTGGCGTGCCCAGCGCTGGGTTGCGACAATCGCACACTCCATGCCGCAATGAGATCCCGCCGGAGCTCTGTCCGCTGTGCCGCGATTTGTTACGGCAGCGGAGTTATACCCCGGCGTTTCGCCTTCTCGCGCAACTCCCACATGTGCGCGAGGACCTTCGCCTCCAGATCCCATGGCGGTAGTCCGGCAAGGAGGCTCGCCGCCTCGCGGGAGACCGTGCGGTATCCCCGGACCAGCCTGATGGCCATGACCCTTTGGGACGCGTTCAACCGCTGGGCCGGTCGCAGCCTCAGTGAACGCGCCCACACCGGTGCCCCGTAAAGGGCCATGGACCGCACCATCCCCGCGTAGAGCCTCCGGCAGGAGGCGTTTGGACCCCCTAGGTTGGGCAGAAGCCGCTTCAAAGCAGCCCCAGCCCTATCCAGTTTGGGAGCCAAACGTCGGAAGTGCTCCACGAAGTTCCACCGGGTGTCGAGGACGAGTCCCAGGTACTTCATCGTCGACTCGACACCGATGTGAACCCCTCCTGCCGTTATCTGGGAACCCGACAGTGGCGCGTTCCGAAGACCATAGAAACACATGGCCTCGGACTTGTGCAAGGCCACCTCGAGTCCCAGTTGCCGGATCCTATCGACGATTGTCCCAACCCAACGTGTCGCCAGTTCGGCCGCCGCCTCATGCGACCTCCCCTGCACCAGGACCAGCGTGTCGTCAGCGTAGCAGACTACGCTGACGACGCTAGGGAGGTCGGCGCGCAGCACCCAGTCGTAGCCGATGTCCCACAGATGCGGCCCCAGAACCGATCCCTGTGGGACACCGCACGACATCTCTCGCCGGTTCCACTCTCCGTGGTGACCGGGGTAGATGACGGCCCTGTCCCTGTCAAATAGGCCTCGACCACTCGACAGAGGTAGGTCGGCATCCGGTGATACCGGAGTGCCTCCCTAATGCAACTCCAGGGCAGGGTATTGAACGCATTGGCGATGTCCAAAGACACCGCCACGACTACCCCACCCCGGGCAACAGCATCCCCCGTCGTGAGGGCTCGAACGCGCATGATGGCATCCACCGTGGAGCGCCCCTTGTTTTGGATACCCCTTTATTTTATGATTTAGGATTTTATTTTATTTTGGATTATATCTTACAAAAAACCCTACAATATAATCCTATTTTTTGGCCAAAGAATCGGCATCGCCATACAACATGGCAATGCTGCCAGCCTTTTGGGCACTTAACCTGTTGACAACGATAAGGACGAATGTTTTGATGCCCTATGCCCTTTTTAGGTGCCTCAAAAGGAAAAAAACCGAACCCTTATAGAATCACTTCGTTGTCCGTCCGTCAGTTTGTCAAGACCCTTTTTCTCAAGAACGCGTAGAGGTATCAAGTTGAAATTAATATCAAATACGTAGGTCAACGGTTACGGTTCCTTGCAGCTCTAAAATAATCAAGCTTCTAAGTCATCGCAATAAAAAAATACGGAATAAAGATACTCACAAATAAATCAAACCCTACGGGGTACTTCCTGTTGACCTAGAATCATGAAATTTGGCAGGAAACAAGGTCTTCAGCACATGAAAATAAAAAAGACCGAAAATTGTTGATTTGTAGTTTTATTACACATTGTTTGTTTGCGATTAAACTTACATTTGCAGTTGGAGAATTGACCGTGACGTATATTGATGTATGGGAGAATATGTTATTCAACTACAATGTTAAGTTTTTGGGATAAATTCATCCAAACTACGGAACCCTTCATTGTGTGTGGTCCGATACGCACTTTGCCGGTTTTTTATTTAAATGTACCTAAATATTATTATTTTAAGTCTGTAAGCTTATATGTTACGTAAATATTATCTTGTTTAAAATTAAAAAACAATATAAGCTTTTAGAAAACACAGATTGTTCCCGAAAGCTTATATTGTAGGGTTATCTCAAGTCTCGAGGGATTAGGTTACTGCTGGATAAGCGTACTTAGATGAAGTTCAAAGAGGTCTACAGGGTTCTTTTAAATTGGCTAGGTAACCTCCGCAGACGCGATCAGTATCGATTATCTAAACACAATAAAAATAACAATCTTTTAAATCATCAAAATACACTCTTTTTAATTGTCAAAATACACTCTTTTAAATCACCAAAATAAATAATAAATGCTATTTTGACAGCTGCATAAACAACCAGCCTATAACGTTCCCACTGCTGGGACTGCGGCCTCCTCTCTGTGACAGGGAGTGGGCCGTAATCCACCACGCGGGGCCAGTGCGGGTTCGTAGATACTTATAATAATAACATAGGGTTAATAAAACTTTGTAAAAGCTATTGTCCATTGTCACCATTCTCATCAGCCATCAGATATGTATTAAAAAAGTGACCAAAGAGTTTCTTGCCGGCTCTTCTCCATAGGAAACGACCAATTGGAACCGTGCACCTAGCTTCTGACGTTTCATAAGTACCCATGTAAACATGATTCCAGTGCATGTCAACATGTCTTCTTCTATAAGTACTTTTCTATCAGTCGTCATCTCGGTAGTCACCTCCTTTCTAGCCATGTCATCTTTAACAAAGTCCATCCATCGTTTCATTTTTAATCACCAATAATTGTTTATTTTTATTTTGTGATAGCTTTCGTAATTTGATATCTACATGTTTTAGGTTAGCACGATCGTGTTTCCATGGAAAATAATCATTTTCTTTCAATATGTCAACCAACGTTATCATTTTTGCATTCTAAATTCTCCAGCCATCGTCAGAAATCAGAGTTGTATACAAAATTATAGATCGCAGTGAAGCCACAGAGTAACATTTTTAGTACGACAACCATGACCTACGTACACCCATACTGTGTTGTCTAGGCTGTGGCGTCTTGCACACATTCATAATTCGAACTGCGAACTATTGAACGGATCATAACTATGTATTTGACATTTTATTTATTATTTTTGTACTTAACGACTTATTTTTGTTGAGGGGTAAGCAGAGAGTAACTGGTGGGTTTGCTGGTCAAGAGTGGTGTGAACAGTTTTTAAAGGAACAAAAATCCTGTTGCTGATGCAGATGCAGGTAGATAATGATAAAATTACGCCTGTTTTCCTCGAAGGTTTAGGCAGAGGTGTACTTACTATAGTACACCCACATTTCGCCAGTTATGTTTAAGTTTCATGTAATTCCTGACGAAAAACCCCAATAACACTCCTTGCTACTGAGCAAGGAGTGTTATTGGGGTTTTTCGTCAAGCGTTTTTGGGCAAGCGCAACTGCTACTGCTAGTACTGACTAGCAGTAGCAGTTGCGCTTGCGACCACTAAAAGAACGAGGCAGTAGTATAAATGGACAATAATGAATGGTAAAAGTCAATGAAATTGATCTTTTATTGGAATAAATGTAACACTTTTCTCAATCGTGTTCAGTTGGTTACAGATAAGCTATTTAATTACATTGTATGGAAAGTCATATTTTCCATTACTCAGTACCTAAACATTGAATGCTGGGAAATCCTGGAAACATTAGTAAATGTTTTGCATAATATTGTAATGGAATACTTTACATTGTGGTAAGTTTAGGTAGGTTAGTCTTTTTATGATGACCAGGAATGTTCTAGTCAAGCTTGTTTCATTGAACGGCATTTAACAACATTTGGCCGTTCATTTAACATCTATTTATACATATAAAAAAATACCAACGAAGAATTTTTGTCTGTTTGTCTGGATGTATTCCAGATTGGAGTACAAACGGCTGAACGGATTTGGATTAAATTTGGCACACATAGTTTATAAATAAATAAAAAAATATATAAACTGGATAATATATAGGGTACTTTTAATCCCTGTAGTACGTTCTCGTGGGATATTTTCCGACATCCATGTGAGCGAAGCGGGGAAAAGCTAATATGTATTTTTTTTTTCTGTGTTAGAACTAAAGTTCTTAATAATGAATTACAATCTAGCCTAATAGACTATTATGCAATTAAACTCTAACTTAATTACGAGATAGATTATTTTACAACTAAGAATAGTGTCAATTTGCACTTTTACACAATTTCGTAGCACTTTCTTTGGGTTTTATAATTGATGTAAACACTTTGTTCATGTGTTACATATATAGCACAGCATTGTTCCTATTATTTATTCACTGTTTATACACTACACTAAGCATTAACCTATTGGTTTTTTGTCCAAGACTTATGTATCTCCCTAGTCCGATGTCCCAGAGGCTAAACATTATGGTCATCATTTGGCATGAGTTAAACATGCACCTCCAGGTCTCTTTTTTTTCTTTTCTTTTGTAGGTCTTGGCATGGAATTCTACGCCTCGTCTGGGAGTTTAAAATGACATGTTTACTCGTGTGGTATGGAGTCTTACTGTTACTCATACTAGAAGTCCCTTTTCAGAAAAGTAATGACTATTAATTACAAAGCAGTAATTCTTGTAGTTCCAAAGTTCGATTTCTACTTCATTTTCCTTGAGGTTTTCAAGAAAGGATTTACATTTTATTCATTCACATAAAGTTTGTAATTTAAACGACTTTCGAGAGAGCTTGACACATATAAGGCCTTACATATTCATTCTGAGTTGGTTAAGTTGCATGCAATTTGTATTGAAGTTCTACACCTTTTCTTTTTCGAATTTAAACATAAACATACAACTTTTTTTTTTGCTTTGGGGCTGTTTAGTTTTATAAATTACTAGCTTCTGTCCGCGACTTCGTTCACGTGGAAGTCGTAACATACACAATATTCTAAATAATAGCCACATTATTATAAAACTCCCTCGGACCCGAGCTACCGTGTCACATCGCATCGCCCCCCCGGCTCTTTTACTCCGTTTTCGCTTTCTGACTTTTCCCTTTTGGCTCGGCTCCTAAGGGTGATGTTAAATTGCCTATTGGGTTCTCAAATTCAAAGATTTTTTTCACGCGTTCAAACAAACAAACTCTTCAGCTTTTGCTATGATAGTGACCATAGTTACATCAATTGTGAGATCATCTCATTTAGTTAGCTGTGAAAACCAACAGGCAGATGGCGTAGGCTTAGTAATAGGGTCTCTTTCGCACCCTTTGGGTTCGGAACCCTAAATGAGTAGCACTTAGAGCTCTTTTATTACAAGCCTTGTCTTTTCCGGTCTGTTCATCATGTCTATCAGTTTCAAGTAGCTATGGTGTTAAAGGTGTCTAACGAAAAAAACAGCATCTGGGAAAATTAACCGCCGACTTGCTTGAAATGGCTATAAGAGTAGAAAAAGACCAAAGAAACGATGGATAGATTGTATGAAAGATGATATGGCTAGAAATAGAGTGACTACTGAGATGAAGGCTGATAGAGATGTATGGAGGATGGACATGACACAAGCTTCACACGTACTTCTGCAACCTAATGTTTGGTATCCTAATAAAACCACAGACTTCATTGTAAACTTATGACTGCCGTCCATTCTTAGTTAGAAATGACACTTTAAAAGTTCCTAATGACATTGCAAATTGTACGATTGTATTGTAATTTGAGTAGTTATATGTATAGTCTGTGAGACTGTCTGTTGGAAACGATAAACTGGTTACGTAGCTATCTATTATACATTGTAACATCGAAATTGATTCGATGTTAAGACCTAGGCCAAATGTTTTTGATATTCGGATGGTCTAAAGAGGTGCCTTAAAGAATATGAATTTAAAATCACGACTAATTAAAAATTTATGCAACAACGCGAAATTTCGCGGGTATTTACTCGTTTTATACATTGTTATTTGTTGTATATTCGACAACCAACTAATTATTATCTCGAATCGATGCAGCACCATTAAAATTATGAATTACAGTCCCCATTATGTTGCAAAAGTCAAATCAAAGCATTTAATATACGTTTCCATACTGTGTTACACTGTTACCTGCAACATCTAGTCGCTTCATGTCAACTACTGGTATTCAGCTGCATCCGGTTAGACTGGAAGCCGACACCAACATTGTTGGGAAAAGTCTAAGCAGATGATGGTGATGACCCCCTGACATGTTAGATTGTAAAAGTCAAATCAAAGCATTGCAATTACGTTTCTAGGTATACTTTGTTACTTGCCTGCTAAGTGTAAAGTTCATATATCCAGTTTTGTCATAAGTCTCAGGTCATATGGGGTCAGCCTTTTCCACAAATTCAATTCCACGGACTGCTTTTGATAATTTCCAAATGGGAAGCCCCAATTACACTTTGCCGGGCATCGAACAAGACTTAATGTGGCAGTTAAAAATATCAATAACGGAATGGCCTAGCCAACACATCTGGAGGGTCTCATGGTATGACTGGGTACAGGGCTTGATATAGAAAGCCGTACTCCTGGATACGGCACATATAGTGAGGAGATTCCTTCCGGTAGCTTGGGCCCTGTTACCGATGCTGGTGGGCATCATCATCAGCCTAGCCTTTTCCCAACCAAATACCAGTATTTGACATGGAGCGACTGCCAATCTGACCTCCACAACGCAGTTACTGGGTAACACGATACCCCTTCGTAAGACTGGAGGACTTTCAATCTTCTGATTACACGTAACGACTGTCAAAAACCCATGAATGACAGCCGGCACCAACGGCTTAACGTGCCTTTTGAAATGGGCTAATGATTTTCTAATTTTTATATGTTTTTTTATAGAATATATTAAATTTGTATTTACAAATGAACGAACGTTTGAATAATATTATTCTGTTCTTCAATTGTAACATGTCTAACTGTCTAGAGGGTTACAGTAAGTAAGCAATTAACAGTATAGTCTGTAATACATCTATTTATAGAAACTAGTGTGTTTTCCTGGAACGATACGGTTCCTTGTCATCAGCTGACGTAATATGTGACACAGGCTAATCAATTTTTGTAACACTTCATTATAAGTAGTTGTTATAGTGGTGTTTTGTGTGCCCCATCGGCAGCAGTGTTCGCTTGGCTGCTGAATAATACATAGCGATCACCAATTCTGTGATTATGATCGGTAATTGAATATATTCGGCTGCAGATGAAATGAAACGAAATTAATGAACTTTAGGGCTTTAAAAGATACTGAGCTAGGTTGCTGATGATGCTGAACATTGCTCTAGCTTTGTAAAATAGAACTCGCGGCGTTCGGCATCAAGGCGTTTGGTAGATATTACGTTACGTTATGTAATTTTCTACAGTTTTAAAGTAGTCTAAACCTTATTCTACGTGTACGAGACGGATTGAATGATTGGGGGTAAAACTAATCAAGGTTTCTATGCATAATTTAGTTGTTTCCAAACTTTGAAATAGCTTCCTTTCGAACTTAATGCAAAAATCGAGTCCAGATTGTAATTCACATCCCAATAAGAATTAATAACGGTATTACAAGTAATTTTCCCAAGATTTCTGACTTTTCCAAACCTAAAAACAAATAAAACTAAATCTTGAATAAAAAAACAGGCCTCAAACCCTGCTGTCCCTTGAAAACAGTAAAGTCGTGATCATAAAAAGTCGTTCAGTAATTTCTTACTGTTGCTATGGTAAATGCAAGTTGCAGTGTTCTGGCTTTCACGAGTGCAGAGTCGCGCGGACGCTTCGTGTGTGTGGGAGCTTGTGCGTCTGTGTGAGTGCGCCCTGCCAATGCAGGCCCTCAGTACATCCCAATGCACCGGAGTGCAACGTCGTGTCGCATCGAAAAACCTTTAAAATTCAATTTTTATACACAAAATAACTATTTTAGTGACTTTCACAGCATAATTCCAGCATTTTGTTATGTTTTTTTAAGGATTACAGTTTTTTTTTTCGTAACTTCTTTGTTCGTCGGCCATGTTGGATTCGCGGAGGTTAGTAGCTTTCTATTCTATATATGAAATTTCTTTTTTTTTTTCAATTCGATTTTTGTTATGAAATCGTCATGTTTGGCTATTGATCTTTTTGCGTAATTCGAATATTTTGGGTAATTTTTTTGGTGTTGCAAAAAAATTTGTTTTATTTTATATCTTAGAAAATGTGCTCTCTTTGTGTTTTTTTGGTTAAAAAAGTGACATATTTTTATGTAAAACCCTTGTGACGTAATCGAAATTGGGATCGATATTGTTGACAGATGCGCAGAATGCCGACACCAAACTTCCTTGTCTTCAACTATCTTGTTAAAAAATTACCAAAAATCATTAGTATTTTGTGGAATTTTGTTTTAAAATTGAAGAAAATTCTTAATTTAAGCGGGAAGTTGGCATTATTAATACGTATTACGTCACGATCTTAGTCGGTGGGTAGCCATTTTGGAAATGGGCGTCCCCACCCCTTTGCTTCGATCGTCTAACAAAGACGCCCACAGAATTCGCTGGGATTTCAGTCATTTTAACGAAATTACTTGAAATTTTCTAATAATTTTCAATTCTAACCGTCTTTTGGAGTAAGCGGAGCTTCAATTTCAGTTCATACAGACATGACTTTGTTAAAATAATCAATCACTCAGCTAGGTAATCAAATATGGGTTTACCTCAAAAGACCATTTCAGACACTAATCTACATGGTCCTCATAATTATGATCTGACCAAGATTATGCCTGGACTTTAAAAGACACTGACCCCTGAGTTTTTTTCGCCATTTCTTCTCAGGGGCAGTCAGGTAGGAAATGTCGACGCCATCTAGCATTTTTTTTAAACATGTCGTGTGATACTGATTCTATTAACAGAATAAACATTTCCATTTAATTACACTCATAATCATTGAAAAAACTAAATGGACAGATAAATTTAGCCTTTACTAGAGTCAATTACTAAAATTTTCCAATTCTTGAATAAAGCTGTTTGTCTATGTTTGTTTGAACGCGCTTATCTCTGGAACTACCAGTCGGATTTGAAAAAATCTTTTTGCATTTGATAGCTAATTTCTTGGGGAAGGTTATGGGCTATTCGACATCACGATACGACCCTTAGGAGTCGAATGAGGTTGGCGAAACCGGTGGGCACTGCTATTTAAAATAATGGAAGAAAATACACCAACAGTTAAACTTAATCTTCTCTAGAGATAATCAGATATCTATACTAAAGATTTTCGCCGGATCTCAGCATCATAAACGGAAATAAATTGTCAATTTCCTCTGGACTACATAACTAGGCAGTTCCTTTCATAGTTCTTCAAATAATCGTGATGGAAATAGACCATCTTTCAGAATTTAGTTGGTTGTCTTACCTTTAATAGTGCCTGGGCGACCGAGCTCTGCTCTGGTGAAAATAGAGAGTGCTCATTTAATACTATAGGATAGTTCATAGTAATTACATGTACAGTACTTACATACTAAGTCCATGCTGCCATATCATATTCTAAGGTAGCCATCTTGTTCTCAACTTTGGGCGACCGAGCTCTGCTCTGGTGAAAAACGGAGAAAGCGAATTTTCCATAGCTAGATCGATTTTTCACCCCCGTAAACCCCTATATTGCAACTTTCATAGAAATTGTTAAAGCCGTTTTCCAGAACGTGATTATAAAATATATATACAAATATTGCTCATTTAATAGTTTAGGATTATATCTACCCTGTATCTTCTAGTTCGGTAATAGAAATCTTAAATTCATTCACTGGCAGACAACGCACACAACCTGGGTCGAGAGCATCCTGAATCTAGAAGCATGCAATTTGCACAACAGTTCCCTATGCAGGGTGTACCAGAAATATGTGGTAAGTTTTAAGGGTATGCTAAAGACCATCTGACTGAACAAATTTCTCCATCAAATCAATATACAGGAGTTTCTCAAAATACAGATTATAACCTAGTTTGAGAGGCATGGTGTTAAACATTTTTAAACAGATTTTACAACAATTATATGTATAACTTTCTACCCACGGATTGTTTCTGTAGCTATCTGTACGAGTATGTATTTTTTTTTGATGAATAAACAATTTCAATTAAAATATAATCGTGAAAAAATTATCAACTCTCCCAAACAAAACTTCAACACCTGCTCGACCCAAATGTATGGGACAGCAGATTATTAAATTTTGTCTCGACAACCATTTTGGTCCCATGGAGAAAGTGGTTTCGTGTGATGGTACCACACCCTTAAATTTGAACACACCTTTCTGATACCCTTTGTATATCGAACGTAAGGATTTTTGAAAATTCGTCCCTTATAGGGGTTAAAAGAGGATGATAGTTTGTATGGAAGATCGTAATTTTTGCCGTAAGAATGCTCAATACTCGCTCATTGCATTCCACAATGTGTACTTAGGTGGTTACTAAAGGCGACGATAACAGACTTTTATACTGAAGATCACGTCTAAACGAGTAGTGTTAATGATTTGGAAAAAATATATGTAAAATTAGAGCATTTTTTTAATAATTTAATATAGGAATATTTTAGATTATGTTTATATTACGTAATGAAATTAATTTGTAAAATTATGTCTATCGCTGATAAAAAACTTGAGAATCACACAAAATCTATCAAGCGTATTTTTCTGAAACCTTCACCATTTTAAAGATAATTAGATTATTAATCTTTCGTCGTGTTTTATTAAAATATTTTTTGTAAATTAATAATGTGTTTAATTTGGGACAGCGCTCATTGATGGGCGAGTCCTATTACTGGCTGGACGTACGACGCGTTGCGTGAGCTCAGTACAGAACATGCAAGCTAACCACTCAAGGTCACTGGCATATATCAGCTTCTTAAAATGTAATGAGATCATTACTAATGGACCCTGTCGGGCACCAGCAGAGTAGTAGGAGAGAGGAAGCTTTTATAAAAACTTCAAACAGTCTTCTAAAATATTATCCCAAGTACCGTATGGCAAACGGCTTGGATTAAACTAAACGGATTGATTTTCATCTACCGTGTCTATAACCAAGTAACACAAGACATGAGACATCTACCGACCCGCACTGGGCCCGCGTGCTGGATTACGGGCCCATTCCCTCTCACGGGGAGGAGGCCTGGTCACAGCAGTGAAATGAAATGAAATTGTTTATTCTGTAAATAGGATATCGGAATCACTTTTACACGTCATATTAAAAAAATATGAAAAAATAAGCTAGATGGAGACGACATTTCCTTTCTGCCTAGCCCTGAGAAGAAGTCCAAGTGGGAATGTTATAGTAAAAAAATAAAAAATAAAGTGTTTTTTGAGACTCGCTCAGGAAATCACAAATACAAAACAATAAAAAAATACCAAAATAAAAGCAGGAAGTCCTGAACGAAGCCAAAAGACTCCTATCTCAGCATGATGCTGCGACATCTAAAAATAATTGTCGCAGCGCTGGTATTCCGTTGTATGTAAGTTAGAAAACGTTTTTTCTACCAAAGATTTCACGTCTTAGCTAGGCTTTTTAGCCTATTAAAGCTCAGTCGCTCCATGTAAAATGTTGGTATTCAACTGGAGGCTGAGCCCAATAGTTGGGAAAAGACTGGGCAGAATAAGATGATAAAACTATGAAAGTTTAGGAAGAAAGTACCTATACGGTGTACGTGTAATGTAACTTAGCTATAAAAACGACGTTGACCGTGCTTCATTGACACAGATAAATTAATTAGGGTAACCTTAACGGCCAGTTACTTTTATAGGAACAGCTAATTACGCAACACATTTTCGTAAACGGTTACGACTAATCAGTTTTATTTTGACAGTTCGACAACATTCATTGCGTTATTTACGTTGTAGAGCAGATATTTTAGTAATTGATCAATGAATTAGCAATCCGCTTCAAAACGATTCAGATTCTGATTGGTCGTGTATGAATGTGAATGCTGTGTCTAAAACAGAATTATTTACATCTTTTATAACATTTTCTGTTGTCAGCATTCTGGTCAAATGAATAAAAATGATTTCATACTGGAGTTCATTGTGAAAGACCTCGGAAGTTTTGTTAATTTATCTGTTAGTACTCATGTCTGTTAGTGAGATAGCGTCAGTAAAACAGTTCCTAAGAGACAAAATTAAATTTGTACTATTACCACTTCTCTAAAAGCCTAATTTCATCGCCAAATCAATCTCGTATCATCGTATCTCGTATCGTGTCGTATCGTCTTTTGCCAATCACTCACAACAGCTAATAAGAGATTCCCCAGCAACTGATCAGCGAATAAATCACGCGATAAAAACCGATTTCGATATAGAAAGATTGACATTAATTTGCCATTGAGCGTTGAGTTGAAACGGCACTTGGTAATATCAAATATTTGAGCTTCCTTTAATTTTACGTTTCCAGTTTGCTCATCCTAAATATTTTTGAGGAGGATACCTATATAGCTAACATGATCGAATCCTCTTGCAATCTGCCTAGCCTTTTTACCAAATATGTTGGGATCGGCTTCCAGTCTAACCGGATGCAGCTGAATACCAGTATTTTTCATGGACCGACTGCCTATCTGACCTCCACAATCCAGTAACTGAGTACGATACCCCTTGGTAAGACTGGTTGTCAGACATTCGGGCTTCTGACGACCCGTAACTACTGTCAAAGATCCAAGAATGACAGCCGCGTCCAACGGCTTAACGTGCTTTCCGAGGAACGGTACGTAAAGATGGTCACCCATCCACGGACCAACGCCAGCAAGCGTAGCTTAACCTGATGGATCGAACCGTGCGACTGTTATTACTTAACCACGAGTTCTTCTATTACATGAGACATAATCTTGTTAGGCGAAATGCGAGTGAACTATACAGAGACACCTCTGCCATTCCCTTCTTGGAATACAAGCGTAATGTTATATTATTAATACATGATCAGGTCGCTGAACCTTTGTCACCGTTTCTTGGCAAATGGCAACTGAAGCTGTCGACAGAATACTATCAACATACTGAACAGCGGTGTTAAAAACTCTTGGAATCTTAAATATTGATTTCGGTTGCCAAAAATACTGAATATATTTACCTAAATGAATTGGGAGTAAATTTGTGGACTCTCCTGGGTTCGATTCCCTGGTCGGGTAAAGAGTTATTAGGTTTTGCCATCAGGAATTTCTCAGTAGCAGCCAGGAGGCTAGATTTGGGCCCGGTTGCAATAGGAATTTACATGGGATTTAAACATAACTGGCGACATGTGGATAGGTACTACATCTCTGCTTAAACCTTCAGGGATTACTGCCGTGATGCTATGTAGTGGACTCTTCATGAAAGAGTTTTTCTGAGGAAGTCTTTTCGTCATCATGAAATGAACGTTCATCTGCTCCTTTTATTCATTTCACTTTGTAAAACCTACGACCTAAGTTTCACATTGTGGAATGTAAATAGATATTAACTATTGAATAAAATCAACAAAAAGTAAAGAGTCTGATATCTGCCTTAGGTATTGCACTAATTATTCTCTTTCTCTTTGTTAATTATTCTCAATCTTTGTTATTTAATTAAATATTTCTGTACTTTCCATCATATTTGTGAACATATTTAATTTTTCTTTTTAATTTGTAACTAAATCAACTACAATAACTAAAGCGTCCTTTAATCATTAAGTTCTCTGCTAGTGCTGTGCACTTCTGTAAGTGTCGAATTTACAATACCTAAAACTTTATGTGATTTTTGTATGTGTATATTTTAGTGAGTAAGTCGTTGAGGTGCCTTACCAATAAATAAATAAATAATCGATCACTCTCAAGTGATAAAAAACAATAATTCCTATAAATATTATGACAAACGATAATTGTGTGATGCACTGAAAACAGAAAAAAAACCATTACCGTTCACCGAGAGTGTCCATGAAGTTTCTTGCCCGTTCTTCTCCATAGGAACCTACTAAGCTTTGGAATGAGCAACTAGCTTCATCTTTCTGACTGACCGACTCCTTGACTATTCAAAAGTGCCTGTATTTAGTTTAATTAAATCTTTGAGTTTAACCTATATACAAAACGCTTGTATCATATATGAATCCTGGAGTAATTTGATAAACAGCTTAATATTCTTTTCACCAATTTGTATAGTTAATTTTTCCCTTAGTCCAAAATATTTAAACATTATGTGGTGACATGTTAGGTATGTGATGTGAGACATACGTATAATAAAAGTTTCGAGTGCGACTGTTGATGGCTATGAGACTAGAGGAAGAGTCAAGGAAAGATGGATGGACTGTCTGAAAGATATGGATAGAAAAAGAGTGAGTGACTTCTGACCACCGAGATGACAACTGATACGAGAGAAGTATTTGAAGAACAACACATGACGCTGCGCTGACCTCTAATAAAGGCACTATAAGGGCTAAATGGTGCTAGCAGCTGCATGAGAGTAGCCGACGGTCCAGCTGAATGAGATGCCATTGGAAGCGCAGTGATCCAGCAGTGGACTGCTGTAGACCGATCCGGAAAGATAAGAGGGAGATGATTTTTGATGAAAGAGAGTTTACCGCTACGCAGTCGTTGTCAGCGACGCATCAGTGCGTACCATGTCTGTGGGTTGCAGTGGACGATTCCACCTATATATTTATACAAATCGAAGCTAAGTACAAGTGCGTAGCTTAGCAGTGGGCTGCTGTAGAGAGGCGTCTTAATGGTTACCTATATGCAAAAAAAATTACGTGCAACACAAAAGTGGCACTTGAATTCAATTTTATTATTGTGGGCAAACAAGCTCTTAGCACAAAGCCCTCTGGCCAGTTGGCGACCTATCAAAGCAGTCAATAACAAAGCTAAAAATACGACTGATTACAGTATCGCGGCCATTGAACTGACTTGTCTGTCAATGATTGCATGGTCTTCGTATCGAGACGTGCGGGACTGCAATTCTTTATCATAACCATCATCCCAGGGTTTCTCGTTGGAGTCGGCTTCCTGACCAACTAAATGCAGCTTATACCAGTATTTTTCATGGAGCGACTGGCTATCTGATCTACACAATCCAGCTGTAGATAAACGATTTCATTTTGCGTATAAACCGCTTTATGATCCTCCAGCACCTAGGTATACCAATTAGTAAGTGGTGCAACATGTATTTTTCTTCGATACTTCTCTATCAGTCGCTATCTCGGTAATTAACCCCTTTTTCTATCCATATCATGTCTTACACAGTCGCGTAGTTGGTTCCTATTGAGAAGAACGGGCAAGAAACTCCACGGACACTCTTTTAATCAGAAAATGCTTACAAAATATTGGTTACATCAATCATATTGTAATTATACATGTGAGAACAATGTAGAAATACGTGCACTTTAAAAACTTCCGTAATAAAAAAATAAAACCAATTCAAAAATTAACTACACAACTATGTTTATGTCCCATTTAATAGGGATGATGACAAAAATTTTTTTTGTCCGTCTGAGATTATAAAAAAATATTGGACACGTATTTTTTCTTTTTTTACGTAATCTAAAGATTACGGCGATACATTGAGGTAAAATGTGCCATGACGTCACGAGTATGTAGATTTTATACTTACTATAGTGACGAAGCGACCCCCACTCCCCAATTTAAAATGCGTTTTATCTAAGTAATTTTTTATTAATATGATAAAGCAAAATATTTTTTTATTATCTGACTGACGGACTAATTAGAATTTAAATTTTTTTGCCCAGGCATCATCCCTATTTAAATCAAAAGTCTCAATCGAAATTTATTCAAACTAGGCTGAGAATCAGCACTTTTCGAACGTCAAAATTACATAAGACAGTCCCCCAAAACGTCCACCCTTCACCACTTCCTAGTGCTTAGCTGGGAAGAAGAAGTGGCGCAACAAACTGTCGAGCAGGGGCTATATGGGTCGAGCCTACTACCATCAACCGGGCACAAATCCAGACTCAAGGCTGCTATTAAGACATTCGTAATAAATCCTTGCCGTAACATTAAAATAAAACGTACATATCATCTGCCTGCTTTTTCAAAACTATGTTGGGGTCGGCTTCCAGTCTAACCGAATGCAGCTGAATACCAGATTTTTTTACAACAATACAAAAAAAAACTAGGTACATAATATATAGTTGAAAATATAATATCCCGTCTCTATCGGCTCTATGATAGAGCATATTATAGGTGAGGTTTGGGATAGAGTCGCTCTGATTGGTCGGGCTCTACATAGAGATAGAACATGTGGTCGTAGGCCAATGGCGGGACGGGCCCTTTTTTTACCTGAGTTTTTATAAGGTTCGGGAACTCTACTTGTAGATTTGTAGAGATCTATTTGGGTAGGAATTCTTTTTCTTAGTGGGACAGAAGAGTGTGCAAGTAAATCTTACAAAAAGAAATCAAAATGTTCTTTGTTTATTTCAAACGTTGTTCTATTTTTTTTTTGTTGGAAGAAAAATCTTCTGCCCAGTAATTTTCTCAAAATAATCTTTCGCGTTTTCCACCCACGAACTTTTTTTTTCTTTTATAATTCGTTTACTTTTACTGTTTTAACAAGTGAAACAAAATGGTAACAAAAAAAAAAGGTCAACCTATTCTTTTTTTTTGTGAAAAGATTTTTTATTTTTTTATCAAGGGTTCTATAATTTTTTTTATTGTTTAATTCAAATATTTTTTGCCTTAATTGATAAAGAGAAAGGGAAGGGGTTTATTTTCTCGGAAACATAGTGAAATCCATTGTTAACACATACGAATTATTGTACAATTTGAAGTCCCGAAATCCCGAGGGCTAAACTCAGCAGTCTGGAACACTGTTAAAAAAAAACCAAGAATTCAATAAAGATAGTTTTATCAAATAAAAGCTACAAAAGACTAAGGTATGAATCAGAAAACTATAATCTACAAAAAAAAACATATAACACACTGACTTAAACTTCTTAAATAGTTCAACAAAGGTAAAAGAAACAACCCATGTCCCCCCCACTTCCTCAAAAAGTTACATTTACAACAAAACCATACAAAATAAAAATAACTGTTCTATCCAATGGCCCTTTGCTCCTTGGCAGTTGAGAGTCATCGTCATACAGACACGGCAGCCAATCAGGAAACGCATAGATTCGGGTCTATCACGGAGTACAAATGTGCAGAAGGACTAGTTCGAAAAGTTTATAAAATGGAGTGACTTGTTTTATTTTCTGTAAGTTGTCGTTACTAAACAATTCGTGTATTTTTGTGTGTTTTCTTATGACAGAGATGAAAATATACCTAGGTTACAATTTATAAATGCAGGTTTATCTAATTACAATGTAAATAAATATTATTATATAACTTTAGTAGTTTTCAATTAGAACAGTATTTAAATAAATAAAATACAGAAAGTATTTTGAGATATGACTTCAGGACGAAATAAAAATGTGATGGTCAGTGGACATGTTAGAATTAAAAGATCTTTAAAAAAAATATCTAATCTGTACTATTGGTTTAAAAGAATGGTGATGATAACATCAAATGCTGCAAAGAAATAAAAAATGATACACAAACTGTTTTTTTCTGGCTTTACAATCATAGAATAATAATAATAATATATATATAAAAAATCAAGTATCTTGACTTGGCTCGCGAGGTTGTCGACATGTCGGATGTGGATTCAGCGATCATTGTGCCGATAGTCGTGACAGCCAACGACTTCATAGCCAAGAGTCTCGACCAACACGTGAGGATGCTCTCGTTGAGCAGCTGGATCAAAGGCTTGAATCACAAAGCAGTACTTCTGGTAACGGCTCGCATTGTCAGGATGTTCCTCTCTCAGGAGCCCTGACCTCCGGTAGCTTGGACCCTGTTCTCGATATCGGTGGGCTACAAATTTTTAATTTTTTAAACGTATTATATTCTAATTATTGATAAGTATATTAATTAAATAAAGAATTAAAAAAAAAAACAAGTACAGAAAAAAAGTCTATTGTTTTTTTAACAAATATAATTTCCACAGAAGAGTATACGTAAAAAATAAATAAAACAAAATAACGTAGGTAGGTTACGTTATATTTAAATGACTGGCCCTGGTTTGATAATATGTGAAATGGACGTAAACGAAGCAAAACGAGTATGTAATGTAAATATCATAGCGGGTGGCGTACGTCTCTGCCAACACCCTTTGAAAAGAAGGAGTCAGTTTATGTATATATGAGGAAAATGTCGTGGGTTATACATTTAGTCATTCTGTAGCTGAAATTTTGTGTAGTACTCCTATAACTAGCGGACCCGACAGACGTTGTCTTGCATGATGCATGCCAAGTACGACTACTATGCCTACCTACCTACCCTATCTACCTACCTATCACCTATCTACATACCTTTTTTTTTTTTGTTTTCGGGGGGCTACCTTCAAAAGGCGCCCGGGCTCTGGGGAAAAGACCGGGGAGTGTGGGATTCCTACCTCACTAAAATACCTACCTACCGATATTGTAGATTGGTAGGGTATATCGGTATATACATAGGTATGTAGATAGGTAGGTAGGTAGGTACCTACCGGGATACCATAAATATCCGGATACCGGGATATCATGAATGAGAAAATAAATTTTGAAATTGTAGACGTTGTCCTGTCCAAACAGCGCCATCTACAGGGTCCAATTGTGAATCTAAACCATCCAGGGACCCACTCAAATACACCCAAAAAAAAAACATCAAAATCGGTCCAGCCGTTTAGGAGGAGTTCAGTGACATACACACGTACAGTAGAATTATATATATAAAGATATTTATTCGGACAACTATTTCCAACGATCGACAACAGATCCATTACATTTATATTGTTAGTATGAACTTAAAAACTATGTTAGTACCTAATATCTAAATTTAAAAAAAAAAAAATTAACAAAATTTTTTTTTTCGGGTGACCACTGAAAATCAGCGCTGTGCTGTGGGTCTCCATAGCACAGCATCATGCTGAGTGGAAGCCTTCTTGTCACAGTCATGACGTGCCAGCAGCTGCCGACTATTTCTGTTTTGTGCTCGTTATTGTATTGTTATTATTTTGTTATCTACTCGAGTTTTATATATATTTTTATGCACGTGTTTCTGTGGCAAATAAACTTATTTTTCTTTCTTTCTTTTTCTTTCTAAATGAGACTTAGTTCTCTGGGTGAGGCTCCACACCAGTAGGCTGTCCAGCTTATTGGTTATTATACTCAGGATGCTGTTACTGCTCCCAAGCAATCTGCTTAGCAGTGAGGCTGTCTTTTTGCGCCAGGTAGCATCAAAGCCCTGTAATGTGTACCCTTTATTTTTTACAAATAATAAAAAAAATCGCCATGTTTGCTAAAAACAAAAATATTGTAACAATACAAAAATGTGTATGAAATGTCAAAGTTCGAGAGAATTGAATTTCTACAAAACGAGTCTTCCTCGCATCTCACTCGTCGTGATACTTCTGTATTAAAATTCCTCGTGGTTCTATGATGCAGCCGATGCGTTGAAGGGATCGACCAATGGCAGGGCCGGACGCCCTAGCCGTACTATTGTTGATTTTTGGCCCTTCGAGGTTCGGTACTGGCGGGCAAACGGACGTTTTATTTTATTTTATTTTTTTGTTTCTTTTTAATGTTTTTGTATTTTTTTTAAGTAATTGTTTTCTGCCTACCCGCAAGTATAGAAGGCATGGGTTTACGTATATTAGTAAAAGTCTCATTTAATGGTAAAAAAATACAAAATTAACGAACGAAAAATTTGTTGTTACTAGACATGGAGTAACGAAATATAATGACGTATTAAATTTTCATGAACAAAATATCTAATTATAAAGTCTTGCCGTAATTGTATGAATGGGTTAGTAAGTTATCAATTAATTGGCCTTATTTTTATTCGTAAATGTTTAATAGAGGAAGGAAAAGTTGTTGAAAACATTTGACTGCTATTAAAATAAGTCGTAGGTCATTCAATAGAACTGTTATTTTCATTCTATAAATTCGCGACACACAGAAAAAGCAAAAATAAACCAGCCTATTACTGTAGGGCTACGGTCTAGGCCTCTTCTCATACACAGAAGGCACGAGCATGGATCACCACGCTTGCTCAATACGGGTTGGTAATTTCTGATAACCATATTTTCGGTTTATACGCCTGTAATTCCCCGAAGGTTTAGGCAGAGGTGTACACCTATATTAGGCAGAGGTGTACACCTATATTAGGCAGAGGTGTACACCTATATTAGGCAGAGGTGTACACCTATATTAGGCAGAGGTGTACACCTATATTAGGCAGAGGTGTACACCTATATTAGGCAGAGGTGTATACCTATATTTTGCCAGTTAAGTTGTAAGTCCTTAACTTCGCTAAATAATTATTAAAATCTAGGGTCTATTTAAAAAAAAACAACCCTATTTAATCGTCTATGAAAAAATATACTTTTCACTATTTAAATTCGTACCTGAATAATAATATAGTGTACTTGCGTAAATTTGTAAAAATTTAAAAATTCAAGATGGCGCCGTGTAACCACACCCAGTTACAAAACGCATTGCCTTGAGTCTGATGCAACTGTTTTAATGTTTGTGCGAGTTTTTATATTAAGTACTGTTTTCCTTAGGGTGAGGCAGAGTCGTTGGTTGTTGGACATAGATAGCTAAGCTATGTATTTTTTTGTCGGATATTTGGCTCTTCCTGGGTAGGTATAAGTCAGCTCTACTACCGCCTCGCAAAATTTCTAATATTTTTACCTCGACATTGAAATATAGTTCGTGTTGACGCATGGTAGGAAGGTAGAAAGTAAATGATAAAGCAGTCCTGTACAGGGCTACGTTTTTATTTTTTGTTCTAATCACTTAACTAGATATTTTGTTTTACCTACTGGTTTCATGAGTGGACTGAAAAGTTCACTAGGATATGAGAAATATGAATCCCGAACTCATAGCATAATCAGCACTTACAATGAGTAATAATGTCATACTTGACAGTATTAGTAAGTAAAATTGTTACTAGTGAGTACACTAGCAACAATTTTATACTTTACCGTAACTTAGTTAAGCCTTATAGAGTCTTCTCTGTCACTCATGCCTTTCTTTCTAAAAGTGGATGGAAAAAACATCATTCCCTGCCCTTATCCCCATTTATTTGATGTCGGCGCACCATGTAAATTTATCTCTCTTATAATAATAATCATATATAATCTTATGTTAATTTATTTATTTATCTTTTTTTGTATTTTTTTTTCTTTCTTTCTTTTCTTTCTATGACTTTTTCTTCCATACTTCTCTATTAGTCGTCATCTCGGTAATAACTTACTATTAAGCCATATCATCTTTCACACAGTACATCCAGAGTTTTTTTTGGAGCAAATAAATAAATGCATTAAATGCCGCCTAAACTCCTCACAGTGCAATCTCAGGAGCCGTTAGCAACCAGTAGGCCAATGAGGCGTCAAGATGTCGGCGCCGCGCCCAGTTACAAAACGAATCGCCTTGAGTTTAAAACTGATGCAACTTTATGTCCCACCGCCTGTTCCTAAGAGCTTTTACATTTTTGTAATGAATAATTTAAATGTTACCGACTGTGGAAAACATTCTGGCTGAGTGGTGGAGAAAGAATTGGTTATAAAACTCCTCCTTAAAAATAAATGAAAATTTGTTCTTTTTTATGTCAGAAGTGGCAAAAGACAGTACCCAAGATGAACACAAAACAATTGCACAATAGATCTTACAAGTAGGGTAAAAGTGGGAGAGTTGCCCCACATTTTGAAATTGTTTTTTTATTAATAGAAAATAAATGATATTTAAACAGTTTTTTCGATTTAATGGTACATTGGTCTATTATTTACTATATTTTAAAAATAAATTCAATGCAGCTTAAGCTTACATTAAAAAAAAATAAGAAAAGGTACAGCACTAGGTCTGAGTATAGATGCCTCTTATATGGGCTAGATGCCCCGATGCTGTTATGACTATGAGGATAGTTGCCCTTAGGTATAAATCAAAGCATATTTATAATTATCAAATTTTATTTTAATATTTAGCAATGGAACATTACACTTTGGTTTTCATTTTCATATTCTTAGTTCTTACATCAATCTTTTGTTAGTTTTATGGGTCAAATCTTGCAAGCTGAATTAAAACCACTTTCTTTTATCTTACGGAGTTGAAATTTTACATGTTGGTTCAGTTTCGAAGACAATGCATTTTTATGATGCATGACCTGATTCTACTCTCAGGATGGCTCCAGACGGGGGAACTCCTCAACGGTCGACATTTAATTATAACAGTCCGTTCTAAAGTTCACATTGACCTGGCTGCTGCTGTTTTCTTCTTACAGTATTTTTTTTTCTCATTTTATCCTTTTTTTTAATTTTAATTTTGGTCATAGAACTACCTAATGTCTGGTTTTCAATATTTTTGTTTGCGAATCTTCTCTTTAATATTCTCGATGGAATCCCATATCTACGATGTTTCGTTGATACCAAGAATGCTTTTCGAAATTTCATACATTGTAGCTATTAATGCCTCTTGGTAATAGGTACGAGTATATGCGAAGTATTTCTGAAACGAAGAAATGGGAACATGATTATGCAAACATCAACTTAAGACATAGGATAGATGCCCCTAAGGGCATCTATACTCACAAAAAACGAGGCGTCTATCCTTTTCAATAGGGATAGATACATAAATTTTTTAAACAAAATCTCGTAATAAAATGTTTTTTTTTTTACTGACGGTAATATTCAAACTGTACACTTGCAAATAACAATAAAATAATATCACTTACCTTTGGAAATCAAAAGTTACACGCGTTGGTAAAACGATTGAATCCGTAATCTGCGATCTTTGTGAGCGAGCCCGTCGAACTTTCTGCATGAACACACGACACTTCTGATCAGAGCGGTTGTCGCTCGCACACTAGCGGGGTGCGGGTTGTTCTTCGTTTTTAAGTATTAACTGCGATGATAATACGTTTACAAGTCACAATTTGAATTTTGGGGCGTCTATCCTCCTAGGGCAACTATCCCACTTTTACCCTAATCTTTAACTGACTCCAACAGAGGTCTAGAAATAATTGAAAACGAAACTTACTCCGTAAAAGCGTCAAGTGTTGAAGAAAACTTGCAATCCAAGAGTCCTGTGCACGTCTCGTTCTGAAACTCAAAGACTTCAAATCAAGTTTTAACTTTTAATTTCAAAACTACTTTTAGGGGGAGATCATTCTTAAGGAGTTAATTTTGGCGAAAATCTCTTTTTAAATTCTGTTGTTTGATATGAAAATAGACAAATTGGTACTTGATCCAAATCTTCTTGTAGAAGCAAAGTTCTGTAACTCAAAATCTTCAAAACAACTTTTGAACATAAAAATAAAAACTGCTTGCTATATGAAAATAGACAAAATGTGCCTACGAAGTACCAAATTATCTCGTAACTATATAAAGGCTAAGAAAGAAAGAGATTTTGTTGAAATCAGATAAAAGACACTTCTTCCGACACAAACAATATGAGAATTTGTCTGCATATGCTGAAATAAAAACATTAGTCTGTCAGCAAGGTGGGACTTAGCCAGGCTGAGTGCCAAGGATACGCCTTACGTACATTCAAATATCCTCACTCTCGGAAGCAATTACAATATTACTCTATACTTAAGGCACACATAGTAGCAGCTATATATACTACAATTAAGTAAAGAATTAATGTATATTCAACAAGTCATGTTAAGTGACCTTAGTCATGACTTTCTAGAAATGATAAGAGGCTTGTAAGATTCCGAGAAAGTCGATGAGTTGACTGTGGTACTTAATATTCAAGGAATCCTTTTCTACAACCTAATAATTGACCTTTTCAATAGTCTGTAGTGTGAATTAACTAAAGTTATTGCCAAAGAAGAAGGAAAAGCAATTGCGTAATACACGAGCAATCAGAATTTGAATCGTTTTGAAACAGATTGCTAATCCATTGCTTCTTATGTTCGAAAAAATGTTCTACACAACAACGTAAATAACGCAATGAATGTTGTCGAACTGTCAAAATGAAACAGAATAGTCGTTTACGAAAATGTGTTGCATAGTAAGTAGATAGCTGGACTTGCAGTTAATATCAGTCTGAAATCGTCAATCCGTCTTGAGCAATCGTGGTGATGAATGCTCGTGGCGTCTCTGTGTGATAAGATGCCTTTGCCTTGCAATGGGAAAATAATAGTTATACAAGACAGACGCAAAAGAAAATCACATAAAAGTCGTGATATTGATAGACATCAATCAATGAAACGGCACGAAAGGAAAAAAGAAGAGCTTGCGGTTATAGTAGTAGCACTATTGCTGTCTTCTTTGGGCAATAAGACATTCGCTGTTCGGTATTGTGAACATGCTTTGGGAGAATAGAAATTAAGTCGTCCAATATTGAGACCAAATAACAAAAAATACAAAAAGAAATGGCCAATATAGGTTTCTGTCTCAAATCTATATAGTACTCCTTGATGTGTTAAAAAAAAATCAATTGCCTTCATTGAATGTCTGAACAAGATACCTAGAATATGATTCTGCAACGTTGTCACTATCTCCTGAGATAGTCTCAGGTTCATCATTCAACGCTACATTTTTAGTTTAGCCTATAAACATCCACTGCAGGAAATAGGCCTATTCCGACTTTCACCTAAACCCACTTGCATCAACGCACTGAAAAAAAAAACTTTGATCTTTAATTTCTAACACCATCGTTTTCACCAAAAATTTCACAACAGCACGTATGTAAATTGATAAATCATATAGTAAGCGTCGCAAGGTCATAATTTCCAAAACTAAGCTAGGTATGTCTCGGCGCGCGCGCACAAGGCCGTGTGACGTAGGCAACATGGCCGCCGCATCGACGACTAACGTCGAGTTCGTTCATCCGCACGCACACTAACGCTTTTTATTACTCACTGCTTCACGGGGACAGTTTGTTTCGCTGGGGATCGGCAGAGGAGTTCATTTGTTTGAAGAGTTTAATTTTATTGGCGTGGGTTGATTATTTATGACCATTACTGGCTATCAACCTACTTTATACTCTCTCACTAAAAACTAAAAAATATTGCGCTGTCTCAGAATCTTGTTCGTATCGACTCATCATCATCATCTGGCTAACCTAACTATGTTATGGTCGGCTATATAGTATGGTTCCAGTCTTACCGGATGCAGCTGAATACCAGTATTTTACATGGAGCATTTGTCTCATATTTACTCCAGAGATAATCATATTTTTTCTAGAATTGTTCCTGCATTTACAAAGTTAGAACGCTGCAAATTTACTAGACCATATCGAATAGATTATTTTAATTATAGACCTACAAACATCGAGTAGCTTCAATGATCAACTAGTGATAGAAACTTACCTAATGAGACACACATTCATTATGTCGTATGCTCTTATCATCCCACGCAACTCTACAAAGAAAGGGTCACTGTTTACTAGTAGATAGGAAGCTACACAACCTACTACGTCGATGTATATACACATGTATACACATCTACACGCCTTGTTATTTCTCCATTAACTTCAGACTGTTAAAACACTAACTTATGTCTGCAGTCTTACTCATATCTTAAAGAAACTACTTCATGTATTCAGATAAAAAGTATTTTAATGGTAATATAGGACATGGTCTATCTGTGTGCCTAATTTCAGTCAAATCTGTGCAGCCGTTTTTACGTGATTGAGTAACAAACATCGAAACATTTCTCTTTATTATCATAAGTTCATTCCGGTGTTCAACTTTGGGCTCCCTCACTCACTGAGCTGAATTCTGGGGCACTCTTCTCCTTTTATGACCAGCCCCTTGCAAACGTCGTCACTCTGCCTAGCCTGAGGTGATTGCTCCACTGCTGAACAAAGCCCTCTTGTAATACAAAGAAGTAATGAGCATAGATCACGCTTGCTTCCTGTGTGTTGGGGGATTTCAGATTTGACATCTGTTTTCTCTCGATTACCGTCATCTTACGTAGGTAGTCAAATTTAGTAGTTAGCCAAACTGATACATCAAAAAAAAATATACATCAAATAAATGGAAACCCTCTATTTCATTTCCTTTTATGTCCAACTCGAGCAATACTAAAAGTATATAATTAAAACAGCACTTACCTACATATCATAATTTCCTACATCATGAAACTACGCATTCTTCAACTATCGTGTTACAAAGCAAATTTTATAACGTAAGCATACTTTGTTTGTTTATAAGAACAAGTCTCAGGAACTGCTGATCCGATTTTGACGGAACCTTGACATTGGCGGATGTTTTTGTAAAGATAAGTCTTTTTTACATAGTTGTTAATTTATGAGAAGACAAAGTGTCTTAAAGTGATTATAATGTAAGTATACCATAGCTATACCATCCCAAAAATGGTGAAGGAAAACATACTGAGGAAACCGTCATGTCCTAGAATCAAAAGGTCGAAGACATGGGACATCCACCAACCTGCACTGTGCCCGCGTGGTGGATTACGGGCGCCCCAATCCCTCACACTGAGAGGAGGCCTATGTCCCAGCAACGGAATGCTGATTATACTAATAATATAGTTGTTAATTAATATAAAACAAAGTGTCCTACACTGATTATTGTGTGTCACATTTCTGGGTAGTGACAGTAGGCCGAACGTCAGAGGTTTGACCTTGAGCTGGCCTCGCGTAGTTCGGAGTTTCAATAGAATAAGAGGCCAGCTAAAACTGGTTTTGTTACGTGCGGGGCCTACCGTAACTTTAAATTATTCGCTCATATTGTAGACAGTCTTTGTGGCGATAATTCCGTGAGGCCTATGTCCGGCAGTAAACGTCTTTCGGCTGAGATTTTAATGATCCACCTTGAGGCACAGGCAATATTTCAAGTAGCTTTTATAAGCAATATCTGCTTTATAATGAGTAGCTTCGACTCTAGCATAATCAGCAGATAATGTTCCGACTGCTGGGCCACAATAGGCCTTCTCTCGGTGATAGTGAGCGGGCCGTAATCCACCACGCGGGCCCAGTGGGTTGGTAGATGTCACATGTCTCCGAATGTTTGGTTCTAGGAGATGCCGGTGTCCTCACGATGTCCACTTTATTTGATGGTTTTTTTAATTAAATCAATGGTAATGTAAATCCAATTTTTTTCAACAGTATACGAGGGGACATTATTTTATGTACATTTAAATAAGTAAATAAAATAAAAGCTACATACAAATACTAACAGATAGTGGCCTCTCTGTTCGTATTTGTATGTAGTTTTTTTTTCTTTTTGTCGTATTTACATACAAAAGTTAAGCCAAAAAAAATAAGAAAAACGTCCGATTCGCTCCCGTGCATCATAGATCAGGGCGTGCAGGGCTCTTACTGAGGGGATCTGCTATCTTACTCTAGCTTATAACTCCGTCCCACTCTCACCTAGCCATACATTTTTGACACTTGCACGTTTTTATTCGTTTAAAGGGAAGGGTCGGATTTTTTTCGTCCTTTCCTTTCATAGGGGTACGCTTTTTTTCAAAACGTAATTTACCATGGGGTGCGTTTTCATATTTTTTTTACGGTTTTTTTCTGTCTGAGACTGGAGTGTGTGGAGGTAATTTTTTTTTATATTTTTTCAGTTTTTTTTTGTTTGGGGACTATGTTTGGTACATGGGTTCCTTTGTATATTTGATTAAATGTGGAAGGGCGTGTGGAACGTTAATCAAATTATGTTCGATGTTCCATTTGTTTTGGAGAAAAGACTAACATGAGAATTTCTACGAATTTTGAGGTTTTTATTTAATTTGTTTAGATCTGATCATCCTTTTCATTTTCTTTTTGACGTCATAAATACCTGCGTCATATTGCCACTGTCAAACGACTGTCTTTTCTACCACGATGAACAATTACTCTTTTTTTGAGTCGCTCTCTATGAGAGGAAGATCTTTTACAGCTGTTGATTTTTATGCTGCTTATGATGATGGAGAAGCCTTCAAAGAATTCACACTGCTACTGTATATGTATTAAATGAAACTTAAAAAAAAAATGAAAACTAATTGACAGTTTTGGCAATTCGGCTAATCTACCTATTCAGCCAAATGACGATTATTACCTATATTTTTACAAAAAAATACATAGTTACTTAAATGATTTTTTTATTGTTTACAGATTATAACGAAAAAATGCTGGACATCGAAGTAAGTTTACATTTTTCTTATTTTTATCAGACTTCCAAAATGAACTCAGAACTTCGTCATTTATAACCCTATTTAGAAAATTAATTTTTTATTTGAAAGAATATACTTTCAGTTTGGTCCCATAGAAATTTGGTCAGGTTCTGATGAGTGGTTTTTTAGTTAGCTTCAATAATACATATTTTTTCGACTTGGTATATGTTGATGATGTTTTAATAACTGCCTGTCACTGTTATTTACATTGCAAGTAGTGGTACGAATACATACGAATTTATGTGGCGTAGTTACCACAGTTAAAAGGAGAAAAATATAAACGTTTTTTTAACAAAAAAAATACTACTTCAAAACAAACTACAAATTGAAAAATAACTTTAATTTCGCTTTTGTATTAAAAATTTTTGTTTGTCAAGTTCTAAATTAAAGTAATTTTTCACTTTGTAGTGAAAAACACTACAACTTGGGAGTCGTTTACTTTTTGTAAAACTGTTTAAAAAAAAAATTAAACACAAGCTAAGTTGTTTTATGGTTGTCTTAGGAATTCGTCAAATTGAACGTTTTTTACTTAGGTATTTCAACATTTTCTTAATTAAACAGTAATTTTAATGAAAATTATTGTCATTACAGTTACTGTTGTGTTATGTAGCGATGATGTTTCTGACTATCGCCCTTCCAGACATGGCCCTGCATTGTTAGACTCACATAAAATCCTAAAATAATATAACGTTTGGACTTTAAAAGCGAACATGACCTCTAATTGACATGACTCCTAACTTGTTTCGGCATTTCTTCTCAGTTTCCTAGGAAATTCCAGCCATCTAGTTTTACAATAATGACAAAAAAACTACGTGTAAAATTGTCTTAAAAGAAACAGAAATATTTTTATATATTTTTTGTTTACCTACAACTGTAGCCTGCATCTCACCTAATGGTAAGTGATGATCAGGTCGAAGGTGGAAGCGAGTTTCATCCGGATTACTCAATGTCGAGTCGTTGAGCTCCTTAAGTTCTGAGTTGAGCTACACGATTACTGACAAATGATTGCACTGACTGGACAGGTCCACTTAAATCTGTGTGGTTCTTTCCTCAAAAGACCATTTCAGACACAAATCTAGATGTTCCTCAAATGATCTGACCAAGATTATTTCCGGGTTTTTATATGTATACACATGACACAGACAGTAATGAACAATGTATATACAATGACATGAATATTTACTTTTTAAAGTATATTATTTGAATTATTGTGCATGTGAAGACTATGTGGGTCATTCCTTTTTTTAACCGACTTCCAAAAAGGAGGAGGTTCTATGTTCGTAGCGTATGTATGTTTTTTTTTAATGTATTCTCCGTCAATTGTGAACCGATTTTGAAACATCGTTTTTCTGTATGAAATGGTATGCTCTCAAGTTGGCCCCATATAAATATTAGTAACTTTTCTTGGATAGATTTGAGTAAGCTTCAATAATACCTACATATTTACCCACCAACTAGATATATGTCGAAAAAACAAAAAAAAAAAAAACAAAACCAAAGACACCGACTTCCGAAATTAAAGTAATTTTTCACTTTGTAGTGTTTTTCGAACCCGGGACCCCTGGGTCTGAGACAGGTGGTCGTACCACTAAACCACAGAGGCGGTAAAAAGAAATCATTTCATTTATCCGAAATGACTAACATAGGAGGTATCTTTGCAGACTATCAATAATCTGACTAACCTTGACAATATTGTCACAAGTTTTAATTTAGGTATATTTAGTCTGACGTCATTTTTATTACATCACCATTTTCTACACTGTGGTATTGAAGAGTTTGGGGAAATATGGACAACGGTGTGACTTGATTATACGATATATATATATATATATATATATATATATATAATATTTTTTTAATTTAAGAAATTAAATTGTTTTTTCTGTAAATAGGTTATAAATCGGAATCACTTTTACACGTCATATTAAAAACAAATAAGCTAGTTGGAGCCAACATTTCCTTTCTGACTACCCCTGAGAAGAAATGGCGAAACAAACTCAGGGATCATAGTCTCTTTTAAAGTTCATACATAATCTTGGTCAGACCACGCGAGGACCATGTAGATTAGCGTCTGAAATGGTATTTTGAGTAAATAACCACACAGATTTGAGTGGACCTGTCCAGTAAGTGCCAAGCATTTGTCAGTAAGCAATCGTGTAGCTCAACTCAGAACTTAAGGAGCTCAACGAAGGGTGAGGTAGGGTTAAATTGACGATATTATCATAACATTTTAAGACCTTGGGGCCCGGTTATGGTCAAGGGCCCGGATTAAGGGAACCGGTCTATGAGAGAACCCCTTTAAGTATTGTTGACAACTTTTAAGATACTTATTTGATTACCAAATATATTTATTTTATGACGCGTGTTAAATAACTTTTTTTTTGCCATTTTTATGTGTATAAAGCATCACACAAAAATACATCTTCCTTAATTTTCTAATACATGTGTAATTCTTTTTTAATACTCGTACATAATAATATATTTTCTGAGTTAGCTTGTATAATATAGTAAATATCTACTTATTTTTTTCATTAAATCTACTTAATCATTTAAGTGCCACTGTGCCTCTGTTTCACTGCGAAACCAATTAATCGATTTTCATGAAGTTTTTTCGATTTCGATGATTTTCGACGAATGATTTTAAGAAGATAACTCGGACCCTGAGAATGGATACCTATAGTCATTCTTATATCCAACAATCGTCACTGTGCCCGCGTGGTGGATTACGGCCCACTCCCTTTCACAGAGAGGAGGCCGCAGTCCCAGCAGTGGGGATAATTTACGATAACTAATACTTCTTATAAAAATAAAACAACCCTTCTTGTTAAATGGGAGTATTGAAAATAACGCGGCAAAGTAGTGATCAAAGCACTAGTTCAGTATGATTCACTCATTCAACTATTTTTCTTAGTTTACCTAAGATAAGATTAAAATATGGCTGCATATACGAACGTAACAAGTGCCTACATAGTCTGTATGTATGTTCAGGCTACCATGGAAAACTAAAAAAATAAATCTTGCTATTTTTCCCCCACTATGTTGGTGTCGGTTTCCAGTCTAATCGGATTCAGCTGAATGAATATTAATATGAATATTTTTATGAATAATTTTTTTACATGGAGCGACTGCCTATCTGACTAAGAGTCTACCATCGAAAACTACTGAGTTGATTTTGTCACGGTTGCCACCATGACTTATTGTATTACATGGAAAATTTCATGGAAGATTTCGGTATTTTATCTTTATGATAATCAATATAACTCAATCCATACTTATTATTATAAATGCGAAAGTAGCTCTGTCTGTCTGTTGGTTGTTCGAAAGAAAAAAGTTTATTTTGCACAAACAAAACGCACATTACAAAAAAAATACTGAAAATACACACATACAAAGTAGCCAAAAGCCTCTTATTCAACCAATAAAAGTTTGACAATATTGTTCATTGCTTGATGTCAGGGCCAGGGACCAAAGACAAGACCAAAGACCAAGGACCAGGCCCGGGTCGACGGCGCGTTGTGTTCCACGCGCGCCTCAAAGAGATGTCAGCACCAACTGACGGGGTCCGTAAGGGCCAATGCCTGCCAGGGTTGCGAGTTGGTCCGAAAGGGATATCGCGGCCCCGGCACACAGGCAACGGAAGGAACACGGGTGGGTTTTAGTCAGTAAAAGTCTGACACTCCCTCTCGCTCCGCCCAGAGCGGGAGGAGTCATTTGATGATTTCCCACCCAAAAAAAAAAAAAAAAAAAAAAAAAAAAAAAAAAAAAAAAAAAAAAAAAAAAAAAAAAAAAAAAAGGGACCAAAGACATTAGACATTGCGTAATAAATTACTGCCTGTATGTCTGTTACCTTTTCACTTATTAACGGATGAACGTATTTGGATGAAATTTGGAAAATAGATAAACCATGACCTGGTTTAGGACAAAGAATACTTTTTATCCCAATATTCTCACGGGATCGAGACTTATGCGAGTGGAACTGCGGGGCGTAGCTAGTTAATATTATAAATGCGAAAATGACTGTCTGTTTTACTTTTTCACATCTATACGGCTGCATGAATTTCGATGAAATTTAACAAATAGATAGACCATGACCTACACGCGTAGCATGAACGCCGTAGAAACGGGTTTTGTCGACGGAAGAATAGACAAAATGACGGATAAAAAATCACAATCTGTCATTTTGTCTATTCTTCCGTCGACAAAACCCGTTTCTACGGTAGTCATGCTACGCGTGTTGGGATAGGACATACGATATTTTCTATCCGGTAGTACGTTACTGTGGGATAACTTCCGACCTCCAAGCGGGTGAAGACGCGAGCAAAAAGTAGTAATTTTTAATAAGACTTTCCAGTATTTTTATTAGAAGTTTAATTTAATTCTCACACGTCTTCTGGAACTGTCAAAGCCTCTTCTTATTCAGAGAAGTAATTAGCTTTGATCACTGCGGGTTGACGATTTCAGACCATTCAGTCCTGCAGCAATTTAAACACACTCTACATGTCAATCGCTTTCATATTATTGGCAACTCAACAGTATCCATTGCGCTTTTTGCTAACGAACCCGTGTTTACTGTAACGATCACGACGCAATGGATGCAGTTGAACTGTCAAAATGGATATGATTGTCATTAAGAGATTCCTGGTGGTTTCTTTCATATAAATGAAGTCGTGTTTAAGATTAACATAAGTCCTTGCTTGACATTGAAATAAATGTCAGTTTATACCAGAATTCTAAGTATTCTGGTGGCTGAGAATCAGGTTTGTGAACCTTCCGGCCATCACAGCATTTCGTGACTTTAACAGTTTAGCATCGAGCCGAGTGTGAAGGACATTTTTTTTTTACTTTTCCTCTCAATTTTTTTTGTTCTGCTCTTTCTAGCATTTAGTTCTTTTCAAGGATGTTTTTTCTTCAGAATCTTTTCTGGGCTGTATGAAAATCACAAGTATCCTGAGATCCAATCTTACCAAGAAGGGGTATCGTGTTATCCAGTTATTGGGTTGGGGACTCCCACAACCCGTTTACTGGGTAACATGATACATAAGTAGGCAGATAGGCAGTTGCTCCATGTGAAATACTGATATTCAGCTGTATCCGGTTAGACTGGAAGCTGACCCCATCATAGTTGGGGAAAGGTTAGGCAGAGGATGGTGAGTGAAACATCTAGAAACATGAAATTATAACGAAAGTGAGTGCTAAGGAAGAATTTTTGAAAATTTATACCCTAATTCCATACAAACTTTCAAAATCACCCCTGATTTTGAAATTTTGTATGGAATTTCGTAATTTTTGCCGATGGTAAATAACATAACAACATGGCTTGTGTATAACATAAGTAATTTAGTATAAATATGGATATAAATAAAATAT
This sequence comes from Agrochola macilenta, assembly GCA_916701695.1. Taxonomy (NCBI): domain Eukaryota; kingdom Metazoa; phylum Arthropoda; class Insecta; order Lepidoptera; family Noctuidae; genus Agrochola; species Agrochola macilenta. The sequence continues at coordinate 705,725 of OU753579.1, forward strand.
ACTCCGTGAAGTTTGGAACAAATTATAATTCGTACAAAAAAAAAATTGTCACCTTAAGCGATTTATTATTTCTTAAATAAAATTTTAACGACTCCATGGCCATAGTTCCTCTTTTCCCCCTTCCACCATATACACTTAAATTTTTGTAATGAATTCAATTTTATATCTTTTGGCATTTTAGGTATATTAATAGAGAGACTCTCATATAATAAATAAATATGTTATTACGGTATTAAAAAATTACTCTTTTTGTATTTATTCAAAAGTCACTCGGATAGTTAGTCAATATTTTTCTGTAAAAAGGGGCTAAAAAGTACGAATATAGTGACAGGTTTTTTTTTTCATAATTGGTACCTTACTATTTGAAAGAATATTTTTTCTAATGTATTCATAATAATTATATTTATTTGTGTTTAGTATATGTCATGTTGTATTTACCACAAATACTTGTATTGTTTTTTTTTTTGTATTTTTTTTCTTAACAGTAGGTTAGGTTAGGCTATTCTCACATTACTATTTTCTTATCAACTGAAGTAAGTTATAAAAACGTAAAGCTTTAAAAAAAAATGTGATAACGATTCTAAATAATAACAAAATAAATTATTTATGATGTTGTTTTAAATTAGTATTCCCTATATTATTATAAAAAAAACTCAGATACTCTTAATTCTGAATAAAATGATATAAAAGGTTCTATGGTGACTTTTTAAATAAATTATTTGGTAAAAAATATATGTTATAAAGAAACAGATAAATAGAGAAAAATAATAGGTACAAAGTTCTACAGCTATACCTATTCATTTTCATTATTTATTATACAAAACGTGATCAATCCAGTAATAAAATAAATCTATTTGTGTTATATCTACCTACCTACCTACTTACTACCTCTAGCATTATGTTGTAAAAATACAAGAATATTAAAAACAATCGCATGTCTGTATTTTTTATTAAATTATTAAACCTATTATAAAAGGATGAGGTATAAAACTCATAGGGCTCATGAATGTTATCATACAATACCTACTGAAAAGTATTATTATTTCTATTTTTCACATTTTTAGATAATCATAAATGTTTTATAAAAAATGTATTTTGATATATTTTACTTAGAATCTCATGCTTTAAAATATTTTCCTAAATACCTACCTATACCTACATACCTACGTATGCAGGTATAGTAGGTATAGTTTAACTTACCACATTTTATAATTAAGTAGATAGTACACATAAAAATGACTAAAATGGTAGTTAAATTGTTTATTTTTTAAGCCTTTTTTCCGTTTTATCACAAAAGCATTTAATAAAATAAATATAAAATAAAAGACGCTAGGACAGAACACTGATTTTTTTTAGCGTAACTGTAGATACATTTAAAAATACAAAAATGAAATTATTTGCTTTAATCCGTAATTTTTATTAAACAGAGAATCACATAAAAAATAATAAAGTGCAGAAAAAATATTATTTTCTATTTTATAGCAGAGGAAATATAGTGAACGAATTATGATACTTTACGTGAAGTTAATTGTGATAAAAATATTAATATTTTTTTAAATTCAATATATTCTTGCTATCTCAAAGTAATACAAGAATTAAAATAAATATGTATTTGCTATTTATTGAGATTTAATTTATAAATTAAAGACACATTTTTCAGTGAATATACGATACGGAATCTTTAGTGTTCTATCAAATAAAGAATTCATTAAAAATAAAATAAAAAAATAACCATATATTATTGTCCATATTCCTATTAGTCTAAAATGAAACATTTTTTTTCAATTTATTTGTGAAAAGACCCCAAAAAATAACATTGAAATGGTACACGGCAATAACGCCGCGCCGTCTGGTCAGTAAATGCGAAATAAAAATACTTTTACTACACGTAACAAAAAAAGGTGAAATATTTGACCTGATTCCAGACTTGTAGAGTGCACCCTGAGATCAATTTCGCGAAAACTACAAACAATTCCAAGAAAAATATCCATTCTAAAAATAGAACGACCAGACCCTTGCGTCTTTACGAGCTTCAGAGGCAAAAAAAAGAAAATATCTAAAAAAGAACGCTCCCCAAACAGATGGCCCGTTCTTCCTGAATCCAAAACTATATAATTTTCATCGAAAATCAAATTAAAACAGCGGAAAAAAGCGGTCGATTTAAAAAAAGTTTGAGGTCGCAAGCGCGGGCGCCGGACCGTTATGCGATCGAGACGTAGCTCTTAAAAATATAGTGCTGCCTCGCTCGCTCGCGCCCGCCTACCTCAGTCGCCCATCGAAAGGCGAGTTTATACCGCGGCCGTGAATTTTGATAGTCTGTCTGGCTTTTTTTGTACTTAAAGGAAGTTTTTTTTTCCGGGGAAGTTGTGGAGTTGTGGTAATTTAAGTCTGGTGAAAGGTGTTATTATTAGTTGACTATGTAAAGATTAGATGTCAACGGAATGGCTGGAATGTATGAAGCAATTTTATTTTGTAATTTTGTTAATTAGACGTGGAATTTTCATGGTAAAATTGTATCCGGAAAATATTTGAAATACTTCATTTAATATGTTTTGCTTAATAATTCATGTTATTATGCAAAATAAGTACACTCGGTTGTGATATTAATAGTCACTAATTATTCTGTCACTTTAATTTATGACACGACAATGGAAAACAAAATTAATTTAATGTTAATTGGTTATAAAATGAATGATTAAACATGATTGAATGAGTTGCGAGTTCATTATAAACGGATCAATAATTTACAATTTTTTTTATTAATATCTGTGTTCAGGACTGTTGGTGCATCGATACTTGTGTTGGTAATCACATCCACGAATCCATACAGGAAAAATAATTCTTAGTGTAGAAGAAAGATATAAAAACAAAAAAAAAACTAAGATTGATCGAGGAGTACTAAGTACTTAATTTATAATATTGCTGATGAAATTTTAAATAGGAATGAAAAAAAAAACTTTTTATCTTAAAAAAAATCAGAAACATGATTCTTGTGTGTATCTAAACATTGCAACAAAATAGACCAATTAGAATCTATTTGGGCTCTAGTTTAAAAGTTGGGACACATTGTGAAATTGAAAATGATACAAACAGATATGTTTAAGAACAAACGTGATAGGATTATAGTGCTTATGTCATTCGGCCAAGAAAGTCTATGTTAGTATGACTATTTCAACACCTACGATCCTACTACATACAAGTAAAACTCTCATTTTAATTTTAAATAAACAAACAATTTATGTACCACTACTTGCCGAGGAATACAATGTATGTATGTATAATAAAATGTGTAACTTACAATGTAATTTCAAGTTCTTGTAAACATATTATTATTATAAAAATTACACGAATATGTCACAGAACATTTAAATGGCGCTGGAAATATGATATTTTTGGTTATTATGAACTTAAAAATATCGTTATAAAATTATTATGGCAGGTTTTATATGCAGTAATTTTGTTGTAACTGTGTTCTGCACACTTGGATTACTGCATTGGGCTTCTTCGTATTTTATTACTTCTATAAAATTTTCTGCGTAGTTGTCATAATTTTGGTCCTGCTTCTACATTATCGTAAAACCATAAAATGTATGACAATAGCGACTATAATAAATTTCGTGACAAAAATATTGACCAGTCAGCGATGGGGTAGCGGATCTGAGTTTCCAGACATGTACAGGGTCAAATAAAATTAGCAAGCGAAACTCCAGACGTTGTTGTTTTTTTTGGGGTCGACGACCTCTCATAGTGTTGTTACTTGAAGTATGAGTTGAGAAAGTCTGTGTTTTTTGTTGTTTTATCATGTTAAGATATCGAGAACATACAAAATAAAACGGACTTTTTAAACTGATATTTCAAATGACTCCTCTAAATGCAGTTGATGCCCCCAAAAAAAAAAAGATAAAAATTTATTTATTTTATGTTTGATCAGTTTGATATCCCATTAGGTCTGCGGAGTATCGCTAGCAAATTTTATTTAACCCTGTTTTAATGTATACCACTCGTGTGATGTTGTGTTCTTTGAAATCAGACAGATAATGTTTCCATCAGAATAGTCATTTCAGTAATATACGAGTACTAATCCAGAAGACTGGTCGACAGTTTTTGGGAAGACCAGAGGGTTGGCAAAGTGCATTAAAAAAAAAAAAAATTTTTACAAAAAAGAACAACCGACTTCCGAAAAAAAACATTACAAAGTGAAAAATAACTTGAAAAGTTTTTATTTTTCACTTTTTAGTTGTGGTCCCTACCCCACACAAAGTCGAATACCACTACCTGCTATGTAAATAACAGTCACAGGAAGGTATCATCATGTCATCCACATATACTAAGTGGGAAAAATACATATTATTGAAGCTTACTCAAAAACTATCGCAGCAAAGTTAATAAAACTTATATGGGACCAATTCGGGAGCAAACCAATACATAAAAAAACATACATACGCGTCGAACATATAACCTCCTCCTTTTTGGAAGTCGGTTAAAAATAGATTTTAATGTCTTTAAAGCACGTTTCTAAATGACAGTAGCGTGGGATTGCTTTTTTTCCTCTTGTAGATATGGCTGGACACCCTCCATCAATATTGAGATGATGATTAATAGAGATTTATGGTAGAAGTAAGACCGTTCCTTCCGTACATCGGAAAACACGTTAAGCCGTTGGTCTCTGCTGTCATTCTTAGATCTTTGACAGTCGTAATCGTAAGCCCGATAGTCTGACAACTAGTTTTTCCAAGGAGTATCGTATTACCAAAGTCACTGGGTAGTGGAGATCACATAGGCAGTAGCTCCATGTAAAATACTGGTATTTAGCTGCATCCCTTTAGACTGGAAGCCGACCCCAACATAGTTGGGAAATGGCAGGCAGATGATGGTGGTAGAAGCAAATAAAATGATATAAACGGCAGGAGAATGATGATCAGGGCCCCTTTTTCATTTTCCCACAAATTTTCTTACACACATTACAAATTACAATATCCTGTAACTTAAAACGCCCTTCATACCATAAGATAAACTTCCATTCAAGCAACAACAGACGTGCACTTGAAAAGCCCGTCAAGGCCCACCACATATTATGCAGTAGACCTATTTTTAATTATACCAAGTCCTGTTGAAGGTACGAAATATTTTTACACTTGAAGTACTCATGCAACCTTGACCAATACTGTAACCAGTTTGCGACGGGGTGAACAGAATACCAACGTTTAATTCTGTACGGTGCACTTCGACGCGCGAGGAATGTACAGGACGGTATGAATTTAGATTGTAGTGATGGTTCCGTACCCGACGGGTGCCAAGCGGAACCCCAAGCGTCCGCTGTCCGTCCGTCTGTCAGCAGGCTGTATCTTACGCTCCGTAGTCGGTACATAGTTGAAATATTCACAGATTGTCTATTTCTATTGCCGCTTTAACAAAAAATGATAAAATTTACATACGGTTAATAATTAAAAGGGGTCCTCATACAGAAACGTGTTTTTTTTCGGCGTTTTTTGATTGATATTAACACGGTTTTTGTCCTGTAGGGATTTGTGTTGAGGCAAATCAAGTGTACTTTTTCAGGAACCATTTACTTAGAAAAAATACGAATTAGTGAGTTTTGTATTTCTGAATTTTGCGTAGACTGGAGATTGTGGAGGTCAGATAGGCAGTATCTCCATGTAAAATTCTGTTATTCAGCTGCATCCAGTTATGCTGGAACTCCAACTTATTTGGAAAAAGGCTAGGCAATTGATGATGAACCAATCAGGAATGAGTTCATCGTCTTCCTGCGTTCCATGTAACGTGGGGTTGGCGCACCACGTTTTCTTGTTCCACTCTCCCCTGTCAATCGTCACGCTATCATTCACTCCGTTCTCTTTCATATTATTCCTTCTTTCTTTCTTTCTTTCCTTCCTTCATTCCAGTCAGGAATGAGATAATAATAAAAATGGCCAACAGACAAATAAGTTAAAGTTCTGCGAAAAGTTCACTCTGTCATAGACATAACTCAAAGACTGGAGACTAATACTAAAATGCGGCAGTTTTCAGTATATTTAACACACTAGCGTCAAACCTACAAGGAAAACTACTAAAAGTCCGCAAACGTATCTGAAAATTATTCTCAAATACGCCACCGTAATATGCACTTTAAAAATCTGCAGTTGAAGTTAAAATCCGCTTGCATGCGCAAGAGCATCGCGAATGCTATTTCCAGCACCGTCGGTCGAGATTGTTGCTATGGCAACGTTTAATTTATGAATGAATTTATGACTGCGGGCCAGTGTATTCTATGCTAACACGAAATATTTATAGCATCGCTCTTCTCTTGTGCGGACAAAATGGCTTATTGTTCCATCTTTTGTACACTGCTCTACGAGAATCAGCCTTACTGCTACGGCATAAAGGCGCTGATAATATCAAATTATTATCACTGACATGCGGTTGACTGTACGTCGGTTTATCCACCAGTGGGCTAGTAAAACTTAATACATTTTAGACTATAGAGCAAGTGTAATGTGGACTTAACTTCAAAAGACAGAGAGAGAAGAAAAATATGACACTTTACGGCTGAGTAACAAACACAACACAATTTTAAGTTATCGTTATTTCTCATGCTGTCCCTGTCTTTTTGAGGGGTTTTGTAGCGACAGATATACTTTTATGAATGTCTGAATGTTAAGTGTTGTTTAAGTAAAATAGGGATTAACGTTATAAAAGTCAGACGCTCAGTGAGCTAAAATAGGTTTTGTACAAAAGTAGATGGTTTTGTTAATTAACACAGAATAGACAAAAGAATCATTGTAACTAAGCTAGTATCTATTTACATACTCGTACTACTGCTAATTATTAAAACTTGGGAATGAACGCCACGAAATCTACAGAAAATAATTGCCTTATCCATGTCTAGAACTAAGAGTCAATCAATCTGCCTAGCCTTTTCCCAACTATGTTGGAGTCGGCTTCCAGTCTAACCGGATGCAACTGAATACCAGTATTTTATATGGAACGACTGCCTACCTAATCACAACCCAGTAACTGGTTATCAGACTTTCGGGCTTCTGACGACCCGTAAGGACTGTCAGAAATCCACGAATGGCAGCCAGGACCAACGGCTTAACGTGCTTTCCAAGGCACGGAGGGCCTCAGTATGTAAAGATGGTACCCATCCACGGACCAACCTCGGCAAGCATAGTTTAACCTGATGGATCGACGCATGCGGTGGTTTACTTAGTCACGAGCTCCTCATGGAGGCTCTTCGTCTAGAACTAAGAGTCATCGCTGAAAATTCCTTAACCACGTTTCCCAGCAATTTTTACTGTAACACTAACTTTCACTATAAAATAATGTATAATTTTTATCATATCAACCAAAAGACGTCCGCTGACAGAAACAAAAAATACATAAATAGAATAAAAGCCATTACAGAAGTAAGTCTGCCGTAAAACGCAGTACTAACCCATTTTACCCACAAACCTTATTAAAACGCATACAATACATCTTCCTCAGAAAATAACAGAAAAAAAAACTCAAAAGTAGTTGATACTTGCATCCCGACAGAATAAAAACGTTGCACGGATAATCAGTGAAGTTTTTACACTACATTCTTTCTTGTCTAGCCTCTTAATTGACTGATTTAAGAGCTATTTATAACCATCTATATATAGACGACGCTGTTGCCAGGCGGTGCATCGTTAGGCTCGATACTGACTTGCGATTATACGACTTTTATGTACGACAAGTCGTCGTTACGATAAATAATGTGTGTTACAATGTTGGCTGTATAATGGAGGTCCTTGAAATGTTTTGAGGTTAAATTAATGTTTTATTTATTTGTAAGTAAGTTGTTATAATTTGTTTGGGGAATTTTTAATTACGGTTAAATATTAATTATAATACAAAGAAAGGTTTTTATTAAATATTTTAATCTGTAAGTCAAACTGTTAATTACTGTTGTATTTTTAATTATGTTATTAAAATAAATTAAGTGATCGTTGTAATGTAGGTAATCGAAGAATATTGATAAACCGTGTTTCATGGGCAAAAAAACAACTAAACAAAAGCATTTCACAAAAAAAAAATACAAATACCAACAGAAAACTATTTATCCGTCCGTCGCTTAAACCCATTAAATAACTTGATTTCCTTAATAAAACCCAATACACGTCGCAAACTTCTAACCGAATGATAAATTAGACCCAATTTAAAGCTCCCAAGGCAATAAGCAGTTCGAAATTAAATATTAATCGTCGCCGCGATTAGTCGAGCGTATATAGCCGGCCTTACGACATAATGCGGTATTGTTTCTTTCATAAGGCATTAATTACAATTCCTTTGCTTTAGTGAAAGTCGTTTTTTTATTAATTAAGTTACATGGTAATTACATTGGTGTATTAAGGTTTTTATTAATCATGACCAGGTTAAAGTTACTAAGTAACCGTAAAGGAAAAATCTTATTGATACCTCGATTAGTAAAACTAATTAAAATACATTGCGTTTTGCTAATTAAGCAGCGCATATTTAACACTTGCAGTCATCAATGTATTTCTAAAATTAACACATTAATGAGCAGTAATAATTTAAATGTTAAACTAAGAATATTTAATACATTTACGTTCTTTCACAGTGGAATACAAATATACTTCTCAAACGTCAAATTTCAGTCATTTTCGTACATTTAAAAACGACACAGGTATTGTAAAACGCTTGTAGGAATCAAATACTCACACATACCTACATTAAAAAATGCAAGGGAAACACTAAACATGCAAACGAATTTTCAAAAAACAAAAACTTAAAAATAAAGTACCAAGACTCCGACGGTGCGCTATATCGATCGAAATACAAGTTCCGAACAAAAAGTGGACCGGGATCACCCGCCTCGCTCGCACACCTGCGCCGCCACCGAGAGCGAGGGAGACGGAGACATCGTTGCGCGCGCCCACGTTTCAGTAGGACGGTACATTGAACTCTATTTGAAGTGCGAACAAGAGAGATATGTGCGTCTCTTTCTAACGATACGACATAGCGCTAGCATTCGGATTTTGAAACATACCCTATTCGTCTACGGTCGGGGTACGAAAATTCCATTCTATATTTCGTTTCGGCATTCTGAATTCGAATTTCTTTTCTGTAATTTCGGGTTCGTAGAGAATTTTCGTCGTGTTTTCGGCGTGTGAAAGTGTTTTAGGCCTAAATTTGTGTTGCTAGGTACGATTTGAGAACTGTTTAGTGTAAAAATGCTGTGTTTAATTCGGTGATAATCGGATAGTGATAGTGATTATTCTGAAGAACGTGCTTCAAAAATCATGGATGACAATTTTTGAAAGGATTTGTAATAAACTGAGCTACGATACTACCGGTGACGTGAGGAAAACTCCATGATAGGTATGTAATTTGCTACCTACTTAAATGTTTTACCCTTTTTGCTCAAGGGGTTGAGTAGGGTCCAGAGGGTTAAAAATTTATACGTTTCATATTTTAGAATCACGTGCATCGGGTAACATTGTGCAAAAAAAAATTGAGGTCGAAGAAACTTTAGAGTTTTATTAAAACCCTAAATGACTGAAAATCATCCCCAATTTTTATAATAAACTCAACCCTATGCAGTTCACTACTGCAATTAGGATATTCCAGTCAAAAAAGTTTCGTAATTTCGGCTAAGGATGGTTCCATTCAATCTATAGTAATTTTCATGGTTCTATCATCTGTTAAGGTAAATCTATCAACTAATAGTAGTCCACTGCTGGGCAAAAGCAGACATAGCTAGGTAAAAAAAAAAAAAAACCGAACTATGGCCACCAACCAAATTAGGTACTTGCGTTGGTGGCCAACCTATACCCACCATCAACATCTACGTAGACTTTTCCCAACTACGTCGGGGTCAGCTTGCAGTCTAACCGGATGCACCTGAATACCAGTATTTTACATGGAGCGACAGCCTATCTGACATCCACAACACAGTTACTGGCCAATACCTCCCAAAGTCAACTATTTTTAGACTTACACGACTTAGACTTTAAGACCCTTAAAAACAGCTTTACTTATCCTCCGAGACATGGACAGGTCTCATTGAGTAAAGAATGGTCACCCATCCACTTAGTGACCGCAACATAAGCAGCTTTACCTTGAAAATTGGTCCTTCCATATATTTGATTGAACCTACCAGCCACTTCAGTTTATAGACTCTTATTATATTGAATTGAAAGTGAATTCTCCTACTATACCAATTGTAATCCCTCATTAAATTTCTCCATATCATTAGATTCCCAAATTCCTAAAAATATCTTACTTTAGTCTCCTTAATAAAATATTTTATATTATCACAAAATTGGTTTACCCTTAGTTCCAATAAAAGAGGACAATATAAAAAAAATGGGGGTAATTTCTCCCCCAATGATAGGGCAAGTAATTCTGTCAAAAATTTACGAAGGGTACAAGATACCCCTCTGGGTACTTTTTGAGAAAATCGTATTAGTGACAATGTGAATTAGTGTAGGTGTTTTTACCATGACGGACAGTCAATTATTCAGGCCTTCAGGAGTTATAAAGTCACTGAAAAATTCCCTATGACAAATAATTGACATAATGTTAAAATTTGAAAAGCAGCCAAATGTGACTCTGATGACTTTCAGGTCATAATGAAATACACAAGAGGTTATTACAATAAATGAATTTAAAAAATACAAGTCCTCCTGTTATCCAGTGACTCCATAGTCCATATTGCTGGGAAAAAGGACCAGTAATTTTTTCGAATCCGGAAAAAAGGACCATGAAAAAAAATAGTACTAAACCAATTTCTTATTACTTTGTGGGTCACATATACGATCATCCTTAAATCCAGATCTATTCTTCAGTTGATTTGTTACCCAATAAATCAAGGGCTCCATAAATTCCACTATTGAGCCAAATCTAGTAGGACTAGAACCCACCCCTATAGTTACATATTCCTTGTCTAGGGAAAAAGTCTTCTGCTAGTAGTAACCTTGGATTTCCCACCTCTATTTAGGTTATATGTCATATCGTTTATTTAGAAAAATAAATAAAAATAACTACCTAATATTAGTTACCAAAAAATGAGAGAGAAGTATGGAAGAAATAGACATTTTACGTCGACCCAAGTAAATTAGGATATAGGCAAGAGAATAATGATATTTAGTTAACCAACAAGTAAAATTCATTTCCGTCTAAAAATAGACGAAAATGTCCTTAAAACGAGACCGTCTCTTAAGAACAATTCAAACTTACCTTTTTAAAAAATGACGTCATAATTAGTCCATTGTCTTAAATCAAATTAGCAAGACGTATAGCGAACACTCAATGATCAATAGAAGCCAGACATGGCACCCACTCAACTGTGGAAAAAATACTATTACAATAATACCAACTCATTGAGTTACTCCTACTACATCCATCCATAAACTCAAGCCATCTGCCAACGGGGGTAGGCAGAAATTACAGAAGCCACCTCCTACGATCCTTACATACTCCTTTTGTCTCGTTTACGTTCACACACGCACCTGACCTTTCTGAGGAACATCACCAATAAGGTCACTACATGTCCTCCTAGGGCGTCCCCTCTCGGGATATCCACTCACATCTACCTTGTACTACTCTCCTTACAAAATCCTTTGGTCCTGAGGACACCTTTGTTGAAGGAAAGAATAATCTTTCCCTAAAATAGGACCTATATTCAAAGAAATTCTTTTAAAATATCTAATTTAAATGTCCATAATATGAATTGAACATGAAGATCAATAAACTTTCCTGAATTTTATTTTATTAGCCATTTATTTATTCCGCCTCATCTCCTGCCTTTGTAAACGGCTAGAAATAGGCCTCAACCATGTACCTAGATAGAAATATTATCATAATTGTTCATATGCACAAAAAAAATCAGCAATAATTCTCAATGATTGATTTCCTAATTCACACTTGTTTTTCAAGTGAGAATCAGGTTGAGGGAGGAAGCCCTTACAAGGAAGGTAGTGATGAATTTATTTCTCTAAACATAATCTTTACAAATACTAGTTCGATAATACCTATAATAATAGCCTTGCTAGGTTTGAAAGAGAGAAAATCTCAAGAAAGATCTGACGTGTAAATATAACCTAACCTAGGCGAGCACGTGGCCGCACGAAACATCTAGATACGTAATGGACGTGTTACGTAGGACCTAGAGTTGATTCAATCATTTCTATGGCCGTAAAAGCTTTACTCATTCGGATCCGAGGACCATACATACATAAACTCACGCCTGCTTCCCACGGGGGTAGGCAGACACTACAGAACGTCACCTGGTAGATTCCTTACATACTCCATTTCACACACCTGGTCATACAGGCACGTCCGTTGGGAGTACTACGCACCTGACCTTTCTGAAGAACATCACTAATAAGGTCACTATAAGTCCTTCTAGGGCGTCGGGCTACTGGCGTTTCCTGCCTTGTAAACATCTTTTGTTTGTCGCCTTTCATTCATTATCTCAACATGACCAAACCTTCTAAGCATAATCTTTAAAAAAATTGTCACTTCATCTAGGACCATTTTACCTTTAGAGCGTATACACATACTTTACAAAGTATATAGGTATTACTATCTAACATAGCATTACGTAATAAATCACACAATATTGCTTCGTTACTAGCATTAGTTCCATAGAATAGAAAATTCAGCTTCAGGACCATTTTCGTCACAGCTATCCCTAAAGGGAATGGTCTTAAGGGCTGGTCCCAAACAAATGGTATTTCGTTTGTTTTACAACCCTAATCCCTAGTGTGACCTTTCACAAACATATTAACGGGCCAGGACTCCAGGAGTAGTCAATACAATATCAGGACCATTTTCGTCACACCTATTCCTAACCTAACCTAACTTATTGTGCGTAGACATATATTTTACAAAGTATAGGTATTACTATCTGACATTGCATTACGTAATAGCTCATTCAATATGACTTAGCTATCTAGTATTTATTCCATAGAATAGAAAAGCATCTGCAGGAGCATTTTCATCACACCTATCCCTAAAGGGAAGGGCCCTAAGGGCTACACCCCCAAAAAAAAATCCATGGAGTTTCTTGCCCGTTCTTTTCCATAGGAAGCTGCTACGCTTTAGAATGGGCAACTAGGTTCACCTTTCTGAATTACCGACTCCATTGACAAATCAAAAGTGCCAATAAATGTTTTAAATGAAATAAATGCTATGATTTTGAGTTAGATAGGTTCTAAGTCATTTTACAACCTTCATAATCCAATGTGCAATTTTTGTCAGACATACGCAGGGCCAGGAATAGTGAATTCAATATCAGGATCATTTTCGTCCCAACTATTCCTAACCTAACCTAACTTAATTTGCATATACGGCAACCAGTCGGTTGTCTTTTAAAGTGAAGGTACGTGAGCATATACGCAAGAAGTTGGCTGAAACATCCCAGCGGTGATTTGCTGGATTCGTTTTCTCCTCTACTGATCGTTATTTCTCCTCTACCGATCGTTATTTCTCCTGACAAAGTTTTTCTGTTTATACTATGTATATATATATTTATCCTTGTATTTTATAGTTAATTTCGTGTTACCAATCCCTTTTGTTGCACCTGCCATGTTTTGTCTCTGCACCACCCTAAGGTTGACTGGTAGAAAATGCCTCAGGCATTAAGTCCGCCTTTGTACGGTATTTTATTTTTACTTGTGCATAAAGTTGTAATAAATAAATAAATAATAAATATACACATACTTTACAAAGTATAGGTATTACTATCTGACATTACATTATGTAATACTTAGCTCATTCAATATGACGTCGCAATCTAGCATTATTTTCATAGAATAGAAAATTCAGCTTCAGGACTATTTTCGTCACACCTATACCTAAAGGAAATGGTCCTTAGGGCTGGTCCCAGAGATATCGCGGCCCCAGCACATAGGCTACGGAAGGAACACGGGTGGGTTTTAGTCAGTAAAAGTCTGACACTCCCTCTCGCTCTGCCCCTCATTTGATGATTTCCCAACCAAAAAAAAAAAAAAGAAAAAGGGCTGGTCCCAGAGAAACTAGTTTTTCTGTCATTTTACAACCTTATTAATCCAATGTGCAGCCTTTGGCACACGGCACACTTATTCTCGGGCCAGGAATAGAAAATAAAATTTCCGGTTCATTTTCGTCACAGCTTACCCTAAAGGGAATGGTTCTTAGGGCAAAACGCCTCAAAGAAACTGGTCCTTACTAACTTTAGGGCTGCTGAGACCCTTTAACAACGCTTCGATGGTCAAAAGTGCAATCTTTGTCAGTTATTGGTAAGTCTTTTGACACTACACTTTCTTCTCATACTTATTAACACTGTAATTTGAAAAGTAGTCAAATCCATTTTTTCAAGAGTAACCGTGGAGTTTCTTGCCGGCTCTTCTTCATAGAAAACAACTAATTGGAACCGTGCACCATGTGCACGTGAACGTGTGTAGCGTCTGACGTTGCAGAAGTGCCCATGTAGGTTTATGTGAAATAAAATATCTTGTATTTGAATTTGTCTAACTCACAACCAATTTTGTCTGAGTATTTACAAAGTGTAGATATATACATATAAAACTGCTTCATCATTATGTAAGACTATTTTACTCAAAAAAGGCCTTGCTATTTAACGTATTTATGTGAACAGAATAAGAAACTTATAAGAAAGGACCAGTTTGGTGACTAGGGATGGTTCTAAGCTGGTCTTAAGGGCTAAAGAGCCCTGCACGACCCTTTGAGCGAATTTTGACAGCATCTTGTGTGCCCTTTGAAAGTATTCCCCGAAGGGTTAGGCAGAGGTATACCTACAGTACACCCACATTTCACCAGTTATGTTTAAGGCCTATGTAACAGAGGGCGAGCCTATCAACCGGGCACAAATCCAGACGGAAAACCCAATAACACTTTTCCCGATCCAGGAACCGAACCTAGGACGCCATGGTCGGTAGTAGTGCTTGCGACCACTGATCGCAAGGCAGTCTATAATCTGGAATATATTTATAGGTATAATATTTAAAAAAATCTCATTGGGCCACGACATTAAATATCTCTTGTTAGGTAATAAGATTATTTCTTTCCATATGACTGATTACAATAGTGCCTAAATTCAAAGGTAATTAGGTATACCTAACTACTTATAGCTCTTTAAACATAACGAACGTCATGATTGATCATCACCACCTCATAACATTATTGTTAAATAAATTTATTATTTTTTTATCTTTGTTGTCCCACTGTTGGGCAAAGGTCTCCCCCATACTTTTCCACTTTTCCTTTTATTTATTTAAGGATCAACTAAGTCTTTAGGGATTCTAGAGAATGATCAGTTTGATATAAAAGAAATGAAAAAAAGAAAAAAGTCCTTTTAGGGCTTGAATAATTACCTCTTGATTAATGTGCTGTACCACCATTTATTTATTTATTTATTTATTTATTTATTTAGCTACAACGGCTGTGCTACAGCCAATTACAATAACTAAAATTAAAAAAAATTATGGAGACAATTATAACTCATTAAAATATACAAAATAAAAACATGAAAACATACATTTATAAAAATAAAAAATAAAGAAGGTACCATGTATAAGTAATGCAAAAGGTACAGCTAAGCCATCTCTGAATAACATATTCCTAAGCAAGAGAAAATTGTACTTAAGGACCAGACTGGTCTTAAAAGATTCTAGAGAAGGACCAACTGGTTCTTCTCTAGAATCTCTATTCATTCACATCTTATTCATTGGTTCTTTTTAGGGCTTGAATAAACTGCCTTTTGATGTATTCAGAGCTTTTTTAAAGCCTTTAGACACTAGGATGACAGTTCTTAGAGGGTTTCTATCACGTTAGGCAGAGGTATACCTATAGTACACGCAAATTGCGACAGTTTAGTTTAAAAGAAATGGTCCTTTTATGGCTTAAACAGACTGCCTCTTGATTTATGCTTTGTATGACCTTACACAACTTTTTGTAAGCCCTTTTACACCAGTATGAATGACAGTCCTTAGTGTTTCTAAAGAATTTATTCTGATACAGTGCAGCATATCAAATGTTTAATGAAACACTATTTTATACGACCTTTTTAACAATAAGAACAAATTATTTTAAAATGTTCAAGTATTGTTTATGTAATAAGTCAAATTTAAAAGACAATATTCGCTACTCTTTCGATTTGTAAAATTGGAAAAATAAATCAGGTGTGAAAATCCCCTTTTATGAATCCTTTGAAGCCCTTTGGCAGACTTAGATTGTCTTGTAAATATTATTCAGGCGAACTCTAATGGTAATTCATTGTCACTTGTAATTAAATTGTCCCGTTTATAAGGGAGCCCTTTACTATTAACTCAGCACAAATCCCGACCCGGCTCTACTAAGAAATTCCTGATGGATAAAATTTTAAAAGCCTCGGCTTGATCCTGGAAATCAGACTCGGGAAACTTTTCATCTTTCTTTAGGTAGGTACAAAGTGAACTTAGATGACTATCTAAAATAGTATCTTCATTATCATCATTGACAGTCCTGTTCCGCCCACAGCTGAGTATAGGTCTCGTCCCTTTGTGCCATGATTTCCTGGTCTGTACGAGAAATACTCATCACCTGTCTTATCAATCTGCCTAACCTTTTCCCAACTATGTTGGGGTCGGTTTCCGGTCTAACCGGATTACAGTGTTTTACATGAAGCGACTGCCTATGTGACCTCCACAATTTCCACATCCTAGTTACTGCTTACTGGGTAATACGATACCTCTTTGGTTGTCAGACTTTCTGGCTTCTGCCGACCCGTAAAGACTGTCAAAAATCCACGAATGATAGCCGGAATCAACGGTTTAACGTGTTTTCCGAGGCACGGAGGAGTCTTGGTATGTAAAGATGATCACCCATTCAAGGACCAACCGCGACAAATGTAGCTTAACCTGATCAATCAACCCGTGCGGCTGTTATGACTTAGCGACAAGCCGCTCTCTGTACGAGAAAAAAACTATGACTGATAAAATTCATAAATAAATATATATTTTTAAATATCAAAATCAAAAGGCATTAAATCCCTAAATGTAGGTAATTTTTTTTAGCCCTGCTACTTCCCAAATAATATTACGTGTTAAACTGGTCCTAGACAAAATTAACACCTAAATATACATTCCCAACTTGCTAACTAATGTCAAATTGTGTGTGTCAATATGATTCTGTGGTACGTCAAATTCCAACTTTCTACATCAAAGAGATTCTGAGAAAACCGTGGACAGTTGTTCGAGGCCTTTTCCGAGTATTCTGGTATTTTTTGGGAGAATATTCTCTATAAATCCTAGAAGGGCTAACTGGACCACAATTAAAATAATTAAAACGCCCTAGTTTTGGTTATTTTATTTTTGGTTCAGTCTTCACAGGGTATTTTCCAAAAGGACATGTAACAACTGGCTTCAAGTATTTAATCTTACAATTATATATTGACAGTCGTACTAACAATGAAAATCAAAGATCTACCCAAAATAAGCGGGCATCATCAATTTTAAAATTAATACGAAAATTTTATGCCAATATTTACAACTCAATTAAGTACAGCTAAGACAAACTGAATAAAATAAAGTACACATATATAATAAACCCTGGACTAACTGACAGGGTCATTTTCATCCCTAAAAACATCGTGAAAATCATATAAAACCACTTGAACGAACTTACTGGGAAACGTTCAATAACATTGTAATTTTTGTCTTCCATACTACTAACGCCATCTATTAGCAGATCATGGTAAACTATATCTAGTTTTACATGCTTTGATAACAATTTAGGTACTTATTTAGAATTCGTTGAATATTATGATTGCTATAGTCAATTACATAAAGACTGACTGTCTCTTTGGTCGAGTGGTCGCAAGCATGACTGCTGGGGATCCTGTATTCAATCCTCAGGTCTTGAAAAGTGTCATTAGGATTTTCTATCAGGAGTTTCTCAGTAGCAGCCCGGAGTCTGGATTCATGTCCGGTTGATGGCAATAGGCTCGCCCCCTATTACATGGGACTTAAACATAACTGGCGAAATGAAGGCGCTCTACTACAACCCTGCCTATCCGTTCAAGAATACAGGCGAAATAGTCTATTTATTACAAGGTGCGTCCCGCAGTTTCACTCGCATAACTCTCGATCCCGTGGCAATATCGGGATAAAAAGTACCCTATGTCCTAACCCAGGTCATGGTCTACCCATGTGCCAAATTGCATCCAAATCTGTTCTGCCGTTTTAGTGTTAAAGCTCAACAAACAAACGCACTCACTTTCGCAGTTTTAATATTTGTTAGGATTTTATTTTTAGCTTAAATGTTGTCCCATTGATGGGCCTCCAGTCCACTCCTCTCTGTCCTGTGCTAATGTGGACTAATGCTCCCTGAAAAACATCATGTTATTACATAACGTTTTATCTTTGTACATTTTGTTATCACTGTAACGGAATACCATGACCTACGCAATACATACATACTCATTTTCACATACAATCATTATTTGCCACACAATTCAACAGTCGGAAGTCCAACTTCAAGGATAATTCTTGTTACTATGAGGAGTTAGTTTTAACATAAAATAACATCATGCCTTGTTTCCCCGAAGGGCTGGGCAGAGCTGTAACTATAGTAACCCTACATTTCGCCAGTTATGTTTAAGTCCCATGTAATAGGGGGCGAGCCTATTGCCACCAACGGGGCACAAATCCAGACTCCGAGCTGCTACTGAGGAATTCCCGACAGAGAAACCCAATAACACTTTTCTCGACCCGAGACTAGAATCCAGGACCTCATGCTCAGAAGTGGCGCTTGAGACCACTAGACCAACAGTCAAGTCTGTTTTGTCTACACTTAATTCTTCTGTTCTTTTGAAACAATTCAGCTTCTTCTGAGTATATTGACACGAACTATACTTATCGAAGACGAAAGTCTTTGACCAGTGCGTGTTGCCAGTGATGGTCTATGGCACTGAAGCGTGGTCGCTCATAATGGGCCTCATTAGAAGACTGAAAGTCACCCAAAGGGCAATGAAGAGGGCTTTTACTGACTAAAACCCACCCGTGTTCCTTCCGTTGCCTGTGTGCCGGGGCCACGATATCCCTTTCGGACAGACTCACAACCCTCGCAGGCATTGGCCCTAACGGACCCCGTCAGTTGGTGCTGACATCTCTTTGAGGCGCGCGTAGAACACAACCCGCCGTATGCTTGGAGTTTCCCTACGTGATCGAATCAGAAATGAAGAGATCAGCAGGAGAACCAAGATAACCGACATAGCCCGAAGAATTGCCAAACTTAAGTGGCAATGGGCAGGGTACATTGCTCGCAGAACAAATGGCCGAGGCCGAAAGGTTCTGGAGTTGCGACCGCGTACTGGAAGACGTAGCGTTGGAAGGCCTCCCACAAGGTGGACCGATGACCTGGTATATGCCGCAGGAATCCGCTGAACCACAGAACCGGTCGAAGTGGTGGTGCTTGGGGGAGGCCTATGTCCAGCAGTGGACGTCTCTCGGCTGACATGATGATGATGATTCTTGATGTTTTACATTAAAATGATATCGCTACTCGTGGAGGCCATGTTAGGCAAGAAGATGGGTTTTCGAGACATGACGTACAAACGACACTAATGTTCCCACTGCTGGGACTGTGGCCTCCTCTCTGTGAGAGGGAGTGGGCCGTAATCCACCATACGGGCCCAGTGCGGGTTGATGTCACATGGCTTTGAATTTTTTGTCCTAGGACATGCCGGTTTCCTCACGATGTTTTCCTTCACCGTTTTGAGAGCAGTGCTGATGAAATGCACAAAGTAAAACGCCTGCCTGGGTTCGAACCTACGGCCTACAACCCGTAAGTCACAGCAGTTACCACTGGGCCGCCACTGCTCATACATCCAGATATCAAATCACATTACAGTCCATTTTAAATAAATCTTACTATCCTACCAATATTATAAATGTGAAAGTTTGTATGGTTTAGATGTTTGTTACTAAATTACGCAAAAACGACATTTGGTACACAGGTAGTTTATAACCTGGATTAACACATAGAATACTTTGAATCCCGGTACGTTTCCGTGGGATATTCCTCGAAACAAACGCGGGTGAGACCGCCGGCAAAAGCTAGCTTTGAATAAAATATAAGTAAAAATTGTTTTGGGGCAGACTGGACCAAGAATTAGGGGTAGTTTACCCCGTATACAGACACTATTACGTATGTATAAACTACCCCTAAGTTAGGTTCAATCTGCCCTATAATTATCAGGTTTGAACGTTGGTACGTTTTTATAATATATTATATATTTATAATATATCCGAAATACTATAATAAAATTAAAATAAATACATATCAATCTGAATGAATTGTATTTTGTAACCTCATTTTAGAGTGCAATAATAGTTAAGAAAAAAAATTAACTGGTAAAAAAGGCTCAAAATAACAAAAAAAATGCATAATAAAATATATTTTTTAAACATACTTACGTACTAAACAGGGACATCGACGCGAAAACTGTTACCATGGAGTCAGTACATGATTCTGGACGCCCCTGAGTTAAAATTTATCGTCGATCTGCTGTTTCATAGAAAAGTGCAATACATACGCGGTCAAAATATATGGAACGGCTGATTATTTTTTTATAACCGACGAAATATTTCACAGCAGAATCCATGGTAACAGGCTTCCCTGCCACCCTGTCGTTTTTCGCCATCTACTATATTTTTTATAGGCCAATGGTTTCGAAAATGCTACATGAAAAAACAAAAAATAAACAAAGATTTTTTAAATACTATTTAATATTAAAAAAATTGGCAACCCTGGTACGGGTGTCACAGGTGTACCAAACGCTTTTTAAGTACAGTAGACCGCACGTCAGTAGTAACGCTTTGTCTTTGAGCTGGCCTAGCGTAGTACCGAGTTTTAAAATAATGCGAGGCCAGCTTATACTGGTTTTGTTACAAGTACAACTGACGAGAGCCTACTCAAATCAATCTGCCTAGCCTTTTCCCAAATATTTTGGGGTCGGCTTCCAGTCTAACCGGATGCAGCAGAATATCAGTGTTTACATGAAGCGAATGCCTATCTGACTTCTACAACCTAATTGTCACATAAAATTAATTTAACTTTTTTATTTTTTATTAAGTAAAATTTTTACGTTTGCGTAGGCAGCATGAACTCTGCTGTACCTCGTAACTGTCGCGTCGTGATGGTTGGTCTCCGGCCCGTATCTGCAGATCTAGTTTGAGTCTGACTGGTGTCATTGCCTTTCGAACTGTCTGTGCGTGTCCACGATTGCGTACGGCATGGCACGGCAAATCGACCACATTTTGACGGATGCGTCTGGCCTATGTTATTTCGGAATATGTTTAGTGAAGTATAGTATAGTTACTCGATTTTAAATAAAAAATATATTCCAAATTACATGAAAATAAAAGTTGGAAAAAATTATAATCATGAGAAGCGTTAATTTAATTTATCAATTTAGTTTTTCTTTTTTAATCGTTTGTAGAAATATAAAATATTTAGATGAACTGTCTAAATGCAATTACCGAAACTAATATACAAAGTCTGCATACACACTAATTTCAAATACTACCTTTTGGAAGGGACAACCAGAATCAATTCTATTTTTTGTAAAATTGACGTTCAAAAGTGCCTAATTGAAATAAATTGTTTGACTTTGACTTTGGAAATCAAATAATCTGTGAATCTTCTTGAGAAATAGAGGTTTACCTATAATACTGGGTGTATGAATGTCGCGGCATCATGCTGAGATAGGAGCCTTTTGGCCTCGTACAGGACTTCCTTCTTAAATTTTAATGTTACTTTGTTTTTTATTTATTTTTATTTATGTTTAATGTGTTTTTAGTTTAATGTGTGATTTCCTGTGCGAGTCACAACGTAATTTCTCCACTGACTGGTGAAACTCTTCAGCTAGCCAGACGTTGTTTTTCGTGGTTACTACTTAAAGTTTTCTTTATAAACTTATCAAAACTTGTTCTTTTTTGTTTTGTGTTATTTTTTTCATGTTAACCCCAAATAAACGTATTTGTTTTTTTTTTTCTTTTTCTTTCTAAAAACCCACAACACAATTTCCTATAGCCTACCCTTAATGCCATTGCCATTCACATTCATCCACAAAACTTTCCTAATATCATATTCCACATCATCACAACTCTCTTTGTTTACTCGGTGGCCCTGAGTGTTAAGGATTGTGATTCGTGACCCATCTTGTAATTAAAAAGAAAAGAAAAAAAGTTGTCAAAAGCATCGTATTCGACTAATAAAAATGTATAGTTTGACAATTTTGTCATTAATCCGTAATTGTTTTATTATCGGTCACGGCTTAGTGAAAAATATCCTGCACGCGTAACATGACTACCGTAGAAACAAAAGACAATGTGAAAAACAAAGAAATGTCACATTATACAGGGTCAAATTTAATTAGCTAGCGAAACTCCGCAGACGTGATGCGTATCTATATCTAAATACGATAAAATAAAAAGAATTATGTTTTTTTTTAGGGGTCCAACAGTTTTGTTGCTTGAAGTTTGTTTTGAGAAAATTTGATTTATCGTGTTTAGAGCTGGCTTCCTGAAAAAAAGCGACCAAAAAAAAAATGAAAACGTGTGCACTAAGACCCCCGTCAGCTGAACGAACTTCCCACGCAAAATGCTCGTCTTCTCAAATCTCGATACTCGCACACACTCGTATATAATATAAAGACAGAGAGTGAGAGAAAATCACATGGAGGGGGCATAACGCTTTTTCCTTACGTGACGATATCTACCAGTCAACTCCTACCGCAAGCCACGTTAAGGAACTTCGTTCCAAAAAGACGCAAACAAATCACGTGACCCTCACAATATCGTACTCCAAAAATCCCGTACGACAACGCGCCCGCGCCTCACTCACACAGCAACACTACACAGCTCGCGTATCTCGGTAGCCGTTCGACCGGATCATGCGCTCGTTATGTGGCTCTGAATCACAGGGGTTACACCGGCGAAAGGTCAGGCGCGAGCGCACACTTGGACGGTGTTCTGTGAGAGTCATTTTTGATACGATTTTTATTTGGCATGTATTTAACTGATCTCCAAATAATTCCCATTTTCCTGGCCTAGCGTAGTAAGGCGTTTCAATTCAATGGAATAAGTGGCCAGCTTATACTGGTTATGATACCACTATCGTGTGACTACTGTCCATAATCTCTTGACACTTCGCTTGAAAATCCTCCCTTTTCATCTATTATTATTCCTTTATGTATTTTTAGATTATCATTCGTGTGTTTATGTAAGCGGGCACGCCCTTTATGCCTGGAGGCTTTTACGAGTGTGCTTATTTCGTTTAGTTTACATTTTTTTGGTTCAGTAGTTTTCATTGTATTTGTTTGTATATTTGCGTGTGCTAGCTGACGTATGGCAAATATTTTAATTCTGTATCTCATATTGTTACATAGCTACTATTGTATAGAATCAAGTGTTTCTAACTGAACAGACTTGTGCCGCTGGGGAGTTTGTTGCGCCACTTCTTCTTCCCAGCGAACGCACTAGGAAGTGGTGAAGGGTGGACGTTTTTGGGGGACTGTCTTATGTAATTTTGACGTTCGAAAAGTGCTGATTCTCAGCCTAGTTTGAACAAAAGACTGATGATCATAAATGATGATTTAATTTTAGTCTACGTTGTCTCACGTAAGGCAAAGTTTTCATCTTTCGCTATTGACGATTTTAAAAGTCTTTTTTATGGTTACCTACAGCACCAAATATGTATAAAGTTATTGAAATCTAAAAACGATTTTCTGCTAATGTATTACTGAATAGGGATGATGCCTGGGTAAAAAAATGAAATTCTAATTAGTCCGTCAGTCAGGTAATGAAAAAATATTAGACACGTATTTTTGCTTTATTATATGAATAAAAAATTACTTAGATAAAACGCATTTTAAGTTGGGGAGTGGGGGTCGCTACGTCACAAGTAAGTATAAAATCTACATACTCGTGACGTCAAAAAAAGAAAAAATACATGTCTAATATTTTGTTATAATCTACATGACGGACCAAAAAAATTTTAGTCATCATCCCTATTGAAGTTATGAGGTATGCACATAGATTCTCAGCAAACATGCTTTTGTGAATTATACCACACTAGGTGGTTGCCCGCGACTTTTTCTGCGTAGATATATTTTATAATACAAATATCCTGGATGAAAAGTAGCCCATTATAAAAGGCACAAAAACGGACTCAATACCAATTGTAGAGCCTATTTTCATGCCCACCTTATTAAATGACCCATGACTTAAGGAACCCTAATTCCGTACACGTAAGCGTAGCAGCCCCCCTCCCCCCTTGCCCCCCACCGCGTCACAGCATCCGCTTTGATCATACGATACAGACCAGATCTGTTAGTCACTATCGCTAGGAACACGATGTATTATGTCTGCATAATCAGCATATAATATTCCCACTCCTGGGACTGCGGTCTCCTCTCTGTGAGAGGAAGAGGAAGAATAATCCACCACGCGGGCCCAGTACGGGTTGGTAGATGTCACATGTCTTGTGAGTTTTTGGTTCTAGGACATGCCGGTTTCCTCACGATGTTTTCCTTCACCGTTTTGAGAGCAGTGGAGATGAAATAATTTACACAAACGAAAGTGCCTGCCTGGGTTCGTACCCACGACCTACAACTTTTAAGTCTGGGCTTTTACCACTGAGCCACCACTGCTACTATATTAGGTATGTCTAATTATTAGGTACCAAATTCAGGTACCTAACGCGTATCAAAAATCTCGTATTCATACGAGTAATCTCATACGGTTGGCAACCTTGAATTTGTTTTTCTAATTCCTATTAACTATCCTTTTTACTTACTAAGTATATTAGCTACTGCCTATCTGACCTCAACAACCTAGTTACTAGCTGCTGCAGGTGCGGAAAACCTCAAACGGCGCAAATACTCCAATCTTATTGGGACTTATATGTTTGAGCCGTTTGGGGTTGAAACACTAGGGCCATGGGCTCCGAGTGCCCACTTAGTCTTTCAAGACATCGCAAAGCGGTTGGTCGACTCTTCATGTGACCAGAAGGCTGGCCTATTCTTCGGCCAGAGAATCAGCATTGCCATACAACGTGGCAATGCTGCCAGCTTTTGGGCACTTTTCCAGTTGCCAGCGATGCGGACGAATTTTTTGATGACCTATGATTGTTCGCCCCCCCCACCCCTTTCTTATATACTTGTACATATTTTTTTTATTTTTTTTTAAGTCTGTTAGTTTTTAAATTGTTTCTTTTTAATGTAAATATTGAGAAATTAATAAAATTACGTTACTAGATAACACGATACCCCTTGGTAAGACTGGTTGTCAGACTTTCAGGCTTCTAACTACCCGTAACGACTGTAAAAAATCTACAAATGACAGCCGGGACCAATGGCTTAACGTGCTTTCCGAGGCTTGGTATGTAAAGATGGTCACTCATCCGCGGACCATCGCCGGCAAGCGTAGCTTAACCTGAACCTGGTTTTTCCATAAGGAGTTTCTTAGTAACAGCCCGGAGCTTGGAAGTTGGCGGTGTGATACCCCCGTGGCACGGTACGCACGTTAAGCCGTTGGTCCTGCGCCTGATCTCTCTCCGGTCGTGTCGGATTGCCGTCCCCTCGGACTATGAGAGTGAGGGAAGAGAGAGTGCACCTGTGTCTGCGCGCACACTTGTGCACTATAACAACTCCCGCGCCGAAGGCTAGTCTTCGCTGAGATTGGTCGACATGGCCGAAATTCAGTCTGTAGGACTATTCCAATTGAAGAACATAACAACTGTCCTACATAAATTCAACCCCAAAGCAAGTCTTACAAGGGGTTGAAGTCGCGAACACAGTTAATAATATTAAACAGTAGAATTTTATTATGTCACTCTCTCCTATATTATGATTGGACGTTGCTATAGGGATAGACCCTGGCCGCTTTAAACGTTCACCCCTCAACAAGGGGTGAAATACAACCCAACGTTTATGAGTGACAAAAATCGTTTTGTAAATATTTTTTGGATTTAAAATTAATGTAGGTAAGTAAAGCTTTCTTCTCTCTCTTCACGGCTGTGGCTACGTAATAACAGCCACACGGTTCGATCGACCAGGTTAAGCTAAGCTTGCCGCGGCAGATCTGTGGATGGGAACTTCCTCCTCCGTACCACGGAAACCACGTTAAGCCGTTGGTCCCGGCTGTCAATCTTGTATCTTTAACAGTCGCTACAGGTACTCAGAAGCTCGATTTTACAATCATGAGTACTTTCACCTCTTGCATCCTAATTGCGTAACACACGATCAATCACAATCTGTTTCATTTTGACAGTTCAACAAAGTTCATTATGATAATTACGTTGTTGAGCAGACAAAACTTCGAATTTATGAAGCAATGGTTTAGCAATATCCTTCAAAATGATTCAGATTATGATTGATCGAACTACACCTCTGCCTTTGGGGAAATAAGCACGATGATATGTTTTATATTTAAATATTGTTTTAAATCATTTAATATTTTAATTTAAAAACGCGTTGATGTCTTTCGTTCTTGGCTTTAAATATCCTAAAGAAGGCTTTACAAGACCTCAAATAAATATTCGTTAACTTAAGCTTGTGAAAGTATTTTTTCTTAAGAGTTGAATATTTAGTATTCCTGAAATTTTAAATAGTTTAATATTATCAATCGTATCTGCCGTAATCATATTGGCTGTGTGGTGCCGGACGTAAAGAATAATACCATCCCATTTCTTCCCGTGGGTGTCATAAAAGGCGACTAAGGGACTTACTAGAGAATGGGCAGCAGCGTTCTCTATGCATTTTAACACCATTCTATACTAGCGATCGCCAACCCGCCCTGCCAAGCGTGGCGATTATGGCTAACCCCCCATTTGGGAGAGGCCTATGTCCAGCTGTGGACGTCATTCGGCTGAAATGATGATGATGATGAATCATATCTGCCTCTGTAACGGTCCCATCGCTGGGCAAAAAGCCTCTTTTAATGCCGAGAAGAAATAACTTTTATATGAAGAAGGCCAAGCTGGGACGCACAATCATACATTGTAACATAGATGGTTGTAACCATAGAAATATACTTATATCTATGGTTGTAACAGATGGTCCACTCCACATTTTAGGTATGGCACCTATAAGTTACGTAAGTAAGTAAATTTTAATTTTAATTGTAATTTAGTTTAACGAAATTAGTTTCTCGGCTTTTATTTTATTTTAAATCTTTTAATTTTTATTACGTGATTAACTTTATTTTATCCCATTTAATTCGTTATGTGCGAATATTTTGTTGTGATTTTCTGTGGTTGTATTGCTCTCATGCAATGTGAGGCAATGTATTATTTATTCTTTTTTTTAATAATCTAATCTGTTTGGTAATTTTATTATGTATTCAATTTTGTAAATATTTTAATGATAAATTAATTTCTAATTTAATAGTGGTTCATCCTTTAATAAGAATGTTGTGAATGCCTATAAGTGATGTATTTACACAGTACTGAAGACTTGTGATTACCTATTGTTTATTGTTTATTTTTGTAAATACGAGTATGTCGTTGGTGTGCCTTGCTCAATAAATAAGTACGCGACAGGCCCGTCTTGTCGGGCCAATTCAGTGACTGTAACGTAGTCAGAAGATCTAAGAGTTACGCGATAGAAAGAGAGGCAACTTCTAGGTGAATATAACTGGAGGTGATTATCGCTGTGCGACCTGAATTGCACGTTATTGTGTCGTAGCAAGAGTCGCTTTTTATTTAAATGATTTTGCGGAGTGAACCGTCTGTATTAATCAGTGCTGCTACAGACAAAACACACACAGACAGGAGGGGCTCATGGCTAAGTAATAATAGCTGCACTGGTCGATCGATCAGGTTAAGCTACACTTGCCGCGGTCAGTCCATGGATGGGTGACCATCATAACATACCGCGACCCCTCCGTGCCTCGGAAAGCACGTTAAGCCGTTGGTCCAGGCTGTCATTCTTGGATCCCTGACAGTCGTTACGGGTCGTCAAAAGCCCGAAAGTCTGACACCAGTCTTACCAAGGCTATCGTATTACCCAGTTACTGGGTTGTGGAGATCAGATAGGCAGTCGCTCCATGTGAAATAAATGTATTCAGCTGCATCTGGTTAGATTAAAAGCTGACCCCAATATAGTTGGGAAATGACAAAATGTTTCACAAGAAGATTTTCCTCTTTAGAAATTCCACATTGTTTTTTCTTTAAAATGCAATTGAAATACAGGGTTAAACATACCCTGCACAACCTCCACGTAACTATTTTCACCATATCCTCGCCAGGTTAACTTAATTTTGAATGAATGAATGAATGAATGAAATGCATCGATTCCAGCGTGGTTTAACCAGACTCGATAAATCGAATGAACCCCAAGATTTGCACTAGCCCATGAAGCCTCATGTTTCATGGGACTGCAAAGGCCATTGCATATCTGGGAGTAGACAACCAGGTTAACTTAATTTTGAACACAAAACTTAATATTTAATTCAGTCTGAGATACTGTTTCGCAATACCCGTGAAGGCTCTATCTTCAAGATAAATAAAAACAAAAACAAAAGATAAATTAACCGGAACTTACCCAGAGAAAGCCAACCCGACCATAAGCACCGAACATCAAAATTCTCAAAAAATACTTCTCGTTTCAAATTGAAGCATAACAGTATAAAAATAAGCATAAAAAATTCACCCCTATATATTACAAGGGGTTGAAAGCATACTACCCTCGATAACTTTCTTTTTTTCTAATAATAATGACTTGGGGTGAAAGTAAGGGTGTGTTCCCATTGGCCCACACACCCTATTATCAGGGTGGGTCAGAAAAAACGAAATAAAGTAGCCAATAGTGTACTAAATTGACGTATTGATTTTTTCATGGGGTTTTTGGATAAATTATGGTTTAATAGGGCGTTGGATTTTAAGTGCGAATTTCACCACAGACCACGATCAGCACATCTATTTTCTATTTATATTTTGTAAAAATGGTAAGCAAAGCATATATCAATTATGTTAATTTAAAAATATACCAAGTGTTCTATGCATAGTGCATGCAACTCGTACATAGTTTACGAATTGATAATCAATTTGAAAATTTGTACAACAATAGTCTATTGCTAACTGTGGAGGCTTGTAAATGGCTGTTACTTCTGTACTGATAGCTGTAAGCCACGCAAATACAACAAAATAAAATAATTAATATCGAATTTTCTGCCAATGTCTAAAGTTCATTGGAAAAACAAGTGTGCATGATAGAAAAAAAAAAGATTAATCAAGATCAGCACATCTAAACCGCGTTCAAGAGCTGCCAGTGTCAATATTTGACAGAAAATAATGAAACTGACAGCCCTTAGGGATCTTGCGGACTATACGGCCAGGACCTTTCTGTTCTTTCGTTTCTATGGTTTACGTGGTCGCTGCGACAATTGGTCGTGGTCATGGCCGTCTAGTGCGTGAGATCCCTAAAAGCTTCGCCAAGTAGAACAAGTACTTAGCATGCGTTAGAGCGCTAGCCTGACACCGCGATATAGCGCTGAATTGTGTTGCACTATGAAGTACGTTTACTGTCAAACAGAGCGCCGGCGTTAGCAACGCCGCGCCGCGACACTAGCGTTGCGTGCTGCGCTGTACTTGGCACTCTAACGCGCGCTAAGTACGCGTTCTATTTGGCAAAACTTTTAAAACTGGTTTATGTGCTCATCGCGTTCAATCTAATAAATGCCCACTTGGTCAGAAAGTTTTCTCTTCAGTTTGAAACTATAGCACAGTATAGAAATTGATTGCTGTTTCGTTGGTCCAGTACCCGTAAGCGCTATAGTTGAGCTTCATGTCCTGGGTTCGATTCCTAGGTCAGGTAAAGTGTTAGAATAGAATAGAATATTCTTTATTATGTACACCATAAAAAATACAGATAAAAATGTAGTCATTTTACATAGGGTGACACAATGGGCGGTCTTATCGCTAAAAGCGATCTTTTACAGACAACCTTTGGATGGATTAAAGGGAGAAGGAGAGACAATACTGCAGGTAGTCAGTGGTGTACCATTTACATACACAATAAATACATACATTTATAAAGCATACACTTATCTATATACATACAATAATAAACATGAAACAAAATCAAGGAACTATATGTAATGATGATGTTTAAGGAGAGAGGAAGTGTTTTTTTACCAGAATTTTAAAAGTGAACAAAGATTGAGCACGCCTTATCGACACGGGTAAGGCATTCCATAACCGTACTGCTTGAACTGTAAAAGACTTGTCATAAAAGCTGGTGGAATGCATCTGTAGGATTGAACAAAATACTGTAGAGCGGAAATAAGATATGAGTATTCCGGCGAAGACGTATGGGAAGCCGAGTTTAGTACGAAATTCAGAAATGTGATCATATTTGCGCAGACCAAATATAAATCTTATGCAAAAGTTTTGAAGTCGCTCAAGTTTATCTAGTTGTGCCTCAGTGAGATCGAGATAACTGACATCAGCGTAGTCAAGGATGGGAAGTAAAAGGGATTGTGCAAGCGCAGTTTTAGTGGCGGTTGGAAGAAAGTTCCGCAATCGTCGTGTTATTGGGTTTTTCTATCTGGAATTTATCAGTAGTTGCCCGGAGTCTGGGTTTGTGGCTGGTTGATGGCAATACTCTAGCCCCCTATTACATGGGACTTCAAAACATAACTGGCGAAATGTGGGAATAAAGTAATGGAATACAAACGTTTTGTTATGTTGTAAATTACATAAGCTTTCCATTTCCTTTATATAAGGTTGGTTGGTAAATCTGAACAGCTTCGGTTATAATGGACAAAAAAAGATCGGGGGCACAGTGCCCCCGCAAAGTCGAGCACAACAAACGCACAGCAGTACCATCTTTTCTCGAAGCCATTCAGGACATTTTCGACTCCCTGTAACTTCATTGTGAATAAAGCTAGAAGCCTGAATTTCCAATGACCCAAGAGGGTTCAGTTCCGTGTGGTGCCGGACGTAAAGAATAGTACCATCCCATTTCTTCCCGTGGGTGTCGTAAAAGGCGACTAAGGGACTCACTAGAGAATGGGCAGCAGCGTTTTCTATGCATTTTAACACCATACTATACTAGCGATCGCCAACCCGCCTGCCAAGCGTGGCGATTATGGCAAACCCCCCCATTTGGGGGAGGCCTATGTCCAGCAGTGGACGTCTTTCGGCTGAAATGATGATGATGAAGAGGGTTTAGTATAACTAGGTATATTCCTACATTACGTTGAATTTGAACCATTAGTTTAAGAACTATTGCAGGTCAAAGTGCCTTCATTTTGTCACTGAGATACTCACTCACAGATCATCAAAATTTAAAGGTTATTGCGTTGCGAGTAATTTTTTTACATGTTATGTTTTTGATGAGATTTCATTTATACTTTTTCTTTACCACTTCACTGTCAAAGAGATATCTATACAACAGCATCTTTTCATCGTGGATTCAGATCAATTAAAATATTACTTGAACGACCTTTGAGCGTAATATGCAATTAAAATAAATAGGCACTCAATTCATAGAGTTTTTTGAGTTCTGTGAGCTTTTAAAGCTCCATAAGTCATTCATTTGTCTTACTCAAATCCTTTTTGCTATTTCTAAGCACTGTTATTTGTCACAAGGTTATTTTATGTACAAGGTCAAATAAAATTAGCTAGCAAAACTTCGCTGACGTGATGGGTAGCGATATCTAAACACGAGAAAAAAAATAAGGGTTTTATTTTTCTTGTTGTTACTTGAAGTATTAGTTGAGAAAATCAGTTTTCTTTTTTCTTTTATCATGTTAAGATATCGATATACATTAATTCTGTGAACTACACACGATTTTTTTTTTACTGATATTTCAAGTGGCTACTAACTACAATAACTGCGGTTGAAGACCCCAAAAAAAAACTTTTTTTTTTTTTTTCTTGTTTTGGTATCGACACCCAACACTTCTGCGGAGTTTCGCTAGCTAATTTAGTTTGACCCTGTATAATCTCTTTGATATATGGCACTTGTAGTAGTTTCCTTTTTAAGTAAATAATTCGTACAGAAATATAAGTACGCACTCTTCAAGCCATTACACTGCATTGTATAAGCTTTACGTGCTATGAGAGGTCAGCTTATGACCTCTCATAGCACGAAACAATGCTAATGCGAGCTTAAACAATGCGAAGTCATTTAGAATACTTCCTATTATATTGTCTTGATTTGTGTATTTCTCGGTAGCAGCCCGGAGTCTGGATTTGTGCCCGGTTGATGGCAATAGGCTCACCCCCTATTACATGGGACTTAAACATAACTAGCGAAATATGGATGTACTATAGGTACACCTCTGCTCAATCCTTCAGGGAATACAGGGGTGATGTTATGTAGTTTTATAGTTAGTTATAAAATCAACAAACGCCCTAGCAACACATATCACTGGCTATTTTGAATTCCAGTTTGTTTCAACTCAAAATTCAAAAGTCATCTAGTCGAACTAAACTGAGAATCAGCACTTTTCGAACGTCAAAATTACATAAGACAGTCCCCCAAAATGCCCACCCTTCACCACTTCCTAGTGCTTTAGCTGGGAAGAAGAAGTGGCGCAACAAACTCCCCAGCAGCACAGCTGTCTGTTCAGTTAGAATCACTTGATTCTATACAATAGTATGCAAAGTAATTAACATTACAAGACGCAGAAGCAGGATTGTACAAATACTTTTGTGTTTTTCCATGAGAACTTTTTCATTGGCACTTTGGCAGTCCAGAAATGAAATTAAACCACGTCTCATTTCCTAGCTGACTGATCCCGTATTGAGTCGTATTTTCGTTCGGTTAGTGGCAATTGGCTTTATCATGATATTAAATCAGTGAGGAGCACGTGGCTAAGTAATAACTGCCGCACGGGTCGATCCATCAGGGTAAGTTACTCTTGCCGGTGTTGGTCTGTGGATGGGTGACCATCTTTACATACCGAGACTCCTCCGTGCCTCGGAAAACACGTTAAGCCCTTTGGTCCCGGTTGTTATTCGTGGACCTTTAATAGTTACGGATCGTCAGAAGCCCGAAAGTCTGACAACCAGTCTTACCAAGGGGTATCGTATTACCCAGTTACTGGGTTCCACAACCCAGTAACTGGGTAATACGATACCCCTTGGTCAGATAGGCAATCGATCCATGTAAAATACTCGTATTCAGCTGCATCCGGTTAGACTGGAAGCCGACCCCGACATAGTTGGGAAAAGGCTACGCAGATTGATGATATTAAAGCAGTATTTATTATATACTCGTATTTATATTATATATACGTAGTATTTTGAAATGGCGAAATGTAGATCTTTCTTTCATTTTCGTGTCGTTAGTGACTAATCTGGTATCAGAGTTTTTATGCCACCCATGGGCCTCTGGCTTGGCTTCACATGCCGTCGAGAAATATCTCGCGGTTTTCTCACAATGATATCCTTCACCGTTTTTGAAGCAAGTGATTATAGACGCACATGAATCCGAAAAGTCAGAGGTGGAGATCTTTGACTTGGCAGTCCGACGGTCACACCACTAGGCTTTCACTGTGAAATGTAAGTGTACTATTGGTACACCTCTGCCTAACCCTTACAGAACTACAAGCGTGATGTTAAGTTAAATCAGTATTTTACTCGGAGCTCTTTGTCAAATATAATCTACACTTAGTTCAATAATAAAGAGCAATGGTGGTCCAATGGTAACAGTTTCGACTTATGAGTTATAGTTTCGAACCCAGACAGGTGCTTAACTTTGCGTAAATAATTTCATCACCACTGCTCTCAAAACGGTGAAGAAAAATATCGTGACGAAACCGGCATGTCCTTGAACCAAAAATTCTAAGACATGTGACATCTACCACCCCGCACTGGGTCCGCGTGGTGGATTACGGCCCACTCCCTCTCACAGAGAGGTGGCCGCAGTCCCAGGAGTGGGAACATTGTTGTCTGATTATGGTTATACTAGTCCAATAAAACAACCTCCGCGAGTGGCTATACTTAAATGTACGTGGAACACACCCTGAAGGCCTTTACAAAGTGATATTCAATCAGCGATTACAATGATCGAAACGACAAAAATGTATAGAGGCTGACATAAGTTACGGAAAAGCTTTTGTCAATCCTGTTGGAAGTCGTTGAAGAAATACGAGACGCCTCATCGCCTCCTTATCGTCGATTGTCACTTGTCAAAATCTAAATATTTTATTTCACATGGGCACTTATGAAACGTCAGATGCTCTTGACAAATGACATTCGCTTTCAAAGCGTTTCGCTGAGTGTTGCTGTGAGCCCTCTGGACTGTCAACCCCGCTATCACCTTACTGACTGGCTGATATTGTTACTTGTTACCACGGCATAAGATATTCTCATAAAATTTGTTTCGATATGAACCCCTCCGTGCCTCGGAAAGCACGGTAAGCCGTTGATCCCAGGTGTCATTTGTAGATCTTTGACAGTCGTTACGGGTCAGTCAAAAGCCCGTCTTACCAAGGGGTATCGTATTACCCAATAACTGGGTTTTGGAGGTGAGATAGACAGTCGCTTCATGTAAAATACTGGTAGTCAGCTGCATCCGGTTAGACTGGAAGCCGACCACAAGATGGGAAAGAGGTTAGACAGATGATAAGAGAACTTCTACAGACTAATTGTGATAGTAAAAAGTGTATACCAGGATGTGCTTTCGAAAGAGCTTTTTTTTATTCATCCTGCGACTTTCTGAGGATAAGAATCAGCTGATCGATCAAAATATTCCTTTACTCCACACAACAGCTAATACTAACTTTATTTCTCAAAACATAAAGTCTAAAATCCTCTACAAAAAGCTTAGCATTAGTGTTTAAAAAAAAAACCTTAAATCTTACTTCATTGCAAAAACGACGTACGGTCAATGAACTATTTGTGTCTGTGTGTGTCTACAGACGTTTAGACACACTGATTTTTGTGTGTGTCTGTGCCGCCTTTGAGCTCCGTTTTTCTGTGTGTGCGTTCGTAATCACAGACTTGTTTGTGTGTGTGCGAGACGATTGTTTATCTGTGTGCGTTCCAGACTTGTAGAGACAGATATTTAGCTGTGTGTGAGTGCAACTCCTACGCTTTATTTATGTGTGAGTGAGGTAGACGTGTAAATACAGGGTTGGTTTTGTGTGTGTGTGCTGACTGGGCTTATATAGGGAGATGTTTTTTTGTTTGAGAATAGATTTTTGAAAATTATTTTTTATCTTATGCGTCAATTATTGAAGTTGTGGATTTATAGTGATTGTTAAGATCTTTTAATTAAGTAGTCTTATTTAGTGGACGTTATTTTTTATGTAGGTAAAGGACAATGTGGCCAAAGTGTGGAACTCTCTGCCAGCGTCTGTGTTCCATACCACGTATATTTCGTCAACCTTCAAAGCAAGAGTGAACAGGCATCTTCTGGGCTTTCATCATATTCCTCATCCATCGCTTTCTATCAGACGAGATCGAGTCCAAGAGCAAACACAATCGAAAAACAAAAAAAGAAGTCACTACAATTCTCATTTATAATGGACTTTCCTATAAGACTGGGAATTGATTATGTTCTTGTTAGTCCCTGTCTTTGGTTTTTCTGTCAAGACTTTCTTCAAAACAGGTCTGTGCGTAGCCTTCTTTATAGCATCCAAGACAGTATACAATATACTATGGTATCTACCTCCAAAAACATTAACTGAAAATCCTATATGTACCTACTTAATTGTTTTTGCATAACTTTGACATTGCAAACTTGAAGGTTTTAGCCTATAATCTAATCTAAACTTTACTTCTATGGTGGTTGTGATGTGGTGGTGTACTATCGGTACACCTCTGCCTAACCCTTCAGGGAAACAAGGCTTGATGTTATGCGTGTGTGTCCACTTCTTCAGAAACTATCGCAATATAATGACAATGTGACGGCACCTACAACGCCACATGCGAACTACGCATCACACTGACGTCACGCCAAATCCTGCATCGCGCAAGCAAAGATTACCGCGCGACTAGCATATATACAACGTCCCAACATCAATCGTAGGGCAGTAGCCTACCAGAGACAACTCCCGTTTGGTCGGAGGATCATCGTTTTTTTATGAGGGGTGAGGAACTTTACAGCCAGTTCCTCATACCTCTTTTACAAGTTAATAACTTTTTCCACTTCTTGTCTAATTAAGATTAAATAATTGCCTCTGAATTACATATCGTGAGATACTTCACGCACACCGCATATTCTCAAATGACATAAATAAGAAGGTCAACCTGCAAATGACTGACCTAGTGGCCATCTTCGCCACCATAATGACGTATCAAAATAATAAAATACCCACACAAAACATGATAGTCTGCCGAGCCTTCTCCGGACTATGGGGTCGGCTTCTAGTCTAACTAGTATTTTACATGGAGCGACTGTTTTACACGAACCTGACCTCCACAAACCAGTTACTGGGTAACACGATACCCCTTAGCAAGACTGGTTGTCAGACTTTCGGGCTTCTGACTACCCGTAAAACGACTGTCAATGATCTACGAATGACAGCCGGTCTATTCTGTAAAAATCACAAAATTTTTCACAGTGAGAGTTTATCAGAATTGATAGGCAGAATATAATCGCTTTGCTAAGCTGTCATCAATTTACTTATAATGTTATCTAATGCTTTTTAGTTTATATGCAAAATAAAATGTTTGTCTACTTTTTTTCCAATTTTTTGTTTATAATTTTCAGCTCGGCTGCTTCGTATGGTAAGGTAACCTGAAGAGTATCATAAAGTTTGTAAAAAAAATATTTCAATATTAGATCCTTTTATTCACCAATAAGCTGATACAAAGGTGATCCTTTGTACGTATTTCTCTGTTCCTTTCTTCTTGTCTGTTTATATGTGTGTGTAAATAAATAAATACCTAATAAATTCATTTATTTCAGGTAATTTACACCCATAACTAAATAAATCAAATTAATAAAAATTCAAAATGTGGCAGAATGTGGTGAGAATAGCTTAAGTTCAGCAGTTTACCTTTATGAATAAACAACATGATGTTAAAATAATAGAATGCCAGAAACATAATTACGGCACTTTCGGCCGTAATTATGTTTCTGACATTCTATTATTTTAATTTTACACCATTTCCTTTCTTGACAAACTGATATCCATCCATCACAGATCATAAGTTTATAGTTTACTAGCGGTAGCTAGTAAACTATAAATTATAAATATAATTATAAATTATAACCAATGTTACTCAGTGATAATATAGCATTCTACTCGTGAAAGATTTTTTTTAATCGGTCCAGTAGTTTTTGAGTTAATTCATTATAAAGTTCAAATCAGAGTTAAAGCTTTACTGTAAAAAATAACATCCTGTATACAACACCGAGACACGCCCTACGTTTGTGTGCGTGTAACTCTGTGTCTGCACACGTTACACTGTGTCCGTGTGCGTTGTCTGGCTGTGTCCGTGTGCGTAGCCTTTCAGGATACAGGACCGGGCAACTTTTGATGGTTGTTAAATGACGTAAAACGATTGACAGCCATTTAGTTATGTTAATATTAATTAGGGATTGGTTTCGTTGGTGTAGTGGTTGGAAGCGCGGCGTGACTGCTGAGTGGTCCTAGGTTCGACTCCTAGGTCGGGCTAAGTTGAATAAGGTTTTTTCAACAGTAGATCGTGGTCTGAATGTTTAAGCGATTTAAACGTATTATGTATTTGGGTGTAAATACTATATCTATACAGTAGGGATGATGCCTGGGTAAAAAAATGCAATTCTAATTAGTCCGTCAGTCAGATAATAAAAAATATTAGACACGTATTTTTTGCTTTATCATATTAATAGAAAAAGTTGGGGAGTGGGGGTCGCTACGTCACTAGTATGTATAAAATCTACATACTCGTGACGTCATGGCACATTTTACCTCAATGTATCGCCGTACGTAAAAAAAGAAAAAATACGTGTCCAATATTTTTATATAATCTCAAAGACGGACTAAAAAAATTTTTTTTAGTTATCTTCCCTGTTCTGCTGTTCCGCGAAATACAGACGTAACGCTATGTTTTGTTTGTTATAATAATTAAGAAATTGAATCATAGATATGTGTATGACTAGAGTTGTAATTGCGTAACACACACAGTAACAATAGCTTTCATTTTGACAGTTCATCAACATTCATTGCGTTATTTACGTTGTTGAGCAGACACATTTTCCGAACATATGAAGCAATGGAGGCGCTCGAGGCTAAGTAATAACAGCCGCACGGGTCGATCTATCAGGTAAAGCTACACTTGCACTCCTCCGTGCCTCGGAAAGCACGTTAAGCCGTTGGTCCCGACTGTCATTCGTAGATCTTTGGCAGTCGTTACGGGTCGTCAGAAGCCCGAAAGTCTGACAACCAGTCTTACCCAAGGTTATCGTACTACTCAGTTACTGGGTTGTGGAGGTCAGATAGGCGGTCGCTCCATGTAAAATACTGGTATTCAGCAGCATCCGGATAGACTGCAAGCTGACCCCAACATAGTTGGGAAAAAGCTAGCAGATTGATTGAAAACAACATAAAAATTAGAAATATATATCCTTTGAATTAGGAGTATGTAAGGATCGTAGTAGGTAACGTTCTGTAGTGTCTGCCTACCCCCTTGGAATAAGAAGGCGTTAGTTTATGTATTTATGTTGAATAATAGGTAGTGGGTATCAAGCCCAGGGCACAGATGAATACGGACGGTTCTCTCCGCAAAATTATTTAAATAAAAACAACCAACTTTAAAAAAAAACACTACAAAGTGAAAAATAACTTTAATTTCGGAAACTGACTTCCGAACAGTGACAGGAAGTTATCATCATTTTTTTATTTTTATTTATTTATTTATTTATTCACTCCAAACATACAAATATCCTTACAGGCTAGACCCAATGCGATATTGTAGTACCCTTAAAATTAACAAATTCCACTGCTTATACCATAACAAATTCTATAGGAAGCTATTCTTTCAAATTCACCCAGAGCGCAACAAAATATGTCTATGTCATCAGCAATGAGGTTGAGAGTGCGGAGCGCGCTCATATCATCCACATAATAATATACTAAGTGGAAAAATTCGTATTATAGAAGCTTACTCAAAAACTATCCAAGCAAAGTTAATAAAATTTATATGGGACCAATCCGGGAGCATACCCTTTCATACAAAAAAAGAATTTTAAAAATCGGTTCACAATTGACGGAGAAATCGGCGGAGATACATAAAAAAAAAAAAAAGGAAACATACTTACGCGTAGAACATTTATCCTCCTCCTTTTTGGAAGTCGGTTAAAAATAAATTTTAACTCAAATGGCTTCTCAGGAAAAACATTTCTAGAAACAATTAATTTGACCTTTACCTATTGGTAAGCAGTGGTAACCCACTGCCACGGCCGCGCCGAATGAGTTGTAGCTCGTAGGTTCGAACCCAGACAGGTGCTTAACTTTGCGTAAATAATTTCATCACCACTGCTCTCAAAACGGTGAAGGAAAACATGAGGAAACCGGCATGTACTAGAACCAAAAATGCGAAGACAAGTGATACTTGTATCTTGCTACTGGGAATTAAAACTGGTTGTCAAACTTTCGGGCTTTTGACAACCCGTAACACCTGTCAAAATCCAAGAATGGCAGCCGGGACCAACGGCTTTACGTGCTTTCCGAGGCACGGATGGGTCGCGGTCACCCATCCACGGACTGACCGCGGCAAGTGTAGCTTAACCTGATCGATCGACCCGTGCTGCTGTTATAACTTAACCACGAGCATTAATTTATGCAGAAAAATACAAAAAGGTAATAATCTAGAGTAAGATTCGTCGCACCCTGTGTTTCAAATATCGGTTAGTACAGGTACATCACTGACCTACCTCAACTCAATACTGTGTGAGGTACGTACTTATGTAAGTATGTAAAGCCTTTAGCGCTCGATACCTTTTTAGGTTTGCAGGTAAAACTGCCTTTCAGTGATTGGGCTATTGATAGGTTGGGGTCGGGTGTTCGATTCCTGGATCGGGTAAAAGGAGTCCAACTTTTTTTTAAAGGTGTTCTAATGGAATTATGTAGTAAATACAGAGCTATTTTAATATTAAGATTTATATTCTTTTTACTAAAAGTGATTGAATTTTTGTTACAGGTACAACTCAAAACTGAATCCCGCTTCAAGAGTTTGGGATCAAGAGGAAGCAAATTCAAAGGTTGGTGTTTGTGTATTTGACTATTATTTTTATTCTGAAAAAAATTGTGGGGTTGGGAACCATATTAGATTTTTTTTTTTTTACATATATACATAAAAATATAATATACATATAAAACATAATTATTATATTGTCCCGCTCACCGAGAGGAGGCCTGTGTCCCAGCACAGTGGGAGCTGATTATGATAATATGATATATTTAGATATATAGACATTGGTTCATTAAGGGGATGTAGGAGAGGTCATTTACAACCAAATTACCCTTTTGACACCTAAGCAAATGTCAACAATTTTCGAGTCATTTAACATTTTATATTTTTATTTCAATCATTTTAAAATTACTCGAAATTTTTTGACATTGGCATAGGGGTCATGGGGTCATTTGGTTGCAAATGATCTCTCCTACATCCCCTTAATGAACCAATGTAATACATGACATATTAACCAATAACCCTATATAAGTTTTTTTCTATAGCCTCCTCAAGTAGTATATAATTTGTATATATTTTTGTAATCACCCTATATCCCATTTTTTTTTTTTGTAAATCTACCTTTTTGCGCCAAACGTCCGCAACTTTTATTATTTGAATATACCCAGTGACAGTCGCGCAATAAAGACGAATCTAACAACATAAGTATCATTCATCTAAATTTGTTCAGCCGTTTAGTAGTTACGAGGGAACATAGGGTACATACATACATACAGGACAAACACATGACCTTCCTTTTTTGGCTTCACCGCAGTCGGGTAAAAAGTTACTACTCACTAATTAATTGTCTTCAGATACACAATATTGCTATCAATATGCATCAGACAGTCTAAGAAGCCCTTATAACGGTGTAAACATGCAGGGTAGACAGAGAGCTAAGCTGCCGGCGTCTAGACAGCGGGGGCGTTCACCTCTGTGAGGCGAAACCTTTGATAACACAGACAGGGTGGGCAGAGCAGGTCGATCACTTTATCTATTAATTTTATATTGTGAATTTTTGAAAGACAAGACGCTTCTTATTGCCGTATTCAGAGACAGTCATTAACTTTACCAGTCTGCCTTTTCCTAACTATGTTGGGGTTGGCTTCCAGTCTAACCAAATGCAGCCCAATACCAGTATTTTACATGGAGCGACTGCCTATCTGACCTCCACAATCCAGTTACTGGGTAACACGATACCTCTTGGTGAGACTGTTTGTCAGACTTTCGGGCGACTGACTAGCAGAGGCAAATAAAATTAGCTAGCAGAACTCCACAAACATGCTCTAATTAACATCCATATACTAATTATCCATGTTTAAGTAATAAATAGTTAGATTTATGATATACGTATATTATCTAAACACGATAAAACAAAAAAAACTAAACTTGTGGGCGTTGACCTTAAAAAAAACATCAAATCTTTTATTTTTAGAGTTCCGTACCGGAAGGATGCCACACGTAACCCTATTACTAAGCCTCCGCTGTCCGTCCGTCCGTCTGTCCGTCAGCGGACTGTATCTCATGAACCGTAATAGGTAGACAGTTGAAATTTCCACAGATTGTATACCGCTATAACAACAATTAATAAAAGTTAAATAAAGTTATTAATTATAGGGTGTCCCCCATACAAGAAACGTAGTTTTTTTCGGCGTTTTTTGCTCTCTCTTAATACGGTACGGAAGCCTTCGTGTGGGAGTCCAATTCGCACTTGGCCGTTTTTTATATTTATTTATTTATTTATTTATTTGTTTTTTAATAAAACGGCCTAGGCCAATTACATTAGTTAAAGACATAGGCAAAGCCTCAAACACATGATTAAAGTACAGTAAACAAAAGTATACAACTATACGACAGTCATACGCTCATCTCACAATACTCCAGACATACAGACAAGATCTTCTTCCATTCATCCGCGAACACATCACAGTCAGGCTTAGCGTCCAAGAGAGCGTTGAGCGCAGAGAGTGTGCGAGGGACAGGAGACTGGGCTCGAGCGACGGTTCGACTCCTAGGCACGGCAAACAATCTATGCCTCCTGCCACGGTTATAGTTTATCGAAGCAAAAAGATGTGACAGTTCATCATGCAGCTCAGGCGCATCTGTTTTTCCATGAAGAATCTTACACATATTAATAATTTGGTCATTTTTTCTTCTAACCTCGAGAGAATTGTACCCTAAGCAGCCTAAAAGAAAATTCGAAGGGTACATAAACGGATAATAACCATTTAAACGTTTATAAAGGTACCTTAGATAAGCTTTTTGTACTTTTTCTAAGAGTAAAGTGTACTTCTTTTCATGCGGATTCCAGACGCATATATATATCGATATCCATGACGTCTGTAGAGCTCCCTGTATACATATATGTCAAGAAAAAGACTACTGAGATGACGGCTAATAATGAGAGAGAGAGAGATATGTAATGGCAAAAGAAGACGTTTGTTGCCTGCGGTACTACCAGCATTAGTACCAGTAGTACCACAGGTAAACAAAAAACCCGTAGCACTACCAAACGATCCAGTAGTACCACGGGAAGTTTTTTTTTACCCTTGCTACACTCTTAGTTGACATTTCATAGGTTGACACCTGTCACTTTGACACCTGTCCCTTTAACACTTCTCACTTTGACTTCTGCTATTTAGAAATTTCCCTACGTGAAGGTGGGTCAACCGCGAACATTTTGCGTTGACCTCATATTTGGGATTGATATATCATCTGAATAAAATTTTCTTAATCTTTCATAATTCTGACTGGCTGCGTTCCAAAATACATATATTTGTTAATTAAGGTTAGGATTGATATTGTTTTGCCCGAAAATCTGACAACCAAGGGTTACCCAGTAACTATGGATTGTGGAGGTCCTGTAAAATACTGGTATTCAGCTGCATCCGGTTAGACCGGAAGCCAACCCCAATATGGTTGGGAAAAGGCTAGGCAGAATGGCTAATTAATTATTTTTTATTAGATGTCTCTGAGTACAGATGTGAGAAAAAAAAGTTTGCATATAGAATTTATAAGACTGTATTCAATTCGAAGAGGCGGGCAGAGGTGTATGGGACACCCCCATACTGCCAGTTCAAATTCTCGAAAATAATGATCTTGTGTCTCTGTGCATAAGTTTCCCACCTAGTATACCACATTGCGTACCTATACAAGGTGGGAATCTTCTAAGAATCTAAGGTTACAAAACTTATTAGAAAGTCACCCTCATAAGTTATTATAAGAACCGAACTCACAATGTTTTGACCACGACTTTGTCCGCCCGAATATCGATATTTTTTGACGTTATAAACGTGCTGAATCTCAGCGTATGGTAAACAAAAACAACCACGTGACGAGAGAGCTGTCAAGTAACCGAGTAAACGTAATACCTGTCACTGCAGTTGTCATGCTGCGTCACAGTTGTACTCTTCAATTTGGCAACGTTATAATTTTTTGACATTTAGAGAACATGTGTTTTTGGTCTCTTTACAATAGATAGACTAAAAAATATTATTTGATTAATAAAATCTAACAAAAATTGTGCTCAAACAGTTAATTATATCTCCGAAGAGTAGTTTAAGAATAAATGATAAAGTTAAGCATACATTAATTAATAGAAGAGGAAACTATCGTAAAAATAAATAATAAATAATAATATAATAAATAAATTTAATTTGGTTATAACGTATTTTTACACAAGGAAGTGTCATCTATATAAAACCTAAACCAATAGAATATAGTTTAGAATAAATGACTTTTTTATTTTGATTTTTATCACAAGTTCAACGCCCCATCAGACCCAAATACGGGGTGACTGTAGAAAGGAAGAATACTTATGTCATTCCTCATTTTTCCAACCATCTGTGAACCATGGAACAAACTCTGAAATCACGAAAAAAATATCAGCTGTTTCATACATTTTGGTCTAATAGGTATTGAACTTTTGTATGAATAACAGCTGATATTTTTTTCGTGATTTCAGAATTGGTTCCATAGTGAAAGTTGTTCATATTCATGGGTAGAACACCCTGTGAAAATTTGGCCGGTCATTGAAAACTAACCCCGTATATACATACATATATATATACGTGGCAGGGACGTCGACGCGAAACTTGTTACCATGGATTTAGTACATGATTCTGAACGTCGGTTATTAAATAAAAATCTGCTGGTTCATAGAAAAATGCAATACCTACGCGGTCAAAATCTATGGATAAGCCGATTTAAAAAAAAAATACCGTGTATTGTATGGGTTATAT
This sequence comes from Agrochola macilenta, assembly GCA_916701695.1. Lineage (NCBI taxonomy): Eukaryota > Metazoa > Arthropoda > Insecta > Lepidoptera > Noctuidae > Agrochola > Agrochola macilenta. Next base: position 750,115 of record OU753579.1, read on the forward strand.
TATATAACCCATACAATACACGGTATTTTTTTTTTATATAACTTATATAGCATATTATGTCTTCGTGTGGACAAACCAACCCACAATGTCATATAATCATATCAAAATGGTTCTATTAAGAATCCCATCAAGTAAAGCACTTCATATTGACATTAGAATGTTAGAGTCACCTCAACCACCGCCCATGGGATGAGAAGGACATCGCGTTGTCTGCGCTAAAAATAGGTCTCTTTGATAAGAACCGAGTCAAAATAGACGTTATCGGTTGAGGAAAATGGTTGGCAGAGGTAGACTGTGTTGCCAGGTGAGAAAAATTTACCTGTTTTAAATGGAATTGAGGAATTATTGCTGGGTTTTTATGGATGGTAAACTAGCAGGTGGCTGATGATGGTAGAGGACATATGCAGTACCAGCACGTTTAGCATAACAAGGTCGAAAATCTAAAAAAATTGTTCCCAGGTTTGAACAATCTAAGTCAATCAATTTGCCTAGCATTTTCCCAACTATGTTGAGGTCGGCTTCCATTCTCACCGGGTGCAGCTGAATAGCAGTATTTTAGATGGGGCGACTGCCTATCTGACCTCCACAACACAGTAACTGGGTAATACGATACGCCTTGGTAAGACTGGTTGTCAGACTTTCGGGCTTCTGACGACCCGTAACGACTGTCAAAGATCCACGAATGACAGCTGGGACCAACAGCTTAACGTGCTTTCCGAGGCACGGAGGAGTCTCGGCATGTAAAGATGATCACCCATCCACGGACCAACCCCGCCAAGCGTAGCTTAACCTAATGGATCGACCAGTGCGGCTGTTATTACTTAGCCACAAGCTCCAAGTGAAAGTGTAAAATTACTTGAAAATTATGAAATTTGCGAAATTTTCTGAACTGTTGAGAATATCCCAACTTTTAATTTTTTAAATGATAGTTGGCCGCTTCCACTTTACCCCATTTGCCTTTGGACCACTACGTTTGAGACACCCTGACACCCTTAACTCTTGTGCAAAATTTCATCCATCTAAACCCAGTGGATTAAGCTGTGCGATATCTATCAGTGATTTTTATTTTTATTAAATCGTTGATTCCTATTTCTTTTTAGAAATATACAATTGCGTTGAGTTATAAATTGTATAGCACAAAACAAAACCCACGTTTTTTTTCATATAAAAGAGTCTAGGTTTTATTGAAGGGTGATAAGGGCAGTATCATCAGTACGGCTAGCAACACCGTCCCGAGCAGGCTGTCTACGACTAGCTGCCTTTGTTTGCCTTGCGTTAGTACCTCTCCAACTGTCATGGGGGATGCGCGCTCCGTGTTCAAATTTTCCCGCGAAAATTATAGTCTGTGGTTGTTTCGTAAATTATTTTTGATTTTATTTTTCGTGCTTCGTGTTTTTTGAAATTCATTTTTGGTGTTGTGTTGTCTATTGTTATTAATAAATGTTAGTGACAGTGTTGTGTAGAAAGTTGAATGAAATTAAGGTAGGTTTTAAAGGGAATATTTTTTATGGAATCAATAGTGCGTATTGCTTTAGTACGGCTGAGTGTTCTAGGTTATTTTTATGTTAAAACAAGATATTTCACACGGATGAAGTCACTGGCCGAAGCTAGTATAAAAATAAAGACTGATTCCACTTTAGGGGCTTGTCAATTTAGTTGCAATTTTGCTAACCATTACGCCTCCATTTTAACGATCTAACTCAAGAGCAAGGTTGAAAATATTGTCGTAGGTCATGTCATAGGTCATTGAACGTACAGAGACTAAGGTCAGCATATTATTATTGTGAAACTTTTCAATGCTTTTTTGCAAACGTCATCCTCCCAGCCCTTAGAATAAATAATGATACCAACTTATAACTGTCCCACTGCAGGGCGCCTCTTCTCATATAGAGAAGGCACGAGTATTGATCACGAATAAATACAAAAAATATCACGCATGTTTTCCCCAGAAGGTTAAAGCAGAGATGTACATGTATATAGTCCACACATTTCTCCAGTTATTTTCTATTCTATGTTCTAGGTCAGTGGTCGGCAAACTCATTAGTCAATAGAGCCAATTATCAATACTATAACGACTAAGATTTCTTATGAGAGCCAATCCTTTTTGTAAGTCGCAAACTGTCTCAATACACTTTTTATAAAGACGCAGATATATGCCAGTGACCTTGACTGGTTAGCTTGCGTGTTCTGTACTGAGCTCACGCAACGCGTCGTACGTCCAGCCAGTAATAGGACTCGCCCATCCAGGAGCTCTGTCCCAAACTAGACGCATTATTAGTTTATTATACACAAAACAAAAGGTATTTTAATAAAACACGTATACTAAAAGATCAATAATTAAATGGTAAAGGTTTCAGAAAAATACGCTTGATACATTTTGCGTGTTACTCAGTTTTTTATCTTCGTTAGACATAACTTTACAAATTAATTTCACGATATAATATAAACATAATCAAAAATATTCCTATATTAAGTTATTAAGAAAATGCTCTTATTTAACATATTCCAAATCATTAACACTACTCGTTTAGACGTGATCTTCAGTATAAACTCATTAAAAGTCGGTTATCGTCGCCTTAACACTCCCATCCTATTTCACACAAGTTAACTTGTTAAGAAGTAGGATGCCTTCATCATCATCATCATATCGGTTGATAATAATATGATGAAGGCAACTTACTTACGTTGGAAAACTTTGAAAGGTACAGTAAATGATGAATTGTTGGTGAAAATACTAGTACTTCGGAAATAAATCTTTGAAATATAGTTTGAATTTTGAATAAATACTTTCGCACTCATCGACATTTGTACAGACAGAGCCGTACGCTATAGGCTGAAGAGCCGAATGCGGCTCGCGAGCCGCAGTTTGCCGACCACTGTTATAGGTTATAGGGTTTGGTTTCTGCACATAGTCCTTCAGGTGGACCATTGTGCGTGGGCCATGGCAGCCGTCGGTTGTTATTCCGACCAGCCCATCTCCCTCCAGAAGTTGATGAAGTCTCCTGGTCTGTTCAGAACATCTGTAAAAGATCTGGGTGACCCGAGGGTTTCTGTTCTAATCTGGGTGACGCCTGTGCATTCAAAGAGCACATATATGCGCCAGTTATGTTTAAGTCCAATGTAATAGGGGGCGAGCCTATTGCCATCAAAAAAATCAACCTGCCTAGCCTTTTCCCAACTATGTTGGGGTCGGCTTCCAGTCTAACCGGATGCAGCTGAATACCAGTATTTTACATGGAGCGACTGCCTATCTGACCTCCACAACCCAGTAACTGGGTAATACGATACCCCTAGGTAAGACTGGTGTCAGACTTTCGGGCTTCTAACGACTCGTAACGACTATCAAAGATCCACGAATGACAGCCGGAACCAACGGCTTAACGTGCTTTCCGAGGCACGGAGGATTCTCGGTAAGTAAAGATGGTCACCCATCCACTGACCAACCCCGGCAAGCGTAGCTTAACCTGATGGATCGACCAGTGCGGCTGAAATTCCCGATGGAAAAATCCGTACATCTGTTTTCAGTAGTCCCCTTTCTATCCACATCATCTTCCACACAGTCCATCCATCGTTTCTTTGGTCTTCCCCTACTCTTATTACCATCCATACCCACAATGTTCCCACTGCTGGTACCCAGGCCTCCTCCTCTCTGTGAGAGGGAGTGGGCTTTAATCCACCACGCGGGCCCAGTGCGGGTTGGTAGATGTCACAAGTCTTTTTTGTTCTAGAGGACATGCCGGTTTCCTCACAGTGCTTTTCTTCACCGTTTTGAGAGCAGTGGTTATGAAATAAATTACACAAAGTATGTACGCTGGGATGCGAACCCACGACTTAGTCTTAATCAGGGCCGTTACAACAAGGCCACCACTGCATTTAGCATTTAAAACTAACTTTCCAAAAAAAAAAAAACATCAGTAAAATTAGGAACTTTGACTTTCAATTTCTCCGTAACCAAAAGGTTCCTAGGTATGGTTCCCGTTTCGTGAAGGGTATTTTTGCACCCGATAAAAACGCTATAATGCTTTCCTCACGATGTTTTCCTTCCCTAAGTCTGTGTTGTCATACGTTAAATTCCTCGTAAGCTACGTAAACAATACTTCGACCTCACATAGCAACAAGTACCCCACACACATACATGTATACATAACATGTATATAAACAGTTGTCTCGTCACAGTCGACTGGGTCAGAATCGGTCAGACGTGCTGACGCGGTCACGCGACCCGTGACATGTCCTTGAGACATCACTGTTAGGTCAGCAGAACTCCAGGGTTTTCGTCTCATTTATGTTCTTGTATGGTAAACGTTTTGCTGGGGAAATTGGTTTTATTTAATTTATGTTTTAATTATTTCTCCCTTATTACAGATTGCCACAACGTAATGCAATGGTGTGGTCTCATATGTAGAATTATGTATTTACTAGCTGACTCGACAGACGTCCTGCCCAATACATAATTCAAAATTTCCATAGAAGATGCACCAATTAACCCAGTAAATTAAAAAAAAAATGCGGGGCAGTCTTTGGGGACTGCCGATAGAAGTGTGAATGTTGTGTGTTGTGTGAGTTGTGAATTGTATATCTATGTACATAAATACACAGTATACAATCATATAGCTCATGGAAAGCGTTCGGTGACGATGTCGCGAGTTCCATGATTTTTGTTCACCCAAAAATTGCTCAATGCGCCTGAAGAAGTTTTCACTTCAAAAAAATCCGAAAGAACCAGATTCGGACTAGGTATTACGGACATTTTAAAACAAAAATTTGGGTAATCGGTCGAGCCTGTGATGCGCTTAACAACGAACAGCGTTTCATTTTTATTATATACTTAGATAGATATATTATCTTACCACCTCCTTAAGGCTTGTGCAGACCAGCGCGACGCGACACCGGTTATTGTTATACTGTGAAGTTTTCTTAGAAATTGTATTGTTCGTGTCGCGTCGCGCGACAAGTCGCACTGGTCTGCACAAGCCTTTACTTTTGGTCTTTCATTGTACCTACAGCAAAAAACCCAGCTTTTTCCCAGTTCAACACTAAAGGATCTCGCGCACTAGACGGCCACGACTCAGGCCAGTCGTAGGTCGTGGGCCTCGTGGCCGCCTATTGTATTGTATGGTCTGCGTTGCGACCAAGACAAGATAGATAAGATAAGATTACCTGGTCGCTGCGAGCACTGGTCAAGACAATATGAGTGGACATTTTAAGCACCAAGGAACTCCACTATTCAAATATAAATTGCGTAATATTTTAATTAACAAAGCTTACTACACGATCCAAGATTTTCTTAATAATTAGTACCTATCACCATACACCTAATTGTTATTTTGTAAAATTATTTTGCTTATAAGTGATACCTAAGATTTTTTTTATACTACGTGTTGACATAATTAGGCAGGACATAATGGAACTGTAATTTACCTAACATCTATCTATATTAGATTTGATTCGATTCGTGGCCGTATAGTGCGCGAGATCCCTTAGTGGGCGTTTTGGGTTGTATTTTTCCATGTTAAACATCACACCTATTTTTTCCCGCGGAGTTAGGCAGACGGAGATTACTAGTTTGGCATCTAACAACATAAAAATACCCGCTCAGTACGTGTCGGAGTGTTGAACCACGCACAATGAAGGGTTCCGTAGTTGGGATTAATTTATCCCAAAAACAAAATAACACAGTGTACTTAGTTGAAAAACATATTCTCCCATAAACTCTCGTATATGTAAGTTTTAAATTGCAAAAAAAAATGTGATAAAACTACAAATTAACGATTTTCGTACTTTTTCCTTTACTTATGCTGTGAGAACTTACTTATTGCTCTCGCGAAGTACTCGATGTTCTATGTTATATGGTTTGGTTTCCGCACTCAGTCCGTCAGGTGGACCATTGTGCGGACCATGGCGGCCGTTTGGTGGTTATTCCCACAGAACAGATATTTATCTGTTCTGTCGTTATTCCAGCCAGCCCATCTCCCTCTCCAAAAGTTAATTAAATCTCCTGGTTTCAGTACCCTGTGTAGGTTTTCATTAATTTGCGAGTATCAAAATAAAATATGTCACTTAAATGGCCGTGTTTTTTTATTTCGTTGACTTTGAAACTTCATTTTATTAGAGTTGTAACGGATCGCAGGTTACGAAGCTTTATTGTCGGCAATCCATTAGGGTTGTAGGTAAGGTCATTTACAACCAATATTATCCCAGGAGTGGGACAGCGTAGTCTAGTAAAAAAAAAACAAAAAAACGGGTCGCCGTCTTCGATATTAATTTCAACTTGATACCTCCACGCGCTCCTGAAAAAAAGGGTCTTGGCAGACAGACAGACGGACAACGAAGTAATCCTATAAGGGTTCCGTTTTTTCAATTTTGTGGTACGGAACCCCAAAAATGTCGCTAGGTTTTAAACCTACAGCCATGATCGTTAAAACCAGCCGCGACCAACGTGAACGTATTACCAACGAATGGAAAATAAAATAATATTAATTATTTATCAGTCTTTGTGTCCGTCCGTTTTGGGCTTATTAATTAGTATGCTAGACAAGTGTGTGCACTGATTAGGATCTTACACGCGTTAGGGGCAAGACTGACGGGCCATTGTTGGTCGAGAAATGAGAAAACATACTGTGGATACTAGACGACATGACATTATACAGGGTTAAGGCTCGTGCAGACCAGCGCGACGCGACTCGAACAATACAATTTCTAAGAAAAATTCACGGTATGACAATAACCGGTGTCGCGTCGCGCTAGTCTGCACGAAGGTCCGTTAAGGGGATGTAGAAGAGGTAATTTGCAACCAAATGACCCCTAATGACCCCTATGCAAATGTCAACAATTTTCGAGTAATTTGACATTTTATAATTATTTTAAAATGTATGAAATAAACAAATAAAATTACTCGAAAATGGTTGACATTTGCATAGGAGTCTTAAGAGGTCATTTGGTTGCAAATGACCTCTCCTACATCCCCTTAACAGTTTGCCGACATAATTACCAATAACCCTCATCAATGTACAATTCTAATTTCAACTATTTATTAGTGGGTTTTGTGGACAAGATATTAATTCCGATTTGGCAGTTGTAGTGGCAACCATATCATCTTGTTTAAATAGGTTTTTATTTATATTTTTTTATTTATTTTTTATATTGTTTCTTATATATTTTGTGAATGTGAGAACGTTGTAGGCTTAACAGACTGTAGAATTATAGACAATTTTCTATTTTGTTAAGTACCTGGTACACACGGCTACATAATATCAAGCTATCCATTCCCAGTATAAGCTGATCTTGTATTGTATAGGATTTCTGTACAATGAGAGGTCAGCTTATACTGGATATGAATAGATTTATATGTAGCCGTGTGAACTTGTCTAAAGGCTTACACTGTCCTCTCAAACCTATTAAGAGGGTTTATCCTAAAAGTTTGCAATGCCGCAAATAACTGTCAAATATTTACCTGTTTTGATTCTTATAGCAATATTACTGAATAGAAATAAGAAATGTGGCTAACTAGCGAACTAGAATTTTAATAATGAATTGCAATTATAACATTGAATTTAATGTTGTATCCATTTTAGGTGTAAAAAACGCATTTGGAAAGTTTCTAAATAGTTTTTTTACATCTAAAACTCAACATTCGGTGTTACGATATTAATTATTGCATTTCATAATCAATATTCTAGTTCGCTAGTTAGCCACATTTTATATTTCCACACAGTAATATTGCTAAATTAATCAAAACATTGAAATATTTGACATCTATTTGCGACGTTGCCCACCTTCAGAATAAACGCTCATAACACTGTAATTTGCAAATATTTTATAAGCATGTAGGTTTATGTGGAATAAAATATTTTGATTTTATGTACCTGTGTGTACAAAGTATTTATTAGTGTCCTTCCATAATTATACTACGTGATACACAACAAAGAAATATGATGTATGTATATGTATGTATGTACGTGACAACCTCGCGAACGGCTGACACATTGATGATAAGTTAATAGCTACTTATTATAGTCATGTACAGTTATGAGTTACATTGTATTGTTGATTACTTGGACTATTGAATTGTATTTTTATTACTTACGTACATAAAATTACGTCTTTTTCTTGAGATCTGTGGGTTTTTTTTTTAGAGGAGTGGGGGCCCAGTGGTAGTGACCGCGACTTACGAGTTGGAGGTCGTGGGTTCAACCCCAAGCAGCCACTTTGTGTAAAAATATTTTCATCACCACTGCTCTCAAAACGGTGAAGGAAACATCGTGAGGAAACCGGCATGTCCTAGAACCAAAAAATTCGAAGACATGTGACATCTACCAACCCGCACTGGGCCCGCGTGGTGGATTACGGCCCACTCCGTCTCACACAGAGGAGGCCGCAGTCCCAGCAACATTATTGGCTGATTATGCTGCATACTTAAAATTACATGCAGCGACTGCCTATCTGACCTCCACAACCCAGTAACTGGGTAATACGATACCCCCTGGTTGTCAGACTTTCGGAGTTCTGAGGACCCGTAATGACTGTCAAAGATCCACATGCTAAAGATGACAGCCGGGACCAACGGCTTAACGTGCTTTCCGAAGCACGGAGGAGTCTCGGTATGTAAAGATGGTCGCCCATCCACTGACCAACCCCGACAAGCGTAGCTTAACCTGATGAATCGACCCGTGTGGCAGTTATTACTTAGCCACGAGCTCCTCGTAAATAAATCGATCCAATATGCATTATATAGCCACAAGACTGTAATCGATTATAGTATTATTTTAAGTAGGTATACTTGTTTTTACCCGACTGCGACGAAGCCCTAAAAAGAGGGTATTTAAAGTTTCAATATCACTTTTTAATAATAACCCCAAAAAATGTATTCAAACTTTAAAAAGCTAATAATTCCGACAACCGTAACAAAATAGTTAAAAAATGCATTTTCTACAAAAAAAAAGTTCGCGATTACTTATTATTATGAGCCACCCTTTTTGATAACCCCAATACAAACGTGAACAATTGATACATTATATTTGACAATAGATGTACAAAATCAATAAAATCAATACGTGAAGCATGACGGGTTGGAATTCACCCCTGTTTTGGGGTTCTGCAAGAGTGTTGGAAGAACCTTGATCGAAATTGATGATATCTAATCTACACTAAAATCATTAAAAAAAAAACTATGTTTGTTTGAATTTTAATGATTATACTACTGGACCGATTTAAAAAATCTTTCACTAGTAAAATGTAAATACATATTATCACTGAGTGACATTAAAACAAAATATTAGATTTTTTGTATTTTGTTTCTTACGGTTTCATGCTAAAACGGCTGAACGGATTTGGATGAAATTTGGCACATGGGTAGACCATTACTTGAGTTAAGACATAGAATATTCTCGTTTTTATTCTGATATTTTTACGGGATCGACACTTATGCAGGTAAAACCGCGGGACACAGCTAGCAATTCAATATTATGAAGGTAGCTTTTTTAATGGGCTTTTAATCCTTGAAAAAATAACCTAAGAATCCATAAATATGAATCTCAAACTCAAAGCATTTATTTCAAATAAACTAATAGGGATGATGCCTGGGTAAAAAAAAAAAATCTAAATAGTCCGTCAGTCAGATAATAAAAAAATATTAGACACGTATTTTTTGCTATACCTTATTAATAAAAAAATAATTAGATAAAACGCATTTTAAGTTGGGGAGTGGGAATCGCTACATCTCTAGTATGTATAAAATCTACATACTCGTGACGTCATGGCACATTTGGTTTAGCTCAATGTATCGCCGTAATCTTGAGATTACGTAAAAAAAGAAAAAAATACTTGTCCAATATTTTTTTTATAATCTCAAAGACGGACCAAAAAATTTTTTTTTTTTATTTATTTCATTTCATACATACGCTACCATTACAGTGTCCCAATTCGGTAGTGTAGTTACTTAACAGTCTATCAAATAAATTTACAACATAATACTATTACATAGATTTACAAATTAAAAACATAACACGTGTAACGTTACCCTTGCGAACTCGCTCAGTGAACATGAGAAAATATCAATTTTGACGGCAACCAAATTTAGTGTGCGCATTGACCTCGTCAGAGGGACATTGTCCAACAGTTTAGTTCGACCGCGCGGCACCGCGAACAAGTTGGGCCGTCGTCGGCGCTGCACGTACCCATCTGGCACATACAAGCCTATCCCCTGTAGCACACCCGGATTATTTATATTACCCCGGAACACTCCCAGCATATACGACGCCAGTGCTAGATCCCTCCTTGTTTCCAACTTGTTGTATCCAACCATGCCCAGCACAAACAAGGTTGGATACATCAAGGGGTAAAAGGGATACACTCCATACTGCCGTAGGTATATGTATCTAGTGAACTTGTTTTGTATGCGCTCCAACATGAGACTATATTTAGTCTCATGTGGAGCCCATACTGCCGCATTGCCCTCCAACTGACTCCTTATTAGAGCGTCATACAATGCCGAAATGGCTTTAATATTTGTGAAACCTTCCGCTCTGCGAAGCACAAATCCCAGTCGCTTGTAAGCCTTTTTACAGACATTGATAATATGCTCCCGGAATCTCAATTGAGTATCCATGCGAACACCAAGGTCTCGCACTACCTCCTCCCTTTTCATAGGCACGTCGTCCACTTTATAGCTGTGGTGGAGTGGTACTCTTGCGCGACTAAATGTTAGAACTGAACATTTCGTTACATTGAATTGAAGTTTGTTCTTTCGACTCCACTCCACTACTCGATCAATGTCTTGCTGAAGGCGGTGACAGTCGTCCTCATTTTCTATTGCCAGCAGCAACTTGAGGTCGTCTGCAAATAGCAGACACCTGGCATCTCTTACTACGTCAGGCAAGTCATTAATCATTATTATAAATTCTAACGGCCCTAAATTGCTACCTTGACTCACTCCCGACCTAGTGAAATAAGGCTGTGACCGGAGTCCACAATACTCTACATACTGTTTCCTGTCCCTCATATAGCTCGCGAAGAATTGGAGCAATTTAGGTGTGCAGCCAACTTTCGCTAACTTTGATAATAAGACATCATTATCCACCAGGTCAAACGCCTTCTTAAAATCAAAGTAAGCGGCGTCCACCTGCACCCCTGCATCAATATGAGGAACTAAGTACGTCATAGCATTCAATAGGTTACTGGTCGTGCTCCGCGCTGGTCGGAAGCCGTGCTGGGCGTCTGACAGTTGCGATGTTACTTGCTCCTGGACATCTCGATGGATGGCAGACTCAAAGACCTTCGCTGGTGTCGACAGAATCGCCACTGGTCTAAAAGATTCGACTACCTTTCCGTCTCCTCCTTTTGGTATGGGAATTACGCGGGTGACCTTCCAACGATCTGGGTAGTATGATGTTTCTAGGCACAAGTTAAACATGTGTACGAGCGGCTCTGCTAACACCGAGCGGCAATCTCTCATAATAAATGCCGGAATACCATCCGGGCCTGCCGAGCGCTTGGGTTTGAGCCGAGCAAGCGCCGCTCGAACTTGGTCGAGTTCCAGTCGTGGGATGTGCACCCGCGCGCTGCTTGCGCCCCCCGCCTCCACAGCTTCGTTCACGTTAAGCCGCGCCGGCTCCTCATTATACACCGAATAGAAATACTTTGCAAATTCCGTTACACATTCTGGGTCCGATAAAACTACCCCCTCTTTCATAATTTTGTTACATTTAGTGGATTTCTTTTTTTCTCTAATATAATCCCAAAAAGATTTAGGATCCTTTGCTAAGTTACTCTGCACCCGATCTTGATGATTTGTGTACTCACGGTGAATACTTTGTTTAATCCGTGCTCTGCATGTAGAAAAAGCATTGTAATCAACACGCGATCCCGTCGATTTATACCGCTTATGAAGTGTCACCTTTAATTGTATATCGGAAATTATTTCTTTCGTATACCACTCTGGATAGCAATACCTACGATTTACAGGTTTTGGATGTTTTTTGGGTACACAATTTTCAACTACACTATTAAAAACATTGTAAAAATACTTTAGAGCTTGTTCTGGTTGCTGCATGCTATAAATCGGATTCCAATCGGCGGAGGCCAATGAGGAATATAACAAATAAAAATCAGCTTTATAAAAGTTCCATTGCGGTTCGATTTGGCTGACGGGTACCTGACGGTGTGGAGTCTCGGACACGGCGGCCAGTGGTGGGTAGTACATGGCGCTTGCGTTGATTTGCAGGGCAATCGCGAGTGGCGGGTGATATGCGTCCACAGGCACCAGCGGCTCGTCTGCCTCGCATACTTGCACGTCTTCACATAAACATAACGAGCACAACACTAAGTCCAATTTTCTCCCATTGCAGTTAGGTACTTTATTCATCTGGGCGAATTCGCAAAAAGACATAAAAAAATCAAAATAGTTTTTAGTGTTTTCATTACTTGAGTTTAGATTAAAATCACCTAACACAATAACATTCCTATATTTTACACACAATTGTTCTATTATTTAAAAAAATATCATGTACTCATAATCATTCGTCTTTGGAGGTATATAAACAACGCAACATAAAAACAAGAATCTACATTTTACATGTACGGTCGCACAAACTAGTTCAAATGAACAGTTATCTATGTTGACGTCACCCGGTGTATTCACTCGTCGAAGCTCGACAAAATGTTTTTTGTCATCATCCCTATTACAGGCACTGACTGTCAAGGAGTCGGTCAGTTAGAAATATGAAGCTAGTTGCCCATTCCAAAGCGTAGTAGGTACCTATGGAGAAGAACGGGAAGAAACTCCACGGACACTCTTTTAAATCAAAATATTGTTACAATGTATTAAATCATTCATGTTGAAATTATACATTTGAGAACAATGTAGAAAGACGTACACGTTAAAAGTGTCCGTAGTAAACATATAGTATAGGTGTACGGAGTTACTTTAGGCAGGTTTTTGAAAGCCTCAAGTTGCTCGTAGCATTCATTGAAACCCTACATCTTAAAATACTCTTCGAAGAAATCAGGAGGTTTGTTTGTAAACAGCGTGTCGGCCCATCCTATAATGACCTTGACAAGGTGGCCTTAACCTCGTCGAGACAACCCTTACAAAACCCGCCTATTTTACTTTTTTCTATGTTTAATAAATTCTATCTTATTTCTACGGTTTCTCACGTCTATAGAAAATAATAAATAGACCACAGGTCCTTATCCCAATTAATAATCATCCCTCAATGATTAATTAAGTGATAGCCTAGTAGTGTGACCGTCGGACTGCCAAATCATAGATCTTCAGTTCGAACCCAAGGCACGCACCTCTGACTTTTCGGATTCATGTGCGTATTGTATAATTATCACTTGCTTCAAAAACGGTGAAGGAAAACATTGTGGAAACCGGCATGCCTGAGAGATATTTCTCGACGGCATGTGAAGCCAAGACAGAGACCCATGGTCGGCTTTAACTGTAGGCGTGAATTTTCATGAAAACCTTCATAACTGGCACATGAGACACTTCAGCGTTGTCTTCGCGATGGCAACGCATCTGCGATGTTTCTAGTATTGCAGATGTACATAGACAGCAGTGATAGCCTAGCGGTGTAACCGTCAGACTGCCAAGTCATAGATCTTCAGTTCGAACCCAAGGCACGCACCTCTGACTTTTCGGATTCATGTGCGTATTGTATAATTATCACTTGCTTCAAAAACGGTGAAGGAAAACATTGTGGAAACCGGCATGCCTGAGAGATATTTCTCGACGGCATGTGAAGCCAAGTCAGAGACCCATGGTCGGCTTTAAAAATCTGACTCCATGTTAGTCACTTTTTCAGTCACCGGTGCCACTTTCAGACATCCTATTTTATGTCTCACAACAATTTTAACCATAACACAAAGCAATAATTATAAATAAAAGTTCACCGTCTAGGATGTGAACCCACGTACCGTTGACCATGGCGTTAGACAATGTCGGACGTTAGTCTTTATTTTTTATTCTTACAACCGATTTCCACACAATTGTAACATACGGAACCATTTACCCCAAAAACTTTAATTTCAGTAACACAATACCTTACATTTTTATAATCCGCGTAAAAAATAATTAGGTTCGCGCGCATTGACAGTTTTTTTTTTTATATAAATTTTCGCCACCGGCAAAGGAATCAGCTGCTCAGCCAGCATGCAAGACTCACAAAAGAGTATTTTTTAAACTTTTTTTTAAAACGTTAAAGGGATGCGGTACAATGACGGCCGTTTTTTTTCGTTCCTTTTTTGAAACGGCCAAAAGTTGCGAACGTTGGTTTAGTGAGGATATAGCTTTGTGGTTTTTTTAAAATAAAAAAGGTGTGTTAATAGGTCAATATTATAATGGCTTAATATGTAGATGAAACTCAATTTTATGTCGTCGTTAAGTGTGATGCTGTCTCTGTCTCTTCATGGTGTATTGTAGCGATAGAAAGACTTTTTAGAGTCATAAAGTTGTGTTTCATTATTGAATGCGTTGGAGCACAGAGGCTAGGCTTAATAGTCAGGCTACAGATATTAAGATTATTTATTTCAATATTAAACATATGACTATATACGTATATAATAAAGTAATCAACACATTAATGAACAAGAACGTTTCCCAAGGCAAAACTTTACTGTAGAATACTTCATAATTTAAGTTGCGGGTATACTTACTTTTTTCACGCGCATAACACTTTGTCACAACACCAATTTATCTCGTCTGCTAGACGTCCGTATGTCACTGCAGGGATCTAGCAGAATATCAGCGTTAGGTATATTTGCCTGACACATGCTGAGCTGGACTCCCATTTGGTGCAACCTTGAGATGCACACCGCACCTTGTTTTTCCTTTTTTCATTTAAACAAAGTATGTCATAATGTCACTCTATTTCTTTAAATACTTATGTTTTTATTTTTTGTATATTGGCATCATGTTTTTATGTATATTCATGTAATTTGTTATCTTTTAATTGTGCTTTTGTGTGTCTTTTGTATGCACTGAATAAATGTTTTATCTATCTATCTATCTATCTATCTATCTATCTATCTATCTATCTATCTATCTATCTATCTACCTATCTATCTATCTATCTATCTACAGAATCAGCAACAACATATTTTTTTACGTACTTTAAGTTACAAAAGACAGCCCTGAAAACGCCAACTCTTCACCACTTCCTAGTATTTTAGCTGGGAAGAAGAAGTGGCGCAACATACTCTCCAGCTACATTTCTTTCTGCATCTATAGTTTTAACTTTGACAAGAACCGTCCAGCAATTTATACAGTGTTATCGGTTATAAATGTTGGCAATCTGTTAAGTGTAGGAGAGGTCACTCTAATGACCCCTACGCCGGATCTCAACCATTTTCGAGCAATTTGACATTTTATATTTTAAAATGTCAAATGACTGGAAAATTGTTGACATTTGCATAGGATTCCAGAGGGGTCATCTGGTTGTAAATGACCTCTCCTACATCCCCTTAATGGATTGCCGAAATATAACCAATAACCCTGTCTATAATATATTACATCATAATCGTCCGCCTAACTTATTTCCAAATATGTTGAGGTCAGCTTCCAGTCTAACCAGACGCAGCTGAATACCAGTAAGTTACATTGAGCGACTGCCTATCTGACCTCAACAACCCAGTTACTTACTGCTACATTACTTCAGCCTACTCAACATTTCTGATTATTTATTAGTATTTTCAAACCCCCACAAAAAATTCCATTTCGCAAACAGATCCACACTAATCTACACTTTTTGCGGAAAAAAAAAAACTTAACCCCCTCTTAACAAAGGGTAGTGACAATTATAAACGTATGCCGCGCCATCTGTTCGTGAAGTTATGTATTGTGTTCGGCTATCATCGAGCTACATCGGGAATATTCGGACCGCGTATCTTCGTACATGAGGAAAATCATCATCTGCCTAGCCTTTTCCCAACTATATTGTGGTCGGCTTCCAGTCTAACCGGCTGAATATCAGTATTTTACATGGAACGACTGCCTATCTGACCTCCAGCAGTGTCCATAACCCAGTTACTGGTGGGTAACAGGTAACCTCTGGTTGTCTGACTTTCAGATTTCTGACTACCCGTAACGACTGTAAAAGATCAACAAATGATAGCCAAGTCCAACGACTTAACATGCTTTCCGAGGCATGGAGCGGTCTCGGTATTTACTGGATGGTCACCCATCTCGGACCGGCCTCGGCAAGAGTTGCTTAACCTTAAAAATCGATCGAAAGAGCATGGCAGTTGAGAGTATGTCATGCTCACTTAAATGTCTCTCTGATGGTGGCAAGTGTTGGATCATTCGGTTCCCTACAAAATGTTTGAGCTGGATGGTGCTGATACACGCGTCATGTTCGTGAACGGGCGCCGTCAGTTGTGACTGGTCATCTCTTATCTACCATGGCTTATTTTTAATCTTATATTTTGAATTGTTTTGATTATTTTTTGTGCATTGTTCTCACATATAGAAGCAACAAGAATAATGTCCCAGGATTTTGTAATTTTCTATATTTAAAAGAGTGTTCTTGGAATTTCTTGCCCGTTCTTCTCCATAAAGATCTACGTTTTGGAATGGGCAACTAGCTTCAACTTTCTGACTAACTGACGCGACTATTTGACAATTCAAAAGTGCCTGTAAATGGTTTAATTGAAATAAATGCTTTGAGTTTGAGTTTGAGCTCTCGAAGACATTGGAACTTAAATTTCAAAGTGTCGGTTTTTTTGCTTGAAATGGCTTCTAATAGCTAATTATCATTCATAAATATATCACAGGATGCGTTTTTTTTAAACCTGAAGTATGTCAAAAAATCATTAATAAATTGTAACATCACCGTGTGTAAGGATATTATGGTTCTTATTCAGATTCAAACATTTTTATTGCAAAAAAAATATTGTTGCCACTTTGTCTACCAAATTGTATGTTATGATATATGTATGCATGATAATGACTACTACAAGCCATTTCAAGCAAAAACCGACACTTTAAAATTTAAACCTATGTCTTCCAGAGCCCTTTTTCGATCCTTGTGCGTCGTCTCTGTTACTCATACCTGTGTAACAGTCTCTTACAAAAGTTCGATGTATCATAAATTAACGCTTGGGCACTGTAGTAAACAATTAGCATAAGCATAAATGCATAATCAGCTTATTCCCATTGCCGCAACACAGGCCTGCGCTCTGTTTAATGGAGTGGGCCGTAATCTTCTAATTCGCCGTAATCTACGAATTCGCTATTGTCTCGGACGATACCGAGAGCTCTTGCGCTTACGCACACAGTCAAAGCGTGTTTGTTCACTTGGTAACAAACAGGCTGCAAAAATACTGTAGCAAAAACATTGCATAGACATTTCGTAGACAATTTACTACGCTGCGTAGCAATTTTGCTACGACGCTGCTACGAATTTCACAAAAATATATTAATTTAATTTTGAGCTTGTTAATGATACGGTGGAGCAGTGGTCGCCTAGTGGTAATCGACGCGACTTACGAGTTGTAGGTCGTAGGTTCGAACCGTGACAGGCGCTTTACGTTGTGTAAATTATTTCATCACCACTGCTCTCAAAACGGTGAAGGAAAACATCGTGAGGAAACCGGCATGTCCTAGAACCAAAAATTCCAAGATATATGACATCTCGGCTGACGGCCCACTCCCTCTCACAGAGAGGAGGCCGCAGTCCCAGCAGTGGGAACGTTATAGGCTGGTTTTATAAACCAAATTGACGCCGAGACAAGATTACGAATAGATTTTGAACGTTGTGAATTACTTGAATTGGCATTCTGAATCGGCTAAATAATGACGATATTCAAGGTTAAGCAACGCTTGGCGAGGTCGATCCGTGGATTGGTGACCATACTTAACATACCGATACCTCTCTGTTTTTCGGAAAGCACGTTAAGCAGTTGGTCCCGGCTGTCATTCGTAGATCTTTGACAATCGTTACCGGTCGTCAGAAGCCCGAAAATCTGACAACCAGTCTTGCCATGGGTATCGTGTTGCCTAGTAGCTGGGTTGTGGAAGTCAGATAGGCAGTCGCTCCATGTAAAATACTGGTATTCAGCTGCATCCGGTTCGACTGGAAGCCGAACACAACATAGTTGGGAAAACGCAGGCAGATTTTGGCTTACTATTAATTTAAACCGCATAAGTCTCGATCCCGTGGGAATATCGGAATAAAAATTATCCTATCTCCTAACCCAGGCCATGGTCTACCCATGTGCTAAATTTCATCCAAATTCGTTTAGCCGTTTTAACGTGAAAGCGTAGCAAATAAACAAACCCACTTTCGCATTTATAACTTTAAGTTAGGATATGTAAGTTAGTCTGTCTGTCTGTTACCTATTCCTTAACGGCTAAACGGATTTCGATGTTATTTGGCACACAGGTAGACCATGAGCCGAGTTAGGACATAGGATACTTTTTATCACGGTTTCGTACGTTCCCGTGCCGTATTTCCGACCTTCACGCAGACGAAGCCAAGGGAAAAATTTAGTTGACCTTATTTCTTTTTAGAACCTTCCCCTTCTTCCCTTTTTTTTGTATTTGCAGATGCAATATATAAATATTATATAGCCTATTATGTCACTCCCACAGTAGGGACTGGGCAAAAAAAAACTATTTATTCTGTCAGTGAGATAATAAAAAAAATACTAGACACGTATTTTTTTTTCTTTATCATATTAATAAGATTTAGATAAAAACGCATTAAAGTTGGGGAGTGGGGTCTCGCTACGTCACAAGTCAGTATAAAATCTACCGGAGAGTCACGTCATGCCACATTTAAACTCAATGTATTGCCGTAATCTTTTGATCACGTAAAAAAAGAAAAAATACGTTTCCAATATTTTTTTATATCTATCTGACGGAGAACATCCCTATTAAGACGAATCTCGTAAATATATTAAAATCCATCAAGCCGCTACAGAGCGTGCCAAAGAAATAGACATACATACAATACTCTCGAAAAAAAATACCCTCGTTCTGGGGCAGTTGATTAAAAAGGTAAAAAAAAACGCACTTTGGCTCTCTTCGGTAACCCTTCGAAATCATTTATCTAAGATAACAAAGTTCAAGGCTTTTGGCTATCGAGGGCACTGACCCCGCCACCCAGACTGCAGCCAGACTGATTTTTTGTCTGAACTGTAGAAACCGGTTTTGCGTACCTGGTTTAAGTGAGGAAAACGTGTTGCTAGGCAGAGAGAGATCTATACTTTGTG
Organism: Agrochola macilenta; assembly: GCA_916701695.1. Lineage (NCBI taxonomy): Eukaryota > Metazoa > Arthropoda > Insecta > Lepidoptera > Noctuidae > Agrochola > Agrochola macilenta. The sequence goes on from OU753579.1 coordinate 769,327, forward strand.
AGTTTGTATGTAGGGGTCATCTTCTGAACCACTGATCCGATTTCGAAAATTCTTTCACTAATGGTAGGCTACAGTATTGCCGAGTTTCATAATTATGATGTACAGGATCCCATTAAAATAGATGGACAAATTTTTACACAGCGTTCAGTACGTCTAACCAAAAAAACACAGATTTAAGTGATTTTATTTTGACCTAAATTAATCGAGTAAATGACATTGAATAACCAACATTGTTAGTGTATTTTCGTTAGCTGATTTATTTTTCTTGTAAGTATCTAATACATTTTCTTACCATTGTCCTTATTTTGGTGGCTTGAACGTTTTAAAAAAAAATTTCCATCTATTTTAATAGGACCCTGTATATCATATTTATGAAACTCGGCAATAATTTCACACCGCCGAACTCCGGGCAGAAGAAAAGTGTTATAATAATTTGAACAATAAAATAATGATACTAAAATGAGTACTATTTACTGTGTTCATAAGTGCTGCTACTAAGCTTGAGGCTGTGTTCGATTACCAGGCCAAGTAAAGTGTGATTGGGTTTTACTATCAGGAATTTCTCCCGGACTCTGGATTTGTGCCCGGTTGATGGCAATAGGCTCGCCACATGGGACTTAAACATAACTGGCGAAATGTGTGTCTCTGCCTTACTCTTCAGGGATCATTGGGATGTTATTATTGTTTTTTTAATTGGATTTCCGCCCAGTTAACGGGAATAGGCTCGCCCCCTAATACATAAACATAACTGACGAAGTGTGGGTGTGACATACCCTCTGCCTATGCGTTTGAAGAATAAAAACGTGATGTAATGTTATAATTTAAACTATAAATAATACCACTGCACTATATACTACACGAGTACTACTCCTTATCAACGACAGCGTCAGTGGTCGATTCCTCGTCGAGTTATCAGTTGCTCGTCAGCCAATAGACGCTAGTTCTACAATCTATGTTTAAATAGTAAATAGTCAACTGATAACCAATCTATTAGAGTGCAGTTACTATTTACTTTACTATAGATCGACCGGTTAAATATAACAGTAGCGGTCACTTTTAAAATATTGAATAGTCTGTTCTAAAAGAGCAGTTGTGGCAGGCGCTTTACGTCGTGTAGATAATTTCATCACCACTGCTCTCAAAACGGTGAAGGAAACATCGTGAGGAAACCGGCATGTCCTAGAACAAAAAAATCGATCGAAAGGCGAAAGGCTTCATCATAAGAATTATTTGTTGCTAAATAACATAGTGTCACAAATAAAAGGAATATGAATGATGAATTTTATGAATTTCTATATTCTTTATTCTATTTCTATATTTCTATGAATTTTTTTTTTTAACGTTTGATGTTAAATTTTGTAAATCGACAAGGAGCGAAATAATCAAAAGAGTGCGACTTTGTATTCAACAGGAAGGGACTCATTTTATGCATTTGATAAATTGGATAATTTTGTATTAAAAATGTTTAAATTCATGGTCTTCCTTTAATTTTTGACACTATGTTATTTAGCAAAAAATAATCCTTCCGATCGGTGTGATAAAGCTACAGGGTGATTATTTTTCTCGTGTAGGGTTCGATTTCCGGTTCAACCATGTAATTATTTAAATATATATGAATGCAGTTTAAATTGTTTTTTAAATTCAAATAACGTCTTCTTTCAGTAAAATGTTCCATCTACAATATTCAAGGTACTTGACCTCCATGTGGCATTTCCGTGGGACACGTAAAGTTGCAATATAGGCGTTTAAGGAGAAGAAAAATCGATGTAACTAGGTCTAATATCTGGGATAATTCGTTTTCTCCGTATTTTCACCCGAGCAGAGCTCAGTCGCCCAAAGTTGAGAACAAGATGGCTACCTTAGAATAATGACACGGCAGCATGGAATTAGTAAGTGCCTACTATCATAGCAGCATGGAATTAGTATGTACTATCGCATACTATTAAATGAGCATTCACTATTTTCACCCGAGCAGAGCTCGGTCGCCCAAGTACTTGTAGCAAATACATACTAGTTTGATTTAATTTAAACATATTTAGACATTATTGACACAGTGACTCATAAAAGCACAATCCCAAACTTCCTGCTAATAATATATACAGACATATTATTAATAGCGACGTAGACATAATAATAATAGAGGCCGAAATAACCGGAAATGAAGTAGACACGACAGATATGGCTACTATTATTTCTTAGGAAAACATGTTGATTCCGTGAATTGGTGGCAAATGTTTGAGGGAATTAATTTATCATAGTGGGCTGACATATGCCAGAATCAAGCAATATAATACATAGGTAAATTTAAATTCAATCTGCCTGGTAAGTGACTGCTTATCTGACCTCCTCAACCCAGTAACTGGGTAATAAGATACCCCTTGGTAAGACTAGTTGTAACTTTCGGGTTTCTGACGACCCGTAACGACTGTCCAAGATCCACGAATGACTGCCGGGACCAACGGCTTAACGTGCTTTCCGAGGCACGGAGGAGTCTCGGTATGTAGAGATGTTCACACCATCCATGGTCCAACCCCGGCAAGCGTAGCTTAACCCGTGCGGCATTTAGCCACAAGCTCCTCGTAGGTATAGATATATATATTGTTAGACAATATTTTATAGAAATTTTAGCAACGCCAATCTCTTGTCAAAGTGGTGCTTGCTAACTGTAGGCGTGAATTTTCATGAAAACCTTCATAACTGGCACATGAGACACTTCAGCGTTGTCTTCGCGATGGCAACGCATCTGCGATGTTTCTAGTATTGCAGATGTACATAGACAGCAGTGATAGCCTAGCGGTGTAACCGTCAGACTGCCAAGTCATAGATCTTCAGTTCGAACCCAAGACACGCAGGGAACGCACCTCTGACTTTTCGGATTCATGTGCGTATTGTTTAATTATCACTTGCTTCAAAAACGGTAAAGGAAAACATCGTGAGGAAACCGACATGCCTGAGAGATATTTCTCGACGGCATGTGAAGCCAAGTCAGAGGCCCATGGGCGGCTTTAAAACTCTGACACCAGGTTAGCCACTAACCACACGAAAAAATAACGAAAGATAGACGGTACTGACTAAGTAGCTCATCAGGAAGGTTGACTACTTGATTACCATACAATAACATAGGTATCTTAATAAAAAGGTTTTGAAACCCCATTTTGTGTTATTTTTTTTATTACTTTACTAACTTTTTCTGTTATTTCACATTTCAGGATTTTTGAAGACTGGAGCAGGCTGGAGTTACTGAAACTGAAAACAGATGACATCATGGCAATTTCATGAAGAATTTGGATATAACTTTACAATTTCTAGGTAAATATTTTAATTCTTTTTTTCCTTCCAATAATGAATAGTAAGGATAAGTAACAGGATTTTCTCATCGAAGAGTAGGTTTTTTTTTTTAATTATGATAGCAATTAATATTATTCTTCTGCCCGTGACTTCCATCAGCGTGGATGTCAAATATACCCTAGCTTCAACATATCCTTTGGCAGCAGCAGTGTAGCTTTCTTGAAGTGAAAGAATCTTTGTAATCGGTTCAGCACTTCCACGGATTACCTCTCAAACGAACTACTTTTACCCGACTACGGGGAAGCAAAAAGGAGGGTTATGATTTTGACCGGTATGTACAGATGAACATACATAGATAGGTATGTATGTTCCCTTATAACTTCTAAACTACTTATTATAATTTGACAAATGAGCTAAGGTGTCGTTGGCGGCGTCTTGATCTTCCGCTGACTACAGGCTATTTGTGACGTCACATTAAATTGAATATGGCGCCCTCTAGAAAACAGTCATGAACTAAAAAAAAAAAAATTGGTGCCAGGTTGGATATCATAAGAAAGTGCATAATTAACACATTTCTAAACCCCAAAATAATTTAAAAAAAAGGTTATAAAAACTAAAACCTAACAACGACAAAACCGCCAACTAAAAAGGTACAAACAAGACATCACAGACATACAAATTAAAAATCCAGAGTCAAACGTTTATTCTGTTCGATTTATGCCCTAACACGATGTGTGACTCCGGATTTTTAATTTGACTGTTTCTGATGTCTTGTTTATACCTTTTTAGTTAGCGTTTTTGTCGTATTTCGGTCTTTACTTCTGTATTATATTAGTCAATCATCAGAAAATTAACGAACGTAACGTCAGCTAAAAGACATCTCTCATTATTCATCATCATTCTCCTGTCCTTATCTATTAGTGGTTGTAGAAACTTGTCTTCTGCTTCCATAGATTCTTCTCTATCAGTCGACATCTCGGTAGTCACCCCCTTTCTATCCATAATATCTGTCACAGTCCATCCATCGTTTCTTTGGTCTTCCCCTACTCTCATAGCTATCCACATTCATTCCTCACGACATTTAAATACAATTATGTTTTAATTATTTCTAAACTCCATGAATTTAATATTATTTCTATACTCATGAATTTAATCAATCTTGCTAGCCCCAAATTATCTTAAAACAATTAAATAACCACCCCAATTAACCCCTAAAACTGATCCATAAATCCACCTCCAATTACAAAAGTACCAGGCTCGCATAGTCCGTAGGAGCTGGCAAGTTGAACGTAGCAACCAGGCGAGTCGATGAGACTATGTCTAGACGACCCCCCGCGCCCACTACCTCCGCCCCCCGCTGTCTAGACGCTCGCTAGACACCCCCCCTCCCCCGCACACCCACACTTACACCTGGCGGTTATTTTGGGCATAATTTTTTAGCACTAAATCAGTGTTTGGGTAAACAAACCTGTCTAGAGAATCAACCTTCAAACACGATTAGATTTTATCTTGCTTCCTACTCCGACCACTTCCCATTATTGAAAACGTTCAAAATGTAGTCGAAATCTCATCTCAGCGAGAATCAATGTCAACAAATTCGAATACCACCACCTGCTATGTAAATAACAGTGACAGGAACTTATTATAACATCATCCTTAAACACTAAGTGGGAAAAATACGTATTGAAGTTAACACAATTTTTATGGGAGTTACTTGACTTTGACTTTTATTACAAACGGTTTCCAAAATACTGTAATTGCCCCTCAGTCACTCAGATTAATAATTATTTCATTATTTGAAATGTGTTTCTTAAAAGCCTAAGTAATTTAAGTAAAACATCACTAAACCTACAATTACCATAAGTAAGTAATTTAGTACAGTAACCAAAAAGCCTTTAAAATTATCGAAAAATTGCAAAATACTACATGGCATCCCCTTACACTGACAGGTGGCGAGGGCTTCCTTACGCCAAAAAATTTATAAAAATAATAAAAAACAAAAAGCGGCCAAGTGCGAGTCGGACTTGCGCACAAAGGGTTCCGTTTCATCGTAAAATATTTAACGCTACATATTTACAAATTTTTGTATAAAATAGCCCTTTAGTTTTTAACCTCATTTTATTTTTAGATTTTTTTGTTATAATGACCATAGTAGTACACAGTCTGCAAAAAATTCAAGTGTTTACGTATTATGGTTCAAAATATACACCCTTGTGACAGACGGACGGACAGCGGAGCCTTATTAACCCTACGAAACCCTAAAAACGTTCGAACCGTGAGAAAACAAGACAGATGTTTCGCACCGCGCAAATAAAGTAAAAAAGCAAAAAACCGGTGACTTTTTTCGGTAAAAATCGTAAAAATGTTTTATAATTTTTTTGTAAGATTAGTTCCGTTTTATTTGTGAGGGATGATTGGAGAATTAACGGTAAATGTAGGAAGTTCATGTTTTGAATTCGGAGCTTGTTTTTTTTTTTCTTTTCTTCGATTGTCGTTGTTGGTTTACAGTTTATGGTCAGCTGATATTATTCTTGTTTTTTTCGGTTTTGACTAAGGACACCTCGATTTGATGGGAATTCTATAGAAAGGGATTTACTATAATCAGACCTTATAGTCAACCAATGTGCCTTTTTCAATTCATATGTACCTACTTTCTATTTATTTTGGACATTACTGATATCGGTGAAGGAAAATATCGTACCTATTTTGCATACTATAATTGGGTTCGAACTCGAGACCTACGACTTGGCAGTCCGACGGTCACACCACTAGGCTATCACTGCTAAATTACCATCAGGTGAGATGTAGGCACAGAGCTTACCAGGAGAGATAAAAAAAAAATTGTAGTTATTCAATATTAATATTCTTTATCACTACCGGATATCATGAAACGTCAAAGTTAATCAGTTTGACATTCACAATAAAATGTATTGTTTTACTCAAATGATAATTTTGACAGATTAACATTGTACAGAACTTGATGACTGATATTATGTGTAATTTAGAATGTATTTACTTTTTGGCACAGAGTGCCAAGTGGAGTGGGTACAGAGTTCCGCTAGCGGCATAATAGTGGCGCTGCCTCGGTCCGGCTAAAGTGCCGTAAGCATTGCCACTGTCACACGTCAGTGTCACTGAGTCACTGCCATTTGTTATTTTGTTTGATTGTTGAGGTTAGTTAACGCAGTGGGGTTCAGAATCCTGTACTGAATCCATGGTAACAGTTTTCGCCTCGATGTCGCAGCCACGCTGTATATATACAGTTGTTTTTAAAAAGATATTACATATACATAGGGGTTATTTCATTAGGAATTTCTCGGAACCTCGCAGCCCGAAGTCAGGATTTGTGCCTTGTTTATGTCTCATGTAACAGTGAGGCAAACTTATTGCTATCAACCGGGCACAAACTCTGGACTCCGAATACTGATTACGGTCGCAATGTTACTTTTTTACTTTTATTCGAAAATTAGCTGTTTCGCTCGCGACAACTTTAATTCTATTTCTAAAATAAAAAAATACTCTTATAACATCAGCTAGTGGAAGTCCCGTCAAAATCAGTCCAGCCGTTTCGGAGATTAGCCGGAACAAACAGACAGATAGACAAACAGACCGACAAATGTTTTTTGTTTTTTTGTTTTATGTAACTACTTCCGTATATACTTTCATACGGATTTAGTAAAAAGCTGTTAAATTTAATTTATTTGTGTAAAGATGTATAGATGATGTAAATTTTGAGAATGAACGTGGATGGCTATATGAGTAGGGGAAGACCAAAGAAACGATGGATGAACTGTGTGACAGATGATGTGGATAGAGAGGGGGTCACTACCGAGATGACGAAGTATGAAGAAGACATATTGACTTTTTTTTTTTTTTTATGAGTTTTTTTATTTTTTTATGCACGTGTTTCTGTGACAAATAAACTTATTTTTCTTTCTTTATTTCTTTTAAAGAAAGAAAGAAAGAAATAAGTCTTCTTCATACTTCGTATGTTAAAGATATTTGAAAATTAATGTACTATCTTTATAATTTCCAGGTCCTGTGATGGAAGACGTCTAACTGAATTGGATGCCCCATGCTGAAGGCCTCAAAGTGGTCTTATGATGAGGACAGAAGCAGAAGTCAGCAGCCAGACCAACCGAGGACGGTTCAGCAGTCGCCGCTGCGTCTACTGAGCTGTCCTCGGTTCGATTCGTTTGTCCGGCAAAGTGGTTGTTTTTCCATGGAGAATATCCTCTATAGCTGCCCAGTCTAGATTTGTACCCATTTCCCGTTAAATGGGTACGCCTGTATTCCCCAAAGGGGTACGCAGACGTGTAGGTATAGTAGGTATTATGCGGCGGCATCTACATCGCCACGGGCGAACTACGCGGAACGCTGACGTCACGCAAAATCCTGCATCGCGCAAGTGAAGTTTACCGCGCTACTAGCATATGCAGGGTGTTAGGGGCATCGACGCGAAAACTGATACCATGGATTTGATACATGATTCTGAACCCTCCTGCGTTCAAATTTTACGTCGGCTATTTAAAAGAAAATCAGCTGTTCCATACATTTTAACCGCGTAGGTATTGCAGTTTTCTAAGGCACAGCAGATTTTTTTTTAATAACCGACGAAAAGTTTCAACGGTTCAGAATCATGTACTGAATCCATGGTATCAGTTTTCGCGTCGATGTCTCTGCCAGCCTGTATACAACTGCCCGACATCAATCGATCGGCAGCAGCCTACCAGACACGACACCTCCCTTTTCTATAGAGGATGAGCGAACTTTACACCCTATTCCTCATACCTCTAGAAGTACACCCACATTTCGCCAGTTATATTTAAGAAGTCCCATGTAATTAGAGGCGAGTATATTGCCCATAACTGACCATAATGGGAAAAACTAATTTATAAAATAATAACTGGTGAAATATGTGAGGAGCACGTGGCTAAGTAACAACAGCCGCATTGGTCGATCCATCAGGTTAAGCTACGCTTGCCGGGGTTAGTCAGTGGATGGGTGACCATCTTTACATACCGAGAGTCCTCCGTGTCTCGGAAAGCACGTTAAGCCGTTGGTCCCGTCTGTCATTCGTGGATCTTTGACAGTCGTTACGAGTCGTCAGAAGCCCGAAAGTCTGACACCAGTCTTACCAAGGGGTATCGTATTACCCAGTTACTGGGTTGTGGAGGTCTGATAGGCAGTCGCTCCATGTAAAATACTGGTATACAGCTGCATCCGGTTAGACTGGAAGCCGACCCCAACATAGTTGGGAAAAGGCTAGGCAGATTGATTTTTTTAACTGGTGAAATATGTGTACTTCACCTCTCCCCTTTGGGTCATGCTAGCATATAATCGTATTACAAAGTTCCCACTGCTGGGGCTGCGGCCTCCTCTCTGTGAGAGGGAGTGGGTCGTAACCCACCACGCGGGCCCAGTGCGGGTTGGTGGATGTCAAATGTCTTCGAATGTTTGGTTCTAGGACATGCCGGTTTCGTCACGTTTCCTTCACCGTTTTGAGAGCCGTGGTGATAAAATAATTTATACAAAGAAAAGTGCCTGTCTGGGTTCGAACCTACGACCTACAACTCGTAAATTGCGGCAGTTACCACTGGGTCACCACTGCCTTATAGGGAACATTTATTAAACAACAGGGATTATGACTAAAAACAATTTTTTAGTTCGTCTTTGAGATTATAAAAAAAGATTGGACACGTATTTTATCTTTTTTTACGTAATCTAAAGATTACGGCGATACATTGAGGTAAAATGTGCCATGACGTCACGAGTATGTAGATTTTATACATACTAGGGACGTGGCGACCCCACTCCCTAACTTAAAATGCGTTTAATCTAAGTAATTTTGTATTAATATGATAAAGCAAAAAATACGTGTCTAATATTTTTTTATTATCTGACTGACGGACTAATTAGTTTTTTTTTTTTACCCAGGCATCATCCCTACTGGTGAAATATGTGTCCTCCATCTCTGCTTACCCCATCGAGTCATACTGGCACGATGGAGTCTATTGTGGACGGAAGAGTGTTTGTAAGAAATGAAGAAGTTTTGTAAAGTTAAAAACCAGTACCTGACGAGCGAGCTCTGCTCGGGTGGAAATAGAGAATGCTCATTTAATACTATAGGATAGTTTATACTAATTCCATGCTGCCATGATAGTTATGATACTTACTAATTCCATGCTGCCATGATAGTTATGGTACTTACTAATTCCATGCTGCCATGATAGTTATGGTACTTACTAATTCCATGCTGCCATGATAGTTATGGTACTTACTAATTCCATTCTGCTATGTCATTATTCTAAGGTTCTAAGGATCTTGTTCTAAACTTCGGGCGACCGAGCTCTGCTCGGGTGAAAATACGGAGAAAACGAATTCTCCCAGATATGAGAACTAACTAGATCGATTATCCGCTCCCGTAAACCCCTATATTGCAACTTTCATCGAAATCGTTAAAGCAGTTTTCGAGAACATGATTACAAATTTAAATACACTCAAACTCAAACGCAAAGCATTTATTTCTAATAAACCAATTACAGGCACTTTTGAATTGTCAAGAGGTCGGTCAGTCAGAAAGATAGCGTAGTAGGTGCCTATGGAGAAGAACGGGCAAGAAACTCCACGAAAACTCTTTTAAATCATGATAAATATGGTTACAAAAATATACAGGATGGCAGGGACATCGACGCGAAAACTGTTACCATGGATTGAGTACATTATTCTGAACCCCCCTGTGTTGAAATTTCTCGTCGGTTATTAAAAAAAAAAACAGCTTTTCCATAGAAAAGTGCAATACAGCGGTCATATATATGGAACAGCAGTTTTTTTCTTCAGAATTTTAGGTTCAGAATCATGTACTGAATCCATAGTATCAGTTTTCGCGTCGATGTTCCTGACATCCTGTATACAAATATATATATATACAAAATATTTCTCATTTAGTAATATAGGATTTTGCGCGCTTACTATGTACCTAATTAGATATTATTATATAATTGTCGTGGCTATTATGAGTGTGGAAAGGATAACAAAAAACAAAAATTGATGGACTGTGTGCAAGATGCTAGAAGAAAGGGTGTGACTACCGAGATGTCGACTGATCGAGAAGTATGGAACAAAAAGATATGTTGCAGCGAGCAGTAATACATTTGGATATGGGCAAAAGAATGAAGAATGAAATAGGGTTTTCTGAATGACGTTCACTAGATGACAGCACTAAGACGTCAGGTCCAAGCACCTGTCAAAAGTGTCAAATCGCCTATATTTTCTTTAGTCGTGACTGAATGATGAACGAATGAATGAAATTAATGATGAACGTCATCTTATGTTTTATATTTATTGTGGAAATGAAAGTGGCGCCAACTAGTGGCGTGAATTTTCATGAAAACCCGTAATGAAGAGTCCTCTTCAAACTGAGTAGGCAACGCACCTGTGGTAAAGTTCGCGTCAAATAACTTTACCGCCCTGAAGTACAAATTACTGCGCAATAGTCAACCTTCCTTATAAAACAGTAGCGCGCATGCCTACACGCATGCGCAACCTAACTTCAGAGCGGCAAAGTTATTTGACGCGAACTGTACCTATGGTATTGCCAATACTCATGGACTATTAAGGAAGAAAGCGGTGACCAGTTACGTCAGTAAAGCGTCAGAGTTGCCCGCGAAATTTAAATTTTCTTACGTTTTTTGCAATTTGCAGATCAGTGTCACGTTGTATATTGATCTAAATATGATTCGTGACTGTACCAAGTATTTATTTATAGAATTATAATCATTAAAATCAACAATGGCCCCAAATATCATACCCTCATGAAAGAGTCATTCAAAAGGATAATAGGAACTTGGAGAGTTTTATTTCTTTAAATAAATATATGTTATGGTCGCGAATCATATTTTAATTAACATAGGCACAACCTGATAGAGGAGCTCGTAGCTAAGTAATAACAGCCACACGGATCGATCCATCAGGTTAAGCTATGTTTGCCGTGGATGGGTGACCATCTTTACATACCGTGCCTCGGAAAGCACGTTAAGCCGTTGGTCCCGGCTGTCATTCGTGGATCTTTGACAGTCGTTGCGAGTCGTCAGAAGTGAGAAGGGTATCGTATTACCCAGTTACTGGGTTGTGGAGGTCAGATAGGCATGGTCGCTCCATGTAAAATACTGGTATACGGCTGCATCCGGTTAGACTGGAAGCCGTCCCCAACATAGTTGGGAAAAGGCTAGGCAGAATGATAGCCACAACCTGATACTGACCTGCAAATTGCAAGCTTAGTTCAGTATCTTTCACGACTAATTTCTTTAATTTTTGGAGTTTACTCCTTAAGAATCGATTTTCATTTATGGCGGGGTATGGAAATTTTATGAGGAGTCAAATTTATGAGGGGGGTGGGGTGTTGTTATTTATTTTTTTTAAGAGATGCGTATAATTACCCTCTTTGTGTATTGCATATTCAAAGACAATCGTAATAAGGAGTAAACTCCACTCGTGCGTCGGAGCCGACACACTTTTTTTACTTTACTTTTTTCTAACACAGATCTTTTTACTATTTTTGTACCGATTTTTTTTTTGTAATCCTTATTTAAAAGCACACATTACAACTTTGAATAGCTACAGATGTAATTTTCATTTGATTCACATGCACAATTACCGTTCCCACTGCTGGGACTGCGGCCTCCTCTCTGTAAAAGGGAGTGGGCCGTAATCCACCACGCGGGCACAGTGCAGCGGGATAATTGCGGATCACACTTACAGTAGCAATGGCTTTCATTTTGACAGTTCAACAACATTCATTGCGTTATTTACGTTGTTGAGCAGACAAACTTTTCGAACATATCAAACAATGGATTAACAATATCCTTCAAAAATCATTCAGATTCTGATTGAACAGATATATTCATTTATTTTTCTTGAATAGAAAATGTTTTACTCGTTTCGTATTTACTTTTTTTGAACTGTTAATATTCAATGTTGTAATGTGTGCTAAACACTATTATTATTTTAATTTCCATGTATTTTTAGCCCAATGGCCCCCTCAACTGGAACCCGTAGATCCGAACTTGTGCGTTTAACCGTTGGGGAGACGCGACTGCGCGACTTCTCAGTCGCGCGCAGACCAGACCTTTTGTCGTATTTTTGCGACTTTTGTCGTATTTTTGCGACTTTTGTCGTATTGTTGCGACTTTTGGCGTATTTCAAGCCTTTTGACGTTAATCCACTCCTGTCACATTTGAAGGAGTTACAAAAGAATACAAGTAATATACAACAAATATTGCTAGTTTCACGCTTTTAATCTCCGAAGACTTAGGCAGAGGTGTTCTTTCGGGGAGTACAGGTGTGGTTTATGTTGTGTGTGTGTATTGCTAGTATTCTCAGTATAAATCTGTCTTTACGACGAACTAGTCGTGTTTCTGTCGTGCGATCGTCGAGTCGTGAGTGTGTGCGTCCCCCACACAAGTTTGGTGATACGCGGGCGCAGTTTTGGCGGGAATTCGTCGCTCTACGCCATTTTGTTTTTCTTCTTTTTTTTTCTTGAACTTTTTTTGCTGTGTAGTGTAATGTGTTGTTAAAATAAGAAAAATACCTTGAATTTTATCGTACTAAATTCACATGGCTGTGCCAGTAGGATCTCAAGAGGGCGCCCAATAAAATTAATACGATCTAGACGAATGTGGTCGCTTGTCTTTAGATCAAATTTTGTTGCTTCGTGTCTCAATATGAAACTTTATAAAAGGTATTATAATATTCTAGACACACTTACCGAGGGTTCCTACTAGCCGTTATTCATAATTCCTTCTCAGTCATGAAATAATATTTTTTTAAAGGAGTGACGCTAGTGGACCATTGGGCGCCAAGCAACAAGCTTTGCATAACGCAGCGCAACTGAAGTTAGTTTGACAGATAAAACGTCAAATTTTTTGAACAACCTAATTCTATTCTTATTTTAATCGCATAGAAGGGATGTGTTATACTGTGTTTCTCATAATAGGGGCCTGGGGCTGCAGTCTCGACGTAGATAGCTGTCGCTTTACGACCGGATTCGGTCGCAAAGGTCGTAAAGCGATCGATCTATGTCGAGACTGCAGCACCTGGTCGTAAATATGACACATCAAGATATATAAACAGAATGTCATACAAGCCGAACTTCTTCAAATACTCGATGTGTCATAACTCTGCCACCCTTTTTTTCACCTTTGTATTAATTTCAGCACTGTTAGTAGAATTAATTATTACTTAATTTTAATATAGTTGGCACATCTCAAGTAGTGTCTGTTATAGAACTTCACCTTAATTGGTTTCCTTGAGTCAAACCCTTAATTTTTTGTATTCTTTTTTTGTATTTAGTTGCATAATTACTTACCTAGTTATTTGTTGATTTAACTCTTATATTATTGGACTGGAAGCCGACCCCAACATAGTTGGGAAAAGGCTAGGCAGATTGATTGATTATTATGATAGTCATATTCTGCTAGATTGCCCGTACGTAATAATCAGAATCTAGTATTAGCTGGGTTTTTTTTGGGCTCCTGTAACAACCCAATTGTATTTTTTACTTGTAAAAAATATTTAACTTGTAAAATTCATAATTTTGCTGCATTACTATGTCTCTATTCTTATTATATTACAAGATTTGTTAGTGATATCATATCTATGTACTTAAGATGTATTAAAATTGTGGTCTTTTGTAAATTGTGCTTCACCTATTTGATATTGCAATTGTGTATTTATAAAATCATTATCATATTCTTTGTACAGTTGAAGAATGAAAAGGTTAATCACCCTCCTAATTTTTTACTTTTTTCACACCGTGCAAATTGTTCGAAGTCGTAAAAAAATACAAGTCTCATACTTGTATTTTTTTACAACTTCGAACAATTTCGATGAAGTTTCATAGAAATTGTTATACTAGAGTTGCACCCCGCTTGTCAGCTGGAGCCTTTACTGCCAGCAATTTTAATGAACAGGTTAAAAAAATTACATAATAATATTCTGTGGCGTTAAAATCTGTTTAAATTGTTTGATGTCACTTGAGTTACGTGACATTAACAAAATTGTAGTTAATCTTGCACAAAAATCAGTCAGTAGAAGTTATATTTGAAAATGGCTATACCTTTCATTCCACGACTGTACACTCCCACTCTAGATGCTTACCCTTAAGTTGCAGAGAAGAAGAAGAAGAAGGCTAAGAAGAGAAGAATATAACGCCGTAGACTGGGTGAGGTAGTAGGTTGTATAGTACTGCATTACAACTTTGGGAGAGACTGTACGGCCTACTAACTTTCCTGGTTTACGGACCATACAACATTGAACATCCTGGAAATGGAGAAGAATGGAGAAATACTTTTAGGTTACGTTTTTGTTGATTTATACTTTTTGTCCTGTGTGTTTTATGTGATGTACAATAAAGTGTATCTTTTATATCTATTTTCTTTAAACATAATTATTATAAAATTAAAGTCGCTTTTCGTGTGACCGCGTTGTTCTTCTACTACACAACGGATTTTTATGGGGTTTCCACCATCATTTAGAGCATTGATTCTGGAAGGTTTAAGTGCATAATACAGGGTGGCAGGGACATCGAATCGAAGCCTGTTACCATGGATTCAGTACATGATTTTGAACACCGGGTGTTGTTTTTTTTTTATACTGTTATTCCATACATTTTGACCGTGTAGGTACTGCACTTTACAATTAAACAGCAGATTAAAAAAAAAACTGACTTAATATTTCAGAATCATGTGCTGACTCCATGGTATCAGTTTTTGCGTCGATGGAGACCAGCCACCTTGTACACCTTGTATACCTTGCCACCCTGTATTGAATTTAGATATAGCACAGAAATATCCATGTTTTGACATGTCGCCATTGCACCCGTGCGAAGTCTACCGCACCCGGTAGACTCTGCTCTTAAGAGCTGGTCACTATTAGGTGTTTGTAAAAATAATTATCTAATATGTGATGTCTAGCCGACCAAGACGTTTAGACAATTCTCGCTTAACATTATAATAAAAATACAATACAATCATAATAATTATTGTTATTTTCGCAGTGTGAATGTTTACTAATATATTTGTATGTACAGTCAAGGAATAAATTTGTTAGGTACCGGTAAGGAGTGTATAGACTTGTGTGATGTGTAAAGGCGTGTAACGACTTGTGTAATGTGTAAAGGCGTGTATAGACGCGTGTAATGTAATTTATCTTGTAATCTATCGCGAATTCTACGTGTGGACGCACTACGATAATTAAAGTATGATTCCGATCCGTGCTGCCGCATCACTACTGGTCCGAAATAACTGAAATTGATACTAACAATTGTACGCTCAATGGCAAAGCATAGAGAACTGACAAAAATGTAACATCTCACACACCTGTGTATCTGTGTAACCTATGTTTACAAATAAATACTCTGAACTCCCCATACATGTTCCGAACTAATACCGAACCCCGCGGCACGGGGAAGGAATCATACCTTTGTAATGCTCGGGCTGGCTCTCGTGCTGATCCATCGGCTGTCGGGTTTTAGCGCGAACGCAGTGCTCGTTTGTATGCCGTCCACACTATTCGCGTTACATTACACGATACATAGGTTTTCAGCGCGCACACACCACAGTGTGCGTTTATATGCCGTCCACCCTATCCGCGTTACTGTGCGTTTGCACTGGCGAAACATTCACAACAAATCATGTTGGAATCTCTATTTTCTGCGCATGTTCCATACAATTTACAATTTTTGACAGGACCTAGAGATTTCAACATGTTTTGTTGCGATGTTTCGCCAGTGCAAACGCACAGTTACATTACACGATACACATTACACAAGTCTGTACACTCCTTTAAAAGTTAATTTCTACCTGCACCTACCACGTCAATGTCAATATTTTGAATGAAAATGATTAAATGATTAATTCAAGTTTGAAAAAGTGACTGCCCCCACTATAAGGGAATTTGAACATTATTTATACAGGGTCAAATTAAATTAGCTAGCGAAACCCCGCAGATGTTGTGGGTGATCATCGATATCTACACAAGATTTTTAAAAAAGATTAGTTGTTTTTTTTTTTGGTAGTGGACTTACTTGAAATATCGAGAACAAATAAACGAAATAAAAATAACTTTTTTTTGTGTTTAAATTCACAGAGGGACAGAAAAAACATATTTTCTAAACTGATACTTCAACTACCCTACTAACAAATTATCTTAGTTTTGTTTTATCACGTCACCCGTCACTTCAGTGGAGTTTTACTAGCCAATTTTATTTGACCCTGTAGCTCCTTGACAGTAAATACATTTTGTCTTGACCCCTAACCTAACCTGTTGTCGAAAATTAAATGAATCTTGATCGCTTTTGATGACTCTTAAATACGTGATTCTCTTGAAACTAACGCCAATAATCGCTTGACATCAATATTTCTGCAAAACGTATTGAATAAATTATTAAATGTTATTTGTACAGTATTCCTGGTTTTATTTAGCTACCTTTGATTACAGTGGATATAAACTTTCAATGCCTTCTTCTGTAACTCAGCAGTTAGTTGTTTCGCTACATTTTGCGGGTTCGATTCCCGGACTGAAAATAATAGTTCTATGAAATATATTTTCAAAATCTATTTTTATACTTTTGGAGTTTGTAAACTGTTCCCCTGAACCTGGTATTGACGCAACAAGACTAGTTACGACACTGATCTGCATGTGCAGTACCAGGCAAATGAGTTCTAAGAACTTACCTATTGTTAACATTTTCAAAATTCTGTACTTAGTTCGCAATAGAGAATTTGAATTTGAGGTATTACCGACCCATGCGTGCAATTTCAAATAACATCAAACTTGGATGCTCCAAGGTTGTCAACAGAGTTTCTTCCCCGTTCTTGTCAATAGGAACCTAATACTTTGGAATGGAATGGGCAACTAACTTCATCCTTCTGACTGACTGACGAACTTCTTGACAATTCAAAAGTGTGCCAATGTGCCACTACCAACCTAGCTGTCATGGCCATAGATATATATTTCTTTGGTCAAGGCTGATCTTTCCTTCTGGGCTCCCGCCTTTATGTAGATAGGTAACTTGTGTCTCAAGACAAAGAATAGCTTAGCATTGTCTCATAAAATAAGTGGTGAAAAGAGTAGGTGTTTTGGGGGACTATCTTATCTTATTTTGACGTTCAACAAGTGCCTCATTTGAGTAAATGACTTGATTTCCATTTTTGAATACTTGAGAAATACAAGGTTCGTAGATCACAACAAGGCATCCGATTTTATTCAGACTCAAGAAAATAGGACCTACAAGGAGTTCTTGGGGCAGTCAGCCCCTCTACCAACCTTTTTAGCTAGCTACTTAATCATCATCAGACCACAGCTTAACTTAGCCGAATTCTGGTTCGAGTCCATTTAGATTGCCATCGGCACGCTAAGAAAAAGCTAAATACTTATTCTTCCTTTTCAGACATTCACTGTATAATATACAGCTAGGGCCCTTAGCCCTTAACGCGTCCTCGAGATATAACTTATCACGATTCCTACTCTACTATTGATTGGATACAGACCCATGGTTGGGATGTCTTCACCGTTATTTTTTGTTCTAAAATAAACGTATAGAGACATCTTGTGCCAAACGAAATTACTAATATAACTAGCGCTATCTAGTGACGAGTAGTTGAATCGCTAGAACTATAAACGTCAAATGAATAAATATAATGTATTTTCGTAATCGTGAATATTAAACTTGGAATAATTTTCTAATAAATTAAGCATTAGTTTATTTTGAACCATAAACAAAATTGATCATTAAATTAAAACTATTCACAGAATACAATCAGCTGGTGTTGAGTCACGCATAAAAAAGTAAAACAAAAATTTATTTTTTGTTATTGCAGCACTGAAATTCTCCATCACAGGTTTATAATCCTTGAAGTAAATCTAAAGTATGCTTTATTGCATTGTGGAAAGGATTAAAATTGCATGAAAAATAAAGTTAGTAAGACATTTTATCGTTTGAGTAGGAAGTGGCATAAAAATAGGATTGCCAACAATCTGAGTGACGTCAGGCCATTGGAGTCATGGAGCCTTCTAAAATTACATAGGAGCACAAGAAAATATATTTTTCCGACGTATACGCTCCATTTTAATACAATTAAATATACAAAAGTGTTGATAAAAGTGTACGACGCGAGTGTTAAATGAAATAATTGTTGTAAACACGACAGTCGAAGTTATAAACGTGTGATTCTGTTACCAAGTTACCGGAGATTTTTTTTCATATTTTGTGAGTATCTAATGTATTTTCCACACGAAAACTGGTTATTAACGATCGATATTTACGTTATGCCGTACCAAACACGTGATGTAACGTGAATAAACGGATTAAATTTGTGTTTATAAGAACTTAGGCTGTGTCATGCTATGTCGCTAAATATAACACTGGAATGTATTTTTGGAATTATATTTGGCGATTTTGCGAGTGCGAGGCGGTGAAGACGTGTGAAAGTTGTAATTACGCTTCAGAAATGCTTTATAACGTGTGGCCTTGACGAATAATATCAATTTTATATTAGTGGTATCAGGTTACGCATTTTTTTAACGGTAATGTATCTTCTAATTCTGCCTAAAACTATTTCATTTTGTTATGTGGACTCTTTTGTACGCGGAATGTCCGTGGTGGTTTTAATTGGATCAATTCTTAATGCATGACCTTGGTTAATAGAATACGCATCGCGGTAACTGTGTTTTACTTGCGACGAACACGGCAATATTTTTTTACGAATGAGAGTTACCAGTTGCGAAATTTTCGTTCGCCTAGTAAGGCAATTGTTGACAATCTAAGAAAAAAGTCCGCTTGTGAAAAAAATGCAATATACTGTTGACTTTGCCTTTCACTTTTCATGAAACCATGCTTGCAAAAACGAGTACAACAATGTCGCAATATTTTTACTATAACTTATTCGGCTTTACTCACAACATCGCAAAAATAATCACATTAAATCCTCAAAAAAAAACCCCCCCCACATGTGTATAATTTACCCAAAAATAGGGTAAAATAAATCTGTCAACATTCACCAATGTTATTGTAATTTGTACCTTTACATGTTATCAAGAATCCAGTATTTGTTAAACATTCTTTTGTACTTATTGACAATAAAGCTCATTTTCTAGGTCAGTTGAGATTAACAAAGGTGGATTGTATAAACATTACTTAAGTACATCGATAATAATCACACATAAACACATGCCATACTCTTTTGCTTCATCTATGTTCATACTCCTGGTGATACATGCACGCCGGTTGTGAGTACTTTGGCATAAACCTAAAACCTATGGCACACAAATAATAGCCTGTCAGCAAGGTAGTAGCCGGACTGACTGTCCCGGATCACAATAAAACATAATAATAATACCAGCCAGCCAGACCCACTGCTGCAAAGTCCTCTTCTTACACACAGAAGGCATTGAGCACAACGCCTGCTCAACATGGGTTGACATTTCATACTTATCTATACAAATAACTAAAATTGAACTGTCTGTTTCTAGTGTCATAGTAACAGCTCGTTACTAAATGCTTTATTATAACAAAAAAAATACTATTTTCAATCAATTTGTCTGTCTGTCTGTTACGGCTAGTCTCCGAAAAGGCTGGTGCGATTTTATTTTTTAGCTGGTGGTTTAAGGAGTAACTTAGGCTATGTTTATTTTAGAAAAAGAAATAGATTCCATGTGGGCGACGCCGCACGCTGCAGCTTGTTTTCACTAAAAGAGCAGATTTCCAAACAGTGGCAAAATATGAGTGTACTATAAACCTCTGAGCTGAGTGTCCCTTCAGCACGCATAGCATGACAACCATAAAAACTGGTTTTCTATGGGACAGACAAAATGACAGATTGTGATTGTTTATTTGTCATTTTGTCTGAAAACATGTGTTACTAAAAAATAATTTGTTGTGTGTAGAATTGTATTGTTATCAGAAATACTATTAAACAGCTGATACAATATTATTATTGTTTTGTCTTAAAGGCCATTCACCTAATCATTCATTTTATTGGTGACAGATTACTTGATTGTAAAGTAAACTACATTACCGAAAGTGCTATCCTAAATCTATATTTCTAGATATAGTAATCTATATATATAAAAATCAATTGTTGTGCGTTAGTCTCGCAAACACTGGAAAATGGCTTGACCAACATGTTTTTTTTTTTTTATGGGAAGCTACACTATTGCCGATTGTGATAGGATATATTTTATGTTAAAACAAGAAATCTCACGCGGGCAGAGGCTTGTTGTAAATAAGATAAAACTCATATTTTATTCTTTTATTCTCTAAGAAAACAGCTTTCAAGTTTTCGGCAAGGTCAGTTTTTATGTTATTCTGATTACATAATAATCAATACAAGCTTATTCAGGACCGTCTCTCTTATCCTTGTGTTGTTGTAGTCTAAATGAAGAGTTGATTCATTAATATTTCCACAACAAATATGGATAATAGGCTATATTGAAATGAAATGCCATTTTCCCAATTTATTTGTGGTTGGGGCAACATTTCCCTTTCTTCCATACTTCTCTATCAGTCGTCATCTCGGCAGTCACCACCTTTCTATCCATATTATCTGTCACACAGTCCATCCATCGTTTCTATGGTCTTCCCCTACTCTTAAAGCCATCGACATTCAAACTCATAACTTTCCTCACAACATTTTCCTCATTCCTCCGCATCACATGCCCGTACCATGAAAACCAATTACCGCACAACTTTTCTGTCACCGGTGCCACTTTCAGACTTCCTCTTATGTACTCATTTCTTATTCTATCCATTCGTGTAACACCACACATTCCTCTTAGCATTCTCATCTCAGCTGCATGACGATATCAGACAGACCAAACCCAAAAAAAAAAAAATTACAATATGTTTTAAGTACCTATATGATTTTCAGAAAAAAAATCTTGTTATGAAAATTAACAATTAGTAAAATATTCTTTCTTTTTCGTATGGTGATTAGTGACTAACCAGCACGCTTAGTATGACCACGATAGAAACGGGTTTTGTCGACGGAAGAATAGACAAAGTAACAGATAAACAATCACAATCTGTCATTATGTCTATTCTTTGGTCGACACAATCCGTAGAAAACCCGTATCTATGGTTGTCATGCTATGCTACGCGTGCTGGTGTCAGAGTTTCTATGCCGCCCATGGGCCTCTGAGCCTCTCTTAGTAAAGTTATTATTATACTACGAGTATTATAAATTACCTATCAAATGTTAAAATTATTATTATTGTTTTTAAAATTTCTAAATTAACATAATTTGATGTACGTATGTACGTAAGTACTTAATAAGTACTTACGCATAAAAAATCAAAAATATATTTTACATATTATTGTGTAATATGTAAAATATTTATTTAAACTTGAATATTATCGTGTAATTTGAGACTTATTTATTAAAACCGTAGTCAATGATTTCACAATATTACCATAGGTTATCTTACTTCTGACCTGGTTTTTCTAGCCATTTTAAAAACCCATATTAAGTCAGTCAGTCAGTCAGAACGGTTGTGAGCGGGACCAGTGATAGTCATTTAAGGTTCTGTTACAGTTAATTACCCAGTTGGTAATAAAGTAAAGTTATAAATTCAAACAAATTGTATAATACATATTCAAAATAAATACTATAACCAAATTTACATCATGGGTATTTAAATAACGTCATAACACCAATCAAAGGTATGTTAAATAATTTTACATTTTTATCCTATACGTCATGTAGCTTGTGGCTAAGTAATAACAGCCGCACGGGTCGATCCATCAGGTTAAGCTACGTTTGCCGGGGTTGGTCCGTGGATGGGTGACCATTTTTATATACCGATATTCCTCCGGGCCTCGGAAAGCACGTTAAACCGTAGGTCCCGGCTGTCATTCGTGGATCTTTGACAGTCGTTACGGGTCGTTAGAAGGCCGAGAATCTGATATAGTATTACTCAGTTACTGTGTGGTGGTCAGATAGGCAGTCGCTCCATGTAAAATACTGGTATTCAGCTGCATCCGGTTAGACTGGAAGCCGACCCCAACATAGTTGGGAAAGGCTAGGCAGGTTGATTTTGATGTCATGTAGGTATTCTGGGTTCGCAATTTCTTTTCCAAATATGTAAACGAATTTTGTGCTTTTGTAAAAATGACTTTAAAACCCACAAATAAGGTCCAGTTTCCTCTACAACTTGAATTTGGAATATTCCTATTCATAGATTAAATGATATTTATTTCCGCAAATTGGTTAAAAAAAAACACTTTTTTTGCATGGCTAAGTTAAATTTTGTTTTACAACTATATGTGTTCAGTGTTTCCTATCCGACTACTCTGAGAAGAAAGACCATAACAAACTCAGAGGTCACAGTCTCTTTGAAAGTCCAGACATAATCTTGATCAGGCCATATGAGGACCATGTAGATTAGTGTCTGAAATGGTCTTTTGAGGAAAGAACCACACAGATTTGAGTGGACCTTCAGTGCAAGAATTTGTCAATAATTGTGTAGCTCAACTCAAAACTTAAGAAGCTCAATGACTTATCAATTTGTGTGACATAGTCAGAAATACTTATCATAATTGATTAAACATGTACCTACTATCTTTGATTTAACAAAGAATTCTTATAGACTGACTAACTGGTTGTTATGGAAACCAATATAAACAATATTGGTATTGACAACAAACTTGAAAGTGCTGTGATTATTAGTGATTCTTTTTTAATACTGAATTTGATTCGGAACCTAAAGGTTGAAAACCGGACACTGGTAGGTACTGAGCCTCCACTGTCTGTCTGTACGTCACAGGGCTGTATCTTATAAACTTTAATAGCTATGTGCAGGGAAACCTCTAATTAGCCATACACTGTAATACAAATATTCTTGTAACATATTATTGTAATATATGTATTGCTGTTGGTTATTTAAAATAAAAAAATTGAACCGACTAAAAAAAAATAGGTGTCTTTGGTACTGTTTTTTCGTTTTTTGTCACCGACTTCCGAAATTAAAGTTATTTTGCACTTTTTAGTGTTTTTTTTTAAGTCGGTTCTATTTTTTTTTTGTAAAAAGTTTTTCGTTTTCACTTTTTAGTTGTGGTACCTAACTCACACAAATTCGAATACCACTACCTGCTATATTTAAATAACAGTGACAGGAACTTCGGTATAACATCATCCTTATAGACTAAGTGGGAAAAATACGTATTATTGAAGCTAACGCAAAAACTATCCAAGCAAAGTTAATCAAATTTATTTGGGACCACCTCTGATATATGACCTACCAAACAAAAAAAGAATCATCAAAATTATTTAATTAACAATTGGCGGAGTACGCGCATAACAAACATACAAAAAAAAACATAGTCTAATTGAGAACCTCCTTCTTTTTGAAATCGGTTAAAAATACACACCCAGCCAGTTGAAAATTTACCTTGTAACAATATGCTTGACGTAGTTAAATGTGAAATATTAAATTACTTTACTGTATTATACTTACCTGTATTATGCCTTTTATGACTAAAATGCATGAAAGAATTAATAATAATGATTTATTTGAAATAAAATGTAATAATTAAATAACTAATGTTTATTAAAATGTAATGTATTGTAATAATTAGAATCAATATTATATTATGTAATTTAATCATTTGATTATGAAACATTTGCAGTGCCCTGACAGGGTGCATGTCTTAATACTGTGTCATGAAAGTTTAATGCATGCCTACTAACCAGTGTTTTACATGTTAGCAAATAAAAAAATCATGTTCTTCTACTTCTTTTCGAGACAATAGCAAATGTAAAAATATTTTCTTAAGTTAGATATAGTTGGGCCTAGTAGGTGTCCACGCCAATCGCAGCATCAGTGCAGATTTTAAGATAAGAAGTATTCAAACGATTTATTTATTGTATTTTGAACTTTATTAAAGGCAGTTTTTGTATTAAGAGCTTTATTGTCATTGGTATAAAGTTCAAAATACAATAATAACTGGCTCAACGGTTTGGGATTGGATTAAACTTAGGACTCAGTCTGTAATAAAACGGTAATCGTTTTGGAACCTTAGTCTGTAAGTCCAACTCGCACTTAGCCACACAATGCAAATGAGATGAACTATGCCCTATGTGTGTTTCTGTAAATATTAATATTAACTATAATTCCTCAAGGCAAGAGTTAATGACTATTTCTTGGCAAACCAACTCTATTGTACTTCGAGCTTCAGCTTTGCTTACCGTTCAACTATGGATTATGACCTGATTTTGTGGGAATATTGACTGAAACTAGATAACAAAAAAAATATATTATTAGTTTAAAAAACACTAGAAAAACACGCTTTTATAAATGGCCTTTCTCACAAGTGCAAACACGACTATGATACGATATTCCATCATGGACTGCCATTGCCTATCTTCCGGATTCATCATCAGACCTTGAAACCTAATCGTGGTCAAAGTTCATTACAAGAATTTTGTAAGAAATCCAAAACAGCTATGATACGATTTTCCATCATGAAGTTCCAGTTCATATCTTCCGGCTCCATCATCAGATCAGTTCGACAGTACCATATTATTGTATTGTCATCAGAACTACATACAGCTGCCAATTTTCATTACGCTACGACCCTTGGAAGATGGTTAAATTAGTTACCTTAGATTCCATTACATAGTTAGTTACATACAGGTCGACCTAATAAAAACGTGTTAATATGACATAACATCACGCATGTAGTCCTCTGAGCGGTAGGTTACGCTGTATGGTATAGCAAACTCAAATATCGCCAGTTATGTTTAAGTCCCATGGAGGAGCTCGTGGCTAAGTAACAACAGCCGCACTGCTCGATCCATCAGGTTAAGCTACGCTTGCCGGGGTTGGTCAGTGGATGGGTGACCATCTCTACATACCGAGACTCCTCCGTTCCTCGGAAAGCACGTTAAGCCGTTGGTCCCGGCTGTCATTCGTGGATCTTTGACAGTCGTTACGAGTCGTCAGAAGCCCGAAAGTCTGACACCAGTCTTACCAAGGGGTATCGTATTACCCAGTTACTGGGTTGTGGAGGTCTGATAGGCAGTCGCTCCATGTAAAATACTGGTATTCAGCTGCATCCGGTTAGACTGGAAGCCGACCCCAACATAGTTGGGAAAAGGCTAGGCAGATTGATTGATTTTATGTTTAAGTCCCATGTAATAGGGGATGATACTATTCTCATTAACCGGGCACAAATCTAGGTACCGGGCTGCTACTGAGAAATTCCTGCTGGTAAAACCCAATAACACTTTGCCCGAACTGAGAGTTGAACCCAGGTCCCCATACTAAGCAGTTGTACGTGCGACCACTAAGCAAACGAAGCAGTTAACCCCGACAAAATTAAATGTTAGATTTTTTTATTGTTCATCAGTTCAAGCAGCATCTGGTTAGACTGGAAGCTGACCTCAACATAGTTGGGTAAAGCTAGGCAGATGATAACAATTGAACTGATAAGAGGATGATGCCTGGGTAAGAAAAAATAAATTCTAATTAGTCCGTCAGTCAGATATTAAAAAAATATTAGACACGTATTTTTTACTATATCATATTAATAAAAAAATACTTAGATAAATAGCATTTTAAGTTGGGGAGTGGGGGTCGCTACGTCACAAGTAAGTATAAAATCTACATACTCGTGACGTCATGGCAAATTTTAACACAACGTATCGCCGTAATCTTTAGACTACGTAAAAAAATAATAAATACGTGTCCAATTTTTTTTTTTAAATAACCAAGACGGACTAAAAAAAAATGTTTGTCAACATTCCTAATAAATGTAGCACATAACTCAAAGGTAGCGCCTAAAGAGCGTCCCGCTGAGTCCCGATCCACGCGTTCCCTTTGCGTTGTTGTGTACTTACTGATAATTTGGTAGTTTAACTCTAAACCCAAAGCACAAGTGGTTCAAGTGAACACCTGCCTAGCGTTTCCCAACTGTGTTGAGTTCGCCTTCCAGTCTAACCAGATGCAGCAGAATACCAGTATATTGCTTGGAGCGACTGCCTATCTGACCTCCGAAACACAGTTACTGGGTCACACGATTAGTATTAATAAGACGCGCTGGTGTCCGCTACTCCACGATATCCCTTGATCAGTTCAATTTGAGCAGTGATAGCCTAGTGGTGTGACCGTTGAACTGCAAAGTCATAGTTCTCGAGTTCGAACCCAAGGCACGCACCTCTACTCACGAGTTTTCGGATTCATGTGCGTATTGTATAATTATCAATTGCTTCAAAAACGGTGAAGGAAAACTTCGTGTGAGCCTGAGAGATATTTCTCGACGGCATGTGAAGCCAAGTCAGGGCGGCTTTAAAACTCTGACACCAGTGGGTCTACTCCTTGAGCGAAATCCGTAGTGTCGGCCGTAGTTACGGGCGCCTCGCTCTCTGTCTAACTTACGGTATGTTCGTAAGTGAGACGGAGAACGAAGCGCCCGTAACGACGGCCGAAACTACGGATTTCGCTTAGGAAGTAGGCCCCCAGGTTAGTCGCTAACCACACGAAAAGAAGAAGAAATTTAATTTGATAACTAACCAATATCTCTGTTTTGTTCCAGAAAACAAACCCAACAATTCTACAGAAAAGTAAATAAAACAAAACAATGCAAAGAAAACGACCGCCGTCCAGAATTAAAATTAACTTAGACTAGGATAGCATAAGCCAAGAGTATATTAAGGATATGTGTCAAACACACTAGGAAGAAAACGATAACAATCTGCGAAAATGCCTGTCGTATCGCCATCTCGGTACAGCACCACCTCCTCAAGCCTTTCAGGGTCTTACAGATCTACCCTGACATCATCCACAGTCGAGAAACCTTACTACAGATCCACAAGCGGGAATTATGATACCTTACGCACTTACGAACGGTCTGAGTACCGGTCGAGGTTCTCTGATATTGATGGAAATAGGGAAAGGAAGACTCTGGCCGAGAGGCAGAGGAGTTCTCGAGCCCCGAGCATCGCTGATTCTGACAGCGGTGTCTCCAGCAGCAGATATAGGTCGGATAGAAGTGAGTCCAGGTCTAGAGATATTTCGACAACTCGAAGTGAGAGTAGCAAGACCTCAACTGACCCTTTACCGAGGAATCGGAGACCTGTGCCAACAACTGCTGATTTAGCAATGTCACATGCGGAGTGGTATAACAAATATTCTCCAGCGAATTATATACCGTTGACGCAGAGGATTCAACAGCAGCAGAATCAGAATTATGGGGAGATTTCAAGGTCGAAATCTATATCAAATGATATTGGGAGGCCACCAGCAGCTGATCCGTCAAGATTTGCAAGAAAAGCAAGGAATTCTGCGGCAACAATTTCAGAGGTAATTTTTTCTTTGTTTTTCTGTATCAATGTATTATATTTCCTTTTTTTTTATTTATAAGTAATTTTATTTTGAGTGTCTGCGAAATTTTATAATTATTTGGTCGATATTTGGTTTTTCATTTATTTTTTGTGGACATGTAGTGATTGATGATCGTATAAATTATTGTCGATAGAACTTATATAAGTTTTAAAAATGGACTCGGAATGTCTTCATTGCAGTCTAGTTTAATATTAAAGAACAATTATTAGTGTTTGTTCAATTTATACACAAAAAAGGGTATCCTTTAAAAAAAATCTTTTAATATTTTCTATTTCTATGGTACTTCCATCAAATATAAGTTGAAGAACGGAAAGAGTTATCTTAGTTTTAAAGAAAACATTTTTAAAACAAATTAAGAAACTTTATTTAAAATATTATCTAGGAATCTGAAAAATCTCTAAAGAGGCGAAATCTCTTGAATTGTTAGTAAAAATAAGTCTGTAAAATTCTCAAACAGTTGAATAATATAATTGGCCTTGACCTGAAAAGTGTTTGAGAACGAGTCACGAATTCTCTAATACAAATCATTGTATATGCATCAAGGTTAGTTGAGATATTATTTATTTAAAGATACAAGAAAAAAAAAACGTCATAGCTAAAAAAAGTGTAATACCAGTGTTACAAAAAAAAAAAAAAAAATTAACCAAGTACAATGAAAGTTTATTTTTGTAAATAGATTATTTTCAAAACAATTCTCGAATCCGTTAGTAACAAAAATATATTAAAAAGTTCTACTTATAACATTGTTCTTAAAAACGGTTCAGAAAATATGTTTCAGGCTATTACATCTGGCTGCCTAAATTGTCACATACATTCATAGACCAAGGTAAACAAAGCAAAAAACGTTAAAAAAAAACTAGTGTCCGACTGAAAGTGGATTTTCAGCCAAAAGCGATAAAGAAGCTTCGGATTTAGTATAATTTTCGGCCTAAAACGAAAATGATTTAGACATTATAAAATATTTATATTTCCACTGTACACTGAAATCTTGTTTGTTTTTTTTTTACACCTAGGGAGAGAAAGAGCAAATATAGACTTTAAAAGAAATAAAATACGATAATTCCATTAGAGGATACAAAATTTCTTGTTGTATTGGAGCTTTACAAACTCGGCCAAATGACGCGCAACAATTCACGAACTTGATTTTCGGCTTGGCTGGTTTATGACCGAAAACTAAAATATGGCCGAATCATGATTTTGTCGCCAAAAACGAAAACGAACCTTCGGTCGGTCACAAAAAAACACTACACACTACATAAACGACTACAATTACAAAACACTACACAAGACATTTAATTGAAAGAATCTGTAGCGTTGGGGAGTGACAATTTTATCATTTTTCACGACTTTCTGCAATTATAAATTAAATAAAAAAACACAACAGGGCCTGCAGCTCTTAGAGCAGTATTATTTTAATCTTACTTCAGCGGGGGAACGAAAGGGAGCTATACGTTCTGTAGCTTCATCTCTTTCCTACACTGAATAAATATTAAAAAAATACTGGGTATTGCTAATGCTCCCAGATTTGAATTCAGGTGAGAATGTCAGAATATTACGAAGAAAAATGCATGCATAGATTTATATTGGCTAGTATTTTTTTACAAAAGCTAACCACCCCAATGTTTGTCAGTAGGCAGTTACTCCATGTAAAATACTGCTTATTCATCTGCATCCGGTTAGACTAGAAGCCAACCCCGACATAATTGGAAAAAGGCTATCTATATTTACAATCGCATAATTAGCCTATAACGTTCCCACTGCTGGAACTGCGGCCTCCTCTCTGTGAGAGGGATTGGGCCGTAATCCACCACGCGAGCCCAGTGCGGGCTGGTAGATGTCACATGTCTTCGAATTTTTGTGTCTAGGACATGCGGGTTTCCTCACGATGTTTTTCTTTACCGTTTTGAGAGCAGTATTAATATGGATATTTACAAAAGCTAGGTAATTTTCCTTCTAAGTAGGCCTCATAACAGTGGCAATTCTTTGACCTCTGGTCTAGCGTACTATGAAGTTACAATATAATAAGAGAGCCCGCGCAGTGGTGGTCCAGTGGTAACAGGCCCCGACTTACGAGTTGTAGGTTACTGACCCAGACATGCGCGTTACTTTGTGTAAATTATTTCATCACCACTGCTGTCAAAACGGTGAAGGAAAACATCGTGAGGAAACCGGCATGTCCTAGGATAAAAAATTCGAAGACATGTGACCTCTACCAACCCGCACTGGGCCCGCGTGGTGGATTACGGCCCACTCCCTCTCACAGAGAGGAGGCCGCAGTCCCAGCAGTGGGAACATTATAGGCTAATTATATAAGAGGTCATTTTATACCAGTTTTGTAACCACTATCGTACGACCTACCGTACATATCCTTGGAAAGTGTTAACAATTTAAAATAACATTTGAAACGAATTTCTCGTCGTGAATATTTTTAGAATTATTTATTTCTTTTCAATGTGTTGGTCAGAGGTTATTGAGGGGAGTGTCCAAAGGGGATTCTCAATTTTTGGCGTGATCCTATGTCAAGCATTGGTAAGCAAAATAAAAAATCTATTTAATTATTTCTCCTTACATCTTCTTTTCCTGGGCTCGATTCCCGGGTCGGGGAAAGTGTTACTGGGTTTTTCCATCTAGAGTTTCAGTAGTATTCCGAAGCCTGGGTTGATGGCAATAGGCTCGCCCCCTATTACATGGGACTTAAACATAACTGGCGAAATGTTACTGTCAACATAATGCGTTTTGATAAACTGTATTCTCTCATCTCTCACTATTGTCTATTCCTAAAAGAGATAGATATATTGTTGTCACTCTCTCACTCTACAGATTATTTATGTTTGTGTGGTTTTCCGTCACTGTCAGTTGTCACAATGACAGCATGCAAAAAGTGTTTTATCATTTAGCCTTCCAGTAACTCGATTGGCTGTTTTTTCTCTTGGATTTTGGTAGGTAAAACATAATAAAGTTAACGTAATTCATTTAAATTAAAAAAAAAACAATCTACGTAATAAAATGTGAAATAATTTCTGAAGACGTCATCCATCTGTTTACTTATTTTAAATCATTGTTAATTTGTGTCTAAATTATTTCTTGTTTTCAAATACATTCGTTAAAACTCCAAAAATCCTTTGTGACTGAGTATTTTTCTACATACAATCATAACATCAATCATATAATTAATCATCACATCACTTTGACAATGTTCGTTTCAACGAACTGTCCCTAAGACCGTCATCATCATCAGCTATGTTATTTTACAAAATTACCAAAACCACAAAGAACTGGTTCCTTTTTCGAAAATTTCGCAGGCACACAAACATAATGTGTGCGCGTGTGAGTGTGTGTGTACGTTCTTTAACATCGCACTTAATAAAGAGCCAAACATTAAATTGACAGCTTCCAAAATAGTAGTACTTGCACCGATTGAAAGGCCCTAACTGCCAGAAAACGTTATACAATAATAACCTTTCAAAACGTGTCACCGTAGTAACATAGATGCGATATTTGCTTGTAATACCACTCACGTGTAACATTGATGCTACATCCTGCTACTTTATAACATCCTAGTACTCACGATTGATCAGTAAGCCAGCCAGTACCATGAATGATACACCAGGTATTACAGCAAAGCATGAAATAAATGTTGAACTAACACACACTGTTCACATGTCGCATTTTACGTCACAAGAACCAAAAATAAGCGTAATATTTGAACACCAGAGACCGGAACGAAGATCGTATAAGGAAACCTCGCCGGCTTACAAGAGGGGGATGCTTAACGGTGTCAAAGACACGAACGGGAACGAAGTACCCTCGGTGTCCGAGATCAGAAAGAGATTCGACCAAAAAATGACCGTAACGAAACTACCAGCGAACGATTCGCGGTACACCGAACAGTATCTAAACCAGCTAAAGGATTGCGAAAATGGTACAGTAGGGTATACGAAAATCGTCCCTAAAGACGAGAAACTAGTACCGATCCACCTACCGTACGAAAAAAATGGTTTGCGATGGGAGATTGGGTCGTCTAGCTCCCGATCGAACTCCAACTCTGATTTATCACTAAGTAAGACTATATCCGAGCCAGTGTGTCTAGCAAAACCAATTCACGATAGAAATAGTTCCATGTCCACTTCTCTAACTTCAAAACTGCCTTCCGAACGTTTAGCCAGCATTAAAAGCCAGCTAGACCCAAACAATCCTATAGGAAAGATATTAGAAAAATCCACTGTCATCCATGTAGAAAATGGCGATTTAGATTACAAGAAACATCATTCTGAAGGACATAAAATCAAAGATATAAAAAGTGATATAGAAAAGCAATCGAAAGCGCCAAAGCATACATCTAACTTCGCTTCCTACATACAGATTTCGCAGCCTGTCTCCTCAGGGACAACGCCGAAAAAACAAATAGAATTAAATCATACAATTAACGAAGAAGCTCCTAAGAATGATATTAAAGCTGAACCTAGAAAAGCAAGAGCTACTTTGAAATATATAGACTCAGAAGATGAGAGAATACTTCTCGATAATGATATAGAATCTCCTTGTGGTACTGGTTTTGAGAATAAAACTTTTGAACATGAGAATTATTTGAAAAAAAGAACGGAAAAGAGTGAGGAAGGCACGAATCATTTGGAAGATGTTAAGTCTATGGAGACTAGTACTGAGAGTACGATCAGTGAGCCGACTGATGACCTGAGCCCTGAGACTCCGTCTGCGAGGCGAAGACTATTGGATTCGAAAGATTTAGAAGAAATTAAAGGGGTAAGTATTCATTTTGTTTTGTAAACTTTCGTGGTTGCTTCGATGGCGGGTATTTTGAAAAAGTCTCGTTAAAAGAGTGTTAAATTATTTTGTTTTTAATCTTCGATATCTTAATGAATTCTTGGGAAGTTGTTTGCAGTGGATTGACCTTGATGAAAGATAAGATTATATAAAATCAGGCTGTTCATGTTGTGATATATGTAGTTATCAATCGACCTCAAATCTATCCAAAATCAGAGTAAATTCAAAACTACCTTCATTTAAACTTAAGTTAGAACTACCCTCTTTGTTGTTCACATATTACTTACTAAGCTCGGCTTCCCCGCGTGCAGGTCAGATTAACCCAAGGTAACGTACTACCGGGATAAAATGTCCTAACCGAGGTCATGGTCCACCTGTGTGTCAAATTTCATCCAAATCCGATAAGCCGTTTAAGCGTGAAAAGGTAACAGACAGAGTAACTTTCACATTTACAATATTAGTATGGATTTTCCTTTTATCAAAACCTCAATCCATTGCTGGATATGCTTCTCTTAAATTTTCCCAATAGACAGATTAATTTTCAAATATTTTACCGCCAATATCGAAGGAGCCATGAAACTCAGCACCTCATTTATATTGGCTCTTTTATCTGCACGTTTTTGGTTTTGTTTTCGTCAATTATTTTTAAAATTGGTGTGTGTTAGTTTTAGCGTTTTATGTCCTTTTCAGCTACTTTAAACAACGATGTTTGGGTTTTCAATTTCGTTGTGGATGGATTATTTAGGTCGTGTCTATTATTTGATGTAGCAAGTTCCCTCCGGGAAAACTCTTCAATATCTTTAGTTTTGAAAAAAGTTTAGAGATATACCTCTTTTTTCTGAAATAACTAAAAATATGTGTCCTTGGAACATATCAAATTCTTTGTTATTTATTATATTACTTTCTTCATCGATTTGTCTCACAGTACATATATTATACAGTTGTAAAAATCTAGTAACTTTTCTTTGAGCGACATTTAAGTTTAGCATAGCATATCTAAATGCTCCAGAAATGGGAACATTATAAACTATAATATTCCCACTTCTGGGACTGCGGCCTCCTCTCTGTGAGAGGGAGTGGGCCGTAATTACCACGATGGCGCAGTGCCGGTTGGTGGATGTCATATGTCTTTGCATTTTAAGGTTAAAACCAGTTTTTTTTCGCCGCTGCAACTAATATTACTGGCTTTAATGTTGTTATTCACAACCTTTTTTCACTATACGTAGATACTATTAACATCTTCACTGATATCAGGGACAATACAACTATACATATATTTGAACGTTGCGTGTGTTGATAACACAAAACAGTTGAATGACGCAGCATGTTCAGTGATGTTGGTTTTACTCCTGCGTTTCACCGAATATTGGGATTATCGACACATTGTGTAGGGAATTGGATTTTTGTGTTATGTAAAAGTACTCTCGAAACGGTAAATTTTAAGAGCTTTGGCAAATAAAAAACGACAAATTATTTGATGAAACACGTACAACGTGCCCATTGCTGGAGGCTGAAACACAGGTCTCCTCACCACGCGGGACTAGTGCGGTGCAAAAATTCCAAGACTTGTGACATCCACCAAAGATGTTACGTGTCTTGGAATTTTTGGTTTTTTAACTTCTGGATTTTCATTTTGGAGGATGCCGTGCAATTTTTATTACTGGCCTTAAAGTTTTTACCAATCTACGTCAATACTAATAAGTAATTACATCTTCACATGTCAGGGATAATCCAAATAAATATTTGACGGTTGCGTGCGTTGAATAAAGCGATTCGCTCATGTAACTACCGCGTCGTTTCATACTTCGGTTCGTAGTTCGCGGTGTGTTCGCACTGCGCTTAACCACAGATGAATACAGATTGAACACTCCGCATTTTAGGTATGCAGTTACAAGTAGGTACGCGGCGGGCTCTACTTGTCGAATTCAGTGGGCGTAACGTAGTAAGATATAAAAGTTCCGCGATAAAAAAGACAGGCAACTTCTAGGTGAATGTCATCATCATCATTTCAGCTAAAAGACGTCCACTGCTGAACATAGGCCTCCCCAAGCACCGCCACTTCGACCGATTCTGTGCTACCCGCATCCAGCGGATTCCTGCGACCTTCACAAGGTCATCGGTTCATCTTGTGGGAGGCCTTCTAACGCTTCGCCTTCCGGTACGCGGTCGCCACTCCAGAACCTTTCGGCTCCATCGGCAATCTGTTCTACGAGCAATGTCCCCTGCCCATTGTTACTTAAGTTTGGTAATTCTTCGGGCTATGTCGGTTACCTTTGTTCTCCTACGCATCTCTTCATTTCTGATTCGATCACGTAGGGAAACGCCAAGCATAGCCCTCTCCATTGCCCTTTGGGTGACTTTTAGCCTTCTGATAAGGCCCATTGTGAGCGACCACGTTTCTGTGCCATAAGTCATCACTGGCATCACGCACTGGTCAAAGACTTTAGAGTTTTATTTACAGTCTTTTCTGTAAAAATGTCATCGTGATAACTTAGGTAAACTAAGTTTGAAATGAACTGCCAATCCCTAGCATCAAATGGGATGACAGTTCACTAGGGAACTGGATTTTTTGTGTAAAAGTACTCACGAAACGGTTAATTTTAGGTGCTTCAATAAAGTTGGTAAGAATGACTCTTTGATGAAAAGTATGCAAATTAGGAGTTTACCATCAAGTGTCTACGGTAGGGATTTGGATTTTTGTTGTTAGTTTTATAAAAAAAGTTTGCTGCATATTTTGCAAATATCTTGGATTTTAGGTTCATTGACCAGGAACATATTTAATTTCACAAATAA
Organism: Agrochola macilenta; assembly: GCA_916701695.1. Taxonomy (NCBI): domain Eukaryota; kingdom Metazoa; phylum Arthropoda; class Insecta; order Lepidoptera; family Noctuidae; genus Agrochola; species Agrochola macilenta. Next base: position 804,589 of record OU753579.1, read on the forward strand.
AAACTTTTTACAAAAAACAAAAATTCATAACCAAAGACACCGACTTCCGAAATTAAAGTTATTTTTCACTTTGTAGTGTTTTTTTTCGGAAGTCTGTTGTTTTTTTTTGTAAAAAGCTTTTATTTTACACTTTTTAGTTGTGGTACCTACCCCACACAAATTCGAATACCACTACCTGCTATGTAAATAACAGTCACAGGAAGTTATCATCATATCATCTACGTAGACTAAGCGGGAAAAATACGTATTATTGAAGCTTACTCAAAAAGTATCCAAGCAAAGTTAATAAAATTTATATGGGACCAAAAACCAAATTTTCAAAATCGGTCCACAATTGACGGATAAATCGACGGACATACATACGCGTCGAACATATAACCTCCTCCTTTTTGGAAGTCGGTTAATTAGATCCTAAAAGCCAAAAGTACATATAGAATACGTCTGCCTTCAAAGCAACAGTGAACAGGCATCTCCTGGGCACGCTAATTCCATTGCTTTCCACCCGGCGAGATCAGCATTTTTTTTTACTTTTTTCTAATGTTTTTATTTAAAATTCTACTGTTATTTGATTGCTTATCCATGAAGACGCGCCCCACTCCGCGATTACTGTACTTTAGTACGGAGCGGAGTGGGGAGCATCTAGGCTGGCACTATCTATTCCGTAGTATTTACAAAAAACCGCGTAGTTTAATTGTTTAGGATTTAAATGACATTTAAAATAGTTGTCCAACTCACTTGACCATTAAAAACAAATAAAACCCAACATTCCATCACCTCTGCTGTAACGCTAGCGAGTACCAGGAAGTCATGAACACATCAGATAAGAGTCCATTTAAAAACTCACATATACACACACCGCGACACGTTGGCGTCACGCACACAAATACATGACCTCAATACAAATGCCAATGAACTGCTGAGACTATTACACACCTGTAGGGATTAGAACTTTTCTAGTAGCGTCAGAGTTGTGGGCTGAAAAGCGGCACTTTACAACTGCCTATATATGTCCAAGAAAGAACGCGCCTCTAAGCCGTGTATATGCAACATTGCCAGCTCGATGCTGCGCCGCAGACACCGCGGGTTGTAGAGTGATATGGCAAAATCAAGCGGAGACGGCGCGACGACGGCGCGGCGACGACGGCGTTTCAGCGTTCAATCTACATGGTTACGCATAGCGGTGTCGTAGCGGTTGCAGTGCCATCTACACGAGCCCTTAGGGAATTTCTGGTTCAAGAAAAACTTTGCTTTGATCCCAAAATCTTTTAGAAAAGTGTTAAAGTTTTATAATAATAAATATACACTGTTCCCGTATCACCACTTATTTAGTCTCTCTCAAAATTCTATCACATCAAGATTTAAGAGTCGTTGGCTAATCCAATAATTGTGCTCGTAAATCGTACATTCCTCGAACCAAATCATTGAACTTCGATATACTAAAAATATCGAGTGGGTTGAGATGTTTAGAATGTCATCTCATTCGAGCAGCGAGATATGTCACACGTATGGTCAGATTTTGTATGAGTTTTAACAAAAACTGTGACAAATATCTTACCGTCTATCGTACTTAAAGCTTTCCCCTCCTTTTGAGATTGCCGGAGCTGGGCAAAAAAATGTGTGTGTTCCTTCTAAAACAAGTTATTTTCTCCAGAAAATGTAAATGTGACTAAATATTCGGTCTTTCCATCGTAAACCTCATCCACCGCAATCAGGCGAGATCGTGGTCAGGCTAATCCCGTAATAAAAAATATCGTGGGTAGTTGAGACTTTAATCGGTGACTAAAGCAGAGCCTGTTGATTGTGTTTCAAAGACAGTATAATCCTCGATGACGCCTCTTGTGACTAGTGTACTAAAAGCATAGCATAATGAGCCTATGACGTTCCCACTGCAGAAAACGATTTCTACCGAGCAATTTGCTCAATCAGACTCATCGCTGAAGTACGAGTATCTACTAACACTACATACTTATTGCCTGCTGCCAGAGAACATTTCGCATCAATATAATGAAGCGACAATATCTAGTGAACGACCCGACGTCCCCTTTCCGATAGAAATTCGTGGCTAAAAATAAACAGCGCGAAATGTAACGTCTAGAAATAAAATAACGCGGGAAATTATCTCAGCAGACGACTGCCACGCTTTTAAACCGCCACGTGTCACGGCGCCATCTTGAGAAAAAGCGCGCTAAAATTTTGACGTTTGCGAACCTAACCTCTTTTGTGTTGAAACTTTTTTCGCGTCTATGGTCCGAAACTGGCCGTTTGTATTTTTTGACGGAGCGTTCCAAAAGCCAAAAATCTGTCAAGTTTAGCATTTATGTCATTTGAGCTTTTCGATACAACATTTTTTGCAATCTATTTTTTCTTTGTAATTGTGATATTTTTTAAATGTTAAATGTGATTTCTTCGTTTTATCCGGTAAGAGGAGTTGGTTGTTCATTTTGATTGTTTTGCACGCGGAATTGCACGGAAAAATGGCGATTTCATAATCTTTTCGTAATTATAAGAATAGATTTGTTTTACTAAGTGTTACGGCTAGGATCTTCACTTCATATTCATTCACGCGCGGTCTCCCATCGGTAGTATGCCATGTACACTATGGTGCATGCTGGCTTGTCTGCGGCATAGCTGGGTAGTGGATATGGCATTGTGCCCAAGATCGTTATTCCTTGCGGTGTCCAATAAAACCCACATTTACAGTGCAAATCTACTGAGATTAAGATAGATTATACTATTGGCGGTACCTACTAATGACTTGAGTTCTGGCTTTTTATCATAACTTCAAATATTCTTCTCTAGTGTAAATAAATAATATATTCGGAGGTAGATCGAAAAGGCCGGACACTAGCTGGCCCAAAACAAGAATCGACTTATAATTTAAACATGTAACCAATATTTTGTTAAAGTATTTGATAGAAGAACGGGCAAGATGGACACTTTTGTCCATGGAGTTTTTTTGCCCGTTCTTCTCCATAGGAACCTAACCTACTACGCTGTGAAATGGGTAACTAGCTTCCATCTTCCTGACCGATCCCTTGACAATTCAAAAGTAAATGTTTTTTTCAGTTTATTGCTGTTTATTTGCACTTTCTACGATACTCCACTGATGATTAGAAAGTGCTCTTACTTTTGAGACTTTAATCATCTACAATTTCTACTACTGTTTTCCTGGTAGCAAGTGTAACCCTTGAAGTCTCGTTTCCAATTTTCCTTTAATGTTCATGCACACACGTCCGTCACGTCAACGTCAAATCGCCGATCAGTCACGTCAAAAAATATAATTACGTAGAAGTTGTAGGACGTTGGCTACACATCAGTCACGTCACGACCGGCGCGACTCAGTCGTCGTCGCGTCACCGGCAAGTCAAAATTTGTACGAACGAAACAGGCGTTGCTATGAATGACTGACTGACTATCTGTTCACACACGTCACTGAAATTGACGTGACTGATCGCTGTCGTGACTGATGTGAGTGCATGAACCTATAAGGCCGTCACAGACGCAGCTATAATATATATTAAGTAGCTGCCCGCCCCGGCTTCGCACGGCTAGCACTAAGTATTTATCTACAGTTCACCGACCTACCTACCTATCTACTACCTACCCTACCTACATACCTACCTACCTACCCTACCCTACCCTACCCTAAATGGAAGGTACCCTTCACCTACCTATCCTAAAAACCTTGTCACTTAGGGGTATGAAAAATAGTTTACGTCCTATTCTCAGACCTACTAAATATACACAAAATTTCATAAGAATCGGTCAATCCGTTTCGGAGGAGTTTTGTTACAAACACTGTGGCACGAGAATTTTATACAGGGTGGCAGGGACATCGACGTGAAGCCGGCTAGATATTTTTTTTTAATAACCGACGAAAAAATTCCACGCCGTGGGGTTCAGAATCATGTACTGAGTCCATGGTAACCGGCTTCACGTCGATGTCCCGGACACCCCGTATATAAGAAGATATACTGTGGTGTTTATTATATTATAACACCATTATAAAATATATATTGTAAGGTACCGTGTGTGGTGGCTACACACGGTAGATATACTACTATAATATATATTATTGCCCCGTCTGGGGTTGCTCGAAGATTATGGAAAATATATCGTAATATGGGGAGCTATGATTTATATTTAAATTAGCTTTACCCGGCCCGACTTCGCACGGGTAGCACTAAACCCTACCTACCCTACCTACCCACCCTACCTACCTACCCTACCCTACCTACCGTCACCGTTTAAACCTTCCCTGGATTACGACAAATATTTCAAAACCAAAATCAGCTAAATCGGCCCAGCCGTTCTCGAGTTTTAGCGAGACAAACGAACAGCAATAGATTTTTATATAAATAGTTACCTATATTATAGCTACGTCTTTACTTGATTTATGTAAGTTTATTCAACTTATTCTATCGTCAAATCACATATCATCTAATTATGATTGTCTGCTGATATTATGATCAACCAATCGCAACAGATAACATGATATTAATTTGAAAGCAGATTACCTGATCTTACCTATTTTGATCGTACTTTTATATTATACTATTCAGATCCTTGTTTCCAATTGACGTAAATATAATTTCCACTTTAACAGATATCCGGCGGGTTGTTAGGGGACTGTCTTAGGTAATTTTGACGCACGAAAAGTGTTTTTCTTTTTCGTGTGGTTAGTAACTAACTTGGTGTCAGAGTTTTTATGCCGCCCATGGACCTCTTGGCTTCACATGCCATTGAGAAATATGTTCCAGGCATTGTTCCTCACGATATTTTCCTTCACAAGTATTGAGTCACCGTTTTTGAAGCAAGTGATAATTATACAATACGCAAATTCAGAAGTGAGTGCCTTGGGTTCGAACTCGAGACCTATGACTTGGAAGTCCAACGGTCACACCAGTACAAAAAGTGCTGATTCCCAGCCTAGTTTGAATAAATGATTTTTGATTTTCGATTATAATATCTTCCGAATTTGACGTTGCTACAGTGTTTTTGACCTTGCGTTGTGTCAGTCAGACAAAAGAACTCATCATAATTCTCCTGCCCTTATCCCAATTCATTTCGGCGCAAGCGCAGCATGTCTTCTTCTTCCATACTTCTCTATCTGTCGTCATCTCGGTAGTCACCCCTTTTTTAGTCATATCATATAGACCAAAGAAACGATGGATGGACTGTGTGACACAGTCCATCCATCATTTCTTTGGTCTTCCCCTACTCTTATAGCCATTGACATTCATGCTCAAATGTTTTCGATATTTTCCTCACACACACCTGACCAAAAAACCAAGAACCAGATTCCCGACATCCCCTCTACGGCTACACGAGTACTCCGGGTAGGAAAGTCGCAAGAGCTTCTTACGCTAAACTAAAGAACGAAGTAAATTGTGGGAGGAAAGGTATCCACCGCCTCAAGACTTCCTAAAGCCCCAAGAACACTTGTCTCCCGGTCGAGAACTGCAGTGGCAAATTTGGAAAGCACTGAATCGATTACGTACCTAAATAGGCCACTGCACACATAATTTGGCGAAATGGGGTATTACCAATTCATACGACATCCAGTGCGAGTGCGGTGGTCCTAAACAGACTACCCCATCTGCTAGAGTGTCCCGAATATCCGTTCTCCTGCACCCTCAAGCCTCTTAAACCCCCCCCAATATCAGGAAACATAGATGTACCTACGAAACGAAAAAGAAAAACCTGACCCTAGTATAATGTATTAGAAAAGGACCAACGGCTGATTATTTTGTCTCAATAACGATGTTGGTCCCATAGAGAAAGTTGTTCACTTTGATGATCTGTGCCACACGCTTAAATATGACCACACCTTTCCGATACAAGCTGTATAAAACGCCAAGACTTTGTTTAAAAAGATTCAAAGAATCTTAAACAACAGTCTTTGTGAAACTCCAGGTGATATCCATTGATGTGTACAGTGTGACGTCAAACGCGGTTAGCTGACCTTGGTAGCCTGACGACTGACGTGCAGTGACGTCATTGAACCGGTCATGGAGAACGTAACAACACGCACGATCTTGTTAGCTACTTACAGTTCGCTATTTACCTTCCAAACAAGTAAACAAATATGTGTTTTTGGAAAAAAATACTTTAACACTGGGATATAAAGTCCAGTTTGCGCTACGACTTCAATATTTTTTATGGTTCTTTTAATTGTAGTAGTCATTCTGGAATCAACTTAATTTACAATAGAATAAAGTTGATAATAGTTTACGTAGAAATAACATCAATTGGAAAGGATTTGAATATGGTTATAAGTAACGTTTGTGTACGTTATGTTGTATCTGTTCATTTAATATTGGTTTTTTTTTTTTCATAAAAGAGAAATCTGCATGGCTCTTTCCTCAAAAGGCGATTTTGACTTTACAAGCAGTGTTCTCGATGGAATTTGCCATTGAGGTTTCAGAAACTACGAACTTCTATGCAAACGTTTATCTCCTATTTAACTCCTTCAGGGGATGCATTTTCAAAAATCCTTCCTTACCTTCGTAACAAAATGAACTCTTGTGCAACATTTCATGCTTCTAGCGACTTAGGATATGCGTTGTCTGCCAAAGAATTTTAGCCTTTCATTAAGTAGATTCTCATTTATCTTGAAAGCTTCATTAGTTTAGTGGACTGCAGAGAGCATGAAGTCCTGGTATCGGTCCCCAAGTTGGGCAAATCATTATTAGGTTTTCTGTTGGAAATTTCTCAGTAGCAGCCCGGAGTCCTGATTTTAGTCCGGTAAATCATAGGCTCGCTCTCTGTTACATGGGTCTTAAATATAACTAGCCAAATATGGCTAGCACTAGGGGAATACAGGCGTGATGTTATATTAAGGTATTCACACTTAATTCGATCTTAGAAGACCTGACCTTGACATTCCAGTTTGGGCTTTCCGGTCCAGATGCAAAGCAGACGCAAATCTGCTATGGTTTACCTTAAAAAGCCATTCCAAAGTCATAACATTGTTTCCCCGAATAGTAGGGTTACCATTTCGAAATTTAAGTCCTGACAAAAAGCCTGACATTTGCAAAAAAGTCTGGATAAGTATTAAACTTTTTAATCTTATTTTTTTCAGTAATCAATAATCTTTTTGAAAGAAAATCCCCTTAAATCAAAAAGTCTGGACAATTGAGAAGGCGGGAGGGACATAGTCCGGACGGGGGGGCCAAAAAGCCGGACATGTCCGGACAAATTCGGACGGATGGTAACCCAAGTCCCATGTGATACCCCGGCCTCTTGCTATCAACTGTGCTCTAATCCGAACTCCAGAGTGCTACCCATTCCAAATAAGTTATATTTGGCTTCTGCCCTTCCCAAGACATTCATAGTTATTCGGCTGCACCAAGTCATACGTTCGACCCGATCCCCAGTTCGGAAAAGGTGGAAGATGATTTAAGGAATTCCTGTATTAATCATGCTCCCAAAATGAGACCGCATCATAGGTAAACGATGATCGCCATACATACACACACGTATGCTCTCGGAAGAATCTCAAATTTACGAGTAGACTTCCAGTGCAAACAGATGCTGCTGAATACCAGTATTTTATATGAAGTGACTGCCTATCTGACCTCCACAACCTAGTTACTGGGTAACTACTCTTCTTCTGAATGTCTGATCAAATTTCAAGATCCCGAAATTCACACCCTGATTTGACCCAAAAAAGGTTATGTTCCTTTTTGCCTTTTGAGCATTTTCTCAGCATTTCTCGTCACGATTGCGTTCATACAGTCTGAAAAATAATGCTAACTGAATTACATAACACATGTGACGCGGATAACAAAGATGTAAGATAAATATTGATATGATACGATAAATTACATTGTATTTTTAGTATAACACCTTTTGCGGAAACACGCAGACGTCGCGTTGCCAATAAATTAGTCTTTATTTCGTGTTTGTGGGAGCACGTTTTGGTTGAAAAATTCGGGACTTTCTTGATGTGATACTTTCGACATTTCTGGATTTCAATGGTGAACTATTTGCGGAAGAAGGGGCGCTTATTCTGCACTATATTTGACTAGCTACACCAACCACCAGTTCCACCAAGGGGTTGAGTAGCTCCATTTATAATACTGGTATTCAGCTGCATCCGGTTAGACTGGATGCCGACCCCAACATAACTGGGAAAAGGCAGATTGATTATTTGACCTTAAAGAGTAATAAAAGAAAAAAGTTCCATTCACTTATTTGCCAAATTATAAATACTAGGAAATAACGCCAAGCTGAATCAAAGTCCAATGTCAAAGTAAGAATTTGGCGTAAAAACATAAGTCATGTTTGGAAGTATTCAAACTTTTTGCCGACGCTAAGTTCAAGATCGCGAAATTAAGGTTTTGAAGATGCTCTATCTAGTGTTGTAAGCCGAAGTCTTGAATCGTGTTAAATCCTATTATGCTGCCAGAGTAATGTGTGTTGCTAGACAGCATAATGAAAGAAGATGACTCTATTATTCCAATAAAGTACTGAAAGAGATATAATTTTGAGTGCATCTTGGTTAACCGAAAAATCGACCAGTAAATTGCGTTGATATCTCACCTGGACCCGTGAAAAATACAGAAATAATGGACTCATAAAATTGCTTTGACATTTTGAGTTTCATACAAAATCGGGTCTGTTATTTATTTTCTGAATCAACAAGGCTGAACTAAATTAACATATTCGCCATTAAAAAAAAGTGTCAGTGTCAATAAATGTAGCAACTCCCGCCACAAAATGTCAATACGAAAGAGCTATTGAAACTAGAGCAAAAGTCGATCTTCTCAGACATAATTGGAAGGTCAGTAAACTTTGATGACGTCAGAGAGACGCGTGACGTAAAATAAGTGACAATGAGTGCTGTGTTAGTGGTACTAAGGAATGTGGTGATGAAGTGGGATTATATGCCGCTTATCTGGGTGCAAATAGTGTGGGTATGTTGTACGAGTATAGTTTTATAAAACCATTTCTCTTCTAACCTAACTTATCCGATTATCATGAAACAGTGTCTCTTAAAACTACTCTAATAAGTCGCCAATCATATAATATCATAAATCATTTATTCAATTTAGGCTGAGAATCAGCACTTTTTTTAAGTCAAAATTACATAAGACAGTACCCCAAGATGCCCGCCCTTCACCACTTTCTAGTGCTTTAGCTGTGACGATGAAGTGGCGCAAAAAACTCCCCAGCACCACAACTGTCTGTTCCTTGATTGTATACAATGGAGCACAACTGTCTGTTCAGTAAGAAGAACTTGATAATATGCTAAATAATTAACATTACAAACCATGGAAAACTAACCTACTAACCTTGACAGTATTATCCTTGACACAGTTGAGTCATCCACAATGATATTACGTAATGATTGAAATGGGTCAGCTCCGTACATGGGCGATACACTCGAAATTGCAATTTGGCTTTTGTTTTGATCATGTATTGATCTAGTTGACGAGAGGACGAATTACATACAGGGATCTTTTGGCGCGTGAATGACATTGACAGGAGGGCGTTGTTGGTAAACATTTGTGAAATTGTCATAGAAATTGAATGGAAAAACCAAGATGGCGGCGTTAGTTCCGATTGTGGCCACGCGCCAGAAGATCCCTGTACCGTTGTTTACATAAACTCACGACTTTTCCAATGGAGGTAGGCAGAATCTACAACGCAATCTGCTGCGATCCTTACATACTCATTTTCCTTTGTCCATGTTCATACAATAATAAGGTAACTACTACTTCTAGGTCCTCTCCCGGCGTCACTCACATCTTCCTTAAAATTAATTATCTTTCAAGGGAAAATCCTATCATTCTCCACTTTCTGCCGAATGTTTGGCCAACTGCACGTGTCTTCTATGTTTATACATATTATTAAACAAAGTCGTTTTTCGTGTATGACATTAAAGTTCTTCTAAATTGCATAATTATCTAGTTATAAAATATTTATTGACCAAATAAAGAATCTTTACATTTCCTTAAAAGTAATACAAATAAACTATTCCTAATATTAAATAATATGTACAAGTATATAAGAAAGGGGTTGGGGGGGAACAATCATAGGGCATCAAAAAATTCGTCCGCATCGTTGTCAACAGGAAAAGTGCCCAAAAGGCTGGCAGCATTGCCACGTTGTATGGCAATGCTGATTCTCTGGCCGAAGAATAGGCCAGCCTTCTGGTCACATGAAGAGTCGACCAACCGCTTTGCGATGTCTTGAAAGACTAAGTGGGCACTCGGACCCCATGGCCCTAGTGTTTCAACCCCAAACGGCTCAAACATATAAGTCCCAATAAGATTGGAGTATTTGCGCCGTTTGAGGTTTTCCGCACCTGCAGCAGCAGCCCCAGCACAGCCCACCGTGCTAGGAAGATGGGATGGCGCAAGGGTGTCGACACACGTTGCATCCCACACCAATGGCCTACCTACCTTCCAAGGCATTATGGTCATTCCGTCTGGTCTCTTCCCATCGTCGCGTGCCAAGCCGTTGGGTTCTAGAACAGCTGGCACCCCGGCGGTGACAAGAGCACGACGGATGGTGTCATTAATGCTGGCGTGCCGTGCTCTCCGGCCTGCGCTTTTACTGCAGGATAGACCATGGTGTCCGAGACAGTCGACTGCTTCACCGCATTGACAGCGATGCGGGGCCACACAAGGAGCGCCCAGACGCAGACAGGTAGCGAGCCGGAAAGTGGTGTCACCCAGCATAGTCCCTATGTTGGGTGACGGTAGCGCCTGAAGCCAAAGGCCCGACTCCCACTCACCCACAGCCAGCAGGCGGGCACGCTCAGCAGTATTGGTGGACGTATTAATAAGATTGTTCCGTACCAACCTGCAGAGCGGCTCATCCCACTGCCTCTGGGAGGACAGGTTCACAGGCCGATCTGTATTCGGGCAAGCCGTTTTCCAGGCGTTCTCCGCATCAGTCAAGCACGGCACTTCAGAGTCGACCAGGCAGGGGGCTAAAATTGCATAATAGATTTTGATGCATTTTTCAACATAATTTCATGAAGGTTTATTGTCCATCGATAGAGTCATCAAGAGTTAAAAAAAAATGCGGAGTGAACCATCTGTATTCATTATGTGCCGTAGTGTAACTCGAAACATATCATCAGGCTTATTTAAAATCTCGATACTATATCGATTACCCATTAGACTCATAGCGAAGCGAGTATAGCTTGAAAGAAGTTCAAGGACTTGTTGCTATTTTTATGTAATTGATTCTATTGATTAGTACCTACTTCAATAATTATGAATACTCGTACCTTTCTAGCGATGATTATGTTGTATGATTCGATTTTGATTTTATATTTAGGTCCTTCTTCCTGTTACAGTCTTTACAGTCTTTCTCTTAGCTATCTCATCAACTTATATTTGTTTATACATATCTAATACTTCTATGCAGTATTGGCATGTCATCACTCCCAGGCCCCCAATATTTCATGGGACAAAAAGCTCCCCGAAACGATTTCAATTGTGTATTGTCTACCAAATGCAATTGAAGCGATTGACAATATTATTACAATACAAATTGATGGCAATTCGGTGAACTAAAGTCAAAAAGATATATACTGTAAATATCTAGTATACCACATAGAACTGCTCTTCTGGGCAAAAGTTTTTTTGGAATGGCATCTAAAATTTACAATAAGATACCAGTGGACTTCGATCAACAATACCAATATTGTTGATCGAAGCCTGTGGACATTTTAATCACAAAGGAACTCCAAGTATTCAAATATAAATTGTGTATTTTTTCATTGACAAAGCTTTTCTTAATAATTAGTACCTACTACAATCTGTCACCTAATTGTTATTTTGTAAGATTTGCTAAGTTTTTATACTGCGTTTTGACATAATTATTATACATAACGGTGAAATGTGGGTGAACCTTATCCTTTGGGGATTACAGCAAGTTATGTGTTATTGGCATGTCAAACTACTTACCAAAAGAAAATGGCCAGAATTCAATGCAGTCAAAATTCTTTCCACCATATCGTTTACATGTCTCGGTCGTGACCCAGAACCGGCCTTAACGACCTCAACCCGTCTACTTCCCGCCGGTCTGTCTGGAGGTACCTCCCCTGCCACAACCTAGCCACGTGAGTCCAAAACAACATATATTTATTATCACCAATCGTTACGTAGCTACTGCCGATTGCGAAATTTGGCATCGGTTTTTGGCTTACACCCTCACGGCGCCTGAGCAGTCACCGTCGCGCCATCATAGCGAAAGTCACACGAAATTATGTGTGATCAAACGTAAATAAATTGTTAAAATGCAATTTCCCGCCGGTATAACCTGAACGCCATTTTTCCCGCGCATTCCGCTGTCAAATCTGACAGCGACCAACTCCTCGCCGAGCAAAGACAATGAAGTGTTGATTTTTTATATGTGACCTCTTTTAGGGCTTTGCCCTTTGAAAATTGAAAGTTTTACGATGCGTGTTTAAAAGACAGTTTTTTACAGTGTGTGAGAACTCTTTGTAAGATCGAAGGCCGCCGTTTGAGATGTAAACTGTTTGTGCATAGACAATTATTGTGCCGTCCAAATTTTGTGGTCAACAGATAAACTATTTAAAAAAAACATTTTTAAACAACAAACTATGCAACCGGACTATAACTCAATAAAAATACATATCAACATTTAATTTTAAAGTAATTTTTTTTTCGTTTTAGTTGTTAAAACTTTTATTTAAACTTTAAGTGGTGTTTTAGCGAAGTTTCCATCTTTAAAATTTTTAGTATTGACGAGGACACCCCACTTTTGGTTCCCTTGTATTCCTGCCTTCCATTCCCCAATAATTATATCTTGATCTATTCTAAGAAATTCAAATTTGAAAACTGCTCCATCCTAACAACCACACTCCACCACATCTACATTCAAATTTCTAATTTATCCTACCTACAAACATTGAGACCGCCACAAAAAAAAAAAAAACTGAAAAAAGAATTAAAAATCCAACCAAGGAGTTAGTCATCTTGCCGTCAGTTACTCTATGCTAACTTACTACGAGGCTCTGGTGATATTAGCATGCTTGACAACAGGCCTGATCGCTCTTGGACATGAGGTAAGTAATAAATACTGTTTAGATACTTGGACTTGAGATTCGTTGACACACGCATACATACGCAACGCTCGTGACTTCCGTGTCCTGAGATTTTGTCACAACAATATGTGATTATTTGTGACGAACAATAGCTTAAGAAAGGGAAATATACAATATATTCTGTAAAAAAAAAAAAAAAACTTTTAACGGCGATCGCCTTTTTTGAGCTTCTCGTCTTTTTAATAAATTATCCGCTTTTAAACTGTCGCAGTAACTAAGCTAGAGCGTCCCGCCCGACCATAATTATCTGCTCAAAAGCTTTAGCACAAGACCCCTGCAGGTGTTGATATGAAGAAACATTTTATAAACCAATTTATGTACTAACAGAACGCATTCCTTTCCTCGTCTCAACACTGCTCATTTAACCCAATTAAAGAAGCATACGTAGCTCGTATTTAAACATTTTAAAAGCTTCTTTAGCACAACCCCGTACAAGGGTTGGCATGAAGAAGCATTTGTGAACACGCGTCCAAGGGGCGGCGCACGAAACTACTACACTAAACTACTAGTCCCAACCGACCCAATATCATCCTCAACTAAACCCGAGCGTTCCGTATCTATCGTTGCGTCAAAGACTGCGATCATCCAAGTGCCTCAACACCTCCTACCACCCAAGGTGTGGATGTCGACGGTGCTTCGAGCCGCGGCCACGCAGCGTCGCGCCGCAGCCGAGCCGACCGCACCCGCGACCCTCGCAGCCTCGCCTGCCCCTTGTCGGGGGACGGACATATGGGGTCAATACATACCAGGTGGCTAGTTATGTTTTACGGTTGAAATAGAGAGTAGAATTTAGGAAAGCTCTATACGCATAGAAATCTTGAGGCAAGTTCTCTACGCATTGTCCTCTTAAACTGTATACTTACGGGTTCAATACATAGCAGGTGGTTACTTATGTTTTATGGTCAAAATAGAGTAAATATTTTGAGGAAAGCCCTTTACGCGTTCAATCAACTCGCAGTCCACTGCAGCACGCGTAGCTTAACTATCATAGAAACGAGTTTTGTCGACTGACAAATAGAGAAAATAACAGACTAAATCACAATCTGTCATTTTGTCTGTTCTTCCGTCGACAAAACCCGTTTCTGCGGTGGACATGCTACGCGTGCGGGACATAGGCCTCTCCTAAACTGCGCCACAGCGCCCTGTTCTCTGCTTTCCGCACGATAGTACGACAAGGGCCTAATAATGTGTAGAGGGCTTACGCTGTGTAGTTCTTATATCAAATGAGTTAGTAAGGTATTGAAGTTGAATTGAAACCTACTGAATTAGGATCGTCGTGAGAGTTCATTCGAGTTCCATGTAGTTTAAAAGTCATAAAAAAAAAATTATGAGTTCAACTGTCACTAACGAGACAATAGAATTTTTATTGGTATCGCCTTCTAAAGGCAAATCGATAGTTGAGCGGTGAAATCATTTTGTAAATTCCAAATTGCTAGTGTTACAAATACACTTCAAAATCGCGATAGAGATAAAGTAACCTCAACAAGCTATAACGTATCTCCGATGACTTTCTTCCTAAGAGCGGCCTCAGACACGTCCACTCGCTAACGGTCGCATGTCGCGGCGGGTGGTGTTCAGCGGTCGCGAGCACAGCCGCTATGCGGTGCGGCTCGCGGCGGTGACCTTCGCGCGGATGGTACGCCACTGCGGGGGTAAACGGGGGTAAACGCAGCGTAATTTGCGTTACTCAAAATTATATTCTAATATGCTAACGTATTCAAGGTATCCCAAATTACTGGTCAGATTTTGATGACGTTATACTGCTGCTGACTGTTATATTGCTTAGGCCCACGGGCGATTCTTTTACGCGCACTGAATTTTCAACGCTCTGCTTAGAGCAGAAAGTTGAAAATCCAACTGTGTGGAATCAACGCGCTGGGATGTTCTCTGTTGGATTCTCAATGCTTGGCTCAATACCGAGAGTTGAAAATGCAGTTACTTAGTAATCTTTTTATTTTTACCCTGTCTTGTCCCACTGCCGGGCAAAGGCCTCCATTTCTCCTTTCCACTCCTCTAGTCTTGAGCTAGTGTTGACAAATCCTATCTGTAGGCGTCAAGCTCATCTTGCCATCTTCTGGGTCTGCCTCGATGTCGACGGACGTTTTCTGGAACCCACATGGTTCATGGTTCATGGTTCACATGGTGGTAGATTTGGCCCTTGACTCATTCGACATGCAGCAGACGTGTCCGGCCCAGTCCCTCTTAAGCTTGGCTGCTTTTTGGGTGACGTCGGTTATTTATATTTTGGAGATCAACACTGTGCAAAATGCAGTGCTCCATAAAACATCGTCCGTGTTGACCTGGGCTAATCGTTTAGAAATCGTCTAAAACTAAAATTGCGCGCCCCTCCAAAGGTAATGGCAACCGATTTGTGTATATTGCGGCTATATACACATAAATTACATACTGTGTCCACACGCAATGGACGAGAGCGGATTTTATCAAACTCGTTTTGCTTTTGTTATGGGGCTATGAAACCAAATAAAACGTATTTCCGGCTCACTTTGAAAATGCAAATTACGCTGCGTTTCACTCTTGACGGGCTTTACCTTGTCGCAGCGATTTTCAGTCCCGTTTGTGGTGACTTAAAAACTTTGTAAATGTATTTCACATTTACAAAGTTTTTAAGTGAATGACAAAAATTTTGAATTGTGGATGCACTAACATTAGTGTGTGGATTTAGAATGAGTAAGCATAGTCAGCCTCAAAAACAATCTACAATCATGTCTACAATCCCATAATATTGTATCAATGTGAAGCTAAAATAGGGATGTTCAATGGCTAAAAAAAAACTATTTAGTCCGTCAGTCGATAAAAAAATATTAGACACGTATTTTTTGCTTTATCATATTAGTAAAAAATGGTTTAGATAAAACGCATTACAGTTGGGGAGTGGGGGCTCGCTACGTCACAATCACAAGTCAGTATGAAATCTACCGGCCAGTGACGTGCTACATTTTAACGCATTGCATACTCAATGTAATGCCGTAATCTTTTGACTAATTAAAAAAAGAAAAAAATATGTAAAAAAATAAAAATATGAAAAAATATGCATTTTTACCAGAGAATTCGTATCAATGATCTAAATATTAATCACAATAGCCAAAATGTGGACAGAGTAGATGTCACAAAATTTCTAGGAATATTAATTGACAGTCAACTGACATGGAAGGCACAGGCAGAAGCAATCTGTAAAAAACTTAGCGCATCTGCATATGCACTTTATAATCTTAAAAAAAAAGTTAATACCAAAACAGTATTACTAGCATATCATAGTCTTGTCGTTTCCATTTTAAGGTTTGGTATTATATATTGGGGCAATTGTACCGAAAGAGAGAGTATTTTTAAGGCCCAAAAACGCTGCCTACGAGCAATATTTGGATTGAAAGTTACTGACAGCTGTGTTCCAATTTTTAAAAGTCATAATTTATTGACATTTCCGTGCCTTTACATTTTAGAAATTGCTCTTTTCGTTAAATGTAATCGACATTTATTTTTAAGTTTATCGGAAAGCAGATACCGAGATGTAGCTTTGCGATCTCAATACCAAAACATGCTAGGCACAGCTGGATATAGGACTGCTTTGTTGAGGAAAAGTGTTTTTGGTATGGCACCGGCTATTTTTAACCACATTCCTCATGCCATAAAAGACGAACCAGTAACAACTTACAAAAAGAAACTAACTGAACTTCTATTAAATAAATGTTACTACTCCGTATCCGATTTTCTGGCTGATACATTTTAGTTGCGTTTGTATGCTTGACAATGAACTGCATCAATGTTTGCATGCCAAAATGGTAAAATGTACAAGGATTCTCTAATATTATTGTAACCACCTTATTGTAAATACCCACATTCTGAGCAAATAAATATTCTATTCTATTCTATTCTATGTGACCAATATTTTTTATAATCTACATGACGGACATCATCATCATCATTTTGTCAACATCCCGGGGGATGCGCTAAGGTAGCCCGCGAAAATCACTATTTTCTTACGTTTTGTTCAATTTGCAGGTCAGTGTCAAGTTGTAAGTTGATTAAAATATGATTCGCGAACGTAACAAATATGGCTTTACAGAATTATAATCATTAGAATCAGCAATACAACCTCCTTAAGTTAAAATAATCCTCAAATGTCATGAGTTCATGAAATAGTCATTCAATAGGGTTTTATGAACTTAGAGAGTTTTGTTGATGATTTTTATGCGTATAATTCTATAAATAAATATTTGATACGGTCGCGAATTATATTTAGATCAACATGCAACCTGAACCCCTGACCTGCAAATTGCAAAAAAAACGTAAGAAAATATGAATTTCGCAATGTGTTTTACATATGTTTTACACACGGATACAACATTTTTGAAGATTTTGTTATGAGGCTGAATGTACATATATATAAATAAACTAAACTGTAACCCGGAATTATGTATCCGTTTTGCCAGTACTTTTCACACAAAAATCCAGTTCGTCGATATTTTTTGCGTTATTGTATTTTCATCTCTATGGAGTTTTACTATGATTTACTTTTTCTTTGTGGCTTCGAAGTCGTTCCATTGTTCCTTACTATATCTGCAAGGTTTTTTTTCTAGGATTTTTGTCCTAGGAAAAAGACGCTGTAAGATTTTTCGAAGTGTTTTTCCTAGGAAAAAGGCGTTTTATAGAGTTTTGTCTGAAGAGTTTTGGACTTTCATAGTCAAATTGGTCTAAAATGTTGTTTGTCTTTTAATCTTTTTTGTGGAATCAACGGTTAAACATTATTCGGTAAGTAATCCAAGAATGTTGGTGAGTTACCTACTCTGCAATCCAAATAAGAATAAAACAAACTTAATATATATATATAAATTACTCGCACGAACTTCACATCGATGGTCAGCACATTGTACACGACTGACGTAACTTTGCCAGATGAAACGTCACTGTCAAAAATTACAGTTCTGGTTTTATTCTTATTTTGATTGCGTATACCATAGATTGCACTGTTTTTGTGTTTTGTTTTTTGTTTTTGTTCAGCATGAAGTTTAATCACTTACCCTTTGTGCTTTTCAATGCCCTTCGTTCCACTCCCCGATTTTTTTTAAATATTCCGTTGCGTTCAAATGTTAACTTGCGTTTGTTGTTTCGTGTATTTAGTGGAACGCATGTGCATAGTGTGTTTGAGAAAGTCGTGCGATTTTTTGTCGCAACTGTTGTTGGAAGTAAAACGTTGGAAGTTTTTAAACTGCTTTATTAGGGTCAGTTCAGACAGAGCAGCAGAGAGCAGAATGCTCGAGGAATTTTTCATGAATATATTATTTTTTTGCTTCTCATTCTGCGCTGAACTTTAAAGTATGTTACTGTTGTAATTTCTGTATTCAATAATTTCACACTGCGACAAAAGATCTTAACGACTGGAAATTTGACAAAAAATATTGTCTAACACTTATCTGATTGGCAGGAGTTGGCCGGTGGAAAGAGTGGGCCTAGCGGGCTTCGGCGGAGCAGCGAGCGATCCGAGTCGGTCTCTGAGGGTCGGACAGAGAAGCAATCAAGTCATGCTAGTGGTGAGTACTCAGCTGTTGCTTCGTTAATAAAGAGTGGACCTAGCGCGTTTCGGCGAGTGATCCGAGTACATCCCCTAAGAGTATTATACCCCTGAATGTATTATTACGTACCCTGAGAGTATTATACGCCATGAAAGTATTATTACGTCCCCTAAAAGTATTATACCCCCTGAAAGTATTATTACGTCCCCCAAGAGTATTATACCCCCTGAAAGTATTATTACAAACCTTTTTTTTTTTTGGGTGGGAAATCATCAAATGACTCCTCCAGGGAGTGTCAAACTTTTACTGACTAAAACCCACCCGTGTTTCTTCCGTTGCCTGTGTGCTGGGGCCGCGATATCCCTTTCAGACAAACCCGCAACCCCAGCAGGATTATTACAACCCCTAAGAGTATTATACGCCCTGAAAGTATTATTACATCCCCTAAGAGTATGCTACCGCCTGAAAGTATTATTACTAAAAGTATTATACCCCCTGAAAGTATTATTACATCCATTAAAAGTATTATACCCCCTGAAAGTATTATTACATCCATTAAAAGTATTATACCCCCTGAAAGTATTATTACATCCATTAAAAGTATTATACCCCCTGAAAGTATTATTAAATCCATTAAAAGTATTATACGCCCTGAAAGTATTATTATGTCCCCTAAAAGTATTATACGCCCTGTAAGTAATATTACGTCGCCTAAGAGTATTATACCCCCTGAAAGTATTATTCATTTATTTCTTTATTACACAAAGTTGCAGATTAACTAATGAGTACATGTTCTTAGGGCGCAGCAATTTAACTTATAACTAGGTTAATATTATAACATAAAATATTGCAAATTTAGTAATATCACAACATTTATAAATAATAAAATATATATTAGGAACTTTAATTAACAATTATTTATACATGTTGAACTTATACTTCATCCCCTAAAAGTATTACTCTACCGGTACATACACTAACGCCCACCCATCAATTTCCAGGCCTCAACGGTCTCCGCAACATCGGCAACACGTGCTTCATGAACAGCGTCCTACAATGTTTGTCCAACACCAAGCCGCTGCTCGAGTACTTGACTGACGACAAATATACCGATGATATCAACACCACGCTGTCGTGTATGAAGGGGGCGCTTATGAAAGGTAAGATAAATAAAAAATTATTAATCTGTGTTGATTTGCAGAAAAAAGAAATACACCTTTTTACCCTAAAACTCAAGCCCAATTTACCCCATAAAGATGTCCCAAATAGATGTTCATCTGAACTGAGGGCCCATATTTTAAACCTTGCTAAACAAAATGAGACTTACAGAGAAATTTGTTAAAAATAGTTGGGACTTCAGATAGTGTACAGGGTGGCAGGGACATCGACGCGAAAACTGATACCATGGTTTCAGTAGATGAATCAATGGAACAGAGGTTTTTTTTTTTAATAATAATAATAATAATAATGTAATAATAATAATAATAATACAATCTTGTGGAATCGGAAGTGCCGTATTACAGGTATGTGCCCGACCCAGTTCTCGAAAATGGAAATATCACATTGTACTGGGATCGATCCATCATCACTGACAGGACTATTGTTGCGAATAAACCTGATATAGTGGTGGTGGATCGAGTAGAGCGGCGCACAATGATTATTGACATAACGGTCCCGCATGACGGGAACCTCGTGAAAGCTGAGAAAGATAAACAAATCAAATATCTTGACTTGGCTCACGAGGTTGTTGACATGTGGGATGTGGACTCAGCGATCATTGTGCCGATAGTCGTATCAGCCAATGGCTTAGTTGCCAAGAGCCTCGACCAACACCTAACGAGGCTCTCGTTGGGCAGCTGGATCAAGGGCTTGATTCAGAAAGCGGTACTGCTGGACACGGCTCGCATTGTCAGGAGGTTCCTCTCTCTGGAGCCCTGACCGCCGGTAGCTTGGACCCTGTTCCCGATACCGGTGGGCTACTATTTTTTATATTTTTAAATGTTTTTTTTTATGAATTTTATAAAAATATTTAAAAATGTACTTAATAAGTTTATAAATGAATAAATGAGAATAATAATAAAATATTTTTTTTTTAATAATAATAATAATAAGAAAATAAGAGGCAACACTGATAGGTCAACAATGTCAAGTTTTTTCTTATCACATAATTTACATATTTAAATAATTCCGTACATCGTAAAAATACCAAAAGCGCCAAATAGAATAAACAAGAAATAAATATCTTGAATAAACAAGAAATTATACAATAAACATAACTAAAATGAAAAAACGAAAGAAATATAGAAACATCAAAATGACGCTGTCAAACTCGGACTCCCTAAAAACAAATTATGTAAGATTTGAAAACTAAATAAGTATGTTGACGAGATCAGCAGCTCGCCGTGCACGCCTTCTACCCCCGGACTCGCCGCTCAGCTCCGCCTCGCCGCCGCCGGTACCCAGCCCCATCGTGAGCGCTGTGTCGACACCGGCCGTGGTAGTTGCGTCGAGCTCGAGCGACGAGTATTTCTCCCCTCCGACGTCGCCAACACCTATACGTCGGCAAGGGAGAGGCCGGCCACCGAGAAGCTTGGGACTTAGGGGCCAACCGGCCCCGAGCCGGGTCCCCGCTGCCGGTGGTTGTGTGCAGCGCATGAGATGGACTCAGTCTATGAACGAGAACGTCATGCGCGCATATTACGGGTCTACAGAGGGAGGAACTAACCTCACTGCGTACCGTGTTAGGATGCTGTCTCTGTTTCAGGAACTAGAGCCAACCGTCAACGTCTCGGCCCAACGACTGTCGGATCAGGTGCGTGTCATCCAACGCAATCATAGGTTGGACGATGCCGCACTTGATAGGCTGCGCTCAGAGGTACTGAGCAACCATATCGTATCAACTCCAGCACAAACCGCGGCACAAACGTCAAATACTGATGCAATCCCGCCGCGGTTCAATCATGGTGTTGCAGAGGAGGATGATAGGGTTGACACAGTAAGTAGCCAGTGCAACGTCCGACTGAGGAGCGCACTGGAGGATGCGTTTCGCGAGTATAGGCACACTCCGACCGAACTTAGACCCCGACTTCCACGCTTACCCATGCACAAAAAAAATAGGGCGCTGGTGTGTGCCTTGGACTCGCAGCTTAAGAATTTCTTCGAGAGCAGCGAGGATCTCATTGATACACACTCGATCCTGTATTGTGCGGCTGTTGCGGCATGTCGTTTAGCTAACGTCAAGTTCCCAAACTGTGACGGAGCTACTCGACCAAAACCAGCCGTACCAGCCTGGCAGTGCAGGATCGAGCGACGTATTGATGGGACCAGGGTACTCATCGGCAAACTATACTGCTTCAGGGAGGGCAATACACGACCACGAGTGATGCGCTTTGTAAGGCAGGCATTCTCGGGGACTGGAATCAGTCCTCAAGAATACATGTCCCGTGTTACAGAGCGCATCGACTTCCTGAAGCAGAAAGTTTGTGCATGGGCGAGCCGAATTCGGCGGTATAAGCGGCGGGTTGACCGATACACGCAAAATCGCATGTTCCAGAACGATGAGAGGTGGGTATATAGAGCTTGGGAGCGGCCTGAACAAAATGTGACAGACGTGTGCCGCCCAGATGATGCCGCCACGAGTGCATTCTGGCGCAGCATATGGTCGGTACCCGTCTGTCACGCTGAGGCTGGCTGGATGCAGGATGTCGAGCGAGTGTGTGAAACTATACCAGAAATGGATAAGGTGGAAATCACGCCATTAGATATAGCCAGTGCAGCCCGTCCGTTACCGAACTGGAAATCACCGGGACCGGACGGACTGCACAACTTTTGGCTAAAATGGCTAATTAGTTCACACACTTGCCTGGCATCTCAATTCCAGTCATCCTTAGAGACTGGGTCGCTACCACAGTTCCTTACAACAGGCGTTACCCACCTGCTCCATAAGTCAGGTAGTCCCGCGGAACCCAAGAATTATAGACCGATCACATGTTTGTCGACGGTTTATAAACTTCTTACATCCATTTTGAGAGCGAAAATTAACACACACATTGACAATAACTCGGTTATGTCTGCCTCTCAAAATGGATGTAGGAATGGGTCCCGCGGAACTAAGGAGCTACTCCTCATTGACATGGCCATAAGCCAACAGGTTCGCCGATCCCGCAAGGATCTGTCGATATGCTGGATAGACTATAAGAAGGCCTACGACTCGGTGCCACATACATGGCTCATGAGGGTGCTGGAGTTGTACAAGATAGATGCAACTCTGCGCACCTTCCTGATGTCGTGTATGGGGCAATGGAGGACGGTCCTTCGCTACCCAGGATGTCAACAGATCCAGGGGAATGATGAGCCTGTATGGATTAAACGGGGAATATTTCAGGGCGACAGTTTGAGTCCACTTTGGTTCTGCTTAGCCCTGAATCCTCTAAGCACACTGCTGGAGGATTCAGGTCTGGGCTATCGGTTGAGGAGAGGTGGTCAGGTCATATCTCACCTCCTCTACATGGATGACTTGAAACTCTTTGCCCCCAACAAATCGCGACTGATGGAGCTACTGAAGGTAACTGAAACATTCAGTAGCGCCATCAGGATGGAATTTGGTGTGGACAAATGTGCAGTCATGCATGTAAAGCGAGGGGAGATTATGGAATCCGAGGGAACTCAACTCTCGGACTCCATACACCTTAGATCCCTCTCCTCAGCCGAAAGCTATAAGTACTTGGGTATGTCGGAAGCGTTAGGCATCAACGTTGCTGACATGAAGCAATCGTTGAAGGAGCTCTTCTTTGGTCGCCTGAAGAAGGTTTTAATTAGTCTTCTTTCGGGCGGAAACAGGGTGCGCGCCTACAACGGTTGGGTCATGCCGGTTTTGATGTACTCTTTCGGCATACTCAAATGGACTCAGACCGAACTCGACGCCCTGGACAGAAGGGTCCGTACACTCTTGACCGCAAACCGGATGCATCACCCACGTTCATCGGTGATGAGACTGTACATCCCGCGGAAGTGCGGGGGTCGAGGCTTTTTAAACGCTAAGACCCTCCACAACCGCGAGGTGTACAGCCTCAGGGATTATTTTTTTAAAGCCGAAGTGGGTATGCACCGGGATGTGGTCGCAGTAGACAAGGGACTCACCCCGCTCTCCATGGCTAATGAGAACTGGCGCAAACCTGTAATACTTACTACAGATGACCGCAAGGAGGTATGGCAGAGCAAGGAGCTTCACGGGCGCTACTATCGGGCTCTTCATGAGCCTGGTGTAGATTTCTTAGCGTCCGTATCCTGGCTACGTTTCGGTGACCTTTTCGGGGAAACTGAAGGTTTTGTCTGTGCAATTATGGATGAAGTTATTTTGACGAATAACTACCGGAGACATATTATGAAGGACGGGACGGTTGACGTGTGTCGGGCATGCCATCGTCCGGGTGAGTCCATCAGACATATTATCTCTGGTTGTTCGCGTCTGGCTAACGGCGAGTACTTACACAGGCATAACCAAGTGGCCAGGATTATTCACCAGCAACTTGCTTTGAAATATAAACTTGTTGACTCTGAGGTACCGTATTACAAGTATGTGCCCGACCCAGTTCTCGAAAATGACCATATCACGTTGTACTGGGATCGGTCTATCATTACTGACAGGACTATTGTTGCCAATAAGCCTGATATAGTGGTGATAGACCGATTAGCGCGCCGCGCAATGATAGTCGATGTTACCATCCCACATGACGGGAACCTCGTGAAAGCTGAGAAAGAGAAACAAAAAAAATATCTCGACTTAGCACACGAGGTTGTTGACATGTGGAATGTGAGCTCGGCTATCATTGTACCGATTGTCGTAACGGCCAATGGCCTGATGGCCGAAAGCCTCGACCAACATCTTTCGAGGCTCTCGTTAGGCGGTTGGATCAAGCGCCTGATTCAGAAGGCAGTACTCCTGGATACGGCTCGCATTGTGAGGAGGTTCCTGTCTCTGCAGCCCTAACCACCGGTAGCTTGGACCTTGCTCCCGACACCGGCGGAATACTATTTTTTATATTTTTAAATGTTTTTTATATAGTTTTTAAGAAATATTTAAAAATGTATTTTATATGTTAAAATGTTAATAAAGATAATAATAATAATAAATCATTTTATTTCGGATAACACAAAAAGATCCATAAATAACCGACGAAATATTTTTACGCAGGGACGTTCAGAATTTATGGATTTGTAGTTAGGATGTGGGATGAAATAGGATTCGGGGTAAACTAGAGTTAGGATTTGGGGTAAAATAGGGTTACGATTTCGGTTAAAATAGGGCATAACCCTATTTTACTCCAAAAAATATGGTTATATTAGGAAAAATTGTTTTTTGGATTAGATGGGGAAATAAAATATACTATGGGGAAAAAGAGACTTATAATCCGACTTAATATTATTAATAATAATACTACTATTATTATTAATATTTCTTCTTATTATTAATTATCTTGTTAGATTTTGGGTAGGAGGTATTTAGGGCAATATATGGTTGAAAAAGGGATGATGACAAAAATTTTGTTTTAAGTCCGTCATGGAGATTATTAAAAAATATTGGACACGTATTTTTTCTTTTTTTTACGTCATCTAAAGATTACGGCGATACATTGAGTTAAAATGTGCCATGACGTCACGAGTATGTAGATATTATACTTACTTGTGACGTAGCGGCCCCCATTCCCCAACTTAAAATGCGTTTTATTTATTTATTATTAGGCTCTTCAACAATGAGTACACTATTACTTTATAATTAGTACATTATAATTATTTATTAATATTTTTTTTATTGATAAAGCAAAAAATACGTGTCTAATATTTTTTTATTATCTGACTGACGGACTAATAAAAAAAAACTTTTTTTTTACCCAGGCATCATCCTTGAGGTAAAATATCCGTGACGAAATTCGATAAACATCAGCATTAATTTAATCAAACCAATTTCTTGTTCCAGCCTTCGGCATAGTAATAAAAGAACTATGGCTGCGCGGCGAGAAGGACGCGGTAGTCAACACGACGGCCCTCAAGTCACAGGTGCAGAGGTTCGCGCCCCGGTTCATGGGCTACAGCCAGCAGGACGCGCAGGTAATACTGCGCAGTGCGGCAGTACCCTTAGTAGGCTTCCTGTACACGATGCCGGGGCCGCGCCGACCGCAGGCCGCATGTTTATTATTATTAATGTCTAAATTCAAGTTACAATGACTCATACAATATTCATTACAACACACATACACCAAACAATACATTACATTACAATATAATACAAAAACCACAGTACATTCAACACTAAGGCTGCCTGTCCACTGGCAGATCAGGCACGTAACGTGTGATCAGGCACGGAGGAGTCTCGGTATATAAAGATGGTCACCCATCCACAGACCAACCCCGGCAAGCGTAGCTTAATCTGATGGATCGACCCGTGCGGCTGTTATTACTTAGCCATGAGCTCCATATCACACATATCTGACGCGCAGCGCACTACCGCTATAGTAACGCTTACCTACGAAAAAAAGGGACGTCTGCACGGGTATTTATTTTCAAAGTCGTTAGATATGCGTGAACGTGATGGTACATGAAGCCTTAGGGTTCCGTACCCGTAGGCTGCCAAACGGAACCCTATTACTAAGCCTCCGTTGTCCGTCCGTCTGTCTGTCAGCGGACTGTATCTCATGCTAATAAATTGGGATGAGGGCTGGGTTTAGAAACGTGCCGCCTCGCTTAAAAGCATGTGAGGTTATTTGAGGGTTCTAGAGGGTCTCTTGAACCCTCCATAGCAATTTTTTTTCCTGGTGACGCTTAAAAAAAATGCTTTTTAGGTAAGTTTAAAAAAAATTACTTATTAACCGTAAAAAGTAACATTTTGAGAAGCAAGTGCGATTCTAGCGAGCTTGAGACTTTGGCCACCCCGATTCGGACAGGTTAGGTTCGAAGGGGATAACGGGAGCTCGAAAAGCGAGTGAACGAGACCCCCCCCCCCCTATCGAGGCGGCACGTTTATAAACTTTAAGTAACCGAAACTGATGATGATTGCTAATGTAATGTATTGTTCCCAGGAGTTCCTCCGCTACCTGCTGGAAGGTCTGCACGAGGACGTGAACCGCGTCACCACCAAACCCAAGCCCATACTCACCGAGATTGACGACAATCTGAGGTAAAAATACTATGCTTGATCGCCTTTCCAAAAATCTGCCTAGCCTTTTCCCAAGTATGTTGTGGTTGGCTTCCAGTCTAACCAGATGCAGCTGAATACCAGTATTTTACATGGAGCCTATCTGACCTCCAAAACCCAGTTACTAGGTAACACGATACCTCTTGGTAAGACTTGCTGTCAGACTTTTTGGGTTTCTAACTATCCGTAACGACTGTCAAAGAACTACGATGAGTCTCGGTATGTAAAGATGGTCACCCATCCACAGACCAACCCCGGCAAGCGTAGCTTAACCTGAAGGATATACCTGCGCGGCTGTTATTGCTTAGCCACAAGCTCCTAAAAGCCTATCTCAGCGTGATGCTGCAAATCAGAACTAAACTCTAGTTTTTAAATTCAATGACTCGTTACTCTAGTGATCGCAAGCGAAGCTTTGAGCATCTAGATTTGACTCCCAGGTGTAATATACACCCGCAGGAGACGCCCCGGGCGTCGGGAATCGCAGGACGATTGTCGGCCACCGTAGGCGCGGGCTGCCGGACGGTGAGCGATGGGCAGCTCGCCGTCCGATAAGGACCAGGCCCGGGGCGACGGCGTGTTGTGTTCCACGCGCGCCTCTAAGGGATGTCAGCACAACTGACGGGGTCTGCTAGGACCGATGCCTGTCGGGGTCGCGGGAATGTCCGAAAGGGATACCGTGGCCTCTGGCAATATACAGGCAACTGAAGGAACACGGGTGGGTTTTAGTCAGTAAGAGTGACACGCCCTCCCGCTCCGCGCAGAGCGGGAGAAGTTATAAATTTGATAATTACCCACCCTCCAAAAAAAAAAAGGTGTAACATACACCTTCTGCCTTCTCCTCGTGCGAATACAGTTATGATTCCATGTTATATGTGATTTCTCTTAATTTAAGAGTGCTATCACACTATTGCGGGTTAACGGGAGCGCCCTCTGTTAGTTAACATACTTTATACTCGTATTTGTAACTCTTTCTAACTTACCTTTTATTTATTTCCAGTGATTCAGCGAAAGCCTCAGAAGCGTGGAACCGTTACCTGCGCATGGAAGACAGTCGAGTGGGCGACATATTCGTCGGACAGCTCAAGTCCACGCTCCGCTGTACGCACTGCAACCACGACAGCGTCACCTTCGACCCCTTCTGGGATCTCAGGTAACACCTCTGAAGACCCCATACTATCTCAGCTCTAATTCAATTTTTATCTCGCTCGCACTATACTGCTCGCAGACTGAGTGAGAGCGAAACGGTGTGCGGTGCTGGCGGCTCCAAGGCGCCAATGGTTTAGGTAATTGCTTTTTACGACGAAAATAATGGCAACGAAAAGTTAGTTCAGTTATTATGCAAGTTTCATGATCTAATTTGAAGTATTTTTTGAATACCAGCGGTTATATTAATACCGGTTTTATTGTTCGGTTTGGAGGTAACTTTAACTTTTCTGAGATAATTTTATGGAATCGTGTTTTCGTCAAACTCTGGTATAGATAGATATGGATGAAAATGAATAATGAATGATGATGTTTGAATAATGTGAATCTAAAATCAATTTTGAATTATTCTATTTGACTGCATGAATATTCTGGACATAATTTAATCTATTTTGACTTTATTATAGCTATACCTAATATCTTGACATCAATTATTATTTATTTGTCTTGTATTTTATAATGGAAATTTAGAATGACTTTATGTAAAATTCAATTAAATGTAATTTTCTATACCTACAAAATTTGTACGCCAATATTGACAAAACATGGACGCACACAACATCTATTAATTCAATACCTTGCATGTCTGATTACTCAGTTTATGTAAACGCATGTTTGACAAATAAATGATCCTTATCTTAAAAAAAAAAAAAAAAAAAAAAAACTGTAATAACAATATATCCATTTGTCCCCAGTTTGTCGATCCCGTCGCGCACGGGCAACATGAAGCTACAGCAGTGTCTGTCGCACTTCACGCGCGAGGAGGAGATGGACGGCGACGAGAAACCTGTCAGTATTGTATTTAATTATTTTTTACCCGACTAGGACAGAGCTGGCTAAGTAATAACAGCCGCACGGGTTGCTATGCTTGCCGGAGTTGGTCTGTGTTTACAAACCGAGACTCCTCCGTGCCTCGGAAAGCACGTTAAGCCGTTGGTCCCGGCTGTCATTCGTGGATCTTTGACAGTCGTTACGGGTCGTCAGAAGCCCGAAAGTCTGACAACCAGTCTTACCAAGGAGTATCGTATTACTCAGTTATTGGGTTGTGGAGGTCAGATATACAGTCGCTGCATATAAAATACTGGTATTCAGCTGCATCCGGTTAGACTGGAAGCCGACCTCAACATAGTTGAGAAAAGGCTAGGCAGATTGATTTTTTTATGGCAGAGAGTAGGTTCGAACCTTGACGGTGCTTTACTTTGTGTAAATTATTTCATCACCACTGCTCTCAAAACGGTGAAGGAAAACATCGTGAGGAATCCGGCATGTCCTAGAACTAATAATTCAAAGACATGTGACATCTACCACCCCGCCCTGGGCCCGCGTGGTGGAGCACGACCCTCTCCCTCTCACAGAGAGGGGGCCGCAGTCCCAGCAGTGGGGACGTTATAGACTGATTCTGCTTATGCTACATGGGCACTTATGAAACGTCAGAAGCTAAGTGAACAGTTCTATAAAGGCATGTGGAACAGCGATTGATGTCGGGACGTTGCATATACAACCTTAGTTTTTGTTTACCCTAAACCTCTTAAGGGGTCATTGTACTCATCATTATGCACAACTTTTACTATGGGAGCAACGCTGAAATCGCGAAAAAAAATCAGCTGTTCCCTACATTTCGACGAGATTGCGAACATAAATGTAGGGAACAGCTGATTTTTTTTTCCCGATTTCAGCGTTGCTCCCATAGTGAAAGTTGTTCATAATGATGAGTACAATAACCCCTTAAGAGGTTTAGGGTAAACAAAAACTAAGGTAGTATATATCGATCGCGCGGTAAACTTTACTTGCGTGATGCAAGATTTGTGTGACGTCAGGTCTTAATGTGTAGTTCACATGTGGCGTTGTAGATGCCGCCACAGACCGGCCGTTTCCTATGGAGAAGAGCCAGACAAATCAGACAATAATCCTCCTTGCCTCGTTGGTCTAGTGGTTGTAAGCGCTTATGCTGAGCATAAGATTCTGGGTTCGATTCCCAGGTCGATCAAAGTGTTATTGGGTTTTTCTATTTGGAATTTCTCAGCAGCAACCCGGAGTCTGGATTTATGCTCGATTGATGGCAATAGGCTCGCCCCCTGTTACATGAGACTTAAACATAACTGGCGAAATGTGGGTGTACTATAGGTACACCTCTGCCCAGCCCTCCGAGGTAACCAGGCTGTGATGTGTGTGTAAATCAATAATATTGTATGTTCCAGACATGTTCGAAGTGCGGCGTCCGCAGAAAGTGCCTCAAATGGCTCACCGTCCAGAAGTTCCCGCAAGTGCTCGTCATACATCTCAAGAGGTAATACTGCTCTCTATACAACACCACCATGTTTTAATTAACACACTTTCAAGTAGGGCTTGAAACCGGTTAATATTCTTCATAAACCGTTAAAATACCGTTCATCGATTAACCGTTAAGAGCGTTTATTCAGTAAGTGGGCAACTTCGCAAATAGATGTCAAATATTTCGCTGTTTTGATTAATTTGGCAATATTACTGTATGGAAATAAGAAATCTAACTAAACTGTTGGACAAAGTCCCTCTGACGAGGACAATGCGCACACAAAATTTGGTTGACGTCAAAATTTTTATTTTCTCATGTTCACTGAGCGAGTTCGCAAGGGTGACGTTACACGTGTTATGTTATTAATTTATAAATCTATTTCATAGTATTATGTTTTAAATTTATTTGATAGAATGTTAAGTAACTACAATACACTACTAATGGTAGCGTAATGTATGTAATAAATAATAATAAATAAATAAATAAATGTTGCGTAAAGAAAAGCGGCCACATAGCTCTGGATCGTATTTTGTTGCTTCGTGTCTCGTTAAGAAACTTTCTAAAGGGTATTAGAATATTCTAGACACAGTTACCGAGGGTCCATAATAGCCGTTATTTATAATTCCTTCTCAATCACGAGATAATATTTAAAGAAGTGGCGCTAGTGGACCATTGAGCACCCTGTTAACACAATGGCAAATAAACCTAATATCTTTCTCCTATAGCCTATAGCTCCCTTCAAAATGGTTGAGCTGAATGGTGCTAATCCATGCGTCATGGTCGTGAACGGGCGCCGTCAGTAGGGACTGGTCAACTCTTAGCTGCCTTGGCATATTTAAATTTTTGAATTGTTATTTGTTTTATCTTTTTTTTTTTATTACGGACGCTTCTAACGTGCACGTCTTTCTACATTGTTCTCACATGTTTAATTTCAACATGGAAAGATGTAACCTATATTTTGTAACAATTTATTGAATAGAGTGTCCGTGGAGTTTCTTGCCCGTTCTTCTCCATAGGTACCTACTACGCTTTGGAATGGGCAACTAGCTTCAAATTTCTGACTGACCGATTCCTTGACAATTCAAAAGTGCATGTAAATGGTTTAATTGAAATAAATGCTTTGAGTTTGAGTTTATAATAAACTGTACTTTATTTCCCTCCAGGTTCTCCCCAACGGAGCGCTTCCGTGGCAAATTGAACGTGTTGGTCGAGTTCCCTCTGAGCAACCTGGACATGTCACCCTTCGCGGCAACCAGAGGCAACCCGGCCGTCTACAACCTGTACGCCGTCAGCAACCATTCAGGTACACGCACATGAAGACAGCTGGTTCACTCCGGATTTTATGTTATGAAGCTACAAGCACGCGGCGGGCTCGACTTGTCGGGCCAATTCAGTGAGTGTAACGTAGTCAGAAGATCTAAGAGTTACGCGATAGAAAGAGAGGTAGCTTCTAGGTGAATGTAACTGTAGGTAATTAGCGCTGTGCGACCTGAATTGCACTTTATTGTGTCGTTGCAAGTTTGTGTTATGGCAGTGATAGCCTAGTGGTGTGACCGTCGGACTGCCAAGTCATAGGTCTCGAGTTCGAACCCAAGGCACGCACCTCTGACTTTTCAGATTTACGAGTATGTGCGTATTGTATAATTATCACTTGCTTGAAAACGCTGAAGGTAACCGGCATGCTTGAGAGATATTTCTCGACGGCATGTGAAGCCAAGTCAGAGGCCCATGGGCGGCTTTAAAACTCTGACAGCAGATTAGTTACTAACCACACGAAAAGATGAAGAGCAAGAGTCGATTTTTATTTAAATGTTTTTTGCGGAGTGAACCATCTGTATTACTATATGGTAGCAGTCAAGACTTGATTGGTTTACACCTGGTGTCTGAACTGAGAATAAGTAATACTTTAGTAGTAGTGGTAACTCTGCCATCAGCATTTTGTTTTTGTGATGTTTTTGTTGACATTTTCCCAATGTCGCAAGAGTGTTACGCAATAGTGTCTTTGGTCAGTGACCTTGACAGCAACCAATGAAAAACATTGTTTTACTTTTTATATTTTTATAGACACGAAGCTTTTGGCTACTTTTGTAAGTGTGTATTTTATGTGTTTTTGCCTTTATATGTGCGTTTTGTTTGTGCAGAATAAACAATTTTTCTTTCTTTATTTCTTTCTTTCTTCTTCCTTTCTTTTAGAGATATGAGGAACAGGGTGTAAAGTTCACTCATCCACCATAGAAAGGGAGGATCCTCCGACCAAATAGGTGTCGTGTCTGGCGGGCAACTGCCCAGAGGTTGAAGTTGGAAGATTTTATATATGTCCATCGCGCGGTAAACTCTAATTGCGCGATGCAGGATTTGTGTGACGTCAGAGGGGCAATTCCCGTAATTTTTAAGAACGTTCGCATTCGCATCTCATTCGCAATCTGTCAAAAATACAATCAATTTACCAACATTTTTGACAAGTTTGACAGATTGCGACTACAATGTGAACGTTTTTAAGTACGGGAATTGGCCTTCTGGTCTTTGATGCGTAGTTCGCATGTGGCGTTGTAGATGACGCCACAATACTAAAGTTCGACCAAGTTCTAAACTTCAAATTTTCAATTCAGAAACCTTGCGTGAATTGAACAATAATCTTCGTCTAAATACCGCCCTTTGGTCTTCATTGTCCATTTTATTGTTATTAATGAATATGAACGCGTCTTTCCGCAGGTACGACGTACTCCGGCCACTACACGGCGTACTGCAAGCATCCCTACAACGGCGACTGGCACGAGTATAACGACTCCAGGTATGTTATATCAACTACTAGCTTTCGCCCGCGGCTTGACCCGCGTGGAGGTCGGAAATTATACCACGGGAACGTACTACCGGCATAAAAATCATCAAATTTCATCCAAATCCGTTCAGCCGTTTTTACGTGATTGAGTAACAAACATCCAAACATCACTTTCACAGTTATAAAAAGTTTTTATTTTTAAATTTTTTGTTGTGGTCCTACCCTTCGATCAATAATGCACTAGATTCCCGGTAACCGCTTCAAAAACGGAACGAAAAATAAGAGCACAGATTCGGTTGTGGTCTTTTTCAAATTAGTATGGTCCAATCATAGCCAACGTCGGCATTTTGACGTCTTAACGTTGGCTATGATACGCGTTCAAAAAATTTGTAAAAAACCACCGTAACACCAAGATTTTGGAAGGAATATTTTTTTATTTCGGGTAGTTTATTATCAGTAAGTGTTTTTCATAAAATAAAAACAGAATTAAATAGTAAATATAAATCAATTAGCAAATATTATGATTGTTTGACCAATGTTTGTGACAACTACCAACTATTGTAACAAACATCGACTGTTCTGGAACAGGGAATGCATGGTGTAGTATTGTTATTATATATTTATTTTTAATTTGTAACTTAATCAACTAACGATGACTATAACGTCCTTTAATCATTAATTTCTCTGCTAGTGCTGTGCACTTCTGTAAGTGACCAATTCACAATACCTAAAACTCTATGTGATTTTTGTATGTGTATGTTTTAGTGAGTAAGTCGTTGAGGTGCCTTACCAATAAATAAATAAATAAATATATTTTATTTCTGTTTTGTTCCTAGCGACCCATTTCGCTGTGTAGAATGGGTATCTACTGTCGCGAAAGAAAGAGGAAAATAAATAGATAGATAGATAGAATATTCTTTATTATGCACACCATACAAATTACAGAAATAAATTTAGAAATGTTACATAGGGGGTGACACAATGGGCGGTCTTATCGCTAAAAGCGATCTTTGACAGACAACCTTTGGATGGATTAAAGGGAGAAGGAGAGACTATACTGATAATACTTTTGTTACATATAAATATATAAGCCTTATAAAAAATTCGACAACTTTTTTCGATTCATTTTAATAGATTGGACATAACTGGAAACACGCAAAGGCGTAGATTACTAAAAACAGTACAACAGTAACAATAAGTATTTTTGAACTTATATAAAATTTACTTTTTATTTTCAAGCGACATGACATTGTATTTGTTTCTCCGACGACAGAAAGATTTAATTTTGCCATTGTAATTAAATATTTGTTTCTCCGACGACAGAAAAATTTAATTTTGCCATTGTAATCAAACTTTATGTTTGAGTGTCAAGGCTTATAATAAACTGAATTTGTTAGTATAAATTATTTTTTTCTGTATTTCATAGAAAGAAATATAAACACATTTCGACTCCACTCATTCCTTGTCCAAGCGGCGAGCTTCTGTCATAAATTTTTATTGCTTTTATTAGCACTTTGTAATTCGAACTTTAAAACAAGCGTGTAAGGTTGAATTTGTTTTGACGTATGTTTGACTTTATTGTTTTTTGTACATAGCTTTGTGAATACAACTTTAAGCATTGCATTTAAGGTTGAATTTACATTAATGTATATTTATTTAAACTAGAAGTACGTAAACACAATTGGCGACAGTTTTTAGAGAACTTTTGTATGGGATAGTGTATCTAGTGCATTATTGTTCGAAGGTCCTACCCCACACAAACTCCAATACCACTACCTGCTATGTAAATAACAGTCACAGGAAGTTATCATCATATCATCCACATAATATACTAAGTGGGCAAAATAAGTATTATTGAAGCTTACTCAAAAACTATCCAAACAAAGTTAATAAAATTTATATGGGACCTACTTGGGAGCATACCCATACCCTTTCATACAAAAAGATAATTTTCAAAATCGGTCCACAATTGACGGCGAAATCGGCGGACATACATACCTCCTCTTTTTTGGAAGTCGGTTAATAAAAGTAGGAAATAAGATTTATATGTATAATTAGCAGAAATATGATCATCATCTCGTGTGTGTACAAAGGGCTTTAGGGATACTTTTTCCAACTTTTTTCAGATGTCCATTTTTTTATAGAAAAACAATCAGTCATACAAAACAATCACTGGAAAAATTGCCTCTTAAAATGGCAACCTTGTGATAGTGTCCGATTCAAAAAATTGAATTGATTCTAGTCGCCCCTTCCAAAAGGTAGTTTTCGTATGGAGAAGAATGGGCAAGAAACTCCACCGTTACTCTTTTATAATGTTTTTACAATATTTTGCATACATTAATTATATTTGAAGACGATGCATCTAGAATAAGATTACTATACCACGATAGGTAAAAATAATGAAAAATTAAGCAATTACTTGCAAGAATCGACCAATCACAAAGCTTGGCGCAAATCTATTGACTTTGAACGTTTCAAAAACTTCATATATGCAATTCTCCGTGGCTAAATCTAAACCAGAGAATACTGACGTTAGGATTCATGCCTGTGACAACCCGAGCGGTTCCGCTCCTTCCTGCTCATGTCCTGAGATAGCCAAATCTACGAATGTCAAGTATCTCGGAGTTACTCTGGACAACAAGCTTAACTGGCGCTCACATATAGATGTCATAACTGCGCGCACCAGGAAACTTGTTTGGGTTTTCAAACAACTGAGACACGTTGCTGATCTTAAACTTCTCCGCACAATATATTTCGCGCACAATCAGTTCTCGGATATTGTATAGAAGCTTGGGGTGGCGCTTGTAAGACTTATGTGATAGATTTGGAAAGAGCGCAGAGGTCTATCCTAAAAGTCATGACCTTTAGTCCTTATAGATTTCCCACTAATAAGCTGTATGAAAAATGTCAAGTACTAACAGTAAGGCAGCTGTATATACATCAGCTTGTTGTCCAACAGCACAAGATCACCCCGTCCAATGCGGACGAGTATGGGAAGCAGCGTGTCGTAAAAAATGTGTGTCCAACTGTGGTATGCCGCACAGCTTCGGCTAGGCGACAACATGGCTATAAAGCAGTTTACTTGTACAATAAAATCAATAAATTGAAAAATATACACCCTCTAAGCAACCGCGAAGCTAAATCTGCAATTAAGAATTGGTTATTGGAACTAGATTATGAACAAACTGAATTGATATTACTTTAAAATCTTGTGATACACATACTTACATAATCTAAACACACTCAATTCTCACGCACACGACTCAGTAACAAACACTCCCATACACACCCCACACGCACACACGCACACACACCCTCACACACACACTCACGCACACACACCCTCACACACACACTCACGCACACACACCCTCACACACACTCACCCTCTCACACATACACACCCACCCAGACACCAAGTTACACTTCCTCACCACTACACTCTCCTTTCTAAATTGCCTATACCCACAATACTGCATTTATTTACATAAAAATGTATGTCACAATATATGAGAGAAGTCACTGAATTCTGTAACACAGGTCTGTGAACCTAGCTCAGAATTCAGTAAACTCCTAAGAATTTGTCACTGTTTTATGTGAATAAAGATTATTATTATTATATTATAATCACAATGGTTGAAATCTTATCGCGTCTCCCGTCTCGTCTGTGATTGGACGATTCCTGCACGTCTCCGCTCGTCTCCGCTTTAGTGGAAATGCACCCTAAACGGGTTTACCATTTCTGTTTATAATAAAGGCTGAATTTGCATGTTACGTCGTGTTAAAATTATTTCTAAACCCAATCTCTCTTCTTCCAGAGTAACTCCAATAAACAGTCGTAACGTGGTCTCCTCGGAAGCCTACGTGTTGTTCTACGAGCTGCAGCGACACACGTAGCATCCCGCAGCGTCGCGCTCGCTGTGACGTCACCACGTGCGGGTATTTGTATGAACAGGTGGCTCGTGACGTCGGCAGGCCGGCATGGTGGGCTTAAAGGTGCAAGTACATCCAAATCAAAAGTAATTTATTCAAATTATCCTGAGATATAGCACTTTTTGAACGTCAAAATTCCCTTCACCACTTCCTAGTGCTTTAGCTGGGAAGAAGTGACTCAAGAAACTCCAGCAGTACAGCTGTCTGTTAAACTATAGTCTGGTCCAAATGTATGTGATGAAAAAGTAAACAACCCCTGTTCAAGTTAAATTCTTACGCAGTCACTCACTAAACGAAATGAGTAACACAATCATCTGTATTTAGGAAGTTTCAACTCAATTTCCAACAATATTATTGTCTAATAGTGTTTTTTATCAACGACGAAAATTGAGGTTAACAAATTAACCTCAATTGTCAAATGAAAAACATCTTTATAGTGATTTTAAATTAGAATTTTGCGCTTAATTATTAAAATAAACAAATCCAAGTACTCAATTTGTAAGTGGCACTAGATATGGGCATTTATAGGTACCATCGCGGTCACGCATATCTAACCACTTTGAAAACAAAATCCCGTGCACACGACCCTTTTTTTTCGTAGGTAAGCGTTACTATAGCGGCCGAGCGCTGCAAACAGAAATAGTCCTTACGGTGTTCAGATATGCGTTTCCGCGATAATACATCTTCTGATCCATTCGTTTACATTTTCATGAGATACTTTTAGAACAGACAGAATAAGTTTTTCAGGAGATTTCAAAAATCCACTTTTCGAAAGACGTAGTGTTGGAAGGCCTCCCAGAAGGTGGACCGATGACCTGGTGAAGGTCGCAGGAATCCGCTGGATGCGGGCAGCACGGAACCGGTCGAAGTGGCGGTGCTTGGGGGAGGCCTATGTCCAGCAGAGGACGTCTTTCGACTGAAATGATGATGATAATGCCTCTGTATTAATTTCCTCAGTCTGCGTTCTATCATGCCGGCCCTACCCTATAACGTCACAAGCCACGATACGACTGCAAATACTAAAATTGTACAAGTATATTTGAGAAGTAAGAAGATTACGCAAATTGTACAAGTTAGCAATATTAATACGATATAGAAATTATTACAAGCGTAAGGCGGTTTTGTGTTGTAGTGATACAAATGTTTTTAGGGGCAATACAAAATATGGTTGCTGGCAAATAAGGTGGCATTGGCGGTCATTGACCCCAGCTTCATTTATTTTTAGACTAGCGAATCGCTCTTGCTAGACACGGGTACAGTTTACTGATGTGGCGACATGTCAAAAAATCGATATTTCTGTGCTATACTTATCTAAATAAAAAAATTACGTATTGTACACATAAAACTTCCGGAATAAATTCTCTAAATGGTGGTGAAAACCGCATCTTTATAGGACTGGTCACAAAGACACCAAAAGCGACTTTGTTTTATACTGAGTATCTTGGGTCAAATTAAATTAGCTAGCGAAACTCCGCAGACGTGGTTCGTGGACGGCACGTGGTCTAAACATGTTGTTGTTGTCGTTTTTATTTTTTTGGGGTCAACGACCGCTTTTTGTCTTGTTACCTACTTGAAGTACAATACGATGATACACAAGACGCGGCGAACGCTCGCTTCGAGCACCATGAAATTTTCATTTCCCATATTTCCGTTTCAAAGGAATTCACGAAACAGCCGACATTCGAGTGGACTCTCGCTACACTGACAACTGTAACACGTTACAAAAACTCGATACATTACAAACAAACGTTACAAGTATGTCTCCGCCTTTAGGGAAAGCTAATGACCGCAATTGCCAAATTATTTGGCACCAACTATAAAGATATAGGTATTTTACTCAAATGAAAATAGTGGTTTTTTTTCTACATATTTTTTAGACATGGTCAAATTAGGATAGCTAGAGGAATTGCACAGACATGAAACCATCAGGTCTCTGTAGGTTTACTAGCTAATTTAGTTTGAACCTATGTTTGTATCACTACAACTACTAAGCCCGTAGCAACAGTACATAAATGTATTTATTTTTACACAAAAAAAAATTGCCGTGATAACAAAATTGTAGCCTTTATACATGTTAAATACTGTCTTCTTACTTCCCGTTAGCATTGTGGCGCCATCTAGTGGACAGAAGTTGAACTAAATTAGTAAAAAACTGTAAATAATCTTCTCTTTTATATTAAAAACAATTTTTGTTTTAGTTTCACGCGGTGTAAGTTTCAGGGTAGTCCAATAAAGTTCACTGGACTAAATTGATAGTTTATTGAACTCATCGATTTCTATATTTTGACATTTTTCGATCAATTTCGGACTACCAGAAACCAAATTAACAGGACATCTCGGAAACAATACCCTCCTTCTGAAGCCGTCGACTAAAAACTGCATTTTATTGATTTTATCGATATTTTTGTATTATTCTCTTGGCTACTAGATGGCGCTATAATAAATTGAGACGATGTCGCTAGTTGGGGTTGTTAATAAATTGTTGTTTTACAAACTTGGTCAATGCAATAAACTTGTTTGTTAGTATATCTTGGCAAAAGTATAAGTTAGAAAGAGATATATAGATACAAAAATAGTTTGGGAGAGAAAAGGACATCGATATTTATTTTTTGTTCTTGACCAAAACCTTTAGCTTTTCGACTATTGTAAGGTGAATAATGCAAAGAAATATTACTGTACTACTTCAAAGAAAAGGCCTCTTCTCATACAGAGAAGCCACGACCATTGATCACCATGCTTGCTCACTGCTATTTGACGATTTCAGTTTTTTTATTTTTTATTTTTTTCAGACTTATATTTTTGATGTGTAACATCTTTCCCCCTCGCTTTGCTACAGTCTGTGGGAGGGGAAGGGCGCGCTATTTGATTTGAACAATGCGTGTGGTGATAGAGTTGGCCGTCAGAAACGACCTTGACGAGGCCCCTTTAATGTTGCTTATTACCAAGGTGAGATGTCGGATGTTACACATCATAAACGACTACTGTAAGGCTCGCTCGTTTTTTATAAGACCAGATTTATCAAGGCTAATAGGCTCGCCCCCTATTACATGGGACTTAAACATAACTGGCGAAACGTGGGTGTACTATACAATATGTTAAAAAAAACTGTCCGATCCGATAGGTACTACAATAACAACCAAAAAGTAATTTTTATTGAAAATAAATAAGTTATTGCTATTTAAAAAATGTAATACCTAAATTACCCCAAATCCATTAATGCTAATTTTTAACAGGGGCCTTATGTCATGAATCAACCCGCTAAACGCCGCCCCATGTAATAACCCGGTAAAATTCCCCATTGAAAAAAAATGTGATGAATTTATCTTTTTTCCTGAAATTTACCACATAAATAGACTCTCAGTACGATCTGACAACACCGTCACGGATTTATTTTTTTGTTTGTCAAGATATACTAAGCAATCAATATAAGTTATGGAGCAGATTTGATTAGATAGCTAAAACTATGTTTAATTAATTATTTAATAATAATAATTGTATTAATTTATTATTTTTTACAGTGATATGTCGTGGTTTTGTCTGAAATCTCCTTTTTTTTATATACTAAGATATTCTGCGTTTATGTATGTTCAGTGGCTTGAGATAAGTTTCCACCCTATTTAGCAATTTACTTGGTGAGGTAGATACTTATCTCGGGACTCCGAATGTCCATGTTTTTGAAACGGGATGCTAAAGTAATAAAAATAAATATTTTAGTAGCAACACCTAATTTTATATGTCTCAGCAACAGCTGTTTCGTAGTTATTTTGAATAAAGGGTAAATCAGACAAAAACACGACACGACACTTTCATCGTTGCCATTTTTCACAGCCCTCCCCTCATAATTTATTTACTAAAAAAATACTTATAATTATTGTTACTATAATTGTTTTTTTTTTCTAATTTTATAGATAGCGCTTTTTCGAAAGTAATTGTGTGGTTGTAAGATAGATATTATTATGCATTTTTATTATTGAGTTATGTTACGGTTACTGCTTGGTTGCCTGTTAACGGTTTTTTGATTAAAGTCGGTTTAAAATTAACCTGTAGCTGCATTTTTATTTAAAATGTTTTATTTGTAAAAATATGTGTTCAGGCTTGCCTTGAACTTAGTCAATTATATTGGCTTTTATATTCAATAATATATTCATTTAATTATTATAATAAAAATAACTGTTATACAGGCAGCTTAGCAACAAGTTCCTCAAACATTATCAACCGTTTAAAAAAAAATCATGTTACATGTCGAACGTATGGCATTTTGTTTCTATTTATAAATACGTGCGTCTTGTTCGACGGCTCAGCGGCGACTGACCGATCCGTCGCAGATGATCCGCGTCCGCGCGTCAATCCGTCGTCAATTTATATGGTATTTACGTTACTAAGTGCTTTAGTAATAACATATTACCATTTGAATGATAATTATGGTACAAAAATAATGTAAAATCAAGTTATTAAGGTCGATATTTGAATGCGATGGGACGTGAGTTCTGACTGTTATATTATTTTTAAGATGTGCTCTTTCAGTAGTAGAGCTTTTTGTAAACGAGCTCGTCCGTGGAAGTTATACTGCCGAGCAGCATTGCTGTGTTGCTGTTTGAAGGGTTATGTGCCGGTGTAATTACAGGCATATAAAACTAAATTTCTCTCAAAGATAAACGCCTGTTGAAAATGTGTTTAGGCGGCGGTAACCAAACCCACTGGTGAACTGTCTACTTATTCTAAAACATTGTTTTCCAATTAATTATTGTCATCCCAACATTTACTTATTTATTTATTTAAATTTATGATAGATTTACTCAGTTATTAATAAATATATAGATATTAATTTATAAAATAAAAATAATATGACAGTTTAAACTCCTAAACGGCAGGTTAGAATAGTGTGTTCAAAATATAAAAATAAATATATATTATATGAATTGTTAATGCTTGTCTCGATATACGGAACCGCTGACAACTTAGCTTAAAAATAAATAAACGTATTTTGTAATTTGATAGAGATTCCTAAAAAATTGTCTTACATACGTATTCTTAGATTTTGTGAGGGCAATAGATTCGTCTCCTATTTAATGGGACTTGAAAAAATTTTAATAATTATTTTTAATTGAAATTATTGTTATTATTTTTGTACTACAATAGTACAAAAATAACAATTATAATGATTTTTCACCCGTCCATATTAAGGTTAGTGCAAGAAGTAATGCAACAAACTCAATCTCGAATATAATAAGTTGTTATAGAAAAATATTCAATTGATCCATATTTTTAATTTATCTCTAGTCAATCACTTACTGAGTATAGTTCTCTTGCCATATTTATTTTCTTTACAAAGCAGATGCTCTTTTTTTTTTAAGTAAAATTGTTGAAATTATAGATAGTATTAATAAAATTAGATTCTAAATAGCAAATACACCTGGATTTTTGTACTTTTATGAATATGTATGTACCTCCAGTACTTGTACTAGAGCAGTGTTGACTTACGAGTTGTATGTCGTGGGTGCGAACCCAGGCAGGCACTTTGAGTAAATTATTTCATCACCACTGCTCTCAAAACGGTGAAGGAAAACATCGTGAGGAAACCGGTATGTCCTAGAACAAAAAATTCGAAGACATGTGACATCTACCAACCCCCACTGGGCCCGCGTGGTGGTTATAGCCCACTCCCTCTCACAGAGAGGAGGCCGCAGTCTCAGCAGTGGGAAGATATGCTTATGCTACAGTATTTACAGCAAGTTTGAAAAAAGCGTTCGTCTTGTAGAGCGTTGTCACTGTCACCCTGTGTGACGTCTATT
Organism: Agrochola macilenta; assembly: GCA_916701695.1. NCBI lineage: Eukaryota > Metazoa > Arthropoda > Insecta > Lepidoptera > Noctuidae > Agrochola > Agrochola macilenta. The sequence continues at coordinate 847,380 of OU753579.1, forward strand.
TCTAAAACTCTATGGGCCAGTTTGTCTAAAATAATTCATATGACAAATTGTCATAAATCGCTGTGATTGGTTAAATGATTCATCAACAAACAATTGCGGCAGTTTGCGTGCGCTTGACTTTTTGTCATGTTAGTTTTCGTTCGAGATCTGGCCGGATGCGTCATATTAACGCCAATGATATTAGTATTAAAAAAGAGGTACAGACCGTTCACTATAACTTGTCCCTTGCCATCATGTTGGCACCATTGCTTGTCAAACTTAGTTTCAATACTAAAAGAGTTCAAAATGGCGACTGACAGAACAGTGCTACCAATCGCGTCACGGGACAAGATATAATGAACAGAGGTAGGTAGGCTACCTACCCAACATTCGATATTCAAAAACGGCACGGTGTAAGTAGGACAGCTTGTCGCAATTATTGGGAGCGAAAAGAGGCAAGACGATACGTAACTAGAGTGCGTTCATTATTACTTGACCACTAGCACTGAAATTTGCAGTCATTTGCTTGGTAGTACTGTTTTGTCAGTCGCCATTTTGAACTCTTGTATTGAAACTAAGACTGCAAAATTCAGTGCTTCCAATCGCGTCATGGGGCAAGTTAAAATTAACGCACTTGTAGGCTAATTAGCCAAGTTATGACGTGGGACTTACGTACTGTGTATATCCTATACACCTTTTATTTAATACCATTGCCAGGTACTGTAACTAACTTTCTAGCCTGTTCTTCAAATTCAAATTCAAATTCATTTATTCACGTATAAATAGAGTAAATACAATCGGTGGTTTCCATGTTACATTATTTGGTCTTATAATTCTATTTAGCCTGTGGTATGGCATGTGAATCGTTTTCTTAAAAGTAAAAAGGAATAAAGAAATATAAATAATGGTTAGTCTTAGCCCGTGGTCTTAGTCCGTCTTAGCCAATACGTGTCTCCGAAATTCATAGTCTTATATAATGTCAATAAAATAATTATGTGCCTGGTAAAATACATTGTCAAATGCCAATAAAACTCAGTCATTTCTACGTTGAATTAATAATACACAACACACATTATTTAAAATATTTATATATAGAATATTTTCCTTATTCCTGTAGCCATTCATTTACCGAGTAAATCATTTTTTTAAGCAGTAGCTCTTTAAGCGTTTTCTTAAATTTTGGTAGGGGGAGATTTTGAATGTCTGTTTGTAACCTATTATAAATTTTAACGCACATAGCTGAGCAATTTTTTTAAGGTAGTCTTTCTAAGGTAGGTCTCAAGAATCTTTTGAATACGTATGTAATACATAAGGGGGTGTCGTTTATCTATTTTTACAAAAGTTTCTAACCTAGATATAATTCCGATAGTTAAGAATGCTTCGACGTCGCGCTTACATCCGCCTTAGTCAATGGATAGTGTAAAAATATAGCTAAATATAGCCCTGTGTCGGCATTCGGCCTCGGAAAGCCGAATTCGGACACGGTTTAAACCGAATTCGGCTTCCGAAACTCGATGTAAACGCGACTAACGGCGTGGTTGTTTTCTTTTTTCTATAATTTTATCATTGTTATATTGTTTTAACTTGAAAAGTTCGCGGGAATCTTAATTTTAACCAAAGAATTGCTAAATCGTAGTGTTTCTGTATTAATGATAAATAAAAATAATTTATTGTAATAATTATTATTTATAAATTGTAAAATCGTCGGCGCTCGTCGACTATTTATGTAAAAATACGTAACAGATTACTATTATATAAATATATATTTAAATGAGTAAATTATTATTGGAACTTGTTTTATTTTTAGCTATATTGTGTCCTTATGTAAAATATTGGTATTCAGCTGCATCCGGTTAGAATGGAAGCGGACCACAACGTAATTGGTCCCGGTAAGGTGCCCGTCAAGATGGCGGGACTAAGTCTTGGATTTCAAATCAAGCTAAGCAGATTCTAAGCCCTCATACACACTAAGTGCCGAGTCACACCGGAATGGCAGCGGCCGGCAGCGACGCGGCGAGCACTTTCAGTGTGAAATAATTTTAAACTTTATCTACATACATACTTAAAAGACCAGTATCGCTTGAAAACGTCGCGAGGCCGCCCGCGGCGACGCGAGCGGCCGCGCACTTAACCGTCATCAAACTAGTGCGTACGAGGGCTAAGGATATGATAAGGATTATTGGATCCCCACTGTGAATTTCGAAAGAGGCGCCAGTGACCGAACTGTTGTGTGGAAATCAGTTGTCATGGTGTGGGCATGGGATGATGCGGAGGAATGAGTAACATGTCGCGAGAAAAGTTTTGAGTATGAGTGGACTAGTGTAGGGGTAGACTAAAGAAACGGGCCCGTCATGATGGAGATATGGTTTATGTGAAAGTTAGCATGGATAGAAAGCTGAGATGAACCACTACAGAACGTTTACTATAACTTGTCCCTTGCCGTCATCTTGGCACCATTGCTCGTCAAGCAGAGTCGTAATGTTGGCTCCCCTATTGTAGGACGAACAGACGAACACAAATACGCTACGGCGCAACCTAAGGGCCGAGTCACACCGGAATGGCAACGGCCGGCAGCGACTGCCGGAGGCCGCTGGCAGCCGCTGCCATTCCGGTGTATTGTGTTCGTCTGTCCGTCCAGCGGCCTCCGGCGTCGCCGCTGGCGGCCTCGCGCGATCTCCAGATCCCACGTGCCTAGTCTTCTCTTGACTAGTTTTGTATCTACATTATATACGCGTAGTACATTGTATACTCGCGTCGCCGCTGGCAGCCGCGGGCAGAACCACCGACAAGATGCGAGTGGCGCGCGGCCGCTCGCGGCACCGCGGGTGGCCTCGAGACCTTTCAAGCTTTTCAAGCGATACTGGTCTTTTAAGTATGTAGATAAAGTTTAAAATTATTTCACACTGAAAGTGCTCCCCGCGTCGCTGCCGGCCGCTGCCATTCTGGTGTGACACGACGCTAATAGGTCCGTTGTTAAAGTTTCACAGCGGAGCCAACTTTACGACAAAGGAACAATTTTGATGAAACGTACTTTAACAGAGTTCAAAATGGCGACTGACAGAACAACGGCACAAGATAAAATGAACGCACTGTAGAGTATGTTTCATCAAATAGTTCCTATGCTGTAATGTCGGCTCCACTTTTGTAGGACCTATAAGAATACGCTTCGGCTCTTTTCCGTTTTTTTTTTAATTTATCGGTGATGTCATGAGTTGCGAGTTGATGAAACGCACTGTAGGTGAAGAACACTAGTAAGGCAACTGCCAGATACTTCAACAGGAATTTATCCAGAGCTGCTGAAACAGGACATGATCAGATAGGTTGTAAGTATGACAAAAACGAACATAAGTTCACGACTGAGGCGGATTTGTCGTATTAATCCGACTGGGGCGGTCAATAGGTTAACACCGCCAGCGGATCGCTAGGTAACGACGCAGCTGAGGAATTTGCAGGACGAGGATCCAGCACGGCGGTCTGTGGACCCGAGCCTATCGTAGCCATCCGCTTCAAACAAATACGCAGGTCAAGTGGCTACAGGAGTTAACCCACACACAAGCGGAGAACTGATGGACATCGACACTGGGCTGCAGGCAGTCCAAGGATGGTATAGCTGCCATCCTTGGATAGCAGGCTAACCACACTGCGTTTATTACACCTGGACAGGAATGGCCTGCGCCTGGTGACAGGGACCATCACGGGACACTGCTCGCTAAACAAAAACTTCCACATACGAGTAGATAATAGGCATAACAGACAGTCCTTTGTGCAGCCTGTGCAGGTCGTGCATGGAGGCTGAGGTAACCGTCGCGCACGTACTCTTTTAATGCACGGGCATCACCCAGATTAGAACAGAAACCCTCGGGTCACCCAGATCCTACACAGAGTTCTGAACAGACCAGGAGATTTAATTATCTTCTGGCGGACGGTGGGCTGGCTGGAATAACCACCAAACGGCCGCCATGGCCCACGCACAATGGTCCCCCTGACGGACTAAGTGCGGAAACCAAACCCTATAACATAGAACAAAGATAATTTACCCCCGATCGTGGTGATCACTCGTGCCTAGCAGTGAGTAACTGCACACAATAGGCTAGGATTATTAACACTAGCAGTCTAGCATGGTTGCTTAAAGGCAGGTTCTCAATCAATGGTGCAGTTCGTATTTTCAAAAATAATACTTCCACTCTGATTACATTGCAGAGAACACTTACACAACCCTCCTTTTTTGACTTCGCTGCAGTCGGGTTAAAATACAGGTAACGAGAATTTATAAAATAAAAGAAAAATCTAGGTACCTTTTTCATTTTATGGCAGAATGTTAGGTCCGTGGGTCGTCCAAGGGGAAAACTTTTTCACAATAAACTGAAATCCGGTCACTAATAAACTTTTGACGTAGTAGGTATAGCCATATATACCTACTTAAATTATTATGTACTTCTATGAAAGAGCAAGTAGGAGCAAAAAATAACGTAGGATATTAAGTAAATAGCAAATGTTTTAAAATATACCTGAAACTTTCATAATCACACCTTGAGAGCGATCCAAAATGATGAATTCTAATAAAATAAGACGTCATAATGAGAAGTATCTTAAAAAATGTACATAGAAAAATTATAAATTATCGCCCTTGCTAAACCCCATAGATACTGTTTTAAATATTACAATCATTTAATTTGATTATATTGCAAATCTCAACCACCATCTTTGTTAGGGTGAAAAAATTCAATATGGCTGAAAATGTCTAAACTAGAAATGTCAATCTGTGAACAAAAACTAAATTAAAAATTCGTGATGTAGGATTTTAGTGTTATTTGAATGAAAATGTAATCGGGAAACCGTGTTAGGAAAGTTTAAAGTGTTTTTGTGAAAGTATGTCTTAAAAAAAGTTTGTTGTTGTATGCCGTAAAAATGTTTTCGTAAAAGTTTTGTTCAAACTTAATCCGATAATATCGTCTTGTTATTATGAAAAATGATAAAACCATTAAGTTAAATTGCCGTGTAGCATGCTTTATTTGCTTGTGTTCATTTAAAGAACGGCTTGCGTAGTGATAAGTAGGTTCCTTGTTTTTGGCTAAAGTTCATTTTGCATGCAGCTTTTTTTCTTCTTTAAACAGCGTCAATGACAATATGCGGAGGTACACCTTTAGTACGCAACAATATTTTTTATATTATAGGTAAGTAAGCTGACTAAAAACATCAAAAAACCGCAAAATACCTACTGTGAAACGGCAACTTACAAAACTTTAAAAATACCACGCACGAAACATAGGTAGGTACGTACACATACTTGCACAATTTCTTGCCGTCTGTCTTACTTCTATTTATTAAATGCTTTTCATTTATTTGATTTCTTTCTTGTTTCTCGGTTTTCCTAGATAGGCGAACCCCCAATGCAACAAAAAGTAAACCAAAATCGTCAAAAATGTTTGTGTGACATTTGTTCAAACTTCCCGCCCACTACTCATGTGACAATTGAAAATGTTGCCATGCTACAAAAACCACTCCAGCTGATCATATTTTTTTGGGAATGAAGCAAATAAATTGATGTTATTTCAGATAATAAATGCTAACCACAAAATACGCTAAAAATAGTAATTAAAACATTTTAATTATTATTAATGTATCAATGGCAAACAAAAAGGTAACATAACAACCTAACAAAAATAAGAACCGAGTCAGATGCACACAAATTGCAAATGGCGGCAGTCTGACGGATGATTGCTCGCGTCAAAATGCAATCGCGATGTTACAAAAACGTGTAAAAATCTATAATTTATCGTTAAAACATCTACAATTAACCTAACAAACGGTGAGTATTGAGATAAATCAATGTTATTGTTGTTACGTAACGCATTTTGTTATTGTTAAATGCTTCCATAGTCCATCGACTGTCTCTTTCGTTTGTTATGATTCGTTCCTCATCATTATTTACAATCACCGACGTATATGCATCTCTTTCGGTACCACAGTTTTCTTGCAATGGGTTTTTCATTTTTAAGTGTCGGAGCGAGACCACGCAAGAGAGCGGGGGCCCGACGGAAAAATATGAACAAAATTTTGTGCTCTTAAAAATTATTGATTTTCCATCGTTAAAAAATAAGGAGACTGAGTCGCTAATTGCATACGTGATGTGAACGACGGTCGGGCTCACAAATGTGAGTATTAAGTCTATTTTCGTAGTTTTCCCTTAAATTATACGAAGGTTGTGAAAAGTCACATTTTTTCAGTAAAATGATCATCGACCATATTGTCGTGTGTTGTACTTGTATTGCGTTTCGTGCGTCGCGTTCAGTGAGATTGTTTAAATATTGATTTTTTTTTATTTGCATGTGTGCGTCGAGAATGTTTATAACTTTAGTTGGGGCCTGCTATATGGTACTATTTTGGGAACGACCAAATGTTGGCTTTGTACTCTCGAACACCATTGTAGCTCGCGCTTTAAGACCGCACGGAAACTGTAATTTGTGTAAAATTCCCGATAGTCGGTAAGTGATTTGAAAAAAGAACCTTCTGATTATTTGCGCTTAGTTTTTTATCGGTCATAACTCTGGCTAATGTTTGCCGCACAGTTTAACGTAAAATGCCGATAAGATATATAATAACACAGTTTTGAGGCCTATTTTTTCAATAAAAGAGTACAGGAAAATGTTTTAGATAAGAACTCTGAATATTTGTTCAGTGACAGTGTTGAAAAACGTGAATCATGTAAAACTAGTGTTTTTTTTATTATCTGAGTGTTAAGGACCCAAATAACTTATCGAAATCTATGATTGTGCATTTTTCGGGCCAAGGCAAGTGTACCTGTACATCCTATAAACATAGATAAGTCAAGAATTTCATAATTTCCGGTTTATGTCTTATCACTTTTCGGTGTAAATAAATACGTATTTTTGATCTGTGCGTGTGAAAACGAGGAAAAATATGAGAATAATTGATAACAATACGTCATGCAGGGAAAATCGTAGTTTTATGTACCTTACAGGTTGTATATCTATTCTGTACCTACGTAGGTAAATCGTGTTTGGAGTACCATTTCCTCAAACATTTTACAATATTTAAAATTCCTGGCTTATATTGCTAATAAGTATTTTTCTTATTTTTTTAATATTTGAAAATGGAACTGTTCTTGAACTCGATCTCGCCTGGTGGTTAGCGATGGATGAGGTCTACGAAGAAACGAGCTTGACCAGAAGATGCATGTTCACTCGTGCTTTTAAGGCCAGTACGGATGCTACCCTACATTTTGTTGATCGTATTTTTTAATATTTAATGTCTGGACTTTAAAACAGACCTCGATCCCTGATTTTAATTCGCCATTTCTTCTCCCTAGTCAGATAGGAAATGTCGACTCCATCTAGCCTATTTTTTTTTAAACATGTCGAATGTGACCCCGAATTACTGATATCCTATTTTACGGAATAAATAATTTCATGTCGTTTCACGCTGGCTTGGCAGTTCCCCACTTTGGCTTCATAAATCGTAAATATTACCTATTTTAACAATGTACTCTAATTCAATTCAATTCAATTCATTAAATTTTATTTCACATATTTAATTACACCTCCAAGGGCACTTATGAAACGTCAGAAGCTAGTTGCACGGATCCAATTGGTCGTTTCCTATGGAGAAGAGCTGGCAAGAAACTCTATGGTTACTCTAAAATTAAGAACAATCATTTTCCTAGTTTTTATTAAACTAGTCAGAATCCAATAGGAAAAAAACTAACTAGTTTGAAGTTACTATGTTTAAAAGTCATAATTCTCGCAAGACCATTCGCTTCATTCCAAGCCGTGAGTAAACTACTTTTTAGATCATTGATCCTATCTATTTAGGTCATCCTAGACTTGCCTGAACCTAGAGACTATTAAATTAACACTTGATAAACTTACACAGCTGATTCTCATAGACCGATATGTTTTTCTTAGTTTGTCGATGACAATCTAAATAGAGTCGGGCCAGAATTCAGCTGTGTTTAGCGCCATCAGTTCGTGTAACACGCAAGACACGAAATAAAGTGTCCCATCGTTTGTGGAACAGCACCTTTTTTATACTCCAAGGCGGAGTCATCTGTGAATCTCCACCTGAATAGGTTTTCTTTGCTGAGGAGTTTGTTGCGCCACTTGTTCTTCCCAGCTAAAGTACTAGGAAATGGTCAAGGGCGGGGCGTTTTGGGGTACTGTCTTATGTAATTTTGACGTTCAAAAAGTGCTGATTGTCACCCTAATTTGAATAAATGAATTTTGATTTTGACTCGATCAACCGGGGCCCGGAGTCTGTTTAATTCCAGATTATCCAAAGCAGTTCATGCCCATAGAGCGATATTTTGAACGATGATTGATGCCAGCAGAAAAGTTGTAAGGAAATCTTGGTATAGACATGTGAGGTGGAGGGAGGAAACTCAGGTGACTACATCTAGTCACCTGAGATTCCTCTTCACTCCTTAGCGATGAATATAAATATTGATGGATATAGAGGAAGAAGCAGGCCAATGAAAAAAATTATGGATTTTGGGAGGAATGATATGAAACAAGGAAGTGAACGATAGCGTGACGTGAACCCAAGTAACATGGAGCAAGGGCGGGAAGATGATGATGGGGGCAGGTAAAAGCCACCCTAAATCTACATAAAGTAGACGTAGTACGGAACGGGGGGTGAACTAAGGTCAGAGGGGTAAAGAACCCAGGAAGCCGTAAACAATTACACATCGAGTTTAAGAAAAAGTTCGTCTTTGTCTCACGTCGTCTCTGTCACTCATACCTGTGTGGCAGTGTCTTTCTAACGCTCGATGTGTCATATTAACGCCCTGGTACTGTCAGATTCAGAATTGGATTGTGTGAGGAATGTAATGAAAGAAATAGAAAGAGTGAATGATAGTATGGTTGACAGGGGTCCGGAGAATGGAAGAAGAAACTGTTTTGCACCGACCCCAAGAAACATGGAACAAATACAGGAATTTATTGACTGTCATGTTCTGAAGTGCGGTAGATTACGTCAAATTGAGAACACAGGAAATGTGTCATATCTCTCGAACTAATACTGATTAAAGAATTAAATGAGAATCCTAATGAGCGCAAGAATTGGCTTTAAAAGAATTTGGTCTTTGGCATAAAGCCAGAACAATAGTCGGAAAAAGATATATTATAATGGTATTGTAATAACTAGGGGTAAGGCAACTTTAGTAAGGTCTTAAATGTACGTGGGGCACATCCTGGAGTACCCTGGACACTCGGCTCAACTACCACCTTACTGACTGGATAATATTTTCACCACGGCATGTGCTATCCATACTAAATACTGCTACTGGTCATAGGCCTCTCCCAGGCTACGCCACAACATACTCCTCCGCCTTCCGCATCTGGTCTGTCCCAGCTAACTTAGCTTAGCTTGGGGGCGTCTCATACTACGCTTGCCGATACGCGGTCTCCACTCCTCAGATACTATACTATAACATAAAGATTGGTGGTGAAAAGCCAAGCAAGGCAAGCCTAAACCACGGAACCGATGGTTATGAAAGACAGATGGGTAGCCTGGGACCAGGAGAAGGACACAGGCTAGTTTTTTTTGTATCTGGCCTCCACATCCTAGTAACTGGGTAACACGATACCCCTTGGTAAGACTGGTTGTCAGACTTTCGGCCTTCTGACGACCCGTAACGACTGTCAAAGATCCATGAATGACAGCCGGGACCAACGGCTTAACGTGCTTTCCGAGGCACGGAGGAATCTCGGTATATAAAGATGGTCACCCGTCCACAGACCAACCCCGGCAAGCGTAGCTTAACCTTACGGATCGACCCGTGCAGCAGCCACGAGCTCCTCCTTAGCCACGATCTCATACGACAATAAATTTTACTTCCTAGATATAGGAATGAATACTGTCTGCATACAAAAATTCAATCAAATTATCCAATAGTCACTATAGCTAGTCGAAGTTTGGCAAAACCGATAGTCGACCCATCAATACTAAATTTGATAGTTCTAAAATATTCAGTGTTTTCATTTATTGTCGTACTGTCGTCTCCGCCTTGCCTTCTTTCAAATACAAAAAAAAATAAGAATTATGCCCCATCTGAGCACAAAATACGGTCTCATTTTGTTATTGACACCACCTGTTTATCTCGACATCGTTCTGTCTCTCTCACTACGTCCCTGCGTTAGTCTGGGGTCCCGAAGCTATTTCGGCACATATTCTTCCGGCTTGCCACAGCCACTGTCCGCCTACATACATTTGAATTGGCCGCTGTCTTAAATACGTTGGTTATTTACGTTTCAAAATAATCATTAACTTTAATTCATTCTTAATTCGTAGCTAAAACAGATTAGGATTCGGACTTCGGGTACTTGATTCATACAGCCGGTCTATTCTTTAAAAGTCTAACGGTGCAAACGCAGGTACGGTGAACTTTTTAGCTCACTTTACCTACGTTCACGACAGCTCACTTCTGTGAGCTGTCATTCCTGCACGCTTCACCACAATAGAAGCGGATTTTGTCGACGGAAGAATAGACAAAATGACAGATTGTGATTGTTTATCTGTCATTTTGTCTAGTAGAAAGCCCGTTCCTATGGCTGTCACGCTACGCGTGCTGCACGCGTAACATGACCACCATATAATGTTGTCTATTCTTCCGTCGACAAAACCCGTTCCTATTGTGATCATGCTACTTGTGCTACTAAGCATTGACACTATTCACCGCTCAATTCAAGCTCATCACACCTAATTTCACGATGAGACATCATTGAGATCTTACTGATCAGGAGAACTTCCGGAACTGACTCAATTCAGGAATGTTACAATAGTCCTAACATTGTCAAAAGCATTCCATCGATGCAGAAATTACAATTATTGAAAACACTAGGACAAGGTAAAGGGCCGGAATTGGGGGGGGGGGGGGGGACTGTCTTCTTGTGTATTTTTGACGTTAATAAAGTGTTGATTCTCGGCCAAGTTTAAATTATGACTTTTGATTTTGATTTTTGACATTTGATGGCCCACCTTCTAATGTCAATCGGAAACCTATGCTTAATAAAAATGCATATAGATCACGTTTTGGTTTTTGACATTTGATGGCCCACCTTGTAATGTCACCGGTAACCTCTGCCTTTTCCAACTTTTAGTAGACCACAATGTTTTTGGAAGTGTCCTACGTGTTTGGCATTATGCCTGTCTTCCAGATAATTCTCCGAATGCTTCAAACGGGAACACATCACTACTGCTTTACTGCGGAGGTAGACATAGTGATACCCTAGATAATCATTTTCTGTATATTTCACACGCTCGATAGCATCGGTTTTATCGCTAAAACTAATCTAAATCCCAAAGAAAACCCAGTAATCTTACCAAAACTCAATCAATCTGCCTAGCTTTTTCCCGACTATGTTGGCGTCAGCTTCCGCTCTTACTGGATGCAGCCGAATACCAGTATTCCACAACCTAGTTACTTGGTAACACGATACCCCTTGGTCAGACTGGTTGTCAGAATTTCGGGCTTCTGACTACCGTACCGTAACGACTGTCAAATATTTACGAATTACCAAGGGCTTAACGTGCTTTCCGAGGCACGGAGGGTTCTCAATATGTAACGGATGATCCCATCCATCCACGGACCGTCCTCGGCAAGCGTAGCTTAACCTTCGATCGACCCATTGAAGCCTGATTCTTCATTCTCTAAATAATCATTTCCTGTATATTTCACACGCTCAAAATCATCGGTATTATCTAAAAAACTCATCTAAATCCACAGAAATCTTACCAAAACTGTTTTCCTAAATGCTGAGGATGCGATAGTCTTGTACCACAATCTTATGTTACAGTGACGTTGTTCTGACGTCAGAGACTTACAAAGATGTACTGTCTGGTATCTAGTATTTACTGAATTCTATTAGCACTAATGTAGCACTAGGTTTTTCTGTGACTGGTTTTGGGCTTATTCCTATACTAGCGACCCATCCCAGCTTCGCACGGTGTTTGCAACTTGCCAAAACATCGAGATTTCTTTAAATGAAGATTAATATTTGTGAATGGATTATACACAATCACCTTCCGGAATAAATTCTCTAAATGATGGTGAAAACTGCATCAAAATCCGTTGCGTAGTTTAGGAGAATAACGCGGTCTTAGAGACAGACACTAAAGGCGTCTTTAATTTATGATATGAATAGATTGTAACCTTTAAGCTTACAATTTATACATTATGACCTAAAGATATCAGCTACAAAACAGACCAATCCTGTTTTTAAGTTTCCATGAGATCCCATGGAAACGTACTGCCGTATCGCGCACGCCAGTAAAGCTCCCAGTCGGCATGATTTTTTCATCGACATCTTCAACAAGCACCGTCATATTTCAGCCAGTTTACACAAACCCTTAATGAATTATACACATAAACCTGCTTCATGAATCACTCCGTCCATTGGTGAAACCCGTATGAAAATCCGTTCGGTAGTTTTTGAGTTTATCGCGTTCAGACGGACGCGACCGGCGGGCTTTGTTTTATTTGAGTGATTATATCGAAGACTTGCTCTTCTAGTGGTTCATTTGCTAGCACGAATGCTGACCACGGGTCCGGCGGTTCACAGGTCGAGTAAACTGAGTATTTCTATGCCAGAGCAAGCTCCACACTAATTGCGTAACACACAATCAATCATAATCTGAATCATTTTGAAGGATATTACTAATCCAATGCTTCATATATGTTCGAAAAAATTGTCTGCACAACAACGTAAATAACGCACTTAATTTTGTTGAACTGTCAAAATTAGGGTGCTGGACTCTGGATCAAGGCTCGGATACCGGTTAAATTTTCAAATCGTTATCATGTACTTGACGCAAAAACCTTGACATTCGGTTTCGTTCGCATAAACCGGTTTTTTTAAACCGGTATTTGGAAGAGTATTTGCATAAAGGTTTTTTCGGATTAAACGGTTTAGAACTACAAAAACCGGTTAATACGGGCACGATAAACAAACGTCGCGCGCTGTTCGTACGTCTACATACCGCGGCGCTATGTACAGCATCCTTACACTTATTCACAAGTTGCAACGCGTTTACCGACATGCTGTTCGTCAAATAAACCGGTTAATATAGGTTAAAATAAAGTTTTTAAAATGTTCACGTTCTTAAGAAAAGTTCGGAGGAATACCGAAATAAACCGGTATTAACCGGTATTTCTTAAACCGGTTCCGAGGCTTGCTCTGGATTTGTGCCCAGTTGATAGCAATAGACTCGACGCCTATTACATGGGGCTTAAACATTGCTGGTTTATTAACACTTCCGTTTACCCCTTCGCAAAAGCGTGTTAGCGATAGCTTTTTTTTTTGTTTCCTAATTCATTCGTACCTTCTAGTTTAAGGAAATTATTGAAACATTTTTTCCTTACGGGTGCTTTGTTCACCGAAGTCATTGTTTTTGTGCACGCAAAAAGTATTAACTTTTCCTAACAATCATAAAAACCTAAAATTAATGTGATACTACTAAAGAATACTCGTAGACAAATTCTGGGCAGGCTCCATCTAAAGTACCATCGACATGCTAAGAAAAAGATTAACGCCTTCAGGGTTTTCCGACTCGCTATCGTTAATCATCAAAAACGCTAATCGGACAATTTATAATCGTCGTAAGATTAATAATCATATTACATAATATTTTTTAAAGAATATAATGATTAGGCCAAAAAAAATTGAGGTCATCTACAACAGCCTATGCGCGTTATCACACTAACGATTTGCCAGCGTGTTCACAGCGAGGCGAATTGTGCGGGTGCGAAGCGAGCTAACTGCGACTCCGCGACGTATAAGCCGCGTTTTCACAATATTGTATACTCGCTTGTCTCGCTCTCTCTTGTACACTGACGTCTATCGCTTTCGTACGCAAACGCGGCGAACGGGTTGCGCACACACACGCAACGAGCGAGTTGAACAATCGCCTCGCTGATAACTCGCTCGCAAATCGCCAGTGTGATCTGATAAGTCGCTAATGTGACATTTAAACCATTTACGGTCAACGCTCGATAATGTTACGCAATTTTCAAAGTCCTTTTTCACATAGCGCGCGCATGTCGAACTTTTCGAACTGTCATTATCATTCAAAATCACAGAGTTCAAAACGTTGGCTATGATGTAGCTGGAAAAATAATAGGTGCACGTAAAAATAACCTTAAGCATAACATATCCAAATGTTACCTACTCATAAGGTAAGATATACGTACAGATCTAAAAATGGATGAAATATGTAGTATTTACTCCTTATCTCTGCGCTGATTTACTCGACTGAAGGAAATTAATCATACTGCACGATCTCGTCGCGGGCCAGTGGTAACGGCCGCGACTTACGAGTCGACGGTTCGAACCCTGACAGGTGCTTTACTTTGTGTAAATTATTTCATCACCACTGCTCTCAAAACGGCGAAGGAAAGCATCGCATCGTGAAAAAACCAGCAATGGCCTAGGACCAAAAATTCGAAGTTATGTGACATCCCGCACTGGGCCCGGTTGCGGGGTAATTTGCGTAACACATTCACAACCCCAATGTATAAATTTTGACAATTCAACAATATTCATTGCCTGATTTAAATTGTCGAGCAGACGACTTTTCAAACATACAAAGCAATGTGTACGGAGCCCTACATTACTCTACCGACTTACGCGCCGTGCATTCTGCTCACACATCATTTGTACCCATTGTTGCAAATAATACTCGTATGTAAAAATAAATTTCAATAGATCTTAACGAACATTCAAAGAGGTCTGTTTAATCATCATCTCAATAGAATCGCCCCGTTATTATATCAGAGTGTAGGGATCCTCTACATTTATTATTTTGGTCCTTCGAGCCGGATTAGCTGTTTGTTTCAAAATCTTTCAGATTATGATTGCAAGTGTGTTACGCAATTGGGGGGCTAGTTGGACTAGAATCCGATCTTAACCTAGTTAAGAAATTCGCTACCCTTAAATATGCTGTTTCTCGCTTCCAAGATTTACACTCAATATAATATTTTCTCACAAAACTTGATATCTTCTTCGTCTTTCAGTTATCTTGGCTAGTTGCCAACATTCGTTTAACTTACTGAAACTGGTCATAGGTTCATTAGTAATGCCATAAAATGGGACCTTACTAATGATCTTGTAAAAGTACATCCATTCTACCATTCCTGATATTGAAGTCACTCAATTATTTCATTAAAAGAGTTGGTGGAATGCGGGAAATTAAACTAAAGATTATGTTTAAAAGGGAAGCGCTAAGGTATCCCCCAAATTCAAATTTTCTTACGTTTTTTTGCAATTCGCAGGTCAGTGTCAGGTTGTATGTTCAAAATATGAATTGCGATCGTAAAAAAATATGTTTTTCTATAATTCTTATCATTAGAATCCTCAATACAACTATCATTATAATTAATCTCAAATGTCATGATTTCAAGAAATAGTCATTCAATGGGGTATGAATTACCGCATTGCCAGCTCAGCTTGTATTGATGATTTTAATTATTACATAAACCTCCCGGAATAAATTCTCAAAATTATGGTGAAAACCGCATCCAAAATCCATTGTGTAATTTAAAGAACTAAGTGGTCACACAGACACGAGAAGTGACTTTGTTTAATACTTGTAAATATATAGTTTTAATTCTTATTTAGTTCCTGTAGAGCTTCAACCCTTTGTGGGTCTCCTTCCATGATTTTCTCATCATCATCTTCCTGCTCTTGTTCCATGATACTCAGGGTCGGAGTATCACGTTTTGTTCTCCCCTATCAACCGTCACGCTATCGTCTGACATCCACATTTTTAATATTCCTATTCATTTCTATGCTTCACAAACGACTTTCAGACATATTTCTGTAAATCGGAAGCTGAATGAATAACACAAACAAACAGAGGTTTGTTACTCATCCTACTAAATGTGGTGCTTTAGTAACTATAGGTACACTATTACCTACTTAATCTTCACACGGACCGAAGGTCAGAAATTGCTCAGCTGTTCTCTATAATCCAGTTTACGTAACGCTATGTGGTTTACTTTATTTTTGGCCCAACAATGACGTAGTCTGACGTGTCTGTGGTCTGTGCGTCTTTAAATGACATGCTTACTGATTAGGTCTTAAGATATAGTTAGCGTATTATTTTCCAGATAGAGCTATGATACTTTTACTGTTGTATGTACCACAAATACCACAACTCATCCACATTTGATGGTAATGATTTACATTTCATTTCAAACTCCTAGCTTCTTCCCTAGTCAACGTCTGTTGGTCCCTCGTGGAGGCTTTATAAACGTTTTAATTCTGGCTGATGGAAATTAAAACTTTTGGTCCTTCTTGAAATCTTTAAAAATATATACTTTAGGCTGATGTTACGTAAGAATTTATTATGCCATCAAAAGATGATATCAATGTTATTGGAGGGACAATCTCATCAGTCAGAAAAAGCTAGCAAACAATGGAAACAACTGGCAGAGGGCTGTGTCACATGTGTCACAGGACACGTTGACCACTAAACCGGGAAATCCGATATGCTAGCTAAATTATAAATTAAAACAGTTTGCTAATGTGTATAAAATGTATAATGTTAAGTATCAGTTATAAATGCTTAATAATAAGTAAGAATTTAAACATTTTCTTGCTTAGCATCTCAACTTATATCCTCACGTGTCAATTAATCAACACGTATATTCCTTTACTCAGATCCGATATACAGTCCCCTGTCGCTTCAGTAGAGGAATCTAGTTCAAGCGACTATCTTTGCATGGGTCTACCGAGCGAACACTTGGGACTTGTTGGACCCACACTGTGGCTATTTTAGACCACAGCTCGTTTACACGTGGTGGTCCTTTTGGACTCAAACTGACATGGTCACTAATATTATTATTAGCAGAATGATTTACTATTGTATTTACATATTCTTTATTGTGAATGGCGGGCATGGCTTTAATGTTACACTTTCAATTTTTTGAATACCCTTAGCTAGTTTAACCTGCTTATTACCAAAGGTATTGGTGAAGAGGCCCTTTCCGAGTCTTGCCTTACTTCACGTGTCATTTTATGGCCTGGCTAGGGGTCCTGCCGGGTTCTATTACAGGTACTAAAGCCTAGCCCGCACTGCGATAAAAAATCGCGCGAAATTTCTATTGCAATTCTGTAACACGTAGTATCTTATGTATCTACAGGCACTGACGATGTAAAATTCGCGCTTGTTGCAATGCTGTACACTGAATACAAACCGCGGGTATAAAAATCGCGCGAATAGAATGCACAGTGCGGAGTAATAATACATTTCCTTCTATCTTAAAATTTTCGGTTGCTGGTAGATTGTGCAAAGTCAAATTATTTGTTTTTGTAGAATCATTTACAGGCTCATCTCCATAGCTTACTTTGAGCAAAGACAAGTAAGAAAGCTGCTCAACGATCTTCATCTGACTAGACTTTTTCCCAACTATGTTGGTCGGCTTCAAGACTAACCGGATGTAGCCGAATACCAGTATTTTATATGGAGCGACTGCCCATCTGAACTCCACAACCCAGTACCTGAGTAATACGACATCCCTTGTTAAGACTGGTTGTCAGACTTTCGGGCTTCTGACCACCCGTAACGACTACCAAAGATTCACGAATGACAGCCGGGACCAACATCTTAACGTGCTTTCCGAGCCACGGAGGGTTTTTTGTATGTAAAGATGGTCACCCATCCACGAACCAACGCTCGCCAACGTTCGCTTCTCGACGATGTAGTATTATTCTTTCTGTTTTCTTTATTAGGAAAACTAAGCAGTTGCTATTATTATTTTTAAATCAACAAGACATAACAGCAAAACCCAGATAGTTTACAATCAAACAAAGATATGATATCACTCGTAGTAAGGATATAGTAAACTATAGTATTTTTACATTTACAATCTGTTGTCAATTGAACAAACAATAACACTTGCATCATTACTATAATTTGGACAATTGAATAGTGTCAATAAAAAACTAGTGTCGTATGCGCACAAAGAAAACACGAAAACGTACGGTTAATATTTTTAGTTACAAAAAAAATCAAGTCATTTATTTAAATTAGGCTGAGAATCAGCAGTTTTTGAACGTCAAAATGACATAAGGTAGTCCCCCAAAATACAATGCCTTTCACAACTTACTAGTAATTTAGCTGGGAAGAAGTGGCGCAACAAACTGTCCAGCAGCACAATTGTCTTATTAAGTTAGATTGATTCAAAATTACCCCCAACACTCGATTGTTTACAGTTTGCCTAGCCTTTTACCAACTATGTCGTGGTCGGCTTCCAGTCTTACTGGATGCAGCTGAATACCAGTATTTTACATGGAGCGATTGCCTATCTAACCTGAACAACCAAAAGAATATACTTATACAAAAAAAAAAACTTGTCAGAATTATAAATCAGTAAATAATGATGAATCTGATAATTTTGTGTTACACTGCTGGATGTCCTCATTTCATTATAAATTGCGATCAATATGTCAACGTTTTAATTTGTTAGTTTTGGCATTGATTCTAAACCTTCTTGGTGTTCTGTATCCTTGGTACTTTTAAATTTTATGGTAACTCAAGCCTATACCTATAATGGGATACAAAGTTTCATCGCCTATTTAACGCCTATTATATTTAAATTTTGAATAATCTATCCTTAGTGCTCACTTTCGTTATAAAAGGAACTATTGTGCAAATTGTCTTGCTTCTAGACTCAGCTGTTTAGGCTGTGCATTGTCAGTGCCATCAGGAGCGGTGCTGGCCCAGTGGTCACAGCTGCGACGTACGGGTTCTAGGTCGTATTTCGATCCCAAACAGTCGCTTTACTTTGTGTAAATTATTTCATCAGCACTGCTCTTAAAACGGTGAAGGAAAACATCGTGAAGAAACATTCCTAGAACCAAAAATTACAAGATATGTGACATCTACTAACCCGCACTGGGCCCGCGTGATGGGTTACGGCCCACTCCCTCTTTTGCAAACTGATACCAACCTGAATGGTAGGAAAACTTAATGTAATAATGACTAATCGTGATGGAGGGAACTTGGAACATAAAATTGAATTTAGGGAAATACTATGGTTTTTATTAATTTATTAGTGAATGATTCTGTAATCTGTCATTGTGATAGGATGGTGGATACTTTTGGACAATCGCAGCGACAAAATGAGGTTTAATTTTTAGCAGAGTGTATGAATGTTAGTCCAAAACCGTAAAATGAACAGGCAGACATTTAAAAAAAAAAGCAAATGATTATGTAAAATCACAGTTTATTTAACTAACTCGCGTCAAGAGGGCGTTGACCCCGTGATCAGCTGTTCACTTATAAATTACTTGCTTTTGCCTAGTTCGCTAATTATCCTGGTCGGCAACGTACTACCGTCATAAAATATCCTTAGGCCTAACCCAGGATACGGTCTACCTATGTGTCGTATTATTATTTATTAGTATGGATGATTGTTTATTGATGTGGACCCATTATGTATGCCTGTGAAGTTTCGCAAATTTATTAAAATAGACAGACTATAGGTTGCTAATACATTTATTTTATTTTATGTATTTATCTTTATTTATTCGGACTACAATGGTCTATAGTGTTAGTAACAAAATGGCTTAGCTTAATAACAAACCTCTTTAAATATCATAATGATATTCACATCTACTAGTAATGATCGTAATGTATCCTAAAGGTCAAGTCGGAACCCAAAATAAATCATCATTCTTCACAATAAATTCTTCGACTATAAGAATGACGCTACACTACCAAGCGACAGTCTGGCCTCAAAAGTCGCTCCAAAATTAACCGCGCCTGCCGTGGACCCCCGCAATGTCTATTTTCGGGCGCCCCTAGGGTCGACGCCCGGACCCGTTGCAAGATAACACTCCCTCCTTGCTTTTTAGAGCCCTCATACATATTCCAGCCAGCATATGTTGACAGACGGCGGAATACGGAACTAAGTTCTAATTTCAAGTGTTTTTGACGTTTTTCTTGACTAGCAGCGCCACCCCGGATTGTCAAGTTATAATGGTAATGGTAATGAAGGGCGTTTTTTTTCGAGTCTATTTTTGAATTTAGAAGTGTTTTGAGGGTGGCGCGAATC
The DNA here is from genome assembly GCA_916701695.1 of Agrochola macilenta. Lineage (NCBI taxonomy): Eukaryota > Metazoa > Arthropoda > Insecta > Lepidoptera > Noctuidae > Agrochola > Agrochola macilenta. The sequence continues at coordinate 867,433 of OU753579.1, forward strand.
TTTTGTGCTAATGTGAATGGGAAGATTTCTAAGGAATGCATTATTTTATTGATTGAGTTTACTGTCTGTGGTTTTAAAAATCTTGTTGTCGTGGATTTGTGGAGTCATTACTAAAAATACATTGCCTGCTGGACAGGTCCACTCAAATCTGTATGGATGTTTCCTCAAAAGACCATTTCAGACACTAATCTACATGGTCCTCACATGATCTGACCAAGATTATGTCTGGACGTAAAAGAGACTGAGACACATTTTTCTCAGAGGTAGTCAGATAGGAAATATCGGCTCCATCTAGCAAATTTTTTATTTAATTTAATATGACGTGTTAAAGTGATTCCAAAGTATTTGCAGAATATACAATTTCATTTCATTTTGAGACTCCACAGTCACATGTAAGTTTATTTTTAGCTTCTGTGTAACATCTTGATTTAATTTTTGTTATTAAGAGTCAGCTAAACATAGCTAAAAAGACACGAGGAAAGCCATTCTTATTTTGTTATGATTCTGTCAGGGAACTCGCTTTACGATAACAGCTTATTAAACTCCATTTTGAAGAGAAAGATGAAACTGCCAACGATTCTATTAGCATAAATCAACGTTTAGTGTTTACCTTCAAAAAAGTAGACTGAGCATGAAAAAAATACGTTCTCTCTAAGAGCTTATTGTTTTTAACCGACTTTAAAAGGGGGAGATTATGCATTCGGCGAGTATCTTATTTTATTTAGTACAAGAAAGAATCTCGCTGTTGCTCCTATTTCTAAAAAAATACAAGATTTTACTTTGGTTAGTATCTTGACGATATTTGGATCGAAGGACCAAATTGGTGCAGGGATAGCCTAGTGTTATGACCGTCGGACTGCCAAATCATAGGTCTCGAGTTCGAACCCAGGGAACGCACCTCTGATTTCCGGATTCATGTGCGTATTATATAATTATCACTTGCTTCAAAAACGGTGAAGGAAAACATCGTGAGGAAACCGGCATGCCTGAGAGATATTTCTCGACGGCATGTGAAGCCAAGTCAGGGGCCCATGGGCGGCTTTAAAACTCTGACACCAGGTTAGTCAGTACACGAAAAGAAGAAGAATTGTCAAGCAATCGGTCAGAAAGATGAAGCTTGTTGCCCATTCAAAAGCGTAGTAGGTACCTATGGAGAAGAACGGACAGGAAACTCCACTGCCACTGCCTAAGTTAAACCCTGTAATTCGGATACTCGCGCAATTTATCGTGAGTCATAGCCGGGTTTCGTTTTCATAATCTACGTCAAAACACTACCATTCTTTGTAAACATTGGTAGGTAGGTGCGCAATATTCTTTACTATTAGGTTCACTAATATTTCGTATAACTTAGGAATTTCGTTTTACGGTGGGGCTTGTGGCTAAGTAATAACAGTCGCACGAGTCGACCGAAGGGAAGCTACGCTTGCCGAGGTCGGTTGGGTGACCATCTTTACATACCAAGACCCTTCCGTGACTTAGAAAGCATGTTCAACTTTTGGTCCTGGTTGTCATTCGTGGATCTTTGACAGTCGTTACGGGTCATCAGAAGCCGGAAAGTTACCAAGGGGTATCTTATTACTTAGTAACTGGGCTGTGGAGGTCAGATATCGCTCTATGTAAAATACTAGTATTCAGCTGCATCCGGTTAGACTGGAAGCTGACCCTAACATAGTTGGTAAAACGCAGGCAGATGATGAGGAATTTCGTTTTATTTGCTATACAGGGTGGCAGGGACAAAAAAAACCAGCTGCTACATACATTTTGACCGCGTAGGTATTGTACGTTTCTATGAAACAGCAGATTTTTTTTTAAATAACCGAAGAAAAATATCAACGCAGTGGGGCTCAGAATCATGTACTGAACCCATGGTAACCGGCTGCGCGTCGATGTCCCTGACACCCTGTCTAAAGATGAATTGCCTAAATAGGTTACTTCTTGGCAAGAGTGGACTATCGTCAGCCGTATCATCGCTAACTAGACCAAGTGCGAGTAAGACACGAAGGGTTCCGTACATTATCGAGCAAAAAACGCCGAAACAAACACGTTTCTTGTTTGGGGAGTATGGGAACCGCCTATTTTTAATCTAACCACGATTAGTCCGTATGCGTACTGGCACTGTATATTTTAGAATAAGGTAGTTAATTAGGTCACTTCGAATTATACGCGAGCATTGCGTACTACTCTTGTATAGATTGGAAGACCTTAGTAAAAAAGTGCCAATGTATACGCGATTAGTTTCACACCCTTGCGTTCTGGCCTTGAACAGAATGGAAAGACGCATGGAGACCCTTTAATATTTATATTTTGTTGTCATAGTGGCAATAGAAATACCCAATCTGTGAAATTTTCAACTGTCTACCTATTACAGTTCATGAGGTACAGTCCGCTGACAGACAGACGGGCGGACGAACAGCGGAGCCTTGGTAATAGGGGTCCGTTTGTCACCTTACGGGTACGGAACCCCTTAAAAAGAGGTATTTCAGGGTTGTAATCAAGGTTAAAATTGTATAACTAGATTATCATACTATTTACCTACGTCATTGAGGTTAGTTCAAAACTATATATTGAAATCTATGTTATAGGGTTAGTTTCAGAACTTAGTCCGTCAGGTGGACCATTGTGCGTGGGCCATGGCGGCCGTTTGATGGTTATTCCAACCAACCCACCTCCCTCCAGAAGCTTATTAAAGCTCCTGGTCTGTTTAGAACGTCTGTGAAAGATCTGGGTGACCCGAGGGTTTCTGTTCTACTCTGGGTGACGCTTGTGCATTAAAAGAGCACGTGCGCGACGGTTTCCTCAGTCTCCATGCACGCCCTGCACAGAGGACTGCCCGTTATGCCTATTGTGTGAAAGTGTTTGTTTAGAGAGCAGGGTCCCGTGATGGACCCCGTCACCAAGCGCAGGCCGTTCCTGTCCAGGCGCAGGCCGTTCCTCTCCAGGCGTAATAAACGCCTGGTCAGCCCACTATCCAAAGATGGCATAGCTTCCTTGGAATGATCTTATTGAAATCTATTTGAAAACACACGTTGAGTTGTTCGTCAAAGTTGCTCCGCTGTTATCCGATTTGGAAACTAGCAATGAAATGTCAAGGACATGAAATAATGCTCCTGGGAACATTTCGGAGAACCCCTTGGTATTGCAGTTATCACGTGGGCTTATTGACCGCCTCAATCTGCCTAGCCTTTTCCCAACTATGTTGGGGTTGGCTTCCAGCGTAAACGGATGCAGCTGAATCCCAGTATGTTACATGGAGCGACTGCCTATCTGACCTCCACAACCCAGTAACTGGGTAATACGATACCCCTTCGTAAGACTGGTTGTCAGACTTTCGGGCTTCTGGCGACCCGTAACGACTGTCAAAGATCCACGAATGACAGCCAGGACCAATGGCTTAACGTGCTTTCCGAGGCACCATATATCACCCATCCACGGACTAACCCTGGCAAGCGTAGCTTAATCTGATGGATGGACCCGTGCGGCTGTTATTACTTAGCCTCCTTCTTAGCATTTCGACCGCCTAATAACATAAAACAAGTTTTTATTTTTCTTATCCTAAGCGTGAAGTAACTATGTATGTCATAACAGGCATAGAGTTCCCACCACCACTCAATTCGATAGACACGGCGTCTATATCATTGCATCAAATTGCATTTAAAAAAATGTATTTTCACAAATTTTCCGCCGGACTTCAGTGGTGGCGCGGAGTCTAATAAGATACCTATTTATTCTCCAAAACGATCACAAATAGCCCGGCCAATGACACCCGCGTTACAACAACACAATATTAAGGTACAGCTTATAGCCATAGGGTCACAGTCGACGGCCCCTATCGATTTTTATGTACCCACATTTTGTTTCAAACTAAAGTCTAGAGGAGAGCAGCGAAACGTAAAGCTGTCTCGCTCGCACTTGGGGCGAAACTTCAGCAATTATGCGATGGAAGTTTTGCACTGCATTCGCGTTTGTTTGTTTTTTTCGGGGGTTGTTAAGGGTAAGTTCTATGGTTTGCGTTAAGGGTGACGTCTGAGATTGTTTTTTTGTAGTGTGAAAAAATGTTTTGGTCACGTTCTTCTGTCGGGTCATAAAAGCAGGTATGACTGCTCAGAATGTATGCTTGCTTACTCTTGGTGACCTTTGAATTAATGTTTATAAACCCAAGGACCAATAACAACAAAAGGACCGCTTATCACTACTTCAATCTTAATATGGATATTAACACAATCTAATAAGTACTACTTAGAAAGTTATAACTGATCTTCATAGGCCCCACCCAATAAATGACAAATATGTAGTTACAATTATTAGCTTCTGCCCGCGAATTCGTCCGATTAAAACTTCGGCTCCCAACCTATTGCGTCGCATCCCATCCACCCGCGCGGCCGCGGTATAACATCGTTTTCGCTAAGCGTTCTTTCTGACTTTTTTTCTCTTTGCTCGGCTCCTAAAGATCGTAGTGTTATGTTACATATCCTACAATTTTCCTCAAGAATTGAGCTATCCAATGCAAAAAGAATTTTTCAAATCCGACTGGCAGTTTCGGAGATTACCCCCTAAACACAAACAAACAAAAAAAAAATCCTCTTCATAATATTATACGTACAGGATGGCAAGGACATCGACGCGAAATTCAGTACGTGATTTTGAACCCCTGTTGAAATTTCTCGTCGTCGTTTCTCGGTTATTTAAAAAAAATATGCTGCACTGCATTGCACTTTTCTATGAAACAGCAGATTTTTTTCGCAGGGTGGTTCAGAATCACGTACTGAATCCAAGATAACAGTTTTCGCGTCGATGTCCCTGCCACCCTGTATAGTATACGAGTATTATAAGTATAGTTATTATAGATAACGTATAGGCCTTGACTCGACTTGATTTAGCTATCTCGCTGGTCTAGTAGTGGCAGTGCTGGAATGCTGAGCATGAGATCAACTCGTCCCGTTGTCTGGTAGATGGCAATAGGAGGCTCTATTTCAAATCAGTGTAAATGAAAGAGCCCCGGCGTTCATTTCCGATCGCTTGTCTAGAGTCAAGTTGAATCGGCTCCGTATCAAAGGTCCACAAAGTAGTTTTGTATGTATTTTCCCTTTGGGTAGGCAGAATCTACAGAATACCACTCCCAGAGTAGTTTCAGAATTAACGCACACCATTAATCACCCCACGTAGATGTTAGATGTTATAATCATAATACATACATACAATGATTTTTTACTATTATTTAAAAAATATTGTTTATCTATTAAATTTGTTATATTGATTGTGAAAGAAAATTGTGGTCACATTACAAAACTACGCATCCGCACAGTCGTACATGTATAAAGGCTCGTGCAGACCAGCGTGACGCGAGTACGCGACTCGAACAATACAATTTCTAAGAAAACTTCACGGTATAAAAATAACCGGCGTCGCGGCGCGCTAGTCTGCACGAAGCTTAAGGGTTTATCGTAGTAGGTATTTCGTCCATTTTGGTTTGTTTTGACTTTACAGCGGAAGTGTGACTGTAATTTACGTAGTTTTCATGATTTTTGTGATAAAAATTACCTAATTAAAAATGACAGAAATCGATTCAGTAAATGATACTGAACAAAGTACTTTCATAATGTGCAATAACTCAGTTACTAAACACATTGTATAGCCCAGTTAAAATCGACAAAAAAAAAGGCAAACGTCATCAACGAAACGGAACGTTCGATCAATCAGTGGTCGATGGTGGCATCGAAGTGACTCAGTCAGAGCCATTGTAGCGGGATACTTCAGTTAGGATTTCAAGCACTTTGGTAAAAACGTAGCTAGATTTTCGATGGATACCCACAAGATGCAGCTATGAGGAGCACTAAATCATAAATACGTACATATTTGGAAAATAAATGCCCCATTGACTAGCTGTATCTTCACAACCAATAAGCCTAGAGTGGCCTAGAGTGCTTGGGTTGGGCTCAGATTAAAGCTCAAAATATGGAACAATGATACCTATGGGCGAGTCTTTATGGTATATTTTTCAAAAAAACTGAAACAAGTGTCAGAATTTCGCAGTTTTTCGAGCACCGTGGGAGTGGCACAAGGTTTTCAGGGTTGCAAACTTGGGTATAAACTACTCTCAGGTGATCTAACAACATATAAAAAAATCGTTGTTACATACGCGTTTCCGATGTTTGATGTTGTTGTTATTGACTGGACTAGTATATCTGATAACTAGATATCGGATTTTATGCATATTTGCATATGCAAATGCATATAACTCACAAATTATGGCGTTAATGCATATTTTAGCCTTTTGTCCCAATCGTGCATATTTTGTTTAGTATCAGGCTGCGGGAGGCCACCATGCCGACAGGTATCTCCAGAAATGGCGCCAATATTTTTTTTTTTTCCAATGACGTCCGTTGGCGTAGAGAGGTCGTTTTCGGCGTACAAATTAATACTGGGTGACAAACGTCACTCTACCTACTCTCGAAAATTTTGAAAAATACTTAATTGTATATTGTCACAAAAACTATGCATTTTTAAGAATATTTCGCTGTTTTGTACCATCTTAATTAAAATATATAAAAATAAAAATGGTTGTTTGATTTTGCATTGTGCATATTTCGGCCTTTATGAAGAGCATTCGTGCATATTTCGGCCTTTTTTAGTGCATATAATCCGATGTCTACTGATAACCATCTAAAATAATTCATTCATTCATTTGCGACATCGCACAGCCTAAGCTGCTAGGTCTAGCCAGAGGCTTGAAATTTTGAAAATTCATCCCATAAAGTGGTTAAAATATGAAACCCCCTCCCGCTTACTCTTCCCTCGTATCGAACCAACCAATGTGAGTGTTTTGTTAGTACACACATCAACACGGTCTAGGGATATTTTTAAAAAAGCTAATTACTATCAATGTGTTAATTATTTATATGACATGTATATATTTAAAAGATACGTTATTTAATATTCTACCATTTTTTAATAATGGTTAAGGTACTTCGATTAAAATTTCAGGATTTTATGGAAAAAAAATGAAGCATAGACGGAAACCGTATATGAATTAACTTTTAATTTATGAGTAAAAACTGAAAAAAATAGAAAAATCATTTAATTTGTGTTTATAAACTTGAAGTTAGTAGTCTGAGAAAGCGCCCATGATGTTCATAACACATCGGCAACGATTCGGCATGCTCAGAACAAGGTTGTCAATGTCTTGCTGCGGAATATTGTCCCATGTCCTTCTGAGGTGCGCAAAAAGTTGATCTTCTGTAGCCAGATTTTCAGGAACTTCCTTCAGAGCTCTTCTTTGCAGCATATCCCACGCATGCTCAATGGGATTTAGATCTGGCGATTGAGCAGGCCAGTCTAAGGCCCTAACATTGTGTGTATGTAACCAAGCTGCTACCGTTCTCGCCGTGTGAGCCCGGGCATTGTCGTGCATGAGCAGGAAATCTTGCCCCATTTGTGTTCTGTGGGGCAAGATTACGGGCCCCAGCACCTGTTGGACGTATCGTTTTGCCGTCATATTGCCCCGCACCCAAACTAGATCCGTCCGTCCTCCAAGACGAATTCCTGCCCAAACCATAATTGTTTCTCCTTGGTATGGGTGAAGTTCCTGAGGGTTCTGAAGACGGCTCCATCGTCCAGGAACTCGCCAAACACGCGTCCTTCGTGAATCTGGATGGAAGCCGAACCTGGATTCATCCGTGAACAGCACATTGGACCATTGCTCACGGCCCCAGTCCACGTGGTTCCGAACCCATTCTAATCGTCGTCCACGATTGCCTCTCCGTAAAGGTGGGACCCGGAGTGGTCTACGAGAGCGTAGATTGCTTTCATGCAGTCGCCTTCTTACAGTTTGGTCACTCACAAGCACTTGGTGTTCCACTCGCAGCCTTTGGACCAATTGAGTCGCCGTTGCATTTGGTTGAGCTCGCGCGGTAATTTGCAAAAATCGGTCTTGTCTGGGGGTAATGATGCGACTTGGCCCCCGGTGCCTCTCCGCTACTTCACCTGTGGCACGATAGCGTGTCCACAATCTTGAAATTACATTTTGGTGGGTCCCTATGGCCTCAGCAACATTACGCTGAACAGACCCAGCTTCCAGCATTCCCACAGCTCGTAACATCTCCGCCCTCGTCAAATGTTGGCGTTGCATGGCTACAATACTTCAATTTTAACTTTATCTTTCGTTTAAAAATGAAAAAAACTTTAACTAAACGTAATTCGTATTGTTTTCTAAATTTCGCACAAATGAAAATTCCCTCTACTACACATTAAGACATTTTTATGCCACTGAAACAAAAGAATTTTCAAAAATTTGAATTTGGAATTAGTCTGAGATAAATTACAAACAAATCGGTGTATAAAAGATTCCAATGCGGCCAGTACTTTTCGAGTTATTTAATTGAGTATGAAATATCCCTAGACCGTGTTGATGTGTGTATATTTACTAATCATTATTTTTTCTCTCATTCCAGGTATATAAATACAGTTCCAGTATTCAAACCTTAAAAAAATACAGTCTAGTCTAAAAAGTTTCTACTTAAAATTTAAAAAAAAAAACGAAGTATTCGTCGTACTTAATAAATTAGCAAAAAAAAAAGAAAAATATTTTTTACTTCATAGCATTAGAATTTATACACTGTGATAACGATTTTGGTGGGAAATTTTTTGAACTGTGCAATTTTTTAAATAAGGAATAGTAACGGTTTTGTGCAATTTTTTGGAAGGAACGTGAAGTGATTGGCCAAAGATATGTTAAGATAGTTGTGTAATAGTTCGCCTTCTGAACGAAAGATGGCGTTGCCCCCGCAACAGTTTTGTGTGCGGTGGAACTCCTATCACACCAATTTACAGGTATGTTCTGCTTTGTATTTACTTTTGTAAGTTTGACCATATTCTTTCATATTGCTAGTTTTTGCTGTGACTTGGGCCTCCCGTTAACTATGAGGGCTTTAAAACTTCATAATAGGCCACTGTACGAGTATGTCTTTGTGGACACATTCGTGCACTTATATCTCCTGCGTAGTTGTATATTTCAGGACGCTTAGTATGACCACAATAGAAACGGGTTTTGTCGACCGAAGAATAGACACAATGAAAGATTGTGATTGTTTATCTGTCATTTTGTCTATTCTTCTGTAGTAAATTCTTAATTCTTCGTATTACTATTAAATTTATATGTATTCTTTCTCCCCAGGCGGTCTTTCCCCGCCTCTTGCTAACAGAACAATTCGCCGACGTGACGCTCGCGTGCGAGTCACGTCAGCTGCGATGTCACAAGCTCGTGTTGTCAGCTTGCTCGGCGTACCTCGAGCGACTGCTGCTGCAGAATCCCTGCGATCATCCCATTGTGCTGATGAGGGATATGCGGTAAGTTTTCACCTGCCTAGCCGTCTGTCAAGTCAACTATGTTGTGTATCCGTGGAGCTTCCTGCCCTTTCTTCTCCTTAGGAACTTACTACGCTTTGGAATGGGCAACTAGCTTCATCTTTCTGACTGACCGACTCCTTGACAATTAAAAAGTACAATGTAATTGGATTCATTTAAATAAATGCTTTGATTTGGGGTCACCGGATGCAGCAATACGAGTATTTTACATGGAGCCGCCTATCTGACCTCCACAACCCAGGTGCTGGGTAACACGATACCCTTTGTTAAGATTGGTTTAACGACTGTCAAAGATCATGAATCGACAGCCGGGATTCATGGCTTAATTTGCTTTCCGAGGCACAGAAGGGTGTCGGTATGAAATGGATGGTTCACCTATCTAAGGCCCGAACCTGGCAAGCGTAACTTAGCCTTGATCGACTCGTATACCTGTTACCCCTTTATAAAATGCACCCTTGTGATATCTCCTGGGTCGATGGCTAGTCTCTGCTAATATTGGCAGCCTTCACCGAAATTTGGTCAGCGGGACTATTATTTATCTTTCCATCTCTCTCTTGCAGGTTCAGCGAGATGCAAGCGCTGGTAGACTTCATGTACAAAGGCGAAGTGAATGTGACACAGGAAGAGCTGCCCAGTCTACTCAAGTCTGCTGAGGCGCTGCAGATCAGAGGTATAAATAATTTAGTAGCAGTATGTCTATTAGTCGGCATCTTAATATACATTACTATATGCTCTTCTTTTAAGCCATACCATATTTTACCAGCCATAGTTTCCTTGGTGTTATTCCATTCTTAGAGCTTTCCAAGTTCCTCCAAACTTTTATTATTATAAGATTGAGTTCCAACAGCATATGCTAAATAAAAGATTTACTCCCAGCGTTTTACCAAGTTCCAATTTATTGACAGTTTTTCGCTGCTATATCTGGATGATATCATTATTGTGTAGTAGGTCTTTTTGGAAAAGTTTAGAAAGTCATTATCATTCCTACATTCTTGCGCATATGTGATGCGGTTGACGTCTCAAATAATACACATCGACTTGACTTGACTTGAGTGTTATCTGTCACTCATACCTGTGAGCTGTGTGACATCCTTTTTGTTACGCTCAATATATCTCTGTGATTGTCTGTGACTATCTTTTTCATAGCTCCACAGCACAATTTTCTTCAAACGTTATTTTATTTTCCACATTTTTTCCATGTTTTTCTTTGTTCTTTCCCAGGCCTATGTTCAAGCGACACGTCGAACTTAACATCGGAGCTCGGCAAACCTGACAGCAAAGACTTTACGGTCGCCAGCGAAGCACTCGTCGCGAATGCGCAGCGAGAGAACGCTGTTAACGGTGAGTTTCTGATGTTTTGTTTAAAACAAACATACATACAAATTACATAACTACACACACACACAGATACTATTACATTACAGATAAATAATAACAAAACACATGATGACAAGAAGCTTAGACTAGAAAACAAGTTAACATTTTCTTGTTTGTTTCGTTTCAGACATTGTTGAAAAGAACTCAGGGACTAGCTCTATGTATTGACGGTTTTGTCATCTTTGGAAGACTGTCGTCTGCATAATGTATGTCCTGTTCAATCTCGAGCCTGGTCTTTGTTTGCTGCATATCGTTTGACGATAGCTCTCCTACCCGCGTCTCAATAAATACACGGCAATCACAATAAGAATAGATATGATTAATGGGGGTTTTTATGAAATTTCAAACCGCGTCACCTTGACAAGAGGTCTTCCATTTCGACAATGAATACAAAATATATGAAGATGTTCATTATTCGTTTCATTCATTCGTTCATCATTCAGTCACGAATGAAGAAAATATAGGCGCTTTGACACGTCTAAGTGCTGCCATCTAGTCATAGATATAAGAAAGAAGGAGATATGCCCGGTAGTTGAAAATGTATCGAAACCCAATGTCTTCAATCTATCCCTACTCTGTAGCCTGCGATCACACATGCGATCAGTAAACCCAATAAATACGAGGTCCCGCTCACACTTGCAATTTACAAATCAGAACGTACTACACAATCAATTATAAACCTTATCCCATCAAACACAGCGTGCATTTACCATGCACCGTACAACTCACCCACACGAAAACATCGTTCGCTATCGTTGTGCTGTGCAAAAGCCATTTATTTAACATAGACGCTAGTGATTGACTAAATCGGAAACTTATCGATTCTCCCATTTATTATTGTATTAAAATTTTTGGAAGTTGCTGAAAAAAATATAAATAAAAAACGATATACATATAATAAGATGATATAAATAAACAATAAGTAAGTAAAAAAAAGAAATATTAAGTAAACAAAAAAAAAACAACATTATGAGAAAATCTAAATGAGTATAAAACAAGATTTCACATCGGTCTTCCAATCAGACTGTTAACAAATTGAAGAATAAACTTTAATAGTAATATAAATTCATACGACAATCGGCATTATTGTCGATAGCCTACGTTAGTGGATCTGCACAACCACATCACTAATCCGTCGCAAGTCGCTACGGCCGTACTACTGATGCAATCGCTTAAAGCAAATATCGTTTTGTAATTTTTACATTGCTTGTCCAGTTACTTAGCGACATACTTTGGTAGCGGTAAAGAAGCAATGTATTTACTACAATAAAAGTACAGTCGCTGTGATATATGAAAACAAAAATAACTTAGTAAAGGCAAGAAATATTTTACGATTTGTTGTTTTTCATGATTTTCAACACAAATATAGCAAAATACTTGTGCTGATTTATGAAAAGTGGTTCCACGATTTATAAAGTTTATAGTTTAGCTTCGATTTTTACAAGAAACCACTGAACAACACGGTATTCTTAAATGTTATCACGATCGCGTTCGAAAGCGCACTAGTTAGCGGAAACGGCCATTTGCCTGAGGCATGACCATTCTGGTCAAGATGCGCGGACACAGACACGCCCCCATGCCACTTCTCCTGTTATTTATATTTCTATGCATCTAGTCAATGTCATTTCAGAAAACCCTCATTGACAGGCACTGTCATTCTCGAACAGAGGGCAAGCTTGTATCTGTAATTTGCCCTCTCAAAGGTGCAAACACAATATCATGACTACTTTTGAAGATGGCAACCTCAATCCGTGATTGCGTCATTGGCACGCTTCACCTAAAAAATGGATTATAAAATGTCAATCTTAGATGTAAAAAATTTGGGCCAGGATTAAGTATTTATTTCTAGCGTTAAATGCTATGAGTTCTCAATGTCTCATACTCAATTCCAGGCCCAACAACACACCAGTCAAAGCCAACAACCAACAACAACAACGCGACAACAACCAACGGCACTAAAAAGAGGAAGTCTGAGGAACGAGCGGACATCAAAGAGGAGACTGTGGAAGAGGACGGACTTTACTATGGAGAGCTGGACAACGATAATATGGAGTTTAATGAGGTGAGGACACCTTATGACCTGGGAACGGGGGGAGTTTAGGGCAAAATAATGGGGAGTTTAGTTTAGGTTGGGGGGTTTATGGTGAGTGAGGGGAATATTGGGGGAGTTTGAGAGAAAAGTAGGGAATGTGGGGGGATTTTAGGTAAAATGTGAGGAATCTGGTGTAGGATACATGCGTTATAAGACTTTGTAGGATCGTAAATGATGTTTGAGAGATTGGACATTAAGAAGGAGACTGTGGAAGAGAGCGGACTTTACTATGGAGATGTGGACAATGATAATATGTAGCTTGATGAAGTGTTCCTTAGTTCCTAAGAAAGGAGGGGGGGGGCAAAATATGATAAGTAACATCTGACATCTCACCCTGGTAATAAGCAACATTAAACCGACCTCGTCAAGGTCGTTTCTGACGGCCAACTCTAGCACTGCGCGCGCTCATTGATCAAATTAAATAGCGCGCGCTTCCCCGGCTTCCTGTTCCGTCCCGTTGCTCTTCCGTCCCTTTTCACGAAATCACTCCCACAGATTGCAGAGAGAAAAGATTTTACACATAAAATATAGGCGTGCTTGAGGGAAATTAAGTGACATTTATCATGAAGCTGTTTAAGTCGTTGAAAAGTTTTAGATTTTTTATAGATTTTTACAATTTCTGCTTTGGTATAGTTATTTTTTTTTTTTAAACGGTGCCTTATGGGAACCGAATATACAAAATTTTCAAATATAGAAAGGCAAAAATATAATAAATATAATAAAATTTTCAGGACGATGAACCAGGGAAGCCAGGCAGTAGTCTTGGACAACCATCTGGTAAGTAAAATAATAACACAAAAAATAATATAATTTATTATTTAATTTTATTAATTTTTATTATTTAATTAATTAAATAAATCAATGTTTGTTTGCAATGTGACTTCCCTCTCGTCACTTGCTTATTTTTAATTTTTATAATTTATTTTTTTACTGAATATTTTCAATTTTTTTTACAAAAATATAAATAAATTAAATTGGATTTCTAACGCGGTCAAAACGTCCATAGACAAACGTGTGTGTAGAGCGAAGATCATATTGTGAATGGACATTGTCGAATGAAAACGAAAACGAAAATTTAAAAAAAAAATGTCTGTAAGGTAGGCCAATTTTTTTTACTATAAAATTCGGTAGAAAACTTTTTAATATATTTTAGCAAAAATAAATTGAACCATGAATGTTGTTTTTTAGGGTTCCGTAGCCAAATGGCAATGGTGGGGCTTGTGGCCAAAAAAAATACACCCGCATGACTCGATCGAAGGTTAAACTACGCTTGCCGAGGTCGATCCGTGGATGGGTGACCGCCCATTACCTATCCCTCCGTGCCTCGGAAAGCACGTTAAGCCGTTGGTCCCGGCTGTCATTCGTGGATCTTTGACAGTCGTTACGGGTCGTCAGAAGCCCGAAAGTCTGACTACCAGTGTTTAGCCAAGGGGTATCGTATTACCCAGTAACTGGGTTGTGGAGGTCAGATCGGCAGTCGCTCCATGTAAAATACTGGTGTTTGCTGCATCCGGTTAGACTGGAAGCTGACCCCAAGATAGTTGGGAAAAGGCCAGCCAGATGAGCCAAATGGCATAAACGGAACCCTTATAATATATTTTTTATTGGAATTGGTCTTTTTGACTATCTTACAGACATTTAAGTCGAGTTATCTTAACACTTTTCCTCCCATTCATGGTTCAATGCTTATATTTCCATGATTTAATTACATTTTTCTTTTAGGCCGTCGCCCTTACCTCCGAGTGAAGCCAGAGAGCGAGTTATTCTTCCAAACAAAGTTACAAAATCTCGCTAAAGTCAACTCAGAATATATAAACAGACTCTCAAAAATGTCAACCAGTGAAATCCGGAATGAATTCTCAAAATACGGTTTCAATACAAACCCAACCGACGAAGCTTACATTCAGAAATCCAATGAAAAATCAGAAAATGATTACTACAAGTCTTGGCTGGAGCAAAATGGGGAGTTAGAAGTCTCCCTCCTAAAAGCCAGCCAAGTAAAAAAATCAAAACCCGATACCAAAAACCAGAAATCCGAAGTAGAGTTGATACCAAAGACCAAAGACGGTGTTGCCACTAAAGGAGTTTTCCCTAAATTGGGGGAGAAATCTCAGATGAGAAGGCGGGGCAGACCGCCCATATTTAAAGATAGGAATGTAGATATCGGGGAGACTGTGCTGAAGTCTGATTTGGACCAATTTTTGGAGGGGAAAGAGGTTAGTTCCTCAGGGTTGTCGCGTAAGGATTTGGAGAGGGTTATGATGGGAAAATTCAACCCTAACAGACGGTATTCCAATGAGGCGATGTGGGCAGCCTTAATGGATGTTAAGAAAGGAGGGAGCATATACAGGTGACTTGTTTTTTTTTTTTTGCTTCGCAGTTTACAAAATACATTGAATGAATTTAAATCATTCATTCTGTGTCCGTCAACTTCAAATGATTGACAGTTACGAACGATATTTTATATCTTATATATTATTTTATATTATCACTACGCGAAAAGAAAGTATTGTTTCAAGCCCATTAAAGAAATCTTAGTATGATTAAAAATACTTCCATAAATAGAAAACAAAGTGAATGTTTTCAAGGAGTGTGCGTACGTGATTTCGTTTTTAACGAGAACCCGGGCAAGAGTTTATTTGCAGCAATTCAATAATTCGGCGAGAATTGAGAGTGAAATTTCAAGGACGCGTCACGTTTAGCCACATTTTGTTACTTGAGAGAGAAGAAAGATAAAGAAAGAAAAAGTATTTATTGAGACTCGCACAGGAAATCACGCATTAAACTAAAAACACATTAAAACATAAATAAAAAACAAAGTAACATTAAAATTTAAAGAAGGAAGTCCTGTACGAGGCCAAAAGGCTCCTATCTCAGCATGATGCCGCGACATTTAAAAATAAATAAAAATGTTGCAGCGCTGGTATTATGTTAGTATATTGCTGATAGGGCCTGCAGTGATGTCACGGATAAGATGTATCTCTCTCTCACACAAAATCTCGCTCATTCAATATTTTTTAAGAAGTTTCACTTTTATCATGTGTACGGTGCCGCACGCACAATTTTTTTTTTTAGTTACCGTATTTGTGGAACATCTACGTTCTGAGAGTGATAGTTCTCAGCCCAAATAGGTTTAATAATGCATTTTTTTTGTCTTTCAGAGCGGCACAAACCCACAAAGTGCCGCGCAAATCCCTCCGCAACTGGATGAAGCGATGCCATATAAAGTCCTCCTTCCCAATGCCGCAACAACTAAAACAATTCGTCGAAAACAGCAAAAAACAGAAAGAATACAAAAATTTCGACTTTAACGTCCCCGAAACACAGAATTACGAGAAAAGTGGCACCGAAACTGAGGCTTATGAGGCCGAAATTGATTTCGGAAAACATTTTCTTACATTTACTAATTCAAATGTTACGAGCGAAGACGAAGGCGTGGCAAAATCTGAGGAAAAAGATGGGGAAACAAAAATTGTGGATGGCAACTCTGCGTTAAATATGTCATTGCATGAATGAGCTGGTACAGTGCTACACGGTCTTTTGGCGCTCGAATGCCGTCAACAGGGGGCGCTGTTGGTAAACATTTGTGCAATTGTTTTGTGTGAAATGTATTGAAAACCAAGATGGCGGCATTAGTTCCGATTTTGGTCACGCGCCAAAAGAATCTTGTACTGCTATAGAGTGGACGTTAATGTGACACATCAGGTTGAAGAATCTTATGGCCTATTCCTATAATTTAGGGACCGGTATCAGTTAAAATAAGACTTCTTATATCTTCACCAATAATGAAGCAAAGACCTCATAGCTTTGCACAGTAGACCCTCCCATATGGAACTATAGTTTGAACTGGCCCGCCGTTTCGCACCTTAGGAATGCGTGGTGAGGTGAGAGGTAGCGATCCCTGTCAAACTATACTTCCATATGAGAGGGTCTGCTATGCAAAGCTATGAGGTCTATGCTTCATTATTGATAAAGACACCAGAGTCTTAATTTCAACCAATAACGAATGGGCTGCCTGCACTGCCCCCCCCCGTCTCGCCGAGCACACACCTAAGGCCCGGAACAGCGGTTTCGGTCAAACTATAGCTATCACTGGTAAACTTAGCTTACGAATCTATTTATATGCCCAGTTAGGCAATAAAATATGCTACCATCGGTTAACAAAACGATTCGTTTCCGTTTATAGAAACCGAGCATTTGTCTCACGTCGTCTCTGTCACTCATACCTGTGTGGCTGTCTCTTTCTAACGCTCGATGTGTTATATTAACGCCTGCGCACTGTACTTATGTTGGTGGGGTTAAAAAATTTTACTTTACATAACATAGGCATAAACAGCCAATAACGTTCCCACTGCTGGGACTGCGGTCTCCTCTCTGTGAGGCAGTGGGTCGTGCTTCACCACGCGGGCTCAGTGCGGGGTGGAAGATGTCAATGTCTTCGAATTTTTGGTTCTAGGTCATGCCGGTTTCCTCACGATGTACTTACATCCGTACTTTACATCTCTGACTAAAATATCTGATGGTAAGGTAAACAAACCCTGTTCAGGTAAAATTCTTACGTAATAACTCAGTTAAGGATAACATAATATTCATCTGTATTTAGGTTTCAACTTTGTATCTCAAAGCTTTTTCCAACAATTTTTGTTTGAATTGTGGCGGCATCTACAACGCCACATGCAAACTACGCGTCACACTGACGTCACGCAAAATCGTGCATCGCGCAAGCAGAGTTTACCGCGTGACGAGTATATATACAACGTCCCGACATCAATCGTTCTCATACCTCGATAGAATAACAAATAAAAAAATTGAAAAATGTTCGACGAAAATTGAGGTTATAAAATTAACCTAAATTGTTAAATGAAAAACCTTTTATTAAGGTGATTTAAAATTAGAATTTCGGGTTCAAATATTCAAATTATCATATCAATGCACTCAATTTGTAAGTGGCACTACAAATTGGCGTCCCAAAGTACGTTTTCTGATTCAATTGTTAACATTTTCACCAGATATTTTAGGAACAGACAAGAATCAACCGTGGGTTCTGATTACCAATTTTAATAGCAAAATGTCTGAAAGGACGTAGAATTCCTAGTCCCACCAACATACGTCACTATGCCAGCTAGTAGCGTCAATTTTGACATTGACAGCTGTCAAAGGTGCTTATATGCAATTTTTCTGTTATATGCAATTCAAAGTTCTAGTAAATAAGGTTTAAATTATGTTTCTTTTCTCTGTTGAATAAACGACTTATTGTTATAATTAGGATTGAATGTACTTTAAAATTATATGGCTATTTTTAAGAGCAACTACAAAAAAAATGTCGAGCAGTTTTTGAGATTGGAGCTGCAAGACTTTTATAAAGGTAGGCCTAAAACGGCCAGTATACGAAAGATAAAAGAAACTGCCAAAGAAAAGCAAAGATAAACGAAAAAAATCTAATTTATGAAATTTTCTGAAAAATATTTTTTTTAAATTAAGACCTACTATTTTATTTATTTTGTCCAAAGATATGAAATTTTTCTTATTATTTAATATTTTGTGAGTGGTGTGTGAATATTTGGGTTGTCGATCTAGGTCAAAATTAAAAATTAATATTTGAGTAAAACACAAAAAAGTGTTCCAGTCTTTTACATGGAGGGACTGCCTATCTGACCCAGAACCCCCCCCCCCCCCCCTTGCTAAGCCTGTGTTCCTAAGTATAATCAATGTATTTGGATGTTCTGAATCCAGGTTTTTTATGAAATCGACTTCTAAAAGGAGGAAGTTCTGTTTTCGATGGGGTTATAATCAATACTTAAGTGCACTACAGAGCACTATTTATTATTAAAAATTACAACAAATTAATTAAAACAGCGAAATATTTGAAGGCTATTTGCGACATTGCCAACTTTGTGAACGCACCCTCTTAACTAAATAAATTATTTATTTCGCCGAAAGCCTGTTTTTTCTAAGATATCCATATGATAAAAACATAAAAGGCTTAATACAAAAGTCAATATTTAAATACTCTGACTCCTAAAAAATTGGAACATTTTGAACGTAATTGGTAATTCGGTGGACTCCAAAAATTGGAGGTTAGATAGCCAGTTCCTCTGTGGTTGAGGATTTCGGGTGAAGCACGGTTCAGGTGAGATGCAGGCCAAGAGCATCCCCGTTGTCCCCCCAAAAACACTTTAGATTTCTCCTAAATATTCACATATCACACTTAAAACATTGACGATGTAATGCAAGCCCTTTAAGGCTCCATACAAAAAGTCACACAGTACCCTGAAATACATCACATCGAGCTTCAGAAAAAGTACGTCTTTATGCAGGGTCAATTTAAATTAGCAAAACTCCGCAGACGTGATTGGTATCGATACCAAAAATGTATAAAAAACTATATTTTTTGAGTTCAACTACGGAGTTCCTTCTCTGTCACTCACAACAGTGCGACAGTCTCTTTCTAACGCTCGATGTGTTATATTAACGTTTGGGAACTGTACAAAGTATTCCTATTTTTTGTCCCGCAATATTGTACCCAAAGATAGATGTTTCTTAGGTAATTTGGAGAATGTCTCGAATGTATTGTTTTTCTCTTGTATCGGCACGAACGATCTCATCATCATCATTATCATTGGCAGCCTTGTTCTGCCCACTATTGAGTATAAGCCTCCTACTTTTTGTGCCATGCTTCCCTGGTCCATGCGAGTCATCCAGGTCTTCCGCGCTATCTTCTGTAGGTCGCCACCCACCTGTCTTTTGGTCTGCTAACGCTGCTTCTACTGTGGCGGCATCTACATCGCCACATGCGAACTGCGCATCAAATTGACGTCACACAAAATCCTGCATCGCGCAAGCAGAGTTTACCGCCCGACTAGCATATAGCTGATTTTTATTTTTTTTACGTCCTGATATCAATCGTCGGGCAGTTGGCCGCGCGACACAACACCCGTCTGGTCGGAGGATCCTCCCTTTTCTATAGAGGATGACTGAACTTTAGACCCTGTTCCTCATACCTCTATGCCACCGTTTCTTGGCAACCATTCCGTTGAACGGTTCCGGGCTCGCAACAATCTATACACAAAATACAAAATCATAAAATAATTCACTGACAGACAACGCACAGCTGAAACCGCCGCGTCTAAAAGCAACGTCTAAAAGCATGAAATTTTGCACAATGAAGATGAGCACTAAAGAAGGATTTTTTAAATGTACCCCTAAAGGACTTAAAACGGGATGACAAATGTTACATTATATTATAACCATTTGTCGAGGCTATTAAAATAGTTTTTTTTTTTCTTTTTAAATATTGCTGTATAGTACAATTTTTTTTTACATAATTGTTCTAATCACAAATTTTAAGCGTTCGTTCCAAATATGAACCTTGGCAGATTATTTTTTTTTTTTGCTGTATTTGATTGATTTAAGTACTTAATCTTTATTATTTATAAATCAACTTTAAATCGTATAAAAATATTAAAAGTAAAAAATTATTTCACAGTATTATTTAAATTAAATTACAAATTATTTATTAAACAAATAATGGTGGTAATGTTGCCACCTTATTGAGGTAGTGTTGCAAGTATACAAAACATTTGAGACATTCTCCCATTATAATTATTTATTAGTAAGTTTGTCGTTATATGCTTGTGTAATAAATTAATTAGTTATATAAATTAAAATAATTATTATATTTAATTATAAAAATGAAATGATTGGCCTTTTTCAAAAAACTGAGTGCTTGATGGGACTTCGTCCAAATATATATAAAGAAAAGACTTAAAATGAAATTTTTAGTGTTTAATATTAAAATTATATTAAGCTTTTTAATGTTGCAGTGGTTATTTTTAGTAAATACATTAGAAATTAATCATTGTTTTTACAAGAAGCACGTTGGTTTCGCCAGTGACGGGAATCAGGACCATGTCTTTAATTCCCTTTATCCATTTAAAGGCACAATTCCTAATTCCGGCGTACTGCCTTAGAACTATATGGATCTTGTTGAAAATTGTACTTATGACTATAATTGATTGGACAGCCAAACTCCAGGCAAGTCCCCAAAATCATAAATGTCTTTTAAAAGATATTTTTTAACTTTGCTTAGGTTGGAAATATAAAAATCCACAGAAAACTATACTAAGAAAACTAAACCATGCAAGGAGTTTAGATAAGTAATTGAGCATAATCTTTGATTGGACTGAAAAGAAAAAAAAAATGACTGACAAATTGAAAACACATCGAACGAAGCAAGTTATTAAAAAGCTTGTAAAAGATAAATGTCTTCTAAAAGTAACCACTTTACAATAACTATTAAAAACGGCTTGACATATTATAAATTATATTTGTATTAATTTATTTATATTATATATTATAGTATTTTATAATCATTATTGTACTTAATTAGGATAAATTATGTTTGGGCATCGATTATATTGAGATTTTTAACTTTTAAAACTTTACTTGGTGGGAATTTAAGAGAAATGTTGATTATTAAAATATCTCACAGTCACCATCTGCCTGCCTTTTCCTAACTATGTTGGGGTCAGCTTCCAGTCTAACCGGATGCAGCTGAATACCAGTATGTTACATGGAGCGAATGCCTATCTGACCTCCACAACCCAGTTACTGGGTAACACGATACAATTGTCAAACTTTCGGGCTTCTGACTACCCGTAATGACTGTCAAAGATCTAAGAATGACAATTAATGTTATATTATAATGATCACTTTTCCATTTTCCTTCACTAAGTATTTGTTATAGGCCTTAATACTTATACGAACAGAAGTTAAATCAATAATAATTTGCTTGGTTATAATTCCGTCATTTTATCTATCCGGTCCTCCTATCTTGACGGTTAACTATCGTGTTAATTAAAATAATATTTCTCTACATTTCTGGCATATAGTTAGACTTATATCGTAATGGTTAATTTGTCATGAAGGGATAGTTATTTAATTTTGTAATTGACTACTATAGTTCAGTCTCCTAAAGGTTTGCTAGTTAGAATTAACTGTCATTTGAAATATACTTTGGAATAGTTAACTGTTTGAAGAATTAATTACTAGGATAGTCAACTATCACACTGATTAATTATTTATTTTATTTGGGACAAAAAACAGTTACACATTACAGCATTTACAAAAAGTAGTTAAAATACAGTCGAAAAAACGTATAACCCACACTATTTCTTAATTTTTTAATTATGCTGGAATATAGTACTTTGTCTTTTGAAATAACTTATTTAATTATTTAAGTATGTCATAGCTTATCCGATAGTTGACTGTCATAATGATAAATGGACTATCGCTACTCCCGAAGTATCATACTATATCTGTATCGTATATCAACTGGTCTGACGGTAGACTATCTAAAATTAATTAACTATCTCTACGATTAACAATCGATAGGATCATTCTCCATCCATACCGTTTGTCAGCTCGTCTGATAGCTGACTATCTCAACGATTAATAAACTATCCCTACGGTTAACTATCCGAATAGCCACATTGAATGGCCTAGATATTACCTACGTTCCTATCAAATAATACTGTTCTAATGGTTTTAGTTATTATTCTCTTGTAACACCGTGTTTTGTATATTTTTATGGTCTAGTATAAAGCCCTTAAAAATGAAATATGGCCTACAAAGTTCCCACTGCTGGGACTGCGGCCTCCTCTTTGTGAGAGGCAGTGGGTCGTGCTCTACCACGCGGGCCCAGTGCGGGTTGGAAGATGTCACATGTCTTCGAATTTTTGGTTCTAGGACATGCCGGTTGCTCTACTTATCAATGATTGAACACAGATTTGAGGGTGCCGGAGTAAATACACGCACATAAAATATTTCTGTTTTGTGTCTGTCATGGCAACGCATCTGCGTATGTCTCTGGTATTGCAGATGTCCTAGAACCCAAAAATTCGAAGACGTGACATCTACCAAGGACCAACCCGCACTGGGCCCGCGTGGTGGATTACGGCCCACTGCCTCTCACAGAGACGAGGCCGCAGTCCCAGCAGTGGTAACGTAATACGGGCTGATTATGCTAACTAAATATACTTTCAGAAACCTTGACTTACAGTACGCGACCGTTTATATCGCAAAAACTCACCCTAGCAGAGCGCTGTCTCTGTCACACATACTGTATCTCTCTTTCTAACGCCCTGATGATAAGTATCTGATACCAAGCCTGATGCGCATTTTTGCGACACCTAAATGAGAGCCTAAACAAGAGCGCGCTGTTGGATTCTCAACTTTTTGTACTAAGCCGAGCGCTGAAAATCGAACAGCGCACTTTTCTAATAATTTTCTAATCTCGAAATACCCACATAGATATACAAAACACGTTATAACCCATGAAGTGCCTACTAGTATATAAATATATACATAATAATATAGTTGTAAGCGTCTACTGTAGATATATACATTGTATTAAAATGCTAAGCCTTGTCAATTTTTTATTGTGAACTTGTGAATTGGTTTTAATTCGTGCACAGTCGGGTAAAGTCGGGAAAAGTCGGTAAAATTGCGTTCTGCGTTCTATCTACAATTTTTTTCATGAAAACGTAATGAATAAGTCGGAGTTGGCTGTCAGCTGAATATCAGTAGGTTAGTAGTTACTGGGTAACACGATATCGAAGTAATACTGGTTATCAGACTTTCTGGCTTCTAGTTACCCGTAACGACTGTCAAAGATCTACGAATGATAGCCGGGACCAATGGCATAACGTGCTTTATAATCTGGGACTAAAAACATAACTGGCGTAATGTTGGTGTCGCCTATATGGCTACTCCTTCGGGAATTACAGGCGCGATGTTGTAGAAGTTCTAAATAAATTAGCTAGCGAAACTACAGACATGATAGGTATCGATATAATGATGATAAAACAAAAACAAACAAAGTTTTTCTAAACTCAAAATTTCAAGTAACTATGCTACCCGCGGTCGTTGACCCTGTCAGCTGTTACTTGAAATTATGAAAATCAACTTGAAAACAAGAGAAGGCTATACATTCGATGAGTTATTTTTGTTTTATCGTCATTAGTTACCCATCACATCTACGGCGTTTCGCTAGCTAATTTTATTTGACCCTGTATAAATCCGAGTTCACAATAAAAACCATAAATTCAGCTACATTGTATGTTCTTAAACAGTATTATGTTGGTCATTGCGTTCGCGTATTATTATTATTTACCGGTTGTACTTAATGTATTTCATACCAATTGTAATTATTTATGTTTCAATTAAATTGAGGTTTACCGTATGCATTGGTCGTTTTATTCAATAATTTTGAGTAGCTTTTTGTAAAAGATCAATTTATGATCTTTCGTCACTATTTTTCCTTTCCAGATTGTTTAAAAGTTTTATTTTAATTATATTTTTGAATAACAAACAAGAAAATACCTACTAAAATCCAAATTTTTATAAAGTTATATTTTAAGAAATTATTTTTTACGGAAATAATAATTAGCTTTAATATTTTAAAACGCCTTAAGGAACCTACACACTTGCTCGATTTCGTCGATCGATAAACTTATAATGTCAGATTTTATTAGTCGATCGACAAAATTTAATATCTGTATGCATCATAAAATGCTGGTTGAATTTGTTTGACAATATGACATACCATTAACCCGCCACGCGCAAACAATTTTTAAAGCATAATTAATTATGATTTCAAAAGTATTATACCCCAGGGGCCGAAACCGATTTGAGCAAATCGGGTATTTTTCGGTTACAACATATTTTTACAGGTATTTTTAAGGGTTGAATACAACCAGTATTAATACCGGTTACGAAATAAAAATTACCTCCGTCTTACACGTGCCGTCGGCATGATTAGTCGAAGGCCGCGCATCGCCTTAATGTAACCGGTATTATAACGGGAACCTAAATAGAGGCAACATGTTTCTTCTTCTTGGTTACCCAGATAGCGCCATCTTAGTCGTAGAAGTAACCAAAATTCTTCGATTCGACCGTAATTTATAGAGGTTTTCGGTCCCTGTACTAAACCACGCTTTGAATATTTAAATCCCAAAAAAACAAAAGAGCGGCTTTTCCTCGCTTTTTACAAAACGCATGCTTTCCCCGTATTTAAATGAAGATAGTTCACTCTTAGTAAAACTGCAAGATACCTTTTTGATCTTTCTAAAGTTAATTTTGACAGAGCCGTAGTTTCCTAAAAATATTTATTCTGTAGAAGTAGTAATAATGGTTCACTTATGTGGTCATACCTACCATAAAAAACCTTGTTTTAAATTATTTTTTATTAAATTAACTTCCTATAACTTCCTACTTCCGTCTGGCAAATAAGTTTTTTTTTTTATGAATCCTTATTAGTTCTTAAAGTAGCATAATTATTTATTTGATAAGCCTTAGATTAATTAGCAAACTAGAGTGAACTATCTTTCAGCTGTACACGTTACATTAAAGAATTTGTACGACTACCCTCGTTCTATGAGACAACAACGTCAACTGTGACTTTCGAATTGAAATTAGTACTTTCGAACTTTAGGTCGTAGTTCGAAATTCGAAAGTTTGAATTCCGAAAGTTAAGATATACATTTTACTATAAGTTGCCGCGTTAAGAACCGAGTCATCGGGCCATAAAACATTGTTATTTGTCTGTCTCGCTCGCACTTGTGGAGCTTATGGAGCAGGTTGCAAACTATCGATAAGACGCAAGTTGCACATTCTTGTTGCTACTGACATTTATGGCCCGAGGACTCAGTTCGTAACGAGACTACTATAATTATATTTCTTGCACTTCACTTGCTTGCGTAAAACAGTTGGACCCTATGTCAGTGTTCATAGTATACACACTATGTAAGCTCGTGAATTACACGAACTATACCAAAAAGTCTCATAGAAAAAGAGTAGCCTTATAAATCCTCGCGAAGAACACAGCTGCCTGTAAGAAGCCAGGAAAGGAAACGCCCATGTTTCTTCACTCCCTCTTATCTATGTTTTTAATTGTAATTCTAAAGGGCGGTTTCTTGACCTTGCTTGTTTCAGGAGTTCGAACTTCAACGGAAATAGTGACGCGCCATTTTATCGATATGGACCACGGCATCCCTTTAAACATCCATGCAAGACCGCGACTAGTTGGCCGACGACCGAACGAGATCGTCAACATAGAAACTGATGTTTTTCAAGAGAAATCTTATAAGCAATACTCGTCGCAACATCTCAGAGACGCCTTAATCGCCGTGAAAAAAGGTTACAGTGTATACGCAGCCTCAAATAAGTACGGAGTGCCAAGGAAAACTTTACGGAATTGGATGGAAAAGTATGATATTAAGAGTCAGTTTTCCAAAGGTAGGCGCGGGGCTAGGACGCAGATTTTGGATCCGTTAGATCTCATGGTTGAGTCGAGGTCTGAGAAGTATGAAGATACTCTGTAAGTCTTTTTGTAATCTTGCCAAATGTAATGTTTAAGTTTTTTGGTAGCTCTGATCATAGGTACTCTCGTTAAAACTAAAATAGTATCCGAATTGTAAGTGGCTGTGAATACGACACATCGAGTTTTCGAATACGTTCGTCTTTGCCTCACGTCGTCTCTGTCACTCATACCTGTGTGACAGTCTCTTTTCAAAGCACGATGTGTCATATTAACGTCCAGGTACTGTACTGTGGGTATCAAAACGACTGAATTAAACACCTTTTTTATAAAATAACATTTTGCTCATTATCCATTAATATTTTTGCTAAAGTAACCTCCAACTGAGTTTACTTAAGGAGCCTACAGACTTGATCGATTTGGTCGATCGAAAAAATTGTTCGATCGCCGCCATTCCATTGAAAGTTCTTGTTTTCTATAAGTAAAATAAATTCAAAATATAGTTAGTTAGAGTAGGACCGAATTGGCTATCAAGAAAAATACACTTAGAGAACTTGTTTTTACTCTCAATTAGGTATTGATCGATGATCTCGATCGACAGAATCAAGCAATTTT
Source organism: Agrochola macilenta (assembly GCA_916701695.1). Taxonomy (NCBI): domain Eukaryota; kingdom Metazoa; phylum Arthropoda; class Insecta; order Lepidoptera; family Noctuidae; genus Agrochola; species Agrochola macilenta. The sequence goes on from OU753579.1 coordinate 894,195, forward strand.
GTAGCTATTGACCGAATTATCGAATCCGAAAAACTAAAGACGAGAGTACCTCTATTCCTATCGGACTGTATTTAGTCTTACAACTACTAAGGTACTACTACTAACCTCTGCCATTACCACAGAAAAAAATAGATGGTTCACTCCGCAAATCATTAAAAAAAAAGCGACTTTTGTTACGACACAATAAAGTGCAATTTGGGTCGCACAGCGCTAATTACCTACAGTTATATTCACCTAGAAGTTGCCTCTCTTTCTATCGCGTAACTATTTGAATTTTCTGACGTTACGTTACACTCACTGAATTGGCCCGACAAGTCGAGCCCGCCGCGTACTTGTAGCTTCAAACCTAAAATGCGGAGTGAACCATCTGTATTTATCTGTGCCATTACATAGTATGTAACCTTGAATTTATTATGACCGTATTCTCAAACGCCATTAAATTTTATGTCGCCGCTAAGTTTCATGCTGTCTTCGTCACTTTATAGTATATTGTAGAGTCAGAAAAACATGAGGTCCTGGGTCCGATTCGTAGGTCAGGCAAAGTGGTACTGAGTTTTTCCATCAGGAATTTCTCAGTAGCAGCCAGAGTCGGGATTTGTCACGGCAATAGGCTCGCTCCTATCACATGGGACTTAAATATAACTGGCGAAATGTGGGTGTACTATTAGGTACACCTCTGCCTATCCCTTGGGGCATTAGAGGCGTGATGTTATATTAGAAAGACTTTTAAGAACTTCTTAACTCATCATTCCAGCCTTCTTCCAACTATGTTGGGGTCGGCTTCCAGTCTAACCGGATCAAATTCAAAAGTCATTTGTTGAAACTAGGCTGAGAATCAGTACTTTTCGAACGTCAAAATTACATAAGACAGTCCCCCAAAACGCCCACCCTTCACCACTTCCTAGTGCGTTAGCTGGGAAGAAGTGGCGCAGCAAAATCCCAAGCGGCACCGCTGTCTGTTCAGTTAGAAAAAAAAAAAAATTGCAAAATAAATTACATTACGCAACACAAAACATACCTAATTTAAATTCTGAGCCATATATCAGCTAGCACACACCAATATACCAACCAAAATCATCGAGCACTATGCAGCTGAATACCAGTATTTAAATGGAGCGACTGCCTATCTGACCACCACAACCCAGTTACTGGGTAACACGATTCCTAACTAAGACTGGTTTTCAGACTTTTAGGCTTCTGAATACCCCTGACCAATCTCGAAAGATCAGTGATAACTTTAGGGCTTAAAATTAAGTGTCGTTTGTGAATACGAGGATTATAGTTCTAAGTAAAATAATCTAGATTTTTCTATCAATATACTTAAACTGCTATGAAGTTCAGATGAATGGAGTTTGTGTCTACAGGGAGCTAGCATTAAGAACCAAAGAATGTAAGATGTAGTCAAGATAATGTTAATGTAGGGAAGTATTTGGGGCATATCTTTACTAGTAATATTTTGAGTAGAAATCCTGAAGATTCCCGTACCTAATTAAAAACGTTCAAAATGTAGTCGTAACCTCATCTCATCGACAATTAATGTCATAAAGTTGTCAAAAAAGTAGGTAGGTACATTTGAGGAATGAGGTTAGAATGCGAACGTTCTTAAAAAATACGGGAATAGACCCTCTGATCATGATCTGCCCAGCCTTTTCCCAACTGTGTTGGATTCAGCTTACAGTCTGATCGGATACAGCTGAATACCAGTACTTTCCATGGATCTCAGGATCTGAACTGATCACTATGTTATTTAACACACGCACATGACATATTTCAGCTTTGTCTCTGGGGTGGCAACGCATCTGCAATATCTCTAGTATTGCAGATGTCCATTGGACCACTTACTAACAGGTGGGCCATCTGTTTAGTTGTCTAATGCCAACCAAAAAGCTAATATTTTTCTGCTGTACTACAGTTCGGAACACTGCGATCCTCACGCGATATAGACATGGGCGTCTTTGGATTCTAACGTTAAATATCTGATTTCAGATTTTAAAATCGTTTTAACAAATCGATTTCAGGAGAGGCTCCGGCTCGCAGTTTAGATCGTCTCTAGTAATATTATTCAGCTGTAAGTGCATCGATTAAAACTACCCAAATATAAACAAATACTTGTTCACGCAAATCTACTCTTGCCGTGGTTTTGTGAAATCGGTTTGTCTAGTTCGGATTATCGATACGATTCTGACTGAAATCGGATTTTAGCTTCGTTTTGACGTATCTGACACATGTTTACGCGATTGGTATACAGAATTCCTTAGTATAAAGAAGTATACAGATTTGTATAACTTCGTCGATCGTCAATGAGTTTTGCCTTTGAGAAGCAATAAGTACTATTATCATAATTGTGTAAAATGTAAAGATATGTCCTCCTAAGATATTCACTTTGTGTCTAGTCTAATTTATCGTTTAAAAATTTATTATTATTTACTTCATCAAAACTTAAGGTGTTACTAGATTGCCGTCGTTCGACGTCGACCAATGAATATTGATCGCTTTAGAACAATCGATCGATGAACGACGGACCATCGACATTTTGAAAACAAACTGAATGGTCACACTATCAATCGACTACGAATGAAAACAATCGACGTCGACTACATCAAACTTCGATCGATCTAAATTGTGGATGGTTGATCGATCGAACACAATCTATTTGCACCTGTATGCTATCAAAGCCAAAAGATTTTCGTTTAGCGCGGGCGCCATTCGTGCAATAAGTAATGTCTTGTAATCCAAACAAAGAACTAGCCAATGACTGAATTTAAAACAATCTTGAAAATTTACCACACTGATTTAGCAAAATCTTTTTTATTAATTTCCCCTACTAAGGAGAAGCATTAAACACAATTTTTTTTAAACGTTCAACATTTACAGTTGTGTGGGTAGGTAAACATCATAAATAATTTATGATTTTATTTTAAACTCTTACAAGTTGATAAAAAGTTACTAAGTGCCAATAGTTTTATTACTTGACCAAAAACTATAGACTTATTATGATTACTCGAATAGTCAAATAAATCATCGATAAAAAAGTAATATATGAAAACATAACTCCGTATTTAGATGCATATTATGTAAACAATTAAAAAAGGTCTAAACTTAAAAGAAAATAAACCATTTTATTTAAACTATGGTTTTCTGACTATTCAGCTAATCTGACTGCAATTACTGTGTGTCTACACTAACTAATATACATAAAAACTTTACCCATAGTTAACCATAAGTCAAATAATTATATTTTTAGTTCCTAATTCGCCAAAGTAGTGTTAATCCAACCCAAATATTTAGTAAATTATTACTTTTTTTGTTTGTTAATTATTTATAATTATTGTTGATTTTGTTTTTCACTGGCAACGACTAATAGTAATTAAATAAGTAAATTAATAGTAGGAAAATAATTATCGTACTTAAAATAATTAATGTAGTTAATTTTTTAATGTGTGAATAATTATAATATTTTTGTAATTTAATTAAGCTGTAGAATTATTTAGAGGACGTAGTGATTTTCTTTCCTTACGAGGTGGTCGGCTTGAGTAGAATAATATAACTTATAATTAAAATAATTAGGAAGCTATATTTTTCCTAATTATAGCGTTATCCCGCCCTATTGGCAGGTTTCGCTTTCGCAAAGAAGTTAGCAATAACACGTAATAAAATTATACCAGTTATTATTTAGGTAAACGAGCTATTTTATTCGCGCTCATTTATACAATGTGGAGACAGCAATACGGCATTAAATAAACTATCAAATAAATCTTAACAACGAAATTTAAAAAACGACTTAAACAAACTAAACAGTCGTTATGGGTATTGGCGATGAACCGACTAGCTATAGTGACTAAACTATTGGTTATATTTTATTGCAGTTTTGTATGCATACTCGGAACGTCATTAGATATACGAAGTTTAATTTGTTGTCGTATTGTCGTCTCCACCTTGTAGAAAGTTATTGAACCAATAATATTAGCGTAAAATCCAATGAGTTAGCTCAAACTAACCACGTTCCTGCGCAAAACATTTGATCCCTGTTTGGAATAATTATTTGCAATGCTTACAGAGGAATATAAACTACCTCTTTCACATAATGTAAAAAAAGAGTGCTAGAAAATCCTTTTTTCTTTGATCATAATTTATGAATGACCCCTCTTCGATGAGTCTTTGGAAAGCGATAGTTTATAAAGCTAGTTAAAACTACCTGACCTCCAATTGGTCTGAAATCTTCCGTACTTAAAGAGGGCAAACTTAAAAGGCGAATCTGCGTCAATTTGGCCTAGTGGGCAAGTCTGCTAACGCAATTGTGTCGGAATGGCCGATCATATACCATAATTGTAGATTTTGACATTTTTAGTAATCCTCTAATTGAAAGGCGTCATTATGATTTTCCGTTGGGGTCTTTACACTCCATTGGAAAAATCATGCTTATTTGGTTTATCATTTCATAATTTCAGCCGAAAGAAATATGTCCAACAGTGGGCTGGACATGGGCCTCCTCTAAATGGGGAGGTTTGCCATAATCGCCACGCTTGGCAGGCGGGTTGGCGATCGCAGTATGGTGTTAAAATGCATAGAGAACGCTGCTGCCCATTTCCTAGTGTCTCTCGTCGCCTTTTACGACACCCACGAAGAAATGGGATGGTAGGTACTATTCGTTACGTCTGGCACCACACGGAACTTATTTGGTTACTCGTATCTCGTACATAATGACAAGCCATAATTTTCTATTATTTTGACATTTCTTTTGACCAATGACACGTCATTATGAATTTTGGAGATTACGAACTTCTACCGCAATGGTAAGAGCGTTGCCTGGGCATGGTTATGGTAGTCATAAATTTAAAAATCATTGAAAAGAGGTAGACTTGGCCTGCTGAGCGGTGTATACGGTATGGATTTTATGTCATAAAGATGAGCCAAAACTAAGTTCGTAACTGGTAATGTACCGGGTGGCAATTCAGTAGCCGGGACCACGCGGCAATATTGTATACTTAATTAATTATAATTTATTTACACTATTTTTAATCAAGTTTATTACTTATTTTACAATAAGCCAAAATAATGATTAATTAATCTAAAACATATAATTGATGTACTTAACTAAGTTGTAAGTAAAATAATTATAATAAGTGAATTAATTATGTAACGTAATTATGATTACTCTGCGAATTTTTCGTGAATTGAATTCCCATTAAGTATGATAAAATTTCCCATTTGTGTCTTGTCCCTATCTTCTGACCTTTTTGACATATTTTTATTCCGGCTTAATATTTTATGATATATGATAACTATAACTAACGTTCCCGGTAAAAATCACTCCATTCACTTCAATTATGGTTGTAAGCCCATATTTAGGTACCCGGATTCGACGGCTAACACCGTTGAAGCGTACTTACCACTCGTGTGTATGAGCACTTAATTACATTGACAGCGTTTACGAATTCGGAAGGCCATAGAATTAGACGAACTTACTCGAAGCCGGCCTGTCTGGTCCGTTTTTCATTTAAGCCTCTCCCCCACAGACACTTTTTTTTCGCGCGATAATAACGCAAGCGCTGTTGTAATATCTGTTATCAGTAATAAAAGTATTAGGATGGCCACGAAGTTACACACTGCTGCGATAATAACGACGCAATAGAAGTAGGACGCTTGCGATCCTCCGTCCTGCGATATTCCGATATAATGTTCTTGGAAAATTTTGTATTAGGACGTATGCGATCACATCCCACACACACACATACCTGCGTTAATAACGCTAGTGTGGTGCGGGTGGAGGCCTGTAGTAACACGCAGACGTTCAAAATATCGCACTGTGTGCAAGGAATCTGGACGCATTATCCCAATAACGCTGGCCTTATCATCGCGCGAACGAACGCGCTTGTGGGGGTTAGGCTTTACTCTCAAGTATTGGACTTAAAGCACTGCCAAGTTTTTTTGTCACAACATCTGTCATTAAAATTCCCATCACTGGGAATGCTGTCATACTCAATGGGAATATATCGTGGAGTAATATGCCAGTATCTAGAAACTATGTGTTACGGGTGATTGTATTGTACGGATAATAATTATTAATAATAATGATTTTTGTCGTGTACACCATGTTTTATTATTTTTAACCATAAATTAACCTAAAAAGCATTGAATTAGAATTTCTTTATTTTGCATAATATGAAATATGTAGTTCCACATATTTTTTTATTACTTACATAATTTCAGCGTACAAAAAATACCTTATAATAAAATTATATACAAAGCACTTCAATACTTGTTACTATTGAGATCATGAGGTAAAAAATAAAAATCCTTAAAATTACGTTAAGATATTAATTATATTACTAGTGAGATCATAAAATTTGCTTAAAATTCATGAAACTCACTTATTGTATAGAACGCATTATTATAGAGCCATTTCTTAAGTTTCTTTTTAGAGAGAAGTATAGATGCCGATTTTAAAGATAATTTTTAAAAGAGGTATTGCCTACCTACTGCAAGACAAAGCCCCCTTCTCATACAGAGAAGGCACGAGCATTGATCACCCTTCTTCCTCTGAATCAGAAGAGATCTTCGCCCTGCACTGGGCCAAATTATATTCTGATGGCTCTTGAAGAAATGGGAAATTATTTTCTACTAGATCTGACCACACCACGCAGAGGTCCTGGGTTCGATTCCCTCTGGGGCAAAATCTTCTGCTCAGTTTGGTTGGTGGTAGGGCTTGTTCTAAGTCCGCCTGGCTAGCTACCACCATCTTATCTAAGTCTGTCGCCATAACAACAACGTTAACAGCATTGTTGTGTTTCGGCAGTTAGAGGTAAGATAGCCAGTTCCTCTGTGATTTAGGATTCCGGGTAAATCTAGCGTCCACCTTCGGCCTGATTGTCACTTACCATCAGGTAAGATGCAGGCCAAGAGCTTCACCGATAAGGTTTAAAAAAAAAAAACATTGTAAAGGAATAAGTATGTATCTACATTTTTTTTGTCATTTTTTTTTCTTTAACAAAACCTCACTAGAACTATCTCTTCTAACAGACTTCCCGATAGCAAACGTGCAGTGTCAATACGACAGTCCATCGGACACGGAACCGGACCGGCCCGGAGCGATCGCACGACCGCCGGACGACCACACGTACGACACGCGCGACGAGCCGCCCGCGTTCATCATACGACATGTTAATAATGTAAGTAATGTTTAAGTTCCTTGTGATGCCACTGCTCGCTGAACAGACACTTCCACACAATGGGCATAACGGACAGTCCTCTGTGCAGGGCGTGTATGGAGGCTGAGGAAACCGTCGCGCACGTGCTTTTTGATTGCAGATTAGAACAGAGACCCTCGGGACACCCAGATCTTACACAGATGTTCTGAACAGACCAGGAGATTTAATCAACTTCTGGAGGGAGGTGGGCTGGTTAACCACCAACGGCCGCTATGGCCCACGCACAATGGTCCACTGAAGGACTAAGTGCGGAAACCAAACCCCATAACATAGAACATAGTTCAATGTTATAGGGGGCGAGCCTATTGCCATCAACCGGGCACAAATCCAGACTCCGGACTGCTGCTGAGAAATTATAGATCTGCTAGCTTATTCCCGCAGCTTCGCCGCGTGGAAGTTGGAAATTATTCCATGGAAACGTACTACCGCGATAAAAAGTATCATATGTGTTAGCCTCATCCAAATCCTATTAGTAGCATAACATAATGATTGAATACTATCGTGAATTCATGCTAGCCTAGTACTTTTTGTTATGTTACTGCTCAGAAATTGTGCACAACGTCTAATTATTGAAATACTTTATTGAATTCATGCAAGCCTAGTACTTTTTGTGCCAAGTTTCAAGTTTATTAACTCAAGGAATAAGATTTTTCTTACAAACGAAATTCCGTCTTTTCAAAAACCCCTTCTTAGTGCTCCTCTACATTATAAAAGGAAGCTGCGTGCAAAGCTTCACGTTTCTTGTTCCAGTATTTAGCCTCATGATCAGCATTAGCGCTTACGACCAGTAGATGACAAACAGTGAACGATGTTATTTATATATAATAAATTTGTATATTCTACCTTTGACAGGCCCTACACCTCCAAAGCCCCCCTCACTTCCGTGAGATCAGGCCTAAGATCATGACGATAGGGCCGGGCTCCTCCGCCTCGGTCAACGTCATACACGTGGGCGACCAGGCGCAGCCGCATAATGTGGTGAGTAGCGACATCTGTAGTAGTATAGCGCTATAAGATTGGCGCGTGGCCAAAATCGGAACTAACGCCGCCATCTTGTTTTTTCAATACATTTCACAAAACAATTACACGAATGTTTACTAACAGCGCCCCCTGTCGACTTCATTCGAGCGCCAAAAGATCCTTATAGCAGTGTAGATGAATTAATGATATTGGTAATAGCGCCATCTAGTGTCGGGTAGATGTACTAATTTACGAAAGAACATTGGGCATAATGTTTACTTCCAGAGTCAAGACAAATATAATGATACCAATTTTTTTTTTTTTCATCAATTGAGCTACTTGTGCTAAAATAATTAAATAAATAATCATTTTAAGCTATAACCACAGATTAATACAGATGTATAAAAAGCGACTCTTGCTACAACACAATAAAGTGCAATTCAGGTCGCACAGCGCTAATTACACATTCACCTAGAAGTTGCCTCTCTTTATATCCTGTAATTCTAAGTGCTTGGCCAGACTGGATTCAGGGCGCGGGGCGTGCCCGCTGTGACGTACTCAAACATAAGAACTTCATTTGAGTGTCCATAGTGGGCACGCGGGCGCGGGGAAGCGAATTCATAAGTGCTATTCAATTGCATTTGCCATTTAAAGTAAGAATTTTCCAGTAAAAATAAGTCTTCTTCGTCCATATTATATTTTGACAAACACTGAACACGACAACACTCGGAACGAAGCCGCGGTCGACTGCGGACGGGCACAATCGCGCGCGTTCCCGCACCCGCGCCGCTCCCCGCACCGCACTGCCAGTCTGGCCAAGCACTTAGATCTTCTGACTACGTTACACTCACTCAATTGGCCCGACAAGTCGTGCCCGCCGCGTACTTGTAGCTTCATACCTAAACTGCGGAGTGTCCCATCTGTATTCATCTGTGCTATAACTAATAGGAATAGGAATAATAAGTCACCAATTTAAAAACAAAACTGCGTCATCAAACAAAGAAGTTCCTCTATAACGCAGAACATTAGGACCTTCCCTTACAGCTGCTCCCCTCCCAGCCGTCAGAGTTCAACATCAACAAGCGAATCCGGCGCAGCGAAGTAGTGTTACGTCAGGCCGCGGACTGCGTCAGTCGCGGACTGACGTTCCAGACTGTCTCCGAGCAGTTCAACATACCCATCTCAACCATACGGTAAGTATTCTCTGCCTTTTCTCAACTATGTTGAGGTCAGCTCCCAAAGAAACCGGATGCAGCTGAATACCAGTTTTTTACATGGAGCGACTAAATACTGTATGTTAATTAACGAAAGGCGTTCCCGTTACCCGCAATAGTATTGCGTACTTGCAAACAAATATCTTCTTTTTTTTTTATAATAAAATATTCCAAGTGTACGTGTTTTTTTTAATTTAATATTTTTTGTGAATATTTTATTATAAAAATCTTTTTTTTTTTTTTTGCAAATTTGCGGATTGGGGATTTTTACTTTCAATAATAATAAGTTTTTTATTACTTTCTGGTAATGTTATTGCAGTACCTATGTGCCCCTTTCGGATCGGTCAGGGTTTTTTTTTTACATATTGTATAGAAGAGTTTACCGAGTTACATAAAAATTCAAGTACAAATATATCATCTCGGCCTGCATTTGTAGAAAAATAGTCCAACTAAGGTTTTAGCAATGGCCGTGTAATAACACCAAATGGGCCACTTCCCACAATGATTTGGTCATTGTCCATTTCCAGATTCTTCATGGCGCGGAAGGGTATTCTGCCGCGACGTAGACGAGGACGCAGTACTCAGGTAACTTAAAACTTTTTCGCTTATTAAAACTCATGTCATTGACTTCAACGATGATACACCGACGACTTCACCGAACGCTTTCCATGAGCTATATGTAATAGCTCGTGGAAAGCGTTCGGTCACGATGACGCGAGTTCCATAATTTTTGTTCACCCAAATAGTGCTCAACGCACCTAAAGAAGTTTTCACTTCAAAAATCCTAGTGAGAAGTGACTGGAATTTTTCTAACAATAAAAGCAGTTTATTTATTTATTATAACTTCATGCACAAGTAAAAAATACTGTACAAAGGCGGACTTAATGCCTGAGGCATTTTCTACCAGTCAACCTTAGGGTGATGCAGAGACAAAACATGGCAGGTGCAACATAAGGGATAGATAACTTGAAAATAATACATACTAAATAGATACATACATATAAACCAAATAAACAAACAACAAACAATTTCTGCCTTACTTCCAGCCAACTCGTCCCTGCAGTAGTCCGGAGCCTCCCTTCCACATGCAACACTTCAAACTGCCCGACATGGTCGCTTTAAGAGCTGATGACGAAGACCCACAGCCACAGTAAGAGACTACTGTTACTTATAACACGAAATAGTTCATTATAGCTTTACAGAGCGTCGCGTCTATCACTCCTACGCTACATACGCGAGGAAAAGATGAAGCGGGGAAGAAAAAAAGTTCGGTGGTCAGTCACGTCAACGCAACGTCAAGTCACGTCAAAATATATAGTTACGAAGAAGTTGTGACGTCACTATCGGCGCGATTCAGTCGACGTCGCGTCACCAGGAAATCATAAATTGTATTGCTACGAACGAGATAGGCGTTGCTATGACTGAGTGTATCTGTTCACACACGTCCCTGAAATTGACGTGACTGATCGGCGAATTGACGTTGACGTGGCTGACGTGTGTGGATTAACTTTATACCATGAATAATTTGACAAAGTTTTGAGTGTAAACCGGATATTGTGTGCATTACCTAGACTCAAAATAGTACTTTTTTGTTTTTAACCCAATCATGCACATTTGGTAATCAAATGTATTATTTAGCAGATTAACTCACGATTTACACTCAACCTCGTAACTATTTTACCACTTATCAACAATTCAAATTGAATTTTCAGGGTTGTATCCGTCACCGTAAGATTGTGAGAATCGATAGTTTATAATCTATCGGTATTATTTCCGTTAGAATATAAACTTGAAAAATTGTGCACTGGGTGAAATGGGTTAGGTCAGGTTAGAACTGTGACCAACCGAGCGCGAGCCGAATGAGCGGACCGAGCGGTGCCGCTGCAGCGGGCGAGTGCTACTTCCAAGTCGCTCGCAGTTAGGCAGGCTCTTTAGTATTAGCGCAAGGTGCGTTACGTCCCAAGGAAGTTTGATACCAGTTCAGAATTTTTCGGTTTCCCATGGATAGATTAAAAATTCAAAAGTCATTTATTCAAACTAGGCTGAGAATCAGCACTAAAAAAATTGCATAAATAATAATAGCATATCAAAATTACATAAGACAGTCCCCCAAAACGCCCACCCTTCCCCACTTCCTAGTGCGTTAGCTGGGAAGAAGTGGCGCAACAAACTCCCCAGCAGCACAGCTGTCTGTTCAGTTAGAAGAAAAAAAAACTATATAATAGTATGCCAAATAAATTACATTACGCAACACAAAACATAATTTAAACTATTAGCCTTATGTCAGCTAGCACACGCCAATATTATATACCAACCAAAATCATCAAGAACTATACTCAGGCAGAAATAAAAACCTAAACGTAAACAGAACTTAATATCTAAATAAAAGCCTATTAAAAATTATCAAAAAATAATGCGCGTTTGTTGCAGTTCACAATTTTTCGACAGCTTATAATCTAACGGAAATAATACCAATAGATTATTATCTAACGAAGTTCATAATTATACGGTGACATATCTTACTTGTCAAACAGACAAATAGAGCTTGTACTTTTATGACGAGCAAGTGCTTCTATCTACAACGGTTTTTTTTTGTTTCCCTCCTTCGCACGTTCTCTCCACACATCTGACATTGGCAGAACTGTTGACATCGGCACCATTGCCGTAAAGAAAAATAGAATAGACTAGAATAAACGTGCAAGTGTCAATCAACTTTAGGGTGATAAAACAGTTACGAGGTCGGTTATACATAGTTTTTTTTTTTTCGAAATTACCAGCTATTTCACACAATAACCGGCTTAAAACAATATATTATATTTATGTATCAACAATAATGCCTTTTTCTGATATTGGGAAACAGATAGCCCACCTGATTAGTAGACATACGCAATATTAGAGGTATTGCAGATGCATTGCCATCTCTGAGTCAAACATGGAATATCTAATGTGTCTGATATAGGGGTGATGACAATTTTTTTTTTGTCTGTCATGTCGATTTAAAAAAAATATAGGACACGTATTTTTTACAATAATGTCATGTCGATTATTAAAAAATATAGGACACGTATTTTTTACGTAAACGATTACGGCAATGCATTGAGAATGTGACATGACGTCACGCCTTGGTAGATTTTATACTGACTTGTGACGTAGCGACCCCTACTCCCAACTTTAATGCGTTTTATCTAAGTATTTTTTTATTTAGACGCCACTAAATGCCAATGGCCTTGAGTGGTTAGCTTGCGTGTTTTGTGCTGAGCTCACGCAACGCCTCGTACGTCCAGCCAATAATAGGACTCGCCCATCAAGGAGCGCTGTCCCAAATTAGACGCATTTTTAATTTATTATACATATAATAAAAGGTATTTTAATAAAACACATAGACTAAAAGATAAATAATTAAATTATCTTTAAAATGGTGAGGTTTTAGAAAATTACGCTTTTGCGTGATTCTCAGTTTTTATCCGCGTTAGAATTAACTTTACAAATTAATTACACTATTTAATATAAACATAATCTAAAATATTCCTTTATCAAGTTAAAAAAAAAAAAAACTAATTTGTCATATATTTTTTCCACATCATTAACACTACTCGTTTAGACGAGAATAAAATCATTAAAAGTCGGTTATCGTCGCCTTAATATGATAAAACAAAAAATACTTGTCTAATGTTTTTTATTGTCTCACTGACGGACTAAATAGTTTTTTTTTTTTTACCTAGGCATCATCCCTATACATTTGTAACGCACCCAATATTTAACTGAAAATGTAACTTTGTGAATATTAGTATTTAGAATCTCAGTAACATAAAACTGTATAAATATTATAATATGTATGTAGTTGTAGAATTAGTAATATAACGCACTTTGAGAGGAATAAAGTCATGTGTGTAAAAGAGACTGCTGAGCGTGAGGGTCTGTGTTTGATGCCCAGGTCGGGCTAAGTGTTATTAAGTTTTTCCATCAGGAATTTCTCATGTTCATCAGTAGATTTATAAACCTCTTGGTGTAATATTTATACTAAATATACCTGTGAATCTAATAGGAAGGACGATCTCTTATAAATATTATTTTCAGTGTATGCCTGTAATACATATTTATGTTATAAAAGACATCACAATATTGTTACATTATTCTCAGTAAATGTTTTAAAATATTTATACGGATACCCAGAACTAAGTTTAAGTTGATATAGTTTGACCGAGATCGCTGTTCCGCGCCTTAGGAATGCGCGGCGAGGCGAGGGGCAGCGTTAACGAATGATAAGCGGGACGGCGTGAGCGTTGACTAATGAGCGGCCTGCACTGCCCCCCGTCTCGCCGTGCACATACCTAAGGCGTGGTACAGTGGTCTCGGTCAAACTATAGTCAATTTGCTAAGCTCTCATTTCCCAGACAAGACGTATGTTGTATGGCTATTGGCCTCCCAGAAACACTATTAAATAATTAGTCATTTCAACTGAGCCTAATTATTTTTTAAAGAACAGTATGAATTATATAATTTTACTCACCCTCAAACTGTATTTCACAGACAAATGTCTGAATAAATCTTGTTGTATAAAATCCCCCGTTACCAGCTGTAAATATGTCACTTCGAGTTTTACGAAACCTTCGTCCATGTCTCACGTCGTCTCTGTCTCTCATAATTATATGTGTGTGTCTCTTCTTCTGAAGCTCGATGTGGCATGTTAACACCTGGTACTGTATTGTGTATAACAATGATTGTGAATATATAATTATTATAGATATAATAGCGGTGGCCTTGTTGTATGGACAATTGTCACTAGACTTACATTATATTAAAACTGTAGGAGGCTGCATTAATGCTTTTTGATGTTTAGTATGTTTTCTTGAACAAAACATTGTAATATATGAATAATAATATCGACGAATCCAAAAAAAAAAACTGCTTTTTCATACAAAACTGCCTACAACATCAAAATGTATGGAACATACAAGCTCTGTTGCGGATATTCGTATCCGCATCCACAATTGTGGAGCATCCGCATTACTCTATGCAGAGCTATAAAGAAATTTTAATTATTTTAATTTAGTAGTTAGTTAATTGACTCAGGCGTGACTTTGCGGAAATCCATTATAAAATACAATAGACGACGTATATTTAGTAAATTAATCCGCTTAGCTGTACTTAAAGAATCATAAAGAACCCTGTAAGGAATCGACACGTGTTTCACCTCTCAACGAGGCATCCTCAGGAACGCCTCTAGCAGCCGCCGCCGATTCGTCCCCTGTCGTATTTACCTACTTTTATTTACTCATAGTCTCAATGAATGAGCCTATTATTACCAGCAGTGAACTCTATCAATCTATTTCAGATTGCATTCTAAATTGAAAACATACTAAATACCAAAAGGCGATCTGTATCTAAAAGCGTGTAGGCTTTACGTAGCTAATGTGACAATGTAGCTGGCACTAAATAGTGCTAAAATAACACTAAACACAGTGTAGCATACTAGACTAAAAGTACCATTTGAAATTATGATATAGCAGTGTATTCCGAATTACATCACAAAATAACGCGTCTAATTCTTAAGTGCCGCACTAGCGCCATCTCTTACCGAGTAGCTGAACTAATTGTTTTATTTTTGTAATAATAGATGGCGTTGATCGCTAAGAAAATATTTTTACACGAGTTAATTTTCGGCAGCTATTTAAAAAAAAGTATTTTTTATTGTTAAGATCAGTATTATATTGAACAAATTTGTTTTTTTACTAAGTTATTATTAAAAGTCTGCAATGTCCGTTGTTGGTCAGTGTTCGGGTTGACCGGGTAACTTAACATTGCACTTGTTTACTAATTCAACCGGTTAATCAGGATACTGGTTTTAGTTATGGTTTTTGTTTGTAACGTCATCTGTCTTTATGTTATATGTAACAAGTTTCATAGTATAAAATAGGTACTGACAATATTATATACCTTTGCTTGTATAAAATTACCCTTTTTTGCAGTGGATACTAGGCTTTAGAGTCAGCGCAGACTGCAGAAAAAATGCTTTAGCAATATTCATTTACAAATTGATAATGAACTAAATCTTAAAGCTTTCCATTGTGTAATGGGGCGCTTTTACTAAATTTTGCAAAGTAAAAATTGTAAAGTAATAGTGTACTCATTGTTGCCTAAAATAGAGTTAAAATTAGCATACGCGAACATACGCCCCAATGAATTATCTCTTACAAGCTATTTTCTACTCTATTTCAGTTGTGGTTTAGTTCAAAATCAATTCTAGCATATAACGTAAAGACAGCTGATAATTAAGACGTTGTAGCTCAGTGCCATGAAAGTAAAGCGTCTGCATTGTACACGTAGCGTGTGTAGCTAAATATACAATGTCTAATAAAAACGTATTTTGTGTACAAAAAAACCCTTTTATTTGAATACACCCTGAATATTCTACCGTTACTTTTTTCCTGGGACAGCTTAATGACATCAGTGGGGTCGACTGTCCATAGTAATATCCCAGCCACCGTTGTACACCTCAGCCGGTTCTTGCAAAATTATTACTAAAACCGTATTACTTTATCTACTCACATATCGTAATATTCGAATTATAAACTTCAAAACGAGTTTAAATTAACGTACATGATAAACACAATACCGAAATTTAAAAATAGAATCATATTATAATAGTTATTTATGCTATAAGTGCGGAAATCATCTTAGGCACGTGTATCATACAACGTTTTACAATGCATAGTGAGAGAAAAAAAAAAAAAAACGAGTGAGCCTTACGATGATGTGTCAAACTCAAACTCAAGCATTTATTTCAAATAAACCAATTACAGGCACTTTTGAATTGTCAAGGGGTCGGTCAGTCAGAAATATGAAGCTAGTTGTCCATTCCAACGCGTAGTAGGTTCCTATGGAGAAGAACGGGCAAGAAACTCCACGGACACTCTTTTAAATCAGAATATTGTTACAAAATATTGGTTACATCATTCATGTTGTAATTATACATGTGAGAACAATGTAGAGAGACGTGCACGTTAAAAGCGTCCGTAATAAAGAAAAAAACAATTCAAAAATTAAAATAAATTCAAAATAAGCCTTGGCAGCTAAGAGATGACCAGTCCCCACTGACGGCGCCCGTTCACGAACATGACGCATGGATCAGCACCATTTAGCTCAACCATTTTGAAGGGAACTTTATGATCCAACACACACGCCACCACCAGCGAGACATTTGAGTGAGCATGACATACTCTCAGCCGCAAGGGCACATTTAGGTCAATGAAAGACGTAGGTACCCAGTAAATGGTAGCTTTAAAGTAGGTACATAGTGCTCACACATGTGCTATGCAATTATATAATACTATGAAATTGAATTTATACAATCTAAAGATAGTCCTACAATCTTCAGCAGCTCCAACAATATTTTCGAACATAATGACGACGTATATAAATGATAAAAACAACATTCATGACTTTGACTTTCGACTTCAACTTTGACTTTGACTCCGCCATTGTCATCGCCATCGTCATCGCCATCGTCATCGATATCGTCATCGCCATCGTCATCGACATCGCCATCGTCATCGTTATCATCATCATCTGATTTGTAAAACTTTTCTCAAATAATAAAAACTCTTTGCAACGGGCTGACGACCGACGGCCACAAAAATTAAAAAAAAACAGAAAACTAAAAAGCACTAGTGAAAAAAAGTGACACTTTCCGCACTAATTTACTGCTTGGAAAAGGCTTTTTTCGAGCAAATGCATTGTAAAACTTTTTCTCTATCAATTTTTTTTCTATTAGGGTTGGACCTCATCTGGCAGCACGGAATCGCATTTGTTCCGCCTGTGCTACCACGTGCTGCAGTATGCTGCCGCATGCGAACGCGCGCTGTCGCATTCCGCAGACAAAAAAGGCGATCGCACGCGTCAGCATGCTGCAGCATGGGTGGCAAACTGCCGCGTTCTTTCATGATCAGTTTAGTTTCAAGCGCGAGATGGATAGGACCACGGAAGAGAGAGCAGTGATTCTAGCGTGTATTTTGCAAGAAATGCAAAATCAAAATAATAAAAAGAAACGCATTCGCAAAATAAAACGGAGATACTGGGTTCATCCTTTTTGGAAGCAGAGAGCGGTGCATGGACAATATGTTACGCATTTTCCGGATTTAGTAACATATCCAGATAGTTTCGTAGATTATTATGGAATGACTTTTAAATGATTTTAATGAATTAGTTGACCTACTGCAGCCTACTCTTCAAAAGCAAAACACAAAGTTCCGGAAGTGCATCTCAGTGAAACAAAGATTGTGTGTTTGTCTAAAGTAAGTAAAATACACTATTATTAATTAATCCTTTAATCAAATCTGAGAAACAATTAACAACTTTTTCTTTATAATCACAACTACAATAAGTAAACACTTTTCTCCTCAAATAACAATATCACAAGTTTAATCATCCATGGGAAACAACAACAATAATTTAATAATCACAACTTCAATATCAAATAAGTGTTTGATGTAGATTTACACATAATTTTGCCATTTTCTTAGTAGATAGAATCATCAAACTGTTCATTGTATGTCGACGACAACGTGGCTGTAGTTTGTGTATACCCTTCCAACGACGTCGTTATAGTTGGTGTATATCTCGCAGAAGACGTTGCAGTTGATGTATACCCTTCCAACGACGTCGTTGTAGTTGGTGTATACCCTTCCAACGACGTCGTTGTAGTTGGTGTATATCTCGCAGAAGACGTCGTTGCAGTTGATGCATACCCCATAGACCAACCCTTACGATACAGTGATCTCCAAGAAGTTAATATCACCAAGTAGTTTCCATCTATGTTTGTAATGGAACGTTACGGGGTACAGCAGCACCGCCTAGCGCATGCGCGTGGATGTGCTGGGTGCAGGCGCCATTCATACGTGAAGTTGTACTGAATTTCATGGGATTTTTTTATTCTCGATCTTTAACTTTGATGTTTTATTTAGTAGGTTAAGTCCCAATGTATGAGAGTAGATAAAGTATTGTATGAAACTGCACACTAGATATTAAAACACTCATGTACAGAATTGTAATCCTTAGAATCATTAATACATCTCTCTAAGTTAGATTTGTTCCATTAAATGAATTTTTCATGAAATCATGACATTTCAGAACAAATCTAACTTAGAGAGATGTATTTATTATTCGAAAGATTATAATTTTGTAAATACATATTTGATATGGTGGGGAATCATATTTTAATCAAGATACAATCAGACACTGACTTGCAATTTGCAAAAAACGTAAGAAAATTTGAATTTCGTGGGCTACCTATGCTTATCTACCTTAAGAAATTTCTGATTTGCCCCCCCTGGGCCATTAGCTGGGTACGCAACTTCACGTAACACTGAAGCGCCCCTAGTACTTTTTTTCAGAATACGTCGTATCAGAATAGGAAAATATTGCATTACTTTTAGGTCACCGCAGCATATTTTATTCTTCTATTCATCTAACTAGCTCCTTTCTAGCCATAGAATCTTTTACACAAACTATATTCAACGATTCTTTTGTTTTCCTCTACTCTTGTCCATAATCATAGTCAAAACGTTCCTTACTAGGTGTTCTCATTCCTTCTTAACACACAACGTGTGCGTAGTCGCAGCGGAAAAATGTCGGCAAGCTGTACCATTTCTATGCCACAGCCCAGACCCATAGGTGCACATAGCCCATACACCATGACAACCGATATTTACATTAATAGTATTCAGCTGCCACCATGTCCAGGTCGGCTTGCAGTCTAACCGGATGTTAGACTGGAAGCCGACCTGGACTAAGTTGGGAATGGCTAGGCAGAGGACTCTCTTGTTCTTATGACCTAGTAGATACGTTTATTTTCAGCTTCAGTGACAAAAAAAAAACTTGAGAGGTGTCAAGGGACACCCGGATGGAACCATGGATGGAACGAAGTTCAGAGAGAGAGAGAGAGAGAGACAGACAGACAGAGAAACACGCGCACGCCGCACGGCTTACAACTATAGCAAAGTGTCGTTACAACTTTTGGTCTTAATTTTTTCCGTCTAGCCCCCTTTCGCAACGCGCGATAAGGAACTTCGTTCCACTAACGGCTACACAGACCGCTCGCTGCTCTTGCGCCGCGCCGTCGAACACCAGCCCGACAATACTATACCGTTTTTTGATAACGGTACTTCAATAATCATTAGGGCAATTTGAAAGAATTTATTTTTCACCACAAATACACAATATACTCAAAAACGGACGCCCAAATAAATATTTTGATTTTGAAAGTCACTACCGCCATCTTGTATCCGGTAGCTGAATTAATATTGTTTTACCTTCCCAATGAAATCATAGACGGCGCTAATCGTCGAGCCAGCTTCGTTTATCGGTACTGGCTTTTGTGTGAGCTAGACCGAGTTTCTCTGTATTTGTATTATAAGCCTGCCGTCTCGATTGTTGCCCGAATGATGGCAATACGCTCGCCATCTTTTACATGGGACTTCACCTGTGGATGTACTGTATTACATAGGTGGAATTACCTAAAGATTTGGGAATTACGGGAGTTATTAAATAAAAAGGCGTATTTAATGTAAACATAATAGTTTTATTAGCTTACGTTAGGGTAAGGCATCGAAGGTAGGACGCGACAATTTGTACTGACAGTACTACTGTTGCTCATAAAATACTTTAGAATACAGGAATAAGAAAGATATCACAATAATAGCAGAGGAAAATACCAAGGGGTGTCGTGTTACCCATGTGGAGGTCAGATAGGCAGTCGCTCCATGTAAAATACTGGTATTCAGCTGCCTCTGGTTAGACTGGAAGCCGAAAAGGCTAGGCAGATGATGAGATCAAGTCTCGTTTTCATGGTGAACAAAAGTTGTAAAAAATTGTTTCAGCAACATGTCTAAATATATAAAACTGAACTTTATATATGGGTTTTAAAGTTGTTTTTCCAAAAACACTTATTTGTTTTCATGTTTGGAAACTAAATCACGAACGCAGTATTGCGGGTAGCATGTTGATGGCAACATTTCATACAGTTTTAAGTGGGAAATGTTATCAGCAAAACAAAAACTTGTTGCCGAAGCAATGTTAAATGCAACTTTTGATTAACAAATACCAGCGTCTATTGCCGAAGTTCAGTAAGAGGGACTATAGGGTTCACTTTCTAACTCACAGGATGTTAAGTGAGAAAGAAAGTGACGTACAGTCACGTAGTCATAAAAGATGTATACTTGCATCGACCAAAAATCATTTAACTGTCTACAAACTTTGTTCTAGAATATTGTATCGATGTGTAGCCACAAAACATATTACACCTTCTTTAGGTACTTAATGAGGGTTTTCTGAAATGAAGTTCACTAGATGGCAGCACTGAGACGTCAGGTCCGGGCACGTGTAAGTGTCATAGTGCCTAAATTTTCTTTAGTTGTGACTGAAGACACAAAGTCAAAGTGGCGCCAACTGGTGGCTTGAATTTTCATGAAAATCCTCATTGTAGCTATACATTGATATAATATTATGGAAACCAACTCGTAAACAATCAAATTATTTTTTGTCTATGTACAGCTAGATCTCTTTGAGGCTGACTCATACACACTGCGGGTAATCTGTACTCATGTGACATCGAATAATGTTATCTTTCTTATTTCTAACATTTGAGATAGTTACATTAATTCTATGTGCTGTTAAGACAACTTACATTATTTTTATTGTAACACAAAAGCATTTTTTATTAAAGTTCGCTAGCGGGAGTAACCATTTTTATTATGATTAATTTATAGACAAAAATATATTTTTATTTAATTTCGTCAAACCTTAGTTGTAGATTACATTATTTTTAAATACTTTTTTTACAATTTTTCCGTGTTAACAGCACAAAGAGAGAATTTCTTAAAGAATCGTAATAAAATATTTATTGATATGTAATTAATTATTGTTTTCGTGTACATCAACTATAACTAAAGTGTAGCGATTGCAAAAATACAAGATTACACCAAATACTGACGAATTTAAATTATATTATAAAATTTAGAAAGTGGTGACTACTGAGATAACGGCTAATAGAGAAGTATAGAAGAAAAAAACAGAATAATAATTTGAAAGAAATAATATAACTTATAGTACCCATTTCTAGATCTGTGACAGTCGTTACGGGTACCCGTAATCAGAAGCAAAGTCTGACAACAAAAAAATTGCAATTGCAATTGCAGCAATTGGGGTGTGGAGGTCAGATAGGCAGTCGCTCCATGCAAAATACTGGTATTCAGCTGCATTTGGTTATACTGGAAACCAACCGTAAATTATATAGAATCTTATTTTTTCTTCTAATTAAACAGACAGCTGTGCTGCTGGGGAGTTTGTTGCGCCACTTCTTCTTCCCAGCTAAGCACTAGGAAGTGGTGAAGGGTGGGCGTTTTGGGGGACTGTCTTATGTAATTTTGACGTTCGAAAAGTGCTGATTCTCAGCCCAGTTTGAATAAATGACTTTTGAATTTGACACCAACGTATATGAGGCTAGGTAGATGATTTTCAGTATCCAACCGCTCATATGGCAGACCAAGTTTCAGAAAAAGTGGAGTTTTGTCTCACATCGTCTGTATCTTCACCTATTTCTCAGTAGCAGCCCGGAGTCTGGATTTGTGCCCGGTTGACGGCAATAGGCTCGCCCCCTGTTACATGGGACTAATCAATCAATCTGGCTGCCTTTTCCCAACTTTGTTGGGGTCGGCTTCCAGTCTAACCGGATGCAGCTGAATGCCGTATTTTACATGGAGCGACTGCCTATCTGACCTCCACGACCCAGTAGCTGGGTAATACGATACCCCTTCGTAAGACTGGTTATCAGACTTTCGGGCTTCTGACGACTTGTAACGACTGTCAAAGATCCACGAATGACAGCCGGGACCAACGGCTTTACGTGATTTCCAAGGCACGGAGGAGTCTCGGTATGTAAAGATGGTCAGCCATTCGGAATTGCAGTTATCTCGAGAAGAGATAAACTCCGTGATTCAATTGTTCACGTCCGGAGTCGAGCGGTTTAATTGTAATTTATAAATGGAAGAGAATTTACTGTATTGAAGATGTTCATTTTTTTCTTCAATATCTACCGGTTTATTTGCGTAATCGCTAATTCATCTATCTATACTAATATAATGTTATAAAGAGGTGAAATTTGTGAGTTTGTGTGTAGGCGGTAATCTTCGGAACTACTGATCCCATTCCGAAAATGCTGTCACTAATGGCAAGCTACAGTATTGCCGAGTGTCATAGGAAACAAGAAATTCCACGCGGACGAAGTACTTTATAATTTAAATTCGTCAATACTCTAACAGTGATTTAATGCAAAAATAGTTGCAGATCTAGTTCACTAATATTAACTATAAGAATAACATTTATATTTTGATTATTTTTAAGTTATATTTTTATAGAAACTTTACTGCAGCAAAAGAAATTATGAGAACTATATGGT
The DNA here is from genome assembly GCA_916701695.1 of Agrochola macilenta. Classification (NCBI taxonomy): domain Eukaryota; kingdom Metazoa; phylum Arthropoda; class Insecta; order Lepidoptera; family Noctuidae; genus Agrochola; species Agrochola macilenta. The sequence goes on from OU753579.1 coordinate 917,030, forward strand.
CCAGGGCACTGCATTCTGACAGTTGACTACGTTGCAAATAGCTGTCAGATGTATCGCTGTTTTTAATAATTAATCAATATTACTGAATTAAATTATGAAATATAGCTTTGTTTTGCATTGAAATATTGATTATGAATTGCAATAACAAAAGTGGATTAGTGTTGTAACAGTTTTAAGAGTAAACAAGCATTTGGAATGTTTCCAAGTGTTTTTCTTACAACTAAAACTAAATGTTCAGTTCAGTGTTAGTTATGATATTAATTATTTCATTTCATAATCAATATCTTAGTGCAACACAGAGCGATATTTAATAATATCATTTAGTAATATCGTTTAATTATCGAAATATTTGACAGCTACTTGCGACGTTGCCAGCTTTCGGCATGCCCCCTCTTAAACATAACTGACAAAATGTGGATGTACTATATACACCCCTGCCTAACGCCTCAGGGAAATCGCGATGTTATGTTTGAATCCTATAAAAATATAACTTTACACAACCATACTAACATACATGTTTATTTACAAATTCACTAAATTGTTACAATTTTTTTATTTAATTTTAAGATTTAAGCCGATAATTCCAATATTTTTGTTTTTACATTTTAATTATTTGAACTTACATACATTTGTTTGTTTTTTTTTGTATAGGCAATTATGACTATCTACCAGATAAATAAAAGAATGGAAAATTATATTTATAAAATTATCTTCCAGATATCTGTCGTCTAAAATGTATGTAAGTTTAAGCAATATTGATTACGTAGGTAGTTCATTATTACTGGAGAAATAACCGTTCATATATCATACAATATCTAACAAATACTATTGCTGTCTCCCTCGGGCACACTAAAAAAGAAAGAGACGGAAAGTAAATGACAGCTGTCAAATAAAAAAAAACTAATGGCGCAGTAGATCCCATAGGAAACCTCGCGTATAGGAAAAGTTCGTCTTTTTATAGCATCGACTCTTTCACTCATACCAGTGTGAGTTTCTAAAACTCGATGTGTCATATTAACGCCCTGGCACACATTAAAACAGACGGTTCACTCCGCAAAATCATTTAAATGAAAAGCGACGCTTGCTACGACACAATAAAGTGCAATTCAGGTCGCACAGCGCTAATTACCTACAGTTACATTCACCTCGAAGTTGCCTCTCTTTCTATCGCGTAACTCTTATATCTTCTGACTACGTAACGTTACGCTCACTGAATTGGCCCGACAAGACGGGCCCGCTGCGTACTTGTAGCTTCATACCTAAAATGGGGAGTGCGCCTTCTGTAATTATTCTGTGGCTCTTCTACTGTATCTAAGTATGCCTATAATTATTTAACTTAGACTTTTCAAACTAAGTACAGTAGCGTTTTATACGAAAATGAACCTTACGCGTATAAGGTTAATGTACATATTCCTGTAAAAAACTGCGATTAAGCTTTTCATACGAATATGAACGTTAAATTTATCTATTTAAGGTTTATTTTCGTATTAGCCGATCTTAGAGGTTATTTGATATTGTATGATATATAAATGTGACAAAAATTTATGAGTATATTGTATCGTAAAGCATTATTTGGTCGGACTTTAGTATTAACTAATACTAGGGAGGTAGAACATACATTTTCCATACATTTCGAATTAGTTCAGTATCGTCTTCGGCCAACTTCGGGTATTATCGGTGAAAGAAAAACAGTTATCATTATTGTAATAAAAATTACGTGATTTAAGAGAGGCCTATGTCCAGCATAAGATCGCAAACGTATATTAAAACTAGCGAGCAGCCGCACGGTTTTACGGCTTGAAAAAAACATCGAGATTTCTGTTCTAAATCTAAGTTAAGGGTGGATCTGCAGTGAACAAAAGAACTGTTCTTATAAAATAACTTAAGAGAGATGTATTATTCTAATGATTAAATCAATCTGCCTAGCCTTTTCCCAAATATGTTGGGGTCAGCTTCCAGTCTAACCGGATGCAGCTGAATACCAGATACGACATTACTTTTTCTCCACCTTTGTATAACACTTCCATATTTAACTAAGATATAGCAGCACAGATATCTCGATATATTGACGTCGTCGTCATCTGTAGATGGCACCCGCGCGAAGCAGGGCCTTAACGCTAGTACCTTATAAAATGGCCGATTAACAGAAAGACGATACTAAACTCACACATATATCATATACACTTAGTAATACTTAAGTACTAACACTTGAAACTATAATACACAGATATAGGCAAGCTTGGTGACTATCTTAAAGTTGCTAATGTATTGAGTTGTAGGCCGAATAGTAAGGGACGAAAGCCGAATACTGACCTTATTGGTGATGCTCTTCAGAAAGGTTAGGTGCGTAGTACTTGCAACTGGCGTGCGTGTATGACAGTAGTAGGTGGCTTTCTGGAGGCCGGATACTCTATTATGTATGCTGAATATTCGGGAATTTAGTAGTGTCATTTGTAGATTTTTGATAGTCGTTATGGGTACTCAGAATTCCGAAAGTCTGTCAACCAGTCTTAGGTATCGTTTTACCTGCTAATTGAGTTGTGGAAGTCAGATAGGCAGTTGCTCCATGTAAAATACTTTTAGCTGCATCCGGTTAGACTAGAAGCCGACCCCAACATAGTTGAGAAAAGGCTGATGATGATGATTCGGCCAAAAACTATTCGGCTTTCGTCAACTATTCAAAGTCGAATACTGAATGCATTAGCAACTTCAACATTAATCAGTTTCCATACAATATAACATTGAAAGTATGTGTTTCATTAAAACAACAATTTTCTGCTAAATAACAAGATATTATTATGTGATACATAAGCGATTTGTCGCACTCACTGTGAAAGCGTGTCGCATTATTGGCTACAAAGTCGTTAATACATCCCTACAAGAAAAAGAGGCTTTACTGCCGCACCCAGAAACAATCGTTAACAATAATAAGAATTAACTTACGTTTGACAAGTTTATCTTAGAACGCAGTCGATCTCAAATATGACTGATTTGATTTATTTCAAATTTGTTCACTCTTTCATGATTTTTAATATAAATATCCAGGATGGAAAGTAGCCTGTGTACTCCAGGTCGCAGTCTACCTATCTGACAAATTTTATAACGATTAGTTTAGGCGGTAAAACGACAGGCATAGTTATTTTCGCATTTATATTAAAAGTACAGATTATTATTAAGTGATATCTCTGAGTGCGGCAGTAACACACAGAATTTAACTTTTAAGAAGTTCTTAGATTCTTTCTTGTTCTTTTTATTTTTGTTTTACGTGTGGTCAGTAATTAACCTAGTGTCAGAGTTTTAAAACCTCTGACTTGGCTTCACATGCCGTCGAGAAATATCTCTCAGGCATGCCGGTTTCCTCACGATGTTTTCCTTCACCGTTTTTCAAGCAAGTGATAATTATACAATACGCACATGAATCTGAAAAATCAGAGGTGCGTGCCTATTTTTTATCAGTTTTGTAAAGAGACGCATGCGACACAATTCTGCGACAAAAGTACACGTAACAGTGAAGATAAAGATATTATAATAACTAGACAACAATAACAGAATAATGAAATGCCCTCTGAAATACGACCTACTACTATAAGGCAGATAATTTGTAAGTTTAGTCGTTTATGCGATTATTTTGTCGCACAATTTTTTTATATATAATAAAGTCGACTATACGAAGAGATAACTGCATTCATTTGCATAAAATTGAAATAATTATTTAAGTTTGCAGTTGTCGCTTAGTATTTTGCGAAAGTGGATATTTAATAGTCGCATTCAAAAAACAAGGACAGACAAAACGCAACAACGCACGATTACGTCGCACGACAAAAAAATCGCAACGACTATAGACCGTAAACGCAACTAAAATTAATATTATTTACAATTACAAATGAGTATCACTAATGTTGCTATACAATAAAAATATATTTATATTATAATTATGGCAACATAAAACCTTAGATAAATTGTTCATTAAATTTATAAAACAGTCGATCTCACAAGTTGTGACATTAATTTAAAGTATTATATTTAAAAAAAAAATATTTTAAAACTGTATAAAAATACCATTGATTTAATAAATAAAAAAATAAGAATACAGAAAAAACGGTATATGATTTACCGCAAATAACGGTTACGGGTAACCGTTATTATCGGTATCGTTTGACGTTAACGTTGCTGTCAATAGCTAAACGGTTAAAAATAATTCAGACGCACGTCCTAGAAACAAAAATTCGAAGACATGTGACATCTACCAACCCGCACTGGGCCCGCGTGGTGGAGCACGGCCCACTGCCTGAGGAGGCCGCAGTCCCAGCAGTGGGAACGTTAGGCTGATTGTGTAAGTGACATACAGTCTTCAATTACTGTCCCACTGCAGGGCAAAGGCCTCTTCTCATACACAGAAGGCACGAGCATTGATCACCACGCTTGCTCAAGACGGGTTGGTGATTTCAGACTTATATTAACGATAAGTCCAGGTTTCCTCACGATGTTTTTCCTTCACCGATGTCAGAAGTGACCAAGATAAACTTGGAAAGTAATGTAAAATAAATCATAGTTCTTCTATAATTCTCTGACGTACATTCGTCCACACAAGTAAATCATAGCTCTTCTGTAATTCTTCTCATGTAATGTCACAACCTGCGCGGTGTACTGTATATTGTGTTACGTTTATATTTCCTACGTGAATCGTATTAGTGCAAGATGGCGGAATGAGATGGCAGCGAGATAAGATACATATAATTCTTCTATACGTCTGTATGTCACTGAATTCCTTCTAAACGGCTGGGCTGATTTTGATGACATTTTTTGTGTTTGTTTGAGCGGGTCCCTGGATGGTTTACATTCACAATTGGAGCCGGAAGGTGGCGCTGTTCGGACAGGACGTCTGTCAGGTCCGCTAGTAATAGGGATGACGACAAAAAAAATTTTTTTAGTCCGTCTTTGAGATTATAAAAAAATATTGGACTCGTATTTTTTTCTTTTTTTACGTAATCTAAAGATAAAACGCATTTTAAGTTGGGGAGTGGGGGTCGCTACGTCACTAGTATGTATAAAATCTACATACTCGTGACGTCATGGCACATTTTAACTGAATGTATCGCCGTAATCTTTAGATTACGTAACAAAAGAAAAAAATACGTGTCCAATATTTTTTAATAACCTCCATGACGGACTAAAAATTTTTAGTCATCATCCCCATTCGCAGCTTACTTTACGAACACTTAAGATTCGTAAAATGGGCAATGACAAAAAAAAAACATTGAATTACATATTGCTTGATTTTAGTTGTGATTTAATTTACTGCAAAAATAAAACAATTTCATGACCTCGCTGTCAACTCATTCCGCCATTACAAGCCAACCTAAGGCACTCTAAACTATATTTACGGTGGTATTGTTAAAACTATACACTTTCAAACTGGTGCACACCCATCCATTTCGCGACCTCATCTATAGCTGCTTAACGTAATAAGGATTACTGGTTACAATGGCAAGACTAGGTGACCCATCTTTTTCGCGACCTGATGATGTAGCTGCCTAAATTAATATTGGCTTGCACTGGTTTAAAAAATATTAATAAAATATATATTTACGTTAAACTGGCATATTTTTAAACTGGTATAAATGTAATTTATATTTAATAGGCAAGAAAAATATTAAAAAACCATGCTTTTGTTTAACTATAAAGTTACTCAAAAGTCAGCTTAGTATGTACAATCAACCGCACAATTCTGGTAACGATTTATCATTGACAGCGCCTTTATGCCGTAGCTATAATACTGTAGTACTGGTGTGCGATTGACTGTACCTATATTTTTATGACAATCGCGCCTGCGCGTTTTTAAGAAAGTTGCCAATATTTAATTAAAAAATGATTTTTTGTTGTTGTATAATATAACTTCCTAAAGTGTATAAGTTTTAACAAAAAAAATCGTGCGTTTTTACAAAATAACAGTTATTAAGAGCGTTTATTCTGAAGGTGGGCAACGTCGCAAATAGATGTCAAATATTTCACTGTTTTGATTAATTTGGCAATATTACTGTGTGGAAATAAAAAATGCGGCTAACTAGCGAACTAGAATATTGATTAAGAAATGCAATAATCAATATCGTAATACCGAATATTTAGTTTTAGACGTAAAGAAAAGTATTTGGAAACTTTCCAAATGCGTTTTTTATATCTAAAACGGGTACAACATCAAATTCAATGTTATAATTGCAATTCATTATTAATATTCTAGTTCGCTAGTTAGCCACATTTCTTATTTCCATACAGTAAATATTGCCAAATTGATCAAAACAGGTAAATTTTTGACAGCTATTTGCAACGTTGCCAACTTTTAGGATAAATGCTCTTAAGTATTGTTTTCCTAAGAAAACGGTGAACGGTCACATAATAACGACTGTCTAAATACAAAGCGTTTTCTGAGACATTAAGACAGATGGCTCACTCCGCAAAATGATTTAAATTAAAAGCGACACTTGCTACCACACAATAAAGTGCAATTCAGGTCGCACAGCGGTAATTACCTACAGTTATATTCACCTCGAAGTTGCCTCTCTTTCTATCGCGTAACTCTTATATCTTCTGACTACGTTACACTCACTGAATAGGGATGATGCATGGGTAAAAAAAAAAAAAAACTAATTAGTCCATCAGTCAGATAATAAAAAAATATTAGACACGTATTTTTTGCTTTATCATATTAATAAAAAATTACATAAATAAAACGCATTTTAAGTTGGGGAGTGGGGGTCGCTACGTCACTAGTATGTAAAAAATCTACATACTCGTGACGTCATGGCTCATTTTACCTCAATGTATCGCCGTAATCTTTAGATTACGTAAAAAAAGAAAAAATACGTGTCCAATATTTTTTTATAATCTCAAAGACGGACTAAAAAAATTTTTTTTGTCATCGTCCCTATTGTTTATGCTTCATAGAATGATTTAGTATGGACGCGTTCGAGACTGCTTCGCGAAACCGCGAATATGTGCACGTCCTAGGTATTACAACTTGCACGCAAACTCCTCGCTGGTCGCGAACGTGTCCGAATAATATATCCATTCTATGTTCCTAAGATGCACGCGAGTTCACGCGACACGCACTATCCTTACACGTACGCAGGTGTGGATCTGCCTATTCGACAACTCAAGCCCGCCGCGTCATGAGCGATCCGATGAGCCATTTGTATTCATGTGGCTTAAAAAACTTGTATAAATAGCAGATTTTCATGACGACCGTTATATGACGGCCACCGCTCTTGTAGGAAACCGAAGCTTAACAGTTAATCTATAAAGGTATCATTAGCGTTCACATCACTGTCAATAGCCGGCAAGTTATTTATAATAGAACTTATACTCTGAACGTTATTCATATTCGAATCGTTGCTAACGTTAACCGTTTCGTTATTAGTAACCGCTACAACGTTATTTTGTGGCGTATTATTATTATTATTGTTATTCGTTACAGACGCGTTATGAATACCGATATTAGCGCTAACGTTATTTCTAGCGTTGCCGTTATTTAAAATAGCGGCTATTGATCTATCTCTTACACTGGCGCTATTACTGCTATTTTCAACATTACGGTTAGAACTAGCTACATTGATACCGGAACTTCCAGCATTTGAACTTGAAGCCGTACCGGTACGTACCGTCTGCGTACCGGTTCCTGAAGCTAACTCGTCGTAACAAGGCGGCATTTCGATATTATTCCTCGCTTCCTCATCGACTCTTGCATTTAGGCCTTCGCGACTCAAATACTCCGGCGGAGGCCCAAAGAACTTACACCTCATAGCCTCATTATAGGGCGGAGGCCTAGTGCCGTCGGGTAAAACGGGATAATTCTCAAAATTCGCCCCTAAAAGGCGTATCGTACGCCCGTTCAACGTGTAGGTGTCGTGTGACGTCATACGTACAAAATCTAAGTCGTCTATATTAATTTCTGCGACGTTTGGAGTGTCTGGCCGTCTATCCGTCTCAGCTCTGCGACCGAACCTAGGTATAGTTAACTGAAACCTACCTAACTGTAGAGTTAACCTCTGTCTGTCCAACTGATCTATAACCCTTTCCAAAGTGTTGCTAGAGTTCCTCCTCATATATTCCACTGGTGTTGCCATATAATTTAAATCTCTAGCGAAGTCCCCAGTTTCGGGGTTGGTGAAGTAGAATTCTGATGCGTTCAGGTCGCAGTAGGTTGGGCTGCGGTAGTTGTCTAGAGTTCGATTCCTGGTTGGGGAATTGTTGAGTGATGTTGAGCGCACGTTTGTTAGTTCGACGTCGCTTTGTGTTGGTACCTGTGGGAGAAATTATGTTTTGTTAAATATATCATGGGTGTATTTAGCAAAGGAAAGGCAAGTAGGAAATAATAACTTTTAAAAGTTGCTCAGTGTATACATATTAGTGCTCGTGACTCTACGCACACAATATTTAGTTTCATTTATCTGTCATAATTACTGTCAATGTCACTAAATCCGGCTCGAAGGACCATGTTGGGGAACTTGAATAGCTAAGCTATATTTTTTCAATGAAAAATGCAGGTCGGATGAAAAAACATGTGCTCCATTTATTGCTCTCTTGTACAACAACCCAGTAACTGGGTAATACGACACCCCTTGGTAAGACTGGTTGTCAGACTTTCGGGCTTCTGACGACCCGTAACGACTGTCAAAGATCCGCAAATGACAGCCGAGACCAACGGCTTAACGTGCTTTCCGAGGCACGGAGGAGACTCAGTATATAAAGATGGTCACACATCCACGAACCAACCTCGGCAAGCGTAGCTTAACCTGATGGATCGACCCGAGCGGCTGTTATTACTTAGCCACGAGCCTCCACATTGACAGATAAATGAAACTAAATGTTGTGTTGCCAACACCCGGTTTGTAAAGGTAGAAGATATCTAGAACGCTACAAGTTTATTTCGACGAGTGACCGAAATCGGAACATCTTGTTTTGTCAACACCATTTCTATGACAAATTCACAAATGTTTACCAACAACATCCCCCTGTCAATGTCATTCAGACGAAAAAGCTCTTTCTAGCACTCTATAATCTGATCTCTATAAGCTGACCCATGCGTCATGTTCGTGAACGCCGTCAGTAGGGACTGGTCATCTCTTAGCTGCCACGGCTTATTTTAATTGATTTAAATTGTTTTTATCTTTTTATTACGGACGCTATTAACGTGCACGTCTTTCTACATTGTTCTCACATGTATAATTTCAACATGAATAATTTAACCAATATTTTGTAAGAATATTTTGATTTAAAAGAGTGTCCGTGGAGTTTCTTGCCCGTTCTTCTCCATAGGAACCTACTACGCTTTGGAATGAGCAACTAGCTTCATATTTCTGACTGACCGACCCCTTGACAATTCAAAAGTGCCTGTAATTGGTTTATTTGAAATAAATGCTTTGAGTTTTGATAATGGAGGAATTGTGAATTTTTGACAGTATTTTCCATACAAAAACTGTGTCACCAATTTTATTCCACGGCTAAAGTATATTTGACCTTGGTAAAATCAGCCCTGATGTGTATTTTATTCTCACCTGTCGGTACCGTGATGAGAAAATAGCAGACAGTCTGGCGAGGCCGAAGCCCGGGCGCTCCGGGGGCGCCGCCTCGGCCTCAGAGGTGCCCCCGGGCTCCGGGGCAGGACACTCGGTGCTGCACTGTAAATAAAATAAAAATACTTTATTTCAAAACTTTCCGTCCACACACTACTTAAAAGCTATGTTAGTAACAAATGTAATACAAAATTTTAATTCATGAATCTGCTGCGCTCACCAGGCGCACCGGGTACATGCACAGATTGCGCCATTGTGGCGCAAAATTTGCAGTCTTTCGTTTCAATTTTACGAATGTATCTGGTTATGTGACTTTACAAGTTATTGCGTTTCCGTAAAGATCATTTTCACCTAAAGCAGTAATAAAGATTGGTGATTTTGAAGGCGCACTCAGTTCGGATGGTGATCGGTTTAACGAATTTTGCCGATGTTACATCTAACTTGTGTACTCTACCCAGAACTTAGAGTATATAACACTGGAGAAGCCTTACGAACACTTCCCCTCTGTAAAAGTACAAGAACAAATGTTCTAGTACGTTCATAAAAACTACTTTCAAATCGATTGTAACGCACTTCGTGAATCGTTTTAAAGGCGCGCGGAGCTCCGTGAAAATGCCTATTTGTACTGTTAAATGGTGTAAAAAGCGTTCAAATACGTCAAATTTACCTAAAGAACTGAACTTTCCACAAGCAGATTTTTTTTTCTAAGATTTAGTCATGTTTTTATTGAAATTTAAAATCCTAACCTCATAATACAATTCGATTTTTCATTCGATTCAACCATGATTCAATATAAAACGTAGCATGAATCGAGTATTTTCCTCACGTTGCTTCTGTGACGTCACCGAGTCTCGCTACATCTCGTTTTTATGTTCGTAAAGATCAAAATACTTTTCTTTTGCATTACGAAAATATACGTCAAATCAGCAAAACTTACACGCACTTGACATGCGATTATGTCCTCTAGTAAAAATGTTAACGAGACTACCGTAGTGTTGAGGTCATGTTTGAAACCAAAATTGACATGTCGATAATTTCCTAGTAAAAAATACTTAGTAATTATTTTGGTTGTTTTTTATTTTATTGTTCAATGTTTTATAATTTGTTTATGTCCATTGAAGTGTTTGTATATAAAAAAATAAAAAACTGAGCTTGATCTAATTTTTATTGAGATTACTTACTTATTACAAATTTAGTTACTTTTATTTAATTGAAGTTATTTTCTCTTCTTATTAAAATTTAACTATTTTATGCAACAGCTGTTTTATTTCTGGGTTCAAGCAAAATTCCGAATGAATATCGATAACGATAAAAATAAAAAATATGGTACGGACTTCTCTATCCGGGCGAGCAGCTATTGTTATTTTTGACAGTAGCTACCCCGTCCCCCGCAAAAAGTGACAGACTTTTTTTGTTCGGAATATTGCGCATATGGCTTCTCCAATGATATATACTCTAAGACCCAGAACGACGATATACCGTGGGGTGCGCGCAAGATTTTTGTTAGCAATGTTCTTGTCGTACGAACGCAGGCTTGCGAGCACCCCTACGCCACTTTACCAATCAATACAACAATATCTTTGAAGACATCGACTTATGTACAAAATAATTTTAGATATTAATAGTTAGTTTAAGAGGGTTTATCCTAAAAGTTGGCAACGTCGCCAATAACTGTCAAATATTTACCTGTTTTGATTCTTATAGCAATATTACTGAATAGAAATAAGAAATGTGGCTAACTAGCGAACTAGAATATTAATAATGAATTGCAATTATAACATTGAATTTGATGTTATACCCATTTTAGGTGTAAAAAACGCATTTGGAAAGTTTCCAAATAGTTTTATTACATCTAAAACGAAACATTCGGTGTTACGATATTAATTATTGCATTACATAATCAATATTCTAGTTCGCTAGTTAGCCACATTTTTTATTTCCACACAGTAATATTGCTAAATTAATCAAAACAGTGAAATATTTGATATCTATTTGCGACGTTGCCCACCTTCAGAATAAACGCTCTTAATATTTACTCATTCTCTCTCATTCTCTGTTGTTTGCATGCCTGTCTATGTTTAAGTTCACGAAAATACTTTTCTGTTTTAACAACTTAGAATAGCGCACTGTTAGATAACATTTTTAATGTTGTAAGTTATATAGGATGATTGACGGAAACCTTTTACCATGGATTCAGTACACGATTCTGAAGCCCCCTGAGGTAAAATTTTTCGTCGGTTATTAAAAAAAAAATCAGCAGGTACATAGAAACGTGCAATACCTACGCGGTCAAAATGTATGGAACAGCAGTTTTTTTTTTTTTTATAAACCGACGAAAAATTTCAAGGCTGGCTTGATTTTTTTTTTAGAATCATGTACTGAATCCATGGTAACAGTTTTCGTGTCGATGTCCCTGACATCCTGTATTTATAACTTAGTATAAGATTTTAATGTATAACTGTTTAATTTCCCGAACAAATAAAATAAAATAAAAAGCACGATAATTCTATTAGAGGATACAAAATTTCGTGTATTTATTGATTCAGCAGATATTGCCGAGCTTTACAAAATCGGCCGAATGACGCGCGATAATTCACGAACATCTGATTTTCGGCGTGGACGAAAACCGTTAGTTTATGGCCGAAAACGAAGCTTCGGTCGGTCAGTACTTACTTGCAAGGCGTGTCTGTCAGGTACATGTGTGGGCGACTGTGTGGGCGAGGCGAGGCGGCCCTCTTGTTCTAGCAGACGAGACGCTTCGTAACACGGCGGGAAGCGATGCGTCTGTAATATAAATAAATAAAACACGTTATTGCAGATATAGGTAGTATAGTTTGACCGGGACCGCTATTCCGCGTCTTAGGAATGCGCGGTGAGGCAGGAGGCAGCGTTGACGAATGAGCGGCGGGCACGACGCCGCGCGACGTGAGCGTTGATCAATGAGCGGCCTGCACTGCCCCCCCCGTGAGCTGCGCACATACCTCAGGCGCGGTACAGCGGTCCCGGTCAAACTATAATACTCGAACTACAAAACCAGTACTTCCTTTTACAAAATAAAAGTGCTCTCAACATCTAATGGTTACCATGAAGTGCGTTTGACGATCAAACGCACTGTACACACAACGCAGTCAATCGTCATCCTGGGGATGCCTCGTTGAGAGGTGAAACGTGTCTATTTCTTACAGGGTTCTTTGACTCTTTAAGAACAGTAGCGTAGATTAGGTTACTAAACATACGTCGTCTATTGTATTTATTGTTTTTGTGAAGTGTCAGTTCTTTCTAATATTTACAACTACATATATTCATACTAATAATTTTTGAGTCATATGATACTTGAATAAAAATAATACTATAATTGCTATTTATTACCTGTGCATACTGCATAGAGTAATGTTGTCTAGTGGCTCGCTCAGCGTGCGCGTAGCTCCGCAAAGCGGCTCTCTTCATGTGCATTTTACAGATCGCTGATACTAGCAACACTACTGCTATCATGAAGATGAGGGCGCAGGCTGTGGAGGAAACAAAACTGATTAAATACAAGATACCGTATCATGCCAGGCAAAACGTTCGGAAATTTTCGGAATTTTCATTGACTTGACGGGTAAAATTCAGAAAATTTCCGAATATTTTACGCAAAACAGCAGTAATGTATATACATATAGTAAATAGAAAAAATCTGTGGGTTCACTGTTCTTTGTTGACTTTATGTAAGTATAATATCAATCGGGTGACTTGAGGAGCTCGTGGCTAAGTAATAACAGCCGCACGGGTCGATCTATCAGGTTAAGCTACGCCTGCCGGGGTTGGTCTGTGGATGGGTGACCATCTTTACATACCGATACTCCTCCGTGCCTCGCAAAACACGTTAAACCGTTGGTCCCGCCTGTCATTCGTGGATCTTTGACAGTCGTTACGGGTCGCCAGAAGCCCGAAAGTCTGACAACCAGTCTTACCAAGGGGTATGGTAATACCCAGTAACTGGGTTGTTGAGGTCCATGTAAAATACTGGGATTTTGTTGCATCCAGTTAGACTGGAAGCCGACCCCAACATATTTGGGAAAAGGCAAGGCAGACTGATTTGATATAATCATCATCTGTGTTTAGTTGTGGAGCGTTAGCGTGGCAATAGAGGTCATAGCCCTTTGCCTAAGGCTTTAAAATGCGATTTCTTTTGGTGAAAACTACAATTCCCCAAATAAATTCTTCACAAGATTCTAATAGGGATGATGACAAAAAAAAAAATTTTATTCCGTCTTTGAGATTATAAAAAAATATTGGACACGTATTTTTTTATTTTTATTACGTATATAAAGATTACGGCGATACATTGAGGTAAAATGTGCCATGACGTCACGAGTATGTAGACTTTATACGTACTAGTGACGTAGCGACCCCCACTCCCCAACTTAACACGTTCATCATTTTGGGTTGGAATAAGACGTCCGTGACATACACGAGAAACTAAATTGGACGTGAGACATAATTTCGATATTGCGGCTGAACGTGTTAAAAACGTGGCAAAAAATACGTGTCTAATATTTTTTGATTATCTGACTGACGGGCTAATAGTTTTTTTTTTTTTTTTACCAAGGCATCCCTATTCGATCAACAGATTTGTACCTCATTGGCAATAGTTTCGCGCCCTACATACATACATATACTAAATGTGAGTGTTACTATAGGTACTCCTCTGCGAACCCCTTCGGTCATTACAAGCGTTATACATATAACACAATAACATACGTTTAAAAAATTGGTTGATTGGACGGGGTTCCTGCCCAAAAATTTGTTATGTATCGATATACATTACAAATTTTTATTATATAAGCATACTCTTATGCCATCCAACCAACATCAAAATTATACAAACATTCCAGAATAAGGTACTCAGGAGTATTGTTAATGCGCCCTGGTATATAAGAAATGACGACCTCCATCGCGACCAAAAATAGAACCCACCGACATGTGAACATCGAGGCAATTCAGCTGTTAGACCAAACAAATATAGTGCGAAGAAATGATGACACACATGAACAAAGTGTTTATAATATTATATCAGACTCTAAGAAAGTAGAACTGACTTGTGTTACAATCAGCACTTCCAAGTTTTAAAATAATTATCACGTAAAATTAGATTAAAATTGCTTATTAGTCTTATAGGCTAGATTGTAATTAATTATTAAGAACCTGGTTCTTTTTAATAAAGGATAAACAAACTTACATATAACACAATAAATAAAGCTATCCTCACCAGTAACAGTGTATATGGTGGACTGTATGAACCCGTAGTCGTCGCCAGCGTGCCGGTCTTCAAATAACGGAGGGTACTCCACGTCCACGTATCCTGAAAGATGTTATATTTTGAATTTGAAAAATAAAAAATCTGCTGTTCCCTATATTTTGACGAGGTGCGAACATTTATGTGAGAACCATGTATCTATCACATAAGTAATTAATTTATCTTTCGTTGCTTCATTTTTAATTATTTTTACCTATTAGGTACACATATAATTATATGTTTAATATACAAAATATTGTAAAACATTTTAAAAGAGTAACAGTGGAGTTTCTTGCCCATTCTTCTCCATATGAAACTAGCTTTTGGAAGGGGCGACTAGAATCAATATTTTTTTTGTAAATTTTGACGTTCAAAAGTGCCTTTCAAGGGCCTATTTGAAATAAATGATTTGACTTTGACAGCTGATTTTTATTCGCGATTTAAGGTTTGATTCGATAGTGAAAGTTGTTCATAATGATGAGAACAATGACCCCTTAAAAGGATGTAGTGTTTTATCAATAACCCTTTATACGTCACCGTAAGATTGTGAGAACCGTTAGTTTATAATCTATCGTTATTATTTCCGTTAAAATTAATAGCTATTTCCTCAATTAATAACTTAGGATGAATACTTTCATCAATTATAATTGATTATAAACTGTCGAAAAATTGTGAACTGGCTTAGGTCAGGTTACAACTGTGAGCAACGCGCGCGAGTCGAGCGAGCGAAGCGAGCGGTGCCGCCCGCAGCGGCCGGCTAGCGCTACATCCAAGTTGCTTGCAGCTAGGCAGGCTATTAAGCGCAATGAACGTTAGGTAGGGTACGTAAAAGTGTTGAGCTACACGAAGAGTGATGTTTGCGTGCCTTTCTTGAAAAGATCATGCTAGACATTATGCGTTCTTCGTGTTAACAAGGCTAATCTCAGAACTGAGTTTTTAGGACATATGAGAGTACTTTTTTTTCTGTACCTAATACCCACCTTCTAATCTCGAGTACCTAGGATGCTCGTCGCAGCACGACGGTTGTTGACACAGCGCACTGTTGGTGCGACAACAAGCCGACTCTGATATACAGCGGCCTGTTGAGCAGTTGAGCTTGTCGCTACCTAGAGTTTGGAAAGAAGAAATTGAATATAGATAGAATAGTCTTTATTGTACACCATTTATATCTTATTAATCGGCTACATTATGGGTAAATTTTGGGGCCTCAATACTGGTAATCCTGCGTGTCGGGTTGTTGAGCTCCGTAAGATAGGGAGCCGCTGAGGTCAGGCAGGATGGTTTTCTCCGTATGTTGGGGCAGGTTTACTCAAGCTCGGGAGTCGCGAGCCGACTTCCGGCCACCGTAGGCGCGGGCTTGCGGACGGTGGGCAATGGGTAGCTCGCCGTCCGATTAGGACCAGGCCCGGGTCGACGGCGCGATGTGTTCCACGCGCGCCTCAAAGAGATGTCAGCACCAACTGACGGGGTCCGTAAGGGCCAATGCCTGCCAGGGTTGCGAGTTGGTCCGAAAGGGATATCGCGTCCCCGGCACACAGGCAACGGAAGGAACACGGGTGGGTTTTAGTCAGTAAAAGTCTGACACTCCCTCTCGCTCCGCCCAGAGCGGGAGGAGTCATTTGATGATTAACCACCCAAAAAAAAAAAAAAAAAAGGTTTACTCAAGCTGTTTTGGTACTTTCTTTCCTCAAATGGACTCTAATTATGCAGGTCAACGCTATTGACCTGCATAATTAGAGTGTTATTAATAACCGCCATAAAACAGGCTGTGGTGTAATAAAATACTGAGACCTATGGTAAAATAATTCAAACTGTGGTAACAATTTGAATTATTTTACCATAGGTCTCAGTATTTTATGTTTTAATTGACTCCTTGCATTACTATATATACTTACTATTTGCCTGTAAGTTTTACTATAAATAAATTTTTTTTTGTTTATAACTTCTTAATACATGTGCAAATAATTTAGTAAATGTAGTTTTAAAAGCATTAAAGTTTCGTATGGGACAGTTGTTATAATTTATTCGAGAAAGTTGTTTTGTTTGATGATCTCTACCGCACTCTTAAATATGACCACACCTTTCTGAGACAAGATAGCAAAATGATCTCACTCACGTGCACAAACACTAAGCGGACACATGTGAGGCGCCTCGTCCTCGCCTTGCTCGCAGTCGCGTCGTCCGTCGCACACGTACTGCGGCGCCATGCAGCGTTGCCCGCACCAGAACGCTCCGCGCCCGCAGTACTTTGGCCCTAAGGAGCAAATTACAGGTTCAGAAACGTTCCGACATTTAATTTTGTTTTTTAATCGTGGTTTAGCATAAAAACCAGTGTATTCTGTAAAAAAAAAATTGTCCGTCATGGTGATTATTAAAAAATATTGGACACGTATTTTTCTTTTTTTATGTAGTCAAAAGATTACGGCAATACATTAAGTAGGCAATGCGTTAAAATGTGGCATAACGTCACTGGCCGGTAGATTTTATACTGACTTGTGACGTAGCGAGCCCCCACTTCCCCAACTTTAATGCGTTTTATCTAAACCATTTTTTATTAATATGATAAAGCAAAAAATACGTGTCTAATATTTTTTTATTATCTGTCTGACGGACAATTTTTTTTTTCCCAGTCGACATCCCTCACCATATTAAGGTGCTGTTTGAAAGCTACGATGACAAAACCTTAACTTATAACAGCCTTGTTTTTGCGTCGAGTGATGAGAGTGGCCGAGTATTGAGTTAAATGTCCTACGATTGGATAGCCCTATGACCAGCATTGGACTTCTATAGTCGTAATGATATAAGGACCCACCTCTTGTCTGCACCAGTATATACTTGGTGACGCTAAATGGCGGCGCGGAGCACATGTATTGTCCACTGTCTGCCGCTTGTAAGTCCTGCTTCGAGAGAGAACTGCTGGATGTAGGGCCTTTTGGGGCCCCTTTTAGGATACTGTAGAACAAGAAAAATAAATTGTAGTGTGCAGTTTGCCTAGCTATATAAATGTAATGGCTAGCGTAAATTAGGGCGGGCCGCAACGCAACGCACTGCAAGACATCCTCCTTCATCTCTTTCGTACATTTTCTATGAAAAGACACAATACAGGCGGGCCGCACCGCACTTTTTTGCATGAAAAAGCGTTGCACTGCGGCCCATTGCGGCTGTAATCTGTTCTTAGCTTAACTTAACTGCACCCAAATTTTCATTACATTATATCAATTGAATATGTTTATTTTTAATTTAACATGGTACAGACGTGATAAATTCATGCTAAACAAAAGTTTTGAAACATTTTTGCAGCAACACGTCATATAACGGGTCGTTGAGCTCGCTTAAATAGGGTTGAGCCACACGATTACTGATTCATGCAAGCCGTCTGTCGGGTCAACTGAAAGCAGTAGTGGATTTTTCTTTAGAAGGCCATAACTTCGATTTAAAAACCACTAATACGAGCAACACCATCAAGCTTTGGCGATTCATGTCACGTAGATGATTTGTTTATGGTTCCAAACAATTTTTTTTTTTTTTGTGTTTACTTTGGCACAACTGTTTTCCATTTTGGCGTGAAGTTTGAGTTGCATCTGTAATTTAGATTAAATACACTGTAACGACGATGATACTTTACCGAAACCGAAAAAACCACGCCAATGTCGATCAAAAGTCAAAGTCATGTTGACTATCGCGGTGTTGCGCATTCGGAATTCTTATCGGAAGGTCAAACGGTAAATAAAGTATATTATTTGAGCGTTATGCGGCGTTTAAGAGAGCAAATTCGACAAAAACTAAAAAAATACAATCGAGCAACCACCTTATTCACAAGATATGGCTCCAGCAGACTTCTTTCTTTATCCTAAACTCAAATTACCAGTTCGTGGCAACCGTTTTCATTCGGTAGAAGACATAAAGGAGAATTCGCGGCGAGAACTAAACTCAATTCCGGAAAAAGCGTTTAAAAAATATTTAGATGATTAGATTATTCGTTGGCGTAAGTGTATCGTTTCTGAAGGAGCATACTTTGAAGGCGATAAAGTAAATTAAGATGAATAACTGATATTTTATGTATTATTGATCTTTTCTCGGTACTTTTTAGACAGAGTAGTATATGGCTGTGGCTCAGTGGTCAGAGCAATCAGCGGTATCGATTGATGAGTACACATGAAATATAACTCAACAACTAGGTGCAACGTGTGTTACATTTAATGATGCATTACATACCTATATTTGGATTGGACCGCATGTTCGTTTCACATAATGTGTTAAAAAACAATAAAGATACAACTCACACATCAGCATTACTCCCGTTATCATTCATATAGTTCCAAACGTAGATCCTGGGCGTCACGTCCCCCCTCAGCTCGCAGACCAGCGTCAGATTGTCATGCACACGCCTCACTAGTACGTCTGTGTACTCCGGCTCTCCAGGCATGTAGAGCACGAGGGAGGGGGACGGAATGTCGCCACAGCCTGCAACGGGAGGACTTCAGTAAAAAGCAGTTTTAAGAATTAAAAAACTAATTGCGTTTATTGACACAGTTATAAAAAAAAAATGCAGATGGAAATTCTGATTATCAGTTGCAGTTAAGTTGAAATAGAGCTCTCTGTACTACTTCTGCCGCCAAGTAGAACTGTGTTCATGTGTAATTACAGGCACAGGCATATGATACATTTCAGCTTTGTCTCTGGGATGGCAATGCATCTGCGATGTCAGGCAGCAGTAGTGACGATTTACATGAGATTCTTTTGTATTGTTCATCGAGTCGTTGAGCTCCTTAAGTTCGGAGTTGAGCTACACGATTACTGACAACTGCTTGCACTGACTGGACTGGTTCACTCAAATCTGTGTGGTTCTTTCCTCAAAAGACCATTTCATGATTAGACCAAGATTATGTCTGGACTTTAAGAGATTTTGACTCCTGAATTTGTTTCGCCTTTTTTATCAGATAAATGAGATAGGAAATGTCGACTACATTATAATCTGCGTTCGGAAGTTATTTACCAAACATGTAAACAAACACGAGTTTTTCACTGAGACCAACATCAACTTTATGCACGTGTAAATAAGGTTGATTTTAGACCGACTAGAATTGTTGAAAAAGTCATAAAAAAATATGAAGTTGTAGCGCAAACTGAACCTTATGTGTAGGTATTACAGTTGTTTTTCCTAAAACTCGTGTCTGTTTACATGTTTGGCAAATGAATTGCGAATGCAGATATAGACGCTGCATACCAACGACAACATAGTTAGGAAACAAAATAGATAGGATGAAGATGATTTAGAAGGCGAGCTCTGTACAATGAACGAAAGCAGGGGGACGCACACATTTGTTTACATGTTTGGCAAATGAATTGCGAACGCAGCATAGGTATTTTTTTTTAAATATATGACGCGCTATATTGATTCCTATATCCTCTTTACAGAATAAACAATTTCATTTCGATGAGCAAGGTTTGTTTGCCGTCCACACAACCTAACATACGCGCAAGCAATCGATTTAAGAATTAAGGCAACATCACGCTTTGTTTCCCCGAAGGGTTGGGCAGAGGGAGGTGCATCAATAATGCACCCACATTTCGCCAGTTATGTTTAAGTCCCATGTAATAGGGGGCGAGCCTATAGCCATAAACCGGACACAATTCCAGACTGCGCAGCTACTGAGAAATTCCACAGAGAGAAACCCAATAACTCTTTGCCCGACCTGGGAAACGAACCCAGGACCTGATGCTCAGCAGTAGCGCCTGCGACCACTAGACCAACGAGGTATTCAATAATAAAATACAATAGACGACGTATTTTAGTAACCTAATCCGCGTAACTATTCTTAAAGAGTCATAAAGAACCATAAGAAACCCAAGAAATCGACACGTGTTTCACCTCTCAACGAGGCGTCCTCAGGATGGGGATTGACTTGTTGCGAACCCGGACCCGACGTGTGGACACGTCAAGCGTCGAGAGCAGTGTGAATGTGTGTGTGTGTGTGTGTGTGCATTCAATAATATAAAAAAGTCTTTTCTGGGCATTCTGTTCTGGCGTAACACAGACTTTTGCAACTCTAAATTTGCGCAAAAAAATATGTAAAGTGGGTGCCTGGCTAAGCCAGTTTTCTACAATACGGTATTTCACGGAAGTGCAAACCTGTTGCATATGTAATTTAACAATGCAACAAATTGCTAATATCATAAGTATTGAAATAGCAGGATATGGATGTCAAAGTTGTTACCAACATAACTATTTTTATTGAACAACAAACTATTTTTAAATTCTGAAGAAGCGATTATAGCAAAACGATGGATGGACTGTGTGATAAGTGATATGGCTAGAAAGGAGGCGACTACCGAGATGACGACTGATAAGGAAGTATGAAATAAAAAAGCATGTTGCGCTGACCACAAATAAAGTTGGATAAGAGCAGAAGAATTATGATATTCTGTTAGAAATAAAGAGAAACAAAGAAAAAGTATTTATTGAGACTCGCACAGGAAATCACAAATTAAACTAAAAACACACTAAACATAAATAAAAAATAAAAAACAATCAAAAACAAAGTAAATTAAAAAAATTATGCAGTCCTGTATGAGGCCAAAAGGCTCCTATCTCAGCATAATGCTGCGACATTTAAAAAATAAATATCGCAGCAATGGTTAAGTAACTACTATTAAGTATTTTATACTCTATTCTGGTTGCACACTGTCACCCCTGGTCATGGGAATCTAATCTGCGTTCTCAATTCATTTGGCAAAAATGTAAACAAATACGAGTTTTAGAAAAAACAACTGTAATGCCTACATATAAGGTTCAGTTTTCGCTACATCTTCATATTTTTTTATGATTTTTTCAACAATACTAGTTGGTCTAAAATCAACTTTATTTACACTTGTATAAAATAGATTTTTGTTTAAGTGGAAAACTCGTGTTTGTTTACATGTTTGGCAAATAAATTGCGCACGCAGATTACATACATATTATAAAAAGAATAGATTTGTACTTTTCTATATTTGTAATGAATAAACTCCAAAACTACTGGACCAATTAAAAATAGTCTTTCATTCAATCAATTTTTCATTCTAAGTAACATAGGCTATAATTTATATCACGCGGGCGAAGCCGCTGACGGAAGCTACTATTGACGAATATCGCGATAAGGGTCACTAATATAGTTAATCAAAAACTATGGTCGGACCACGGTGAGTGTAGGTAGGCCAAGGAGGCACTCCCTACAATTGATGGCCGCCTCACGAAACAGGTTCTTCGACTAACGAAACAACAGCTACGTACAGTTACAGCAGCTTTAACTGGCCATGGGTCATTTAACAAACACCTCTTTGTCATAGGAGTCACAGACAGTCCGCTGTGCAGAGCCTGCATGAAGGACGACGAGACAGCAGCCCATGTGCTGTTATACTGCCCGGTGGTCGCCACATACAGCAAAGTACTTCGGTAACCCAAGTACCCTACGTGAGATTGTCAGTGACACCAAGGCGTTGCTGGCCTTCTTTGTAGAGCTGGGGTGGATCGAATAACCAATTATCCCACCCATACGCAAAATACGCGCTATGTCGTGGAGTTGGGGATACCAGCCCGTATTACCCATTACCTAAGGGTCACTAAATGAATATCAACTTTGTATATTTGTTTCATTGAAATGAATGTCGGTTCAAACATTTTCAAATAATTTCGTTTTTGGTGCTTGATCATGACTTTTGAAGAACAGAGCGAAAACGAGATGTGTTCCGTACATGGCCCTCAAATTACCTTGGTAAACAACTGTGCACTCTGTTATTACTGACTAAGCTCTCTAATTAATAATCTATCGTCTCAAACAGTAAACATAAGAGTACTTAGCTTAATTAGTCATGCATAGCACTTATCATAACAAAGTAATTATAATGCACCTGGCCTGTACTTATTATTATCATCTTGCTGTGACTCACAAGATAGATTTCATATTATACCAATAGAGCGCAGTGATAGCCTAATGGTGTGACCGTCGGACTGCCAAGTCTCAAGGTCTCGAGTTCGAACCCAAGGCACGCACCTCTGACTTTTCGGATTCATGTGCATATTGTATAATTATCACTTGCTTCAAAAACGGTGAAGGAAAACATCGTGAGGAAACCGGCATGCCTGAGAGATATTTCTCGACGGAATATGAAGCCATGTCAGAGGCCCATGGGCGGCTTTAAAACTCTGACACCAGGTTAGTCACTAACCACACGAAAAGAAGATATTATACCAATTTACGACATTAGAACACAGAGTGGCTCATGGCTAATATAAATAATAACAGCCATACGGGTTGAAGGTTAGCCTATGCTTGCGGCGGTCGGTTTGTGGATGGGTGACCTTTGACAGTTGTTAGGCATAGTTAGAAAGCCAAAGGTCTGACAACCAGTCTTACCAATGGTTAATGTTTTACCCAGTAACGGGTTGTGGAGGTAGGATAGGCAGTCGCTCCATGTAAAATACTGGTATTTAGCTGCATCCGGAAGCCGACCCAATATAGTTGGGACTTGGGATAATGCAAGGCAGATTGATTGATGACCTGATCATAATTTTGTCTGGATTTTATAAGAGACTGCAACCTCTGAGTTTGTTTGTTTTTCTCAGAATAGTTGGAGAGGAATCACCAACCTCATCTAGTTTTCTCTCATTTATTTTTGATGTGTAAAACTATTTCTAAAACCTATTTACAGAAATAATTCATTTATCATTAATGTGTTGTGTGGTGGGTCTATGAGCTATACAAGCTCTATGATCAGTCATAATAATATGATGGGTTGTTGAGCTCTCAAAAATAGGGTTGGGCTACTTAAAATAGTGTTGAGCTACCCAAAAATAATGTTGAATGACTAACTCTGATTTCCGACTTTGTTTCACAGGACATTGATAGTTTACTGAGTATAGTGAAACTGGCCCATATTAGTTCATTTTTGAGTTGAACAGCTTTTCAGAAAGAGGAAATAACTGATGCATATTTTTTTAAAGAGCCATGTCATTCATAAGTAAACGATTTCATACACAGTGTTCTATAGCATGAAAATATAATTATACCTATAGCTTCATCAAATATTTGGTTACTTAAACCTGTTTTGCTCACAATATCTCCAAGATTAGTATAGAATATGTGAACAAAACAAAAAGGATAGTGGAGCAAAAGAGAAAGGATCCACTTCTGTTTCAAAATTCCCGTTAGATACCTCACAAAAAAATGTAGAAGTCAAAAATAAGTTTGCAAAATAAAAATATTTTTCCTGTTGCATTCTGAGATACACTTGATGCGATTAACCACGAACCTTGTCCATAATTGATAAGCTATACTAACAACCACAGTCAAAACAAGTTTCAAGGCTACAAAACCTGTAATGAACCAAAAAAATAATTTGGAGGATGCCAAATTTTTCCAAAAAAAAGGTTCGGCGTTTTTGAAGGAATAGCGGTTTTACAAACAATACTTACATGTTTTTGAACTATACAGGAGAAGGATTACACATGATAACAAACAATTGGGCAACGAAAACATTTTTATTTACTTTTTACACATTTTCGACTATTGACATTCAACAAATTACGCCATTTTTGTTTCGATATGTATTTACGTTCCAATCGACATAAGCAGACATAAATGATTAACATGAATAACGCTTTATTGTTTTTGAGAAGGAATTTATGTTTGTTATTAGACAACTGTTGTAAAACTAAACGTAAGGTATAAATAAAAATAAAAAATAAAAATTGCAATATGTGGTTAGCTAGTGACCTCGACAATTGATCATATTATTTACTGTTATTAGTAATTAACTCTTTGTTTATTTATTTTACATCGATGGTCCTAGTTTATCATTTATAACTTCCAGTTACAACTATATGTAAGCGGGCACGCCCTTTATGCCTGGAGGCTTTTTTATTTAGATATTAATTCTGTTTACGTTTAGTTTTTTTTATTTCGGCCTGAGTATCGATGATTGATTGGTTGAGTTCTCGATGATTTTGTTTGGTATATTGGCGTGTGCTAGCTAACATATGGCTAATAATTTGAATTATGTTTTGTGTTGCGTAATGTAAATTATTTTGAATACTATTATATAGAATCTTTTTTTTTTGTTCTTCTAACTGAACAGACAGCTGTGCTGCTGGGGAGTTTGTTGCGCCACTTCTTCTTCCCAGCTAATGCACTAGGAAGTGGTGAAGGGTGGGCGTTTTGGGGGACTGTCTTATGTAATTTTGACGTTCGAAAAGTGCTGATTCTCAGCCTAGTTTGAATAAATGACTTTTGAATTTTGAATTTTGAATTTTTTGAATTTTGAAAGATAAATTGAAATAGCTTTTTTTTTTGAGGTGAACAGACTTTAAACTTCTTTCTCTATAGTAAATTTCGCGTTTCTTTACTGCGTCTACCGTAACGTTGGATAAAAAGTGAACCCAATTTACGCATACACAATATATGCATCAACGAACGTAGATGCATATAGATGAACATTTTGACGTAATGGTAGCAAATGTGGCATTTTAGCGTTTTCTCTCGACATAAACCAAACTAACTGCAGCCCTTTATTAAATTTTTCCTTCCTTCATTTAAATAAAACATAACAAAAGAGAAACATTTTTCTTCAAAAGTTAAAAACAATACAAATTTTACACAGAATGGAACGTATAACATTGACATAAATGACAATAATGACATTTGATTTTTGAATTCCATAATTTCTCTCTTTACAATCTTTGGCCTTTTGTGCAGGTTTGAGTGAGACAGCTAAATACATTCCTAGTAAGACAAACCAAGACAGGCTGCATGATAAGCTTAACTAGCATTTAAAAGTGACTCAGAAAGTACTAAAGTAGAGTTAATTTTTTAGCTCGAAAGTGAAATACTGTTTTCAATAATATTTTTCCTTTAAAATGGACTTAACACGGCTTCCTAACGACAAGAAATTGGAACTTTGCAAGTGGTATTTCAAAGGTATCGTATCCATTCAAATTCTTCACAGAATCATTAAAAACACGACACAGTTGGTCTACCTTTTAAAAATGCATGCCATTGTCATTAGACTGTATATTTCACCCAGTCTCCACAATTACCTTCCAAAATACCGCAATTATCACTGGCTAAAAGGATAGATTGGTCAAGATCTCTGTTTGCTGGACATACTGGTGAACCCAATTTCCTGTTATTATCATACTGAATAAGGCGCCTGCGTATTCTTTAGCAGTAATCACTATAAATGTCATCCACTGTGATGCTATGTTAGGGTCTAATGCACCACTTACTGGTCATCATCCCCCCCTATCATCAATCCCTATTCAATAAAACTCAAAAGCATTTATTTCAATTAAACCATTTACAGGCACTTTTGAATTGTCAAATAGTCGCGTCAGTTAGTCAGAAAGTTGAAGCTAGTTGCCCATTCCAAAACGTAGATCTTTATGGAGAAGAACGTGCAAGAAACTCCAAGGACACTCTTTTAAATATAGAAAATTACAAAATCCTGGGTACATTATTCTTGTTGCTTCTATATGTGAGAACAATGTACAAAAAATAATCAAACAATTCAAAATATAAGATTAAAAATAAGCCATGGCAGATAAGAGTTGACCAGTCACAACTGACGGTGCCCGTTCACAAACATGACCCGTGGATCAGCACCATCCAGCTCAGCCATTTTGTAGGGAACTGAATGATCCAACACACTCGCCACCATCAGCGAGACATTAAGTGAGCATGACATACTCTCAACTGCCATGCTCTTTCAAGTCAACATACATTTTAATAACATTAGTGGTTGATGCAGCTATCACTTTGTCTAGTCATGCCTATCATCCTTCAATTTCATATAATTCAACCATCTTTTTTTTGGTTTACCTGACTCTTATAGCCATCCAAATTCATAGAATAAGAATCATTTATTTGGGTACTTTGGTAAATACGGGTGTTACCAGTTATAAAAGTTGGTGGTTTCATATACAGTCCATGTTTTGCCTGTTTAGGACATGAAATGAAAGGACATTGTTTATTCTGTAATTAAGATATTGGAATCACTTTTACACGTCATATAAAAAAATTAACTAGATGAGGTTGGCGTTTCCTATCTGACTACTCTGAGAAGAAAAGCCAAAACAAACTCAGAGGTCCTCTCTTTTAAGGTCCAGACATAATCTTGGTCAAGCCATATGAGAACCATGTAGATTAGTGTCAAAATGGTCTTTTGAGGAAAGAACCACACAGATTTGAGTGGACCTGTCCAGTCAGTGCAAGCATTTGTCAGTAATCGTTGAGCTCAAGCCAGAACTTAAGGAGCTCAACTCGACGAATAATACCAAAGAAAGGACATTTGGGTAGCCGCATCAGCTACTCAAACTGCCAGACCATCTGGACTCAATCCAACTAACTAAGAAAGAAAATATATATATATATATATATATATATATACGCCCATCGGCGTCATAACAATAAAACCTCTATTGTGTCTTGTGTACTGTCCTTCAAAGCGTTAATAAGATATACTTACAGTAATATACCTATGTTCTAGTAGAATTTTTAAATTAAGAATAAATCTCAAGTTACAAGAATTATAAGTACACACATAACAAAACTTGGAGACTTGTGACACTGGATGCGTGCTGTGCCCTACGGTCCGGTCAAATCGAACATAACATAAATCCCTATACATTCAAAATTCCTATACTTAAAGTGCTTTCTTGAACATATTTCCTTCTTGTTTTGTGCACCATTTCTTAAGATTTATATGGATTTATACTAGATATGTTGAACACATCAGTTAAGAAAAAATAAACAAAAAATGTTACATATACATTTTTTGTTTATTTTTTATCCTAGCGATTATATTCACTGTTTGTATCCTGTAGCTAATCTGTGAACAGCGGTGTTGTGGGCTGCAATATTGTCTATATTTTTTAATGAATTTCTTGTTTCTATGTTTTATTTTATAGCTGTTTGTAGTTCCGTTTGAATAAAAATAAATAAATGTTCGAGTTGATCGGACCGTAGAACGCAGAACGCATCCATTGTGACACGTCCCTTAACCTTAAAAAAACATTTTACGTAATAGGTACTCAGAACTTTCCTCACAACATATTTTCATCCCTCCTTATCACATAGGTACCTATATCAAGACAAATGGTTCAGATTTCTACTTCATCATCATCATCTTTTTCCACTCTCCCTTGTCAACCGTCAGACTATCATTCACTCCCTTCTCAGTTAAGACTTGTACTTATTAATGAATTAATTTATATTTCAGTGGGATGCCTCCTCCTGCCATTTGTATGGGGTGTGAACGCCATCTGGTTCTTCAAAGAGGCTTTCATGAAGCCCCCTTATGAGGAACAGAAGCAGATTAAGAAATGTAAGTACTTACTCTATGATATAAGACCTCTCTTGGAATATGCTAATGTCATCTGGGACACATATTTCAAAAAAGATATTACTCTACTTGATAATGTACAAAGAAGGGCAACCAAGATGGTCCGCACCACGCGTAATCTACCTTACGAACAGCGCCTCAAAGACCTTGGCCTTATCACACTGGAACAGCGTAGACAAAGGGGTAGGCTCATTGAGACGTACAAAATACTAACTGAACACTACGAAGTGTCTAGCCTTCAAGACCTTTATACTCTGAATGCCAACAAACATTTGCGTGGGCATTCCCTAAAGTTATGGGAAAATCTAAGAAAAAGCCTTTGAAGTAATTCTTATCTAACCGAGTTGTAACAGCATGGAAGACTCCCTAGTCTTCAGCAGCAGTTCAGTGAGGGCACTGAACTGCTTCAAGAATCGACTGTACAGATTAAACATCTCCAAGCTATTTGATACACACGCATCAGCTAGTGTGTCTAGCCAAATAATAATAATACATAACATCTTAGCGTGCCGATGGCAATCTAAATGTGAACTTAACGGAGTCAGCCCAGTATTCAGCCACAAGTTTGGCACCATCATTTTACATATAACATACCATAATAATATCAGATACCCAGAAGCCAGGACCGAAACCAGTATGATCAATACGGGTATTTTTTCGGTTACAACATTTATATAGATTACAGGTATTTTTAAAGGTTACCTTAAATTGAATACAACCAGTATTAATACCGGTTACCGAAATAAAAATTACTTCTATCTTACACGTGCCGTAGGCATTAGTCAATGGGCGCGCATCGCCTGTGTGTAACCGGCATTAAAACGGTAACCTAAATAGAGGTAACACGTTTTTTCTTCTTGGTTACCCAGATAGCTTTAACCTTAGTCGTAGAAGTAAACAAAATTCTTCGATAGCTGTACTGTAATTTATAAAGGTTTTCGGTCCCTGCCCAGAAGAGTAGGCAGAGTAGTTTGTCCAATACACACACACACGTACAGGATATGCATCCTAGAGAATGCAATGGAATAGTGGAGAGACGGGTGATATTTATCTATAGGAAAAATATCACCAGTCTCGTTTACGACGTCGCCGCCAGTTGGCTCAGGTTGATAATTCGACGGTTACGCTGCTTTCTCGGCTCTTCACTATCTCACTGCTGTGCTGTGTCTCGTAACACAGCATATCTCCAGGTGACTTAGACGCTTTATTATATTAGTATAGATATTGTGGTGTCTTACGACTTCCACGCCAACGAAGTCGCGGGCAGAAGCTAGTGTTAAAATATAACTAGTAAAATGTGGATGTTTTATACCCCTCTGCCTACTCCTTAAGAAAATAGGCTTGATGTTATGTGCTACTCATGGGCGCCGGGAGCGGGGTGTAAGGGGGTGCACTTGCACCTCCTCACTGGCTTCAAAATAAAATATAGGTGCCAAAAAACATTCAGAAGTAAAGAAATATCCGAAAGAGCCTAACACAAAAATAGAGAACTTAACTGCAAGGAGAGATCCAAAATTTTTCGAGCTCGCTTCGCTCGGTCTTGTATTTTGCAATTTCTCAATTCTAAAGATTCTGTGTATTAGTCGACAAAGTACCGAACTCCTATTTCCGAAATACGAATCGGTCCTAGGCGTGGTGCTACATTATCGACTTTGCTTCGGTCGCTCTTGTATCCTACTCTATCTTAATTCTTAAGCTTCTTTGTATTAATCGACACAGTTAGTCCTCTTCCTGTATGAATGGACAAGATAACACAGTGGTAAAAAACGAAAATTCAAAACTAAAGACTTCCGAAATTAAAGTTATTTTTCACTTTGTAGCGTTTTTTTTTTGAAGTCAGTTGTCTATTTTTTTGTTGTAAAAGGAGTTTATTTTTCACTTTTTAGTTGTGGTACCTACCCCACACAAAACCACTACCTACTATGTAAATAACAGTGACAGGAAGTTATCATCATATCATCCACATATATACTAAGTGGGCAAAAGACGTATTATTGGAGCTAACTCAAAAACTATCCAAGCAAAGTTAATAAAATTTATATGGGACCAATTTGAGAGCATACCCTTTCATGCAAAAAAAGTATTTTCATAATCGGTTCACAATTGACGAAGAAATCGGTGGACACACATAAAAATCAAAAACATACATAAGCACATACAACCACATAGAACCTCCTCCTTTTTTGAAGTCGAGCTGGCTAAGCTCGCTCTTGAATCCTACATTATCTTATTTGCTAAGCTTTTCTGCAAAAGTGGACAAAGTTACTTAAGTTGCAACCCCTGAAAAAGATCTTGCCATGCCTATGGTTCTACCTACTAACCTCACATTCTACCATTACCTTTCCAGATGTGCTAATGTCAGCAGCAGGAGCAATAGCATGGATGGCGGTCTTCGCAGTCTGGATCACAATATTCCAACTACAAAGGGTTTCGTGGGGGTCCACCGGGGATGCACTGTCTTTCATTGTACCGCTAGGTCGGGCTTAAAATGAAGCGGCTATATGAAGATTGTGTTAAGGAACGAGGAGCAGGATTTTAATAGGAGCAAGCCTGACCGCATCAGCACTTAATAAGACCTAGTTATGCCAAAATTAACCAAGCCACATAAACTTTTCTCACATTTTCTGAAGTAGTTCGGATTTAGCTGATTATTTTATAATAGCTTCCGCCAGCGGCTGCGGCCGCGTGATATGTTTATAAATTATAGCCTATGTTAGTCAGTGATAATATAGCATTCTAATAGTTAAAGATTTTTTTAAATCGGTCCAGTCGTTTTTGAGTTTATTCATTACAAACAAAATTATGTGTAGATCTGTTCAAAGCATAAGTGTGGACGGTTTTTGCTGGATACTAATGTGTCCTCAAGACCGAATCTTGGCCATGGCGGCCAATTTCAGCGGAGACTAACGCCCGGGAGTGAGGGAAGAGAGACTGCACCATTTTTTTTTTTTTTTTTTTTTTTTTTCTTTTTTTCATTTCACTTTAGAAAAAAACAACTTTACCTCTAGCTAATAAATATAGAAGTATAACACAATATATCATCACGCCTGTTCTAGATTTAAATAAGGGTTATGCAGAGGTGTGCAGATAACATAATAACACACACGAATCAAATCAGATCTTTTTATTGAAGATGCGCCCCTCCGCGATTACTGTACTGTAAGCTGTACTTTAGTACGGGAGCGGAGCGGAGCGGAGTGGGGTGCGTCTTCGTGGATGCCACTATTTATACCTATACTTCAGCCACATTTCGCCAGAAGCATAAATTTGGAATATTGTATAAGATTAGTTCACTGAATTATTGAGAGATATTGTGGATTGGTTCGTTTCGGCATAACTGGACAAATTATTCTTATGGCAGAGCCGTGGAGTCAATTAGGGCTGTAGCTTGCTTATGATCTTTTATTAAAAAATTACGCAAAAACTGCACTGACGACTTGGGAATCAAACCTGGGATCTCATACCCCTATTACATGGGGACGTAACTGGCGAAGCTAACATAAGGTTTACTGATCAGGGACTTGTTAGGATTTCACAAATGTATTTTGAAGTTCATGTCAAAATCTGACATTTCAATCAAAGATTTAAATTGTTAGATTTGCCCTGACCGTATTTAGGTAGAGCGAAGGTGTTCATACAATAGTGAGCTCACAAATCCTGCATAGAGCGATATGTCTTTCTTTTCTTTTTCATGTGGTTAGTTACTAACCTGTTGTCAGAGTTTTTATGCCGCCCATGGGCCTCTGACTGGCTTCACATGCGGTCGAGAAATATCTCTCAGCCATTCCTCACGTTTCCTCACGTTGTTTTCCTTCACCGTTTTTGAAGCAAGTGATAATTATACAATACGCACATGAATGCCGAAATGTCAGAGGTGCGTGACTTGGCGGGTTCGAACTCGAGACCTATTACTTGGCAATCCGACGGTTACACCACTAGGCTATATATTTTTGGTATGAGTGAGCGAGACAGTAGTACCTATATTTGGTATCAATGAAACAGAAACGTGATCATTTTTTGACACAGTGGGGCGAATCTAAGGATTCAAATCTTTGTTTTTAACAAGACCTTATTACAAACACTTCATAGTTTTAATTAGCTTGCTTTTGTACTATAAGATTAAATATTAAGTACCTAATTTAATTAAACAATTTGTTAATGATAAATAAAAATGAATTTAAATTTGAAAATTGTATATTTATTTATTTACATAAGACACATTTGTACAATATAATACAATACTATTTTGATAATAAATGCTAATTACTATTTTAAATCAAATAAAAAGAACCCGGCCGTTAACATGTCACATCCGAGATAAAGAAAACGTTCGTCTGTTTTGTATAGCGTTCTCTGTTACTCATAGTCTCTTACTTAAGGCGGTTCCTCACCTGTACACTACGCGCTTCGAACGGCTATGGACGCATCACACTGCGCGCGTACACGCATGTCGCAAACAGCTCGCGCACAGTACGCATTGATTTGTGTGAATAGGGATGATGCCTGGGTAAAAATAATGAAATTCTAATTAGTCCGTCAGTCAGATAGTAAAAAAATATGAGACACGTATTTTTTGCTTTATCATATTAATAAAAAATTACTTAGATAAAACGCATTTTAGGTTGGGGAGTGGGGGTCGCTACGTCACTAGTATGTATAAAATCGACATACTCGTGACGTCATGGCACATTTTACCTCAATGTATCGCCGTAATCTTTGGATTACGTAAAAAAAGAAAAAATACCTACGTGTCCAATATTTTTTTTATAAACTCAAAGACGGACTAAAAAAATTTTTTTGTCATCATCCCTATTGTTTATGCTTCATAGAATGATTTAGTATGGACGCGTTCGAGACCGCTTCGCGAAACCGCGAATATGTGCACGTCCTGGGTATTACAACTTGCACGCAAACTCCTCGCTGGTCGCGAACGTGTCCGAATAATATATCCATTCTATGTTCCTAAGATGCACGCGAGTTCACGCGACACGTACGCAGGTGTGGATCTGCCTTGCCATATTAACGCCCTGGTAGTGCATACCGTATTTAACATTCAGGTCTGGAGAGCCCGGCTGGATGGTCTGAACTTCAGCCTTGAACTATCGAAAATTCTGGACTAAAATTACCCAATGTTATTTCGATAGTTAAAGAACTCTGTTAATAGTATTTTTGGAAGCGATATGATGACATTTGATACAACAGAATAGTCGTAGCCCGAAAGTCTGACACCAGTCTTACCACGGGGTATCGTGTTACCCAGTAACTGGGTTGTGGAGGTCAGATAGGCAATCGCTCCATGTAAAATACTGGTATTCAGCTGCATCCGGTTAGACTGGAAGCCGACCTCAACATGTTTGGGAAAAGGCAAGGCAGATTGATTTGATATAATCTGAGTATAGTTGTGGCGCGTTAGCATAGCAATAGAGGTTATTGCCCTTTCCCTAAGCCTTTGGTCTCCTCTATTATGCTATAAGCGACGTCTGATTTCAGCTTCAACGTTCCAATTCTTCCAATCAACGTCTGAACGCAACGCACAGCGTCGGCGGTCAATACGTCCGCAGTGGACGACGACGCTTTAGTCGTTACTCGCGAGTGGTCGTGTGACACTTGACACAGTCTGACGCTGCAATAGTTCAAAATACTAGAGACGCAAAGCGTTTGAATGCCGCGTATGACGTCAAGCTGTTGACGACGACGTGTGAAAGAGACCACAACAGTACATTTCTATAGTAAGCATCGTGACGCGGCGTACGGCGCGACGTGATGCTGTAAGCGGCCGACGGCGTTTATAGTAGACCATAGCCGTACCTCTCCGTAGGAACCCAAAAAATAAACTACGTATGGTTTTTCATTATTAGAACATGTTGAAGATAACAATAGATGTTGATTCAGGACGTTAACGGACTTTATTTTGAGTTTTTTAATATTAAGATAATAATACGCTAGAAAATGTGGGTGGGTCAATGACCGCTAATGCCATGCTAACGCGCAACTACTATAGCCTTTTCTCAACTATGTAGGGGTCGGCTCCCAAATGATGATATTTAATAATAAATTTTATTATTAGTGTTTTAAAGTGCAAACTGGTAGGTATAACATTGATACAGACACCAAATCGCTCTACGAACGCGCTCGTTTGCACTTTATGGTATTGGTAATAAGGTTTACAATTCAATATCATAAGTACTTGATTTTCCGTCAATATGTTAATTTGCTTGTAATATCAGAGCAAGAGTCTGTCAAATCATCATTTTGAGAGTTGTCAATGACAGACATAAGATAGCTCTCAAAGTTGAGAGCAAGTTTTGAAACCAGCTGGAAAACATGAAATGGTTAATAAATTACATCGTCTTTAGAGACAGTTTAGTTCAAGATAAAATACATAATTCTAGATATGTTTTTCATTAAAATATATTATTTTATTTCACTACATGTGTGATTTACATTTGGCTTAAATTCAAATTAATAATATTTTGTAGATTTGTGCAATTATGTGTGAGAGAGCCCGAAAGTCTGCCAACCAGTTTAACCGCGTGGTATCGTGTTACCCAGTAAGTTGTGGAGGTCAGATAGACAGTCTGACTCAGACTGGAAGCCAAGCTCAACTTGACTGACACAGGTGGTGTCTGTGAAATTTTAAGCTTGCACAAAAATACACAAGGAGAAAAACATCAATTGATAAATAAATAAATAAAAACACATAATTACTCAAATCTCCAGAAAAATTATTAAAAAAGTCAAAATAATAAAATACGTTATAATTTACACAAAATACTATCTATTCTCACATTTATAGACACTTTTGTGCCAACTTAGAAATACGTACCGCGGTAGATTGGAACCAATATTGGAGCCAAATTTAATTTGAAACAGTTCTGTTAAAAATTATGCCCAATATTTGAATAAATCTTGCAAGGTGAGTATGGGAATACTCGTATAGAGTAGGTAATAAAAATTCTACAGGTTGTCGACATAGCTCACAGAAAAACAAGCTGAAGTGGCAATGGGCCGGCCATTTTAGCCGTAGAAGCGATGGCCGTTGGGGTAGACGTGTTCTTGAGTGGAAACCGCGAATCGGCAAACGTAAGGTAGGACGCCCTCAGGCTAGGTGGAGCGACGATCTTCGCAGGGTGGCTGGTAGCAGCTGGATGAGAGTTGCCGAGAATCGAGCTGGATGGCGTGCGATTGGAGAGGCCTATGTCCAGCAGTGAACTGCTGTAGGCTGGTTATGATTATAATCAATAATCATCATCATTTTGTCAATAATGCATTGACAAAGGTAAAATGTAGGAACATAGATAAATATCAGGAAAGGAAGATAAAAAAAAACCATCGGCAAGGAGTATGAAAGGATCATAGCAGGTGGCATTTTGTGGTTTCTGCCTCCATGGTAAGAGGGTGTGAGTTTAATTATTATGTAATTCCATCGCCTGTTCAAAGTTTAGATCCAACATTGGCGCCAATAATAAACCATAATTTGCTATAATAAAGTAGTACAGAAAAAAAAACATCACTGTTAAAATTACAGGAATACATAAATTTCACTAAAGACTACTTACAGATATCTCCACATTGACCGGCTCAAGTGGGCTATGACATATGGACAGTTCAACTCAAATCTGTGTGGTTCTTTCCTAAAAAGACCATTTCAGACACAAATCTACATGATCTGACCAAGACTATGTCTGGACTTTAAAAGAGACTGTGCCCCCATAGTTTGTTTCACCATTTCTTTTCAGGGGCAGTCAGATAGGCTTTTTTTTTTAATATGGCGTGTCAAAGTGATTCTGATATCCTATTTACAGAATAAACCATTTCATTTCATAGCGCACATTTTTCTGTCAATGTAGAGGTTATAAGGAATGACTAATACAATACTAGAGGTTTCGTACACAATTAGCCATGGAAAGCTGAAAACAAACTAACTATAGACACCAAAAAAGCTAATTTTTATCTCACACAGCAGCCTGGAGGTTAATCGTAGCTGTTCCTTGCACTGTAGGCCGCTACGTCAGTAGTAAAAAACCAGAGGGCCAAGTCTGCTATTTTCAAAGATTGGTCATTACAACCCGCCATTACCATTCTATTTCTATTCTATTCTATTCTTTAATATGGCAAGCAAAGCCGATGTCGACTATTCTGCCAATGTCTAAAGTGAGTTGGAAAAGCAAGTGTGTATTGAGATAAAATAAAATTAGCAAGTAGAATGTTGTCAAAAGATCGTAATTTCCTGCGTACGAGTACTCGTATAACAGAAAGTGGGCAACGTCAAAAATAGCTGTCAAATATTTCGCTGTTTTGATTAATTTGGCAATATTACTCTAAGGAAATAAGAAATATGGCTAACTAGTGATCTAAAAACTTACTATGAAATGCAATACTTAATTAATATCGTAACACCGAATAGTAAAAAAAGATATTTGGGAACTTTCCAAATGCCTTTTTTACACCTAAAACGGTTCCAACATCAAATTCAGTGTTAAAATTGCAATTCATTATT
Organism: Agrochola macilenta; assembly: GCA_916701695.1. Lineage (NCBI taxonomy): Eukaryota > Metazoa > Arthropoda > Insecta > Lepidoptera > Noctuidae > Agrochola > Agrochola macilenta. The sequence continues at coordinate 953,754 of OU753579.1, forward strand.
AATATTCTAGTTCACTAGTTAGCCACATTTCATAGTTCCATACAGTAATATTGCCAAGTTAATCAAAACAGGTACCTAAACATTTGACAGCTATTTGCGACGTTCCCAACTTTTTGGATGGTCAAAAAAAAACTCAAAGTAATAGTAAATTATGATTTTTTCCAATGGAGTGTCAGGGCAAGCCATCGGAAAGCCATGACGCCTTTTAATTGGGAGATTACCAAAACTGTTAAAATCAACATTACGGTGTTGCAATGATCGACCTAGCAGACTTGGCCCCCTGAATAATCTGGCCAGCTTAAGATCGAAGTGTTACCACAGACTTAAAAAAGTACAAAACATTATTTCCCGTAAGAATTTAGTATTTCTGGTATTTTAAATTGTTGCAATAAGCTACCATAGACTTTTGTGTGGAAACCCAAATAAAACATTTGAATGGCAGTGTATCTGATTATCCACTATTGCTGGGTTCCTTTATAAGACGAAGCGTTTATTGACCAATGGTTTCTTTAAAATGGCAAAAGATGACAAACTAACCCTAAGCCCCTAAGCCCGCGACTACATCCGCGTGGAATTGCTTGTTTCCTATGACACTCAGCAATATTATAACTTCCCATGAAGATCCAGAACTAACAAATTTTATCTCATTGTAATATTATTAGTGTAGAATTATTTATAGATAATCTACAATATGCGGCTAACTATATTCAAGTTATTGTATTTATTACATTTGTTGCTGGCCCTTTTTACCCGACTGCTCTTCGCAGTCGGGAAAAAGGGCCAGCAACAAATGTTCATGTGTATGTAGCTTCAAAAGGGGGTATTGTTTTTTACAAAATGAAATAGCATTTTGACTTTAGTTTGACCGGTACCGCTGTACCGCGCCTTAGGAATGTGCGGCGAGACGGGGACACCGTGAGCGTTGACGAATGAGCGGCGGGACGCCGTGAGCGTTGACGAATGAGCGGCCTGCACTGCCCCCCCCCCGTGTAGCCGCGTACGTGCCTTAGGCGTGGTACAGTGGTATCGGTCAAACTATAAGCTGGCAGGTTAAGCCGTCATTGTGATTTCACTAAGAGAATGCAAGAGCGAGCGAACCGAGCTCGTAAATTTAATAAGACGGTTAGCTTTTCTGAGTGATTTTATTATATGAATGGAAGAGCATTAGGTATTCACTCATTACGGGCCTCTTTTGTAAGAATGTGAGGTTTTGGATAATAATTTAACGAATTTTTGCTTACACATGTCGCGTCGTGAGACCTCATATCATTGATACGGCATTAACTACGTCTTTGAGTTTGTCGATCACTATATTATCACAGTACCATAAAGTAACTGTATTATGTCTCAGAAGTGACCTTGAAATAATTACCTACGGCCGCTCGGTAAATAAACATTCCGCGTCCGTGCGTAACTGCCGCGCACTTTGAGACTGTTGCGTACTGATAGTAATATACACTGAGATTTCGAAGCGCATCGTTTCAGCCGTTTTCTATGAACCCATAATACTATTACTTATTTATACTGTGACTATACTATGCTGTGGTACAAGGTACAAGTCGTAATTTTTTACGTAAAACGACCGGTAAAATATAGGAACCCAGCATTAGGATGAAATTGGAAAGTACATAGTTACGAAAAAAAATCAGTTACAGTAGATTCGATTATCATTTTTTCGAGAGAGTAGTTTATAAATTCGGATTTTATTGATATATTTGAACTAAAAGTTTGTTGAAAACATAATTGTTTATTCACTGCTTAGCCAAATTAACACCAAGGCTATTAAAATCATTTTATCGGACAAACATCACGCTAATATCATAAAGATACTAAGCAGAGCATAATTTATACTAAAATAAAAGCATTTGATAAATATACATATTTGTAATTAATACTTTTAAGTAGAATCATTAAGAAGCAACTACATTGCGGTTGATCGACGATATCGACTGTTCTGATCGATCCAGTGTGCCACGGCAGCCGGATTACGGTCATCGATCGAACATCGATCATGTTTTTAGGCGAATTTCGTTTCGTTCATTCAAATCGTATTTGATTTGAATGAATTGAATGTTGATTATTATTTTATTGTGTATCTGTTTTTTATATCAATTTTATGTTTCAATTTAAATTTAATTTATGTAATGAAATGGGTAAATCGTGAGGCGAATCACATAAGCCCCTGGACAATAAACTACATGATGACGACGATCGCTCTGTCAAGAGTGTTACGAAACAGAAGAAGAATGTAATTATTTAATTTAATGTATAAAATAATTTAATTAAATGTTTTATGTTGCATTATGTACATTATTTTGCATAAGTACTATTGTATAGAATCAAGTTTTTCTAACTGAACAGACAGCTGTGCAGCTGGGGAGTTTGTTGCGCCACTTCTTCTTCCCAGCTAACGCACTAGGAAGTGGTGAAGGGTGGGCGTTTTTGGGGGACTGTCTTATGCAATTTTGACGTTCGAAAAGTGCTGATTCTCAGCCTATTTTGAATAAATGACTTGAATATTGAATTTTGAATAAAGGACTTTTGCTGTTTTTGTTTTGGTGTCAGTAGTTATTGATACCCATAACGTCTGTAAAATTTGACCTTGACCTTGTAGAATGTTTCAGGTATCTAATTCGCTGTGGAATGCGCAACTAGCTTCATATTTCTAACTGACCGACTCCTTGACAATTCAAAAGTGCCTGTAATTGGTTTAATTGAGATAAATGCGTTTTTAGTTTGAGTTTGACGGCAATCGACCGCAATCTAGTCACATCTTTAATTTGTAAAATAAATGTCAAACTATTTAAATAAACAACTATGCCCGACTATAAAAAGCACCGTTCTTCAATGTGTAACGAATAGGGTATGTATATAACTGCGTTCAAGTGCTGTGGTTTGGTAAAAGTATATTTAATGCCTACATATAAAGTTCAGTTTCCGCTGCAACTTTCATTGACTTTTCAAAAGTCATTCTAAATTAAACTTTATTTACATTGGGTAAAGTCGATATTTATTAAATTGGAAATAACGTCGTATTTGATACCCTTATCGTTAAACGTATACCCTTTCCGCTACACGTTGTATATTATAATTATATTTAAAAAAAATGCTTAACAAATTATAATTGTACGTACTACTGAATAGAATATTTTACAACATTGAATTAAGAATGACAACAATACAATGATTCAATTGAGGACCTTCCCCTTTTAATGTCGGTAAAAAAAAGTCTGGAGGTGTCGAGGGACACCAGCACCCCAATTCCGTAACACGATCAATCAAAATCTGTTTCATTTTCACAGTTCATCGACATTCATTGCGTTATTTACTTTTTGAGCAGACATATTTTTGGAACATAATTACGAGTATGAAGCAATGTTTTGGGCACGCCACAATTGCGGCAATGCGCGGCCTGCGGACGGTGAGCAAATGGACCAGGCCCGGGTCGACGGCGCGTTGTGTTCCACGCGCGCCTTAAAGAGATGTCAGCACTAACTGACGGGGTCCGCTAGACTGATGCCTGCCGGGGTCGCGGGAAAGTCCGAAAGGGATACCGGCACCCCTGGCAACGTACAGGCAATACTGAAGGAACACGGGTGGGTTTTAGTCAGTAAGAGTCTGACGCGCCCTCCCGCTCGAGAGAAGTTATTTGATAATATCATATCATTTGATAATATCACACACAAAAAAAAGCATTGGATTAGCAATATCCTTAAAAAATATTGAGATTGTGATTGATCGCGTGTTACGCAATTAGGGCGCCGGTTGAAACGAAGTATTTCGCTGTATATTATGTAATAAATAACGGGATAAAATATAATAAAAAACAAAAGTGTCGTGACGATCCAAATGTTACACTTTTTTCGTTCGAGCTCTCATGCGCTCTCAGAGCTCTGCAGAGCGATAAGAATCTTAGTTTTCTTAATCTTCGAAATTAAATAGCTGTCATAATTTATCATCATTCCACCGAATTTCACACAATCATCGCTTGATATAATAAAACTTTCACATAATTTTTATGTCCAACATCTATTCAGTATTTACATAGTTACAAAATACATTTGATATAATTATTATACGAGATATTAAGTTTTATGTCAGATAGTCGGGTTGATATAGGTACGATAACCACAGCCTAACAAACAGTTTACTCTTAACTAAAGGTTTTAGGAGTTAGCCTGGTCTCTGCTATAATTTATTAGGTACTAAAATAAGGTGTCCAAAGTTCTCTAGGAATTTTAGCCTTCATTTTTAGATCCAAGTTGGTATAAATTTTGGATATAGCGTGATCAAATATTGGCCATAACTTGGGCAAATGTTGGCTGCAATATTGGAAAAAGTTGCCTATAATACTGGGCAGATGTTGGCTACAACATTAGGCAAATGTTGGCCAAATATTACCCATATTTGACATAATTATTCTCTGTCCGTAATTTTTTTTCCAAATTAAACAAATGAAATATTGGCACAAATTGGATTTCTTATTTATAAAAATAACAGCTTTATTACAATCATACTCAGAGACCAGACTACACAGTATCCGACCATAAATATATCACATCGAGTTTAAAAAAAAGTTTGGTCTCACGTCGTCTCTGTCACTCACTGTGTTACTGTCTCTTTCTAACGCTCGATATGTCATATTAACGTCCAGATACTGGCCGTAAAACCTTACTATGGTACATACGTAGGGTCATATTGACCTGGCCTTAAAACCTTATGGTAAAGCAACCTCGTAATTGATTTATCACCCTAAGGTTGAATGTCACTTGCACGGCATGATGAAAAGTTAAAAAAAAAACCTCTGCGATACTGCGGGCGTCCGCCAGCTTACCGGAGCATCCCCCGGTATGCCGCGGCATCCGCCGAGTAGCCACCGCTCGCTGGGATTTGATTATTCCACTGGCGTCTACGCAGTCGAAAACTTGCTTTTGAAAGAGTGTGGCAGACTGGCTGACTCCAGCGCATACCGCTACCCGCCACCTCCCGCCGCGGTATCCTCCCAATGGTCGATCAACGAGCATTGAAATATATACCTTATTTCGATTGGATAAGTATTAAATGCCGCCAGTCTACGCAGACCCTTAGCTAGTTTCAACCTTAGTGGAGTTTCTATTTACTGGGAATTGTTGTCAATAGTTGTAAAGTAATTGCGAGGTGCGAGGTCGACTTCACATACGTATGGTCATATTGACCATATTAAGGTAGTCATTATGTTACTTACGTATGGTCATATTGACCATAGTGTTAAGTTATTCAATGCGCACGCGCGGCGGTGAAGCCATCCTTCGTTCTTGTCTAAGTTTCAAGAATTCAGATCGAGCTATCCTGTGGACAAGAATTTAAGTGTTAGTGGCATACAACGATGATATCTATCTAACTATCAACATAAATAAAAATCAATGTTTGTTTGTTGAGCGCACGCGATATTCAACTTTATTACTAATTACGCCAAAAATTGTGTATTGACCCGTATTGCTCGAATTTATAACATAGATTTCTCTAAAGTCGATATATTTAACTGTAATAAACCTACATTAAAAATCAAATAATAAAAGCCATAAACGAAGGCAAACGATAAACTATTAGTCTCTTAATTTTCAAACTTTCTTTTTATCGTCTAACTTTTTTGTATTTCTTGAAAATTTTAAACTTAAACTATAAGTAATATACCTAAAACTGCACTTTTTGAATTGATATATTTCTAAGTAGTCGCTTCGCATGTTTTATACTTATCCTAGCTAAACAGGGAAACCTGTGTAACATACTATATATATCGTTGGTTGCCTAAATAAAGAAAATAAAAAAATTACTGATATGTTAGCGTTTAGCACATAACTGGAGTGGCGAGGTGCATCGGGGCAGAGTTTGCGTGGAAATTGTCTTTAGAGTGCCTCGATTTAGCTTGATCTCGTCTTAGTAAAAAGGCAATGAGAATTTAGGCTGCAAGAGCGAGCGAAGCGAGCTCGGGACTTGGGGCACCCCGACACGGACAGGTTAGGTTACAAGGGAATGGCGGGGACCCATCCCCTTCGTGGTAATTTTTTTTAAACCTCCGTCCTCCGGCTCCGTCGACTACGCCTCACTTAAAAAAAAAAACACGGGGGCGTGTACACCCCCGACCGTACAAATGACGACACATAACGTGTCATCATTTGTCAGTAGCAAGTAATAGACTCTACCACCATGTCGAGGTACCTACACCTTGGAGGAATGCCGGCATCCAGTTATGTCTACTAACCTCAACAACAGGAAGAGTGCCATGAAGTTGCACGCGATGAGCATGTAGAACACGTGCGTCCACGAGTGGCCAGACACTACGCCGGCGAGCATGGGACCAATGGCTGCTCCTGTAAACAAAATCATTGTAAAAATAACTTATTGTAGGTATCTTAGTTTGAGTAGCTCGTGGCTAAGTAATAACAGCAGCACTGGTCGATTCATCAGGTTAAGCTACGCTTGCCGAGGTTGGCCCTTGGATGGGTGACCGTCTTTACATACCGAGACTCCTCCGTGCTTCGGAAAGCACGTTAAGCCGTTGGTCCCGGCTGTCATTCGTGTATCTTTAACAGTCGTTAGGAGTCGTCAGAATCCCGAAAGTCTGAAACCATCAGTCTTACCATACCAAGGGGTATCGTATTACCCAGTTACTGGGTTGTGGAGGTCAGATAGGCAGTCGCTCCATGTAAAATACTGGTATTCAGCTGCATCCGGTTAGTCTCTTTTAAAGTCCAAACATAATCTTGGTCAAGCCATATGAGAACCATGTAGATTAGTGTCTAAAATGATCTTTTGAGGAAAGCACCACACAATTTGAGTGGACCTGTCCAGTCAGTGCAGGCATTTGTCAGTAATCGTGCAGCTCTACTCAGAACTTAAGGAGCTCAAAGACTCGACAAACAATACAAAAGAAAGGACATTTGGGTAAGCCGCATAAAGTACTCAAACAGCCAGACCAAGTTTTTTCATCAAGAAAATCTGATTATTACGAAAGTTTTCCCGCGTTAAATTCATGCTGACGTGACACAGACAATTTTCAATTTGCCGCCAAATCGTAACCAAATGACAAATGAATAAAATAAATACACAATAATATTGGCAAAGAGTTCCATTTTAAAAATTTGAACTCATTTTTTTATTATATCGTTTACAAGTGGCCAGTTCTAAAAACTTTCAGTGTCGCCCTCGTATAGATACAACTCTACTCTGCCTTACCCTTCAGTAAATACAGTCGTGATGTTATAATAATAATAATAATAATAATAAATAAGAGGCAACACTGATACGTCAACAATGTTAAGTTTTTTCTTATCACATAATTTACATATTTAAATAATTCCGTACATCGTAAAAATACCAAAAGCGCCAAATAGAATAAACAAGAAATAAATATCTTGAATAAACAAGAAATTATACAATAAACATAACTAAAATGAAAAAACGAAAGAAATATAGAAACATCAAAATGACGCTGTCAAACTCGGACTCCCTAAAAACAAATTATGTAAGATTTGAAAACTAAATAAGTATGTTGACGAGATCAGCAGCTCGCCGTGCACGCCTTCTACCCCCGGACTCGCCGCTCAGCTCCGCCTCGCCGCCGCCGGTACCCAGCCCCATCGTGAGCGCTGTGTCGACACCGGCCGTGGTAGTTGCGTCGAGCTCGAGCGACGAGTATTTCTCCCCTCCGACGTCGCCAACACCTATACGTCGGCAAGGGAGAGGCCGGCCACCGAGAAGCTTGGGACTTAGGGGCCAACCGGCCCCGAGCCGGGTCCCCGCTGCCGGTGGTTGTGTGCAGCGCATGAGATGGACTCAGTCTATGAACGAGAACGTCATGCGCGCATATTACGGGTCTACAGAGGGAGGAACTAACCTCACTGCGTACCGTGTTAGGATGCTGTCTCTGTTTCAGGAACTAGAGCCAACCGTCAACGTCTCGGCCCAACGACTGTCGGATCAGGTGCGTGTCATCCAACGCAATCATAGGTTGGACGATGCCGCACTTGATAGGCTGCGCTCAGAGGTACTGAGCAACCATATCGTATCAACTCCAGCACAAACCGCGGCACAAACGTCAAATACTGATGCAATCCCGCCGCGGTTCAATCATGGTGTTGCAGAGGAGGATGATAGGGTTGACACAGTAAGTAGCCAGTGCAACGTCCGACTGAGGAGCGCACTGGAGGATGCGTTTCGCGAGTATAGGCACACTCCGACCGAACTTAGACCCCGACTTCCACGCTTACCCATGCACAAAAAAAATAGGGCGCTGGTGTGTGCCTTGGACTCGCAGCTTAAGAATTTCTTCGAGAGCAGCGAGGATCTCATTGATACACACTCGATCCTGTATTGTGCGGCTGTTGCGGCATGTCGTGTAGCTAACGTCAAGTTCCCAAACTGTGACGGAGCTACTCGACCAAAACCAGCCGTACCAGCCTGGCAGTGCAGGATCGAGCGACGTATTGATGGGACCAGGGTACTCATCGGCAAACTATACTGCTTCAGGGAGGGCAATACACGACCACGAGTGATGCGCTTTGTAAGGCAGGCATTCTCGGGGACTGGAATCAGTCCTCAAGAATACATGTCCCGTGTTACAGAGCGCATCGACTTCCTGAAGCAGAAAGTTTGTGCATGGGCGAGCCGAATTCGGCGGTATAAGCGGCGGGTTGACCGATACACGCAAAATCGCATGTTCCAGAACGATGAGAGGTGGGTATATAGAGCTTGGGAGCGGCCTGAACAAAATGTGACAGACGTGTGCCGCCCAGATGATGCCGCCACGAGTGCATTCTGGCGCAGCATATGGTCGGTACCCGTCTGTCACGCTGAGGCTGGCTGGATGCAGGATGTCGAGCGAGTGTGTGAAACTATACCAGAAATGGATAAGGTGGAAATCACGCCATTAGATATAGCCAGTGCAGCCCGTCCGTTACCGAACTGGAAATCACCGGGACCGGACGGACTGCACAACTTTTGGCTAAAATGGCTAATTAGTTCACACACTTGCCTGGCATCTCAATTCCAGTCATCCTTAGAGACTGGGTCGCTACCACAGTTCCTTACAACAGGCGTTACCCACCTGCTCCATAAGTCAGGTAGTCCCGCGGAACCCAAGAATTATAGACCGATCACATGTTTGTCGACGGTTTATAAACTTCTTACATCCATTTTGAGAGCGAAAATTAACACACACATTGACAATAACTCGGTTATGTCTGCCTCTCAAAATGGATGTAGGAATGGGTCCCGCGGAACTAAGGAGCTACTCCTCATTGACATGGCCATAAGCCAACAGGTTCGCCGATCCCGCAAGGATCTGTCGATATGCTGGATAGACTATAAGAAGGCCTACGACTCGGTGCCACATACATGGCTCATGAGGGTGCTGGAGTTGTACAAGATAGATGCAACTCTGCGCACCTTCCTGATGTCGTGTATGGGGCAATGGAGGACGGTCCTTCGCTACCCAGGATGTCAACAGATCCAGGGGAATGATGAGCCTGTATGGATTAAACGGGGAATATTTCAGGGCGACAGTTTGAGTCCACTTTGGTTCTGCTTAGCCCTGAATCCTCTAAGCACACTGCTGGAGGATTCAGGTCTGGGCTATCGGTTGAGGAGAGGTGGTCAGGTCATATCTCACCTCCTCTACATGGATGACTTGAAACTCTTTGCCCCCAACAAATCGCGACTGATGGAGCTACTGAAGGTAACTGAAACATTCAGTAGCGCCATCAGGATGGAATTTGGTGTGGACAAATGTGCAGTCATGCATGTAAAGCGAGGGGAGATTATGGAATCCGAGGGAACTCAACTCTCGGACTCCATACACCTTAGATCCCTCTCCTCAGCCGAAAGCTATAAGTACTTGGGTATGTCGGAAGCGTTAGGCATCAACGTTGCTGACATGAAGCAATCGCTGAAGGAGCTCTTCTTTGGTCGCCTGAAGAAGGTTTTAATTAGTCTTCTTTCGGGCGGAAACAAGGTGCGCGCCTACAACGGTTGGGTCATGCCGGTTTTGATGTACTCTTTCGGCATACTCAAATGGACTCAGACCGAACTCGATGCCCTGGACAGAAGGGTCCGTACACTCTTGACCGCAAACCGGATGCATCACCCACGTTCATCGGTGATGAGACTGTACATCCCGCGGAAGTGCGGGGGTCGAGGCTTTTTAAACGCTAAGACCCTCCACAACCGCGAGGTGTACAGCCTCAGGGATTATTTTTTTAAAGCCGAAGTGGGTATGCACCGGGATGTGGTCGCAGTAGACAAGGGACTCACCCCGCTCTCCATGGCTAATGAGAACTGGCGCAAACCTGTAATACTTACTACAGATGACCGCAAGGAGGTATGGCAGAGCAAGGAGCTTCACGGGCGCTACTATCGGGCTCTTCATGAGCCTGGTGTAGATTTCTTAGCGTCCGTATCCTGGCTACGTTTCGGTGACCTTTTCGGGGAAACTGAAGGTTTTGTCTGTGCAATTATGGATGAAGTTATCTTGACGAATAACTACCGGAGACATATTATGAAGGACGGGACGGTTGACGTGTGTCGGGCATGCCATCGTCCGGGTGAGTCCATCAGACATATTATCTCTGGTTGTTCGCGTCTGGCTAACGGCGAGTACTTACACAGGCATAACCAAGTGGCCAGGATTATTCACCAGCAACTTGCTTTGAAATATAAACTTGTTGACTCTGAGGTACCGTATTACAAGTATGTGCCCGACCCAGTTCTCGAAAATGACCATATCACGTTGTACTGGGATCGGTCTATCATTACTGACAGGACTATTGTTGCCAATAAGCCTGATATAGTGGTGATAGACCGATTAGCGCGCCGCGCAATGATAGTCGATGTTACCATCCCACATGACGGGAACCTCGTGAAAGCTGAGAAAGAGAAACAAATAAAATATCTCGACTTAGCACACGAGGTTGTTGACATGTGGAATGTGAGCTCGGCTATCATTGTACCGATTGTCGTAACGGCCAATGGCCTGATGGCCGAAAGCCTCGACCAACATCTTTCGAGGCTCTCGTTAGGCGGTTGGATCAAGCGCCTGATTCAGAAGGCAGTACTCCTCGATACGGCTCGCATTGTGAGGAGGTTCCTGTCTCTGCAGCCCTAACCACCGGTAGCTTGGACCTTGCTCCCGACACCGGCGGAATACTATTTTTTATATTTTTAAATGTTTTTTATATAGTTTTTAAGAAATATTTAAAAATGTATTTTATATGTTAAAATGTTAATAAAGATAATAATAATAAATACTTTATTTCAGACCATGGTGTCCATTTTGTTAGTAACAATGTTCTTATAGACTAGTGTTAGTAATATTCAAATCAATCCACAATAAAACAAAGTAAATTCAACAATCACTACTGCGCCATTCCATGACAAATGACGCAGCAATGATTGATGTAACAACAGTCCAGCCGACTAGCGATCATGCTAAGGATGCTGTTGGCGCTGCGACGTACTCCATGCACCAAGGATGCGCACCTTTTACGCATCGTAGCATAAAAGCAGTCTACGCGATGTTCAGCAAACATCCCTGATGCACTACAGAATCGCCGCAGCCCCATCAGCACCCTGAACGCATTATTAAATTGGACTCGGAGGGCACTGTAAGACTTTTGAGTATAGTCGGCCCACAGGCTGCACGTGTAGAGTGATGTACAATAAGACCTAAAAAGTGTAATTATGTTATGTGACTTACCAACACTCCCGGTCCCATCAATGATAGCGGTGACCGTAGCCAGCGCCTTGCTGTTGCCCGCGAGACTGCTGTGCGTGCCCAGCTCGGCGCTGACGGCCGTGGTGATGAGCGCGTAGGGCCCGTTGACCATCATGCCCGTCAGAATCAGCAGCACCACGTTGAGCATGTACGAGGACGCGCCCCAGCACTGGTAGATGAAAAGCTGTGGGGAGAAATGGTAATTAATAAGCTGTAGTTGAGGAAATGTTGACTAACACTCAGTATGAAAAACGAGTCAAAATTCAAAGTCATTTATTCAAACTAGGCTGAGAAACAGCACTTTTCGAACATCAAAATTACGTAGGACAGTCCCCCAAAAACGCCCACCCTTCACCACTTCCTAGTGCGTTAGCTGGGGGGAATCGGACTTGCTCACTACGGGTTACGGACCATTGCCTTTTTTAAAGAGAATAGATGCCAAGAAGCTCCTCGTTGTTGGTTTAAGTTCAGCAGCATATGCTGTGAGAAAAATCCGTCAATTTACTGACGTAGATACCGCGAGGCTAGTCTATTTCAGTTACTTTCATAGTATCATATCTTACGGTATTCTACTATGGGGACGGGCGGCAGATATCGAGTCTATTTTTATTCTGCAGAAAAGAGCCATCAGAGCAATATATGATCTCTGCAGACGCGATTCTCTAAGGGAACTGTTTAAAGATATTAACATCATGACGGTACCTTGTCAATTCAAATTGACTTGCGCAAAGAATTATGTCAGAGCTGATTTTAAAGTTCCCTAGGATTGTACTTTTTTTTTATTGCTTTTTAATTATATGTAGGTTATGCTGATCTCAGAAACTGCCACATAGCGCTACGCAGGCCGTGAATACTAACTCACCATGGGCGCGCACGCAGTGTAGAAGGCGACGCACACGAGCGCGGGGCAGCCAGTACAGTCTGCGACGAGGCCGGCCAGGATGGCGCCCGTCACGCCGCCCACGTCGAACACTGTGCTTAGCTCGCCTGACTGCCGCGCGGAGAGATCCGCTACAAATAATAAGCATTATTACTAGCATCCAGATTGTAGCGCATGGGTTCCCAACCACAGCGCTGGCTGCGGCTCCAAAAATAAACTGTACGAGTTAATAACGTGTTTGGCACGCGCGCATTGCATAGTTCAGCACTTATCCGTCGCTTTGCACAAATTATAGTGTAACGCGACAGTATAACGAATGATTTTTTTACCATCTCGAAAAAAATAGGGTATAAATAGGTGAACGGAGTAGAAGCCTATGGCATAGTTTTTTTGTTTTTTTTACTATAAAAAATATCGAAATTCAAATCATACGCACCCTACTAAATGCGCGGAATTTATCAGTGAATTCGTAGCTTTCCTTGCCGATAGGTAGTCGCCGCACTTGCCGTCGGCCTCTTTGATATCCTTTCGCAGGCGCACAAGCCGCTCGCGCATCCCCGACGGCCCGCGTGGTCAATGCTACTAAGCAAATATTCCCAGGTAGGCTTCTGTTCCACTTACACAACACACCATATTATTCTCGAGACGGTAAAAAATTTCAGCCAGTATATTCAGTAGATTCAAACCATCATCTTTGGCTATCCGAGACTTATCATTGAAGCTAACATCCAAGGTGTGTGCGAGAATGCTGCGAATAACATCTTTAACATTAACACTACTTTTTAAACAAAATCGCTTACTTATCCACTTACCCATAGTAAACCTGATATAAGACGGCAGCCAATACAGGAACGTGTAGCTCACAAGCTTCGCGAAGAAGAGCGAGAGAGAGAACTCGATTACGCCCGGGATAGAGAGAGCGCGCGATAGTGAGACCGCGCTCTCAGGAGACGAGCGGAGCAGCGAGGTGCGCTCTGTGGCTTCGTCTTGCTAAGAGAGAGAGATGACACGATTAGTAACTAGAGAAGAGTGAGAGAGAGAACTCGAGCACGCTCGGCATAGAGAGAAAGAGAGACGAAACGATGGATGGGCTGTGTGAAAAATGATATAGCTGGAAAGGGGGTGACTACCGAAATGAAGAATAATAGAGAAGTATGGAAGGAAGGGACATGTGCCGACCAGTAATAAATTGTGACAGGAGCAGGGATGATGAGTAGATACGAAAATAAATAGTTTGTCTTTGTCTCACGTAGTTTCTCTCACTCATACTTTTGTGACAGTCTCTCTCTAAAGCTCGATGCATCATACTAACGTCCGGGTAGGCCATTCCCCCACGGGGTGACGGCAACTCAACCTAAGCTGGTTGGCAACAGGTGTTGCCAACTGCGATGCATTTGGTACTCTCACATGGTGCAACTGAAGTTGTATCAATTTTAGTAATTTCATCATTTATTCAGACACCGTTCACACGATAACGCGCCAATTTTATGAAAAATTGCGTTGGCAACGAACGACCTAGCGACCTGCACTGCCATTCGCGTGTGATTAGTCGCGTCACCGTTAAAAACTAGTTTTCGATAAGTTGCGTCGTGTGAGAACCACCATAGAAATGTATGAGCTACAGCGATTGGTTGCGTTAGCGTTGTAAACTGGTTTTATGTTGGTCACCTCGTGTGAGAATGGCCTTATGGTCCTTGCGCGACTGGTAGTCACCGCCTTAGGTATGTGAGCGGTGAAACGGGGGAGGGCGCCATTGACAAAATTGTTAGACTGGGTTAGCTTGGTCTTTGTCTACCTCGGACGTCTCACCGTGAGCCTCAGCAGTGACTAGCAGTCGCGCAAGGACCATACCATTTTTATTCTGCAGTAATACTTACTTGACCTGCGTTAGAAGAATGCCTATTGGGTCGCAAACTTGCTGACTGTAAAACAAAAAAATATTATTATTTAAATGCCACTTTAAAATAGATAAAATTAATTCATAATCTTTTTAATTTTGGAAGATGAAAGATAAATTGTTTATTCTGCACAAACAAGACGCACATTACAAAAAAGCGACAATAATATAATATCTATTAACAAATTTTAATATGAGACCAACTCTAAAATCACGAAAAAAATAAAATCGGCCAGAAGCGAGTCGGGCCACGAAGGGTGGCCCGAAAGGTGGCACGAAGGGTCGGGGCACACGAAGGGTGGGCCCCTACCGTACCGTATAAGATCGAGCAAAAAACGCCTAAAAAAATTCGTTTATTGTATTGGGCCTCATTTAATTAAAAACTTTATTTATTTTTTATTATTTGTTTTTACAATCTGTGAAAATTTCAACTGTCTACCTATTACGGTTCATGAGATGCCCGCTGACAAACAGACTGACAGCGCAGGCTTAGTAATAGGGTTCCATTTTGCACCCTTGGGGACGGCAACCCTAAAAAGCGGCAATAGATTTTAACAAATATAATTATATTTGTTAAAATCTATTGCCGCTTTTTAGGGTTGAGACCGACTCTGAAAGCACGAAACAAAGAACTGTGTGTACATTTCGACGATGTATGTGAACAAAAATGTATGGCAGATTTGTTTTCGCAATTCCGTGCTTGGTTCCATAGTAACAGCTGTGTATATTCATGAGTACAATGACCCTCTTTTCAGGTTTTTAACTGACTGCCAAAAGGACGAGGTTATATGTTCATCGCGTATGTATGTCCACCGATTTCTCCGTCCGATTTTGAAAGTTCATTTTTTGTATGAAAGGGTATGCTCAAAGTTGGTCACATATAAATTTTATTAACTTTGCTGGGATTGTTTTTGAGTAAGCTTCAATAATACGTATTTTTCCCACTTCATTATATGTGGATGATATGATGATAACTTCCTGTTACTGTTATTGACATAGCAGGTAGTGGTATTCCAATTTGTGTGGGGTAGGTAGGGACCACAACTAAAAATTTAAAAATAAAAACATTTTCCAAAAAAAAAACACAACCGACTTCAAAAAAAAAACACTACAAAGTGAAAAATAACTTTAATTTCGGAGGTCGGTGGCAAAATTCGGAAGTCGGTGGCAAAAAACGAAAATTCAACATATTAATTTTATTAAGTTTATATGTATGTATGTATGTATGTATCTTTGTATTAGTATGTATTCATTTTAAAGTAATCTATCCCTTATGTTGCACCTGCCAAGTTTTGTCTCTGCATCGTGTCATGGCCGTCTAGTGCGCGAGAACCCTAAGTCGTTTCCCAGCAGCAACTTTTTACTAAGCCCACTGTACACATGGGCTAAGGTGCTGAGCCAGCGTGCTGGGCAAAAAAATTGGATCCCCAATGGTCGCTGTTTACATTGGCACTGCCAAGGCGCCTAAAACGGCCACATTAAGCAATTCCTCTAAAAGCAAATCATTTTCTCAATTCCCAGCAATTCCTCTATGGTGACACATATTTTAAGCTGAATCATATTCATATCAGAATCATATTTGGTGTAAATATTGCCGCATGAAAAAAAAAATTGACGGTTTTTATTAATCAAATGAGATTTTTATTTTATTTCTACAGTTTAAATGTTATTTCCATGAAATATAAAATTGTCAAACAGATGAATTGCGTAATATGAATTGAAAGCAGATAATATTATGAATATGGATGATGCCAGCGTTAAAAAAAAAATAAAAAAAATAGTTCGTCAGTCAGATAATAAAAACATATTAGACACGTATTTTTTGCTTTATCATATTAATAAAAAATTACTTAGTTAGAACGCATTTTAAGTTGGGAAGTAGGGGTCGCTACTTCACTAGTATGTATAAAATCTACATACTCGTGACGTCATTGCACATTTTACCTCAATGTATCGCCGTAATCTTTAGATATGTGTCCAATTTTTTTTTATAACCTCAAAGACGGACAAAATAAAATAAAATAGTCTTCATCCCTATTGCCAGTTTGTGTGATTCATAATATTATCATAATATGATTCTGCCAAAGCGGCTGTTTTAAGCCCACTGAACACTGTTTGCGGAGCGCGGCAAGATCCTTTGATGTGACCACGAAAAACGGGCACTGTTTGGTTTGCCGGCCATTCCTGGTCGCCAACTACCAACACACACCAAGTAGATCTCTACACGTTGGCCCAGCACCTTGGCCCAATGTGAACAGCGGCCTTTACAGTAGGCGGCCATGTTTAGTCTAAGTGGATTATTTGTGCGTGGTTTGTTATTTGTTAGTTAATTGATTCAGGCGTGACTTTGCGGAAATCCATTATAAAATACAATAGAAGACGACCTAATCCGCGTAACTGTTCTTAAAGCGTCATAAAGAACCCTGTAAGAAGCGTCGAGAGCAGTGCCACTGCTGTCAACGCTTGACGTGTCCACACGTCGGGTCCGGGTTCGCAACAAATCATGGTCATCCTGAGGATACCTCGTTGAGAGGTGAAACACGTGTCGATTTCTTACAGGGTTCTTTATGACTCTTTAAGAAGTTAAGCGGATCAGGTTACTAAATATACGTCGTCTATAATATGTTATTTGTTAGTTTTACTTTTATTTTTTTGTTAATAACATAACATCACCCTGAATTCCCCGAAGGGTTAGACCACATTTCGCCAGTTATGTTTAAGTCCCATGTAATAGGGGGCGAGCCTATTGCCATCAATCATGCACAAAACCAGACTCCAGGCTGCTACTGAGAAATGACAGATAGAAAAACCCAATAATAACACTGCCCGACCTGGAAATGGAACCCAGGACCTCATGATCAGCAGTAGTGCTCGCGACTACTAGACCAACGAGGCAGTGTACAAATTCGAAATTCGAATTCAAAAGTCGTTTATACGATGGTCTAATAAAACAAGGTCTGGCATTCCGGGACTAACACATGCTTACGTCACTATCCAGTCCAGTTGCCACTCTATTGCAACAAAACACGATTAAGGAAAGATTTTCAGAAACCAAAGCTTTTAAATTGTCGTTTCGTGTCTCTAATCAAACGAAACAATTCAATTTAAACATAAACCAACGTAATTGTCAATTAAAACCTCATTGTTTTATCGGATTCGCACAGGTAATAAAGGTGGTTGGGGAGGTATTATTACAAACTTCTGGTAACACTCTGTTCAGTTAGAAAATGTTCTATGTGTGCTCCTCTCTGTGAGAGGGAGTGGGCCGTAATCCACCACGCAGGCCCAGTGCGGGTTAATAGATGTCACATGTGATGTGATGAATGAACAACATTATTTTTATTTTTAAAATTTTATTGAATGTTTGAATACAGGGCCTTTGGCTGCTTTTGTATGTGTGTATTTTGTCTTTTTGCTTTTTTACGTGCGTTTTGTTTGTGTAGAATAAACAATTTTTCTTTCTTCTTTCTTTCTTTCTTTTCTTTACTTGTCTTCGAATGTTTGGTTCTAGGACATGCCGGTTTCCTCACGATGTTTTCCTTCACCGTTTTGAGAGCAGTGGTGATGAAATAATTTACACAAAGTAAAGCGCCTGTCTGGCTTAAACCCCCGACCTACAACTGGTCGAGGCCGTTACGACCGGGCAAGCCCTGCTCTCCCGAGTAGTGTCATCTGCGTTCGCAATTTAGAAAGAAAAGAAAGAATTAAAAAAGGCAAAAACACATAAAATACACACTTACAAAAGTAGCCAAAAGCCTCGTGTCTAACCAATAAATAAAAATATAAAAAGTAAAACAATGTTTTTCATTGGTTGCTACTACATCACCATTCATTGTTCCATGAACATGAACATGTTCATTGTTCATTGTTGTTTGTTCCATTTCATTGTTATTTTTTTTTTTGGTTGTTTTCATCATCTTTGTTTGATATTTACTTGCCATGTAAACAAACACGAGTTTTAGGAAAAACAACTGTAATGCCTACACATAAGGTTTAGTTGGCGCTACAACTCATTTTTTTATTGTACAGTACTAATCAGTCTAAAAGCAACTTTATTTACACTAACATAAAGTTGATGTTTGTTTAAGTGGAAATAACATCAATTGGAAACACGGTTACAAATTAAACAAAGGATTGGATGATTGCTTACTTGATCCCCCACGATGACTGATGAGGCGTCGTCGTCATCCGCCTCGTCTTCTTCGTCTGAACGCGTTGATTGGCGGGATGGCTAAGAGAATGAATTATTTGATTGATTCAAGTGATTGATTCAAACGATTGATTCATGCATGAAAGCGCGTAATTTCAGTTCGACGATCTCTACCAAATAATGATTCAGTTATTATGAATAATTTAGTAAACATTACGTTATTTAAATGCTATGAAATCTGTACCTAAAACCCTCGCAATTAAAGAAAGGAATTGAAAATGGCGGCCAAACAAACGACCATATCATTCCTTTACATTCGCAAAGCATCATGCTAAGATAGGAGACTTTTGGCTTCGTACAGGACTTCCTGCTTTAAATTTAAATTTTCTTTGCTTTTTAATGTTTTTTCTTTTTTATGTTGTGTTTTTTTAGATTAATTTGTGATTTCATGTGCGAGTCTCAATAAATACTTTTTCTTTCTTTCACAGTATTGCGAGCGAGTGAGAGGTAGTGATTAGCGCCCACATTTTCAATTCGTTTTTTAATAGCACGGTTTATGTAATGGTTTTAGCATTCCGTTTATTATACAACGCTACAAGGTTCTTCGCCACAACAATTTTTACCAACGACGCGCCTGTCAATGTCATTCAGGCAGGTGCCAAAAGATCCCTGTAGCAGAGACAAATTAGGTTAGTGTCATTTAAGTAATGCTCATTATTTCTTAGATGGTCTTAAATAAGATTGATCCGAACGTAATTGATTGATTCAAAATGGATTGATTCAAAATTGATTGATTCAACTTTTTCTACTTACAGAGTGCCTACTATTAGTAACAGCGGTCCCCAGCCCCACGAGCCGCGGCTCGGGCGCCAGGAACAGCCACACCACGGCCCCCACGGCCCCCATCACCAGCCCGGGGTAGATGAACGATAACGACCAATCAGAGTCCACGTACTCGGCCGCCATTATTGTACCTGTAAGAAGCGTTATGACTGTTAAGAGGGTTTATCCTAAAAGTTGGCAACGTCGCAAATAACTGTCAAATATTGACCTGTTTTGATTCATAAAGCAATATTACTGAATAGAAATAAGAAATGTGGCTAACTAGCGAACTAGAATATTAATAATGAATTGCAATTATAACATTGAATTTGATGTTGTACCCATGTTAGGTGTAAAAAACGCATTTGGAAAGTTTCCAAATAGTTTTTTTACATCTAAAACTAAACATTCGGTGTTACGATATTAATTATTGCATTTGATAATCAATATTCTAGTTCGCTAGTTAGCCACATTTTTTTATTTCCACACAGTAATATTGCAAAATTAATCAAAACAGTGAAATATTTGACATCTATTTGCGACGTTGCCCACCTTCATAATAAACGCTCTTAAGAGAAGGGGGTTGGCAGAGATGTAACCAAAGAGTTTGCTATACCTACCGGCAAAAATATTCATCTTGGTGTGTTTAGAACTTTTAAGCTTAAGACTTTGTCCGCATCGCGAACGGGATGTCAATTACATGTACATTTACAATGGCCGCGTAATCTCGTTTGTCGTTGACGTCCCGTGTTAGACAAACTCTAAGATTGGTGGAAAAGGCTGGACTAACCAGCACACTAAGAACATTGTTTAGAAGTTTTTAAATGTAAGTTGTCTGAATACTTAACTTTTTGTTTGACAGTCAGCGCAGCGTCAAGAATATATTGACGAACAGACATGTCAAAATGTTCTGAGCAACTAGCAACTAAGCAGTTGTCGTGTACTGTTTTTATTATGAAACAGCTCTTGTGTAAGTTATCTACATTTTTATTAATTCAATTTACTTTAGTTGTTCAGAACATTTTGAAATATCTGTATTTTTGAGACTGACATACAAGACAGTGTACAGTCGGCCTCTGTAAACCTTGACCACACTCAGAATCTTGTCATATTATCAGATGCAAATAGGGACGTCAATTATAAATTCGTTTTTTCCACCGACTTCCGAAATTAAAGTAATTTTTCAATTTGTAGTGTTTTTTTTTGGAAGTCGGGTGTTTTTTTTTCTTCACTTTTTAGTTGTGGTACCTACCCCAAACAAATTCGAAATCCACTACCTGCTATGTAAATAACAATGACAGGAAGTTATTATCATATCACGTATTATTGAAGCTAACTCAAAAACTATCCAAGCAAAGTCAATAAATCGGTCCACAATTGACGGAGAAATCGGTGGACATACATCAAAAATCATATGCTACGAACATAGAACCTCCTGCTTTTTGGAAGTCGGTTATAAATGTCGCGTCAACGACGTAAAGAGTAGACAATAGTGTAGTTAAAAAAAATTGCCCACACATGGGCAACTTACCCAATATATTTCCCAGTGAAGTGTGTGAGTTCCATATTCCAAAGATGAGTCCTTTCTTGCTATTCCCGAACCATTTGCCCACTATAGCGACCGTGCCCGGCCACCCAGTGGTCTGGGCAATGCCGGCCCCTGCCTGGAGAGTGGACAAAACTTTATAAGTGAAAGAATCATAATTATAAATTCCAAATTCAAAAGTCATCAAACTAGGCTGAGAATCAGTATTTTTCGAACGTCAAAATTACATAGTGAGAGCGTTAGTTTACGGACAGACACTTCCCTATGTGTTTATGATTCTAGCGTATGGCACTCGTGCGTTGCAGCTGAAAATCAGCGTCAGGTGGTACACTGTGTGTTGCCATCTGACATTATGCTGAGCTGAGGCCCTTTTGGCATTATAATCATTGTTTTTTGTTATTATAGTTTTAAGATTATATAAATAAAATAGTGAATAAATGCATGGTAATAGTATTTAATAATAATAGTAACAAAATAAGAATGTATAATAACTTAATATACTTAATAAATAAATTGCACGCTTGCTTGCAGACAGAATACAATGATATTCTATGTTCTATGTTATAGGGTTGGTTTCCGCACTTAGTCCGTCAGGTGGACCATTGTGCGTGGGCCACGGCGGCCGTTTGGTGGTTATTCCAACCAGCCCACCTCCCTCCAGAAGCCAATTAATGCTCCTGGTTTGTTTAGAACTTCTGTGAAGGATCTGGGTGACCCGAGGGTTTCTGTTCTACTCTGGGTGACGCCTGTGCATGCAAAGAGCACGTGCGCGACGGTTTCCTCAGTCTCCATGCACGCCCTGCACAGAGGACTGTCCGTTATGCCTATTGTGTGAAAGTGTTTGTTTAGAGAGCAGTGTCCCGTGATGGTCCCCGTCACCAGGCGCAGGCCGTTCCTGTCCAGGCGTAATAAACGCTTGGTCAGCCCACTATCCAAAGATGGCATGGCTTCCTTGGACTGCCTGCAGCCCGGTGTCGAGGTCCACCAATTCCCCGCTTGTGTGTGGGTGAACTCCTGTAGCCACCTGCGTATTTGGTTGAAGGGGATGGGTACGATAGGCTCGGGTCCACAAACTGCCGCGCTGGACCCCCGTCTAGCAAGCTCGTCAGCTGCGTCGTTGCCTAGCGATCCGCTGTGTCCTTTTATCCATTGCAGTGTCACCGTGTTGCGACTGGATACCGTTATTTGTTCCAGTGCATTGTGACATTCTAGTGTAAGCTTCGAGGTTATATATTTTTTCCGTAGGGATAGAAGAACTGAGGCGCTGTCGGAGAGTATACGAATGTGGGTGTCCGTAACCCTCCTGGCTTCTAGGGCGTGGACCGCTTGTATGAGTCGGTCTTCGATCCGTCGGTGTATACCCTCATCTCTTTCGAGCCTGAGTAGTCACACTGTTCTTCTGTGAGTATTATACTGTAGTGCCTTTGAAAGTGGTGTGTTTTCGGGGCTTTGTCGCAGGGTGATCCCATCATTGGCTTTCGTTTGATAGCATCTTCTTTTATGCGTGTGTGCTTTACTCTGGAGTCTTTGGTTAGGGTTCCTGATAGATGGAGCCTAAAGGCGGCCAGGGTTGCCTCCTCCCGCACGATAAGGTGCAGAGGCGGCAGTCCCAGCATGGCCTGTAGGGCGGCAGTGGGTGCGGTTCTCATACTGCTAGTGATTGCAACACAAGCAAATCGCTGCAGTTTTTCGAGATCTTTTTGAGCTGTGCTCAGGTCTGTTCTGGGCCACCAGACCAGTGAGCCGTATGTGATAATTGGTCGGATGACTGTGGTGTATAACCAGTGGGTGACCTTGGGGCTAATCCCCCAGTTCCTGCCAAGCAGTCGCTTGCATTGCCACAGGGATATGCTGGCTTTTGTAGTGATGTAATTGGTGTGTTTTGCCCAGTTCAGCTGTTTATCCAAAAAGATGCCCAGATATTTGGTTTCAGTTGATAGACTTAGGGTTGTTCCAAAGAATCTTGGTAATTGTAGTGTCGTCAACTTCCTCTTCTTTGTGAAGAGAATTAGTTCGGTTTTTGTGGGGTTAACTGAGAGTTGGTGCTTGTTGCACCATACATCTACTATTTTTAGGGCTTGTTGCATAAGGTTGCATAGAGTGTTTTCATGTGTCCCATTTATTATTATGGTTATGTCATCAGCGTAGCCTACGGTGAAGTAACCATGACAATGATATTTATAATGACGGTTATAAGATCTTACCTGTACCAAAACAATGTATTTCTAGCAAACAAGCAATTGATTTGATTTGTAGGCCCGGCCTCTATGTTTTAATATTGTTGGTGAATTTAAAAAAATACCTGCATAACTATGAAACAGATGAGGAGAGACAGTTGAGGGAAAGTACGCGCAGGAAAGATTTTTAAAGCAAAGTAATACCCTAACTTAGGATTGTTCCACATAGTCCTCAATATAAAGCAGTGCGGATTTTTAACAGGTTGCCATTGGACTTAAAAACAATTATTTATAAGAGCTCATTTAAGTTAAGACTCAGAGCGTTCCTATTGTAGAAATGTCTGTATTCAATAGGCGATGACATATCAAAGATTAAAAAATATATTTAAATTATTTAATGTGAGACTGGGTAATATGAGTATGAAGTATCTATCTGCGTAGCTTGCAATGTTATTAAATTTTTAATTGTATTGAATGTTTAATTTGTAATGTTATTGAATTTTTAATTGTATTGAATGTTTAATTTGTAATGTTATTGAATTTTTAATTGTATTGAATGTTTAATTTGTAATGTTATTGAATTTTTATTTTATTATTTTGTTTTTACTATAATTTATTGTATCATGAATGTGTTAGTTCTATAGTTTTAATGAACGTGTTTTTTTTTTTTTTTGTATAATTTCAAACACAATGTGAATTTTTCCTGAATAAAATTGAATTGAAGGTGTATTTTTCTGTTGTAATGACAATGAACGAATTTTTCTTTCTTACTTTCTTAGTTTATAGTTAGCAATAGCGATAGTTTAAGTTATTATTGTAGTCTGTCATAGCGAAGCAATCATATTAAGGTCGATTGACAACATGTGTAGTCCTCCAAACCGTATTTCGGCCATAGCGGCCAATCTTAACGGAGACTAGCCTTCGGCGCGAGAGATACTATAGAGCACAAGTGTGTGCGCAGACACAGGTGCACTCTCTCTTCCCTCACTCTCATAGTCGGATGGAACGGCAATCCGACACGACCGGAGACAATGACAACATAGCAGTCGAATTGCGGTCGATCGACGTCGATGCATGGAGTGGAATTATCGAATGATCTGTTATAAAATACTAGGTTTTGCCCGCGATTTCGTCCGTATGTTTTAACATAAATAATTTATATGAATATAAAATACAATAGACAACGTATATTTAGTAACCTAATCCACTTAAATGTTCTTAAAGAGTCATAAAAACCCTGTAAGAAATCGACACGTGTCTCACTTCTCAACGAGGCGTCCTCAGGATGACGATTGACTTGTCGCGGACCCGGACACGGCGTGAACAGTTAAGCGGATTAATTTACTAAATATACGTCATCTATTGTATTTTATAATGGATTTCCGCAAAGTCACGCCTGAGTCAATTAACTATCTTATATGAATATGTTTACACTAACCTGCACTAATAAATAGTATGATATGTTATGTATATTGTAAGTCCGTCCGATGCCGAACAGGTAACAAAAGATGGCTGAAGTCAACATCCCAAATGACAAGAAGTATCGAAGATCCACCCTCTCTGCTATCATACCTGCAACATAACACATAATATCACACTTCCATTCCCTGAAAAAATCAAAAGTCATTTATTCAAATTAGGCTGAGAATCAGCACTTTTTGAACGTCAAAATTATAAAAGACAGTCCCCCAAAACGCCCGCCCTTCACTACTTCCTAGTGCTTTAGATGGGAAGAAGAAGTGGCGCAACAAACTGTCCAGCAGGAGGAAGGCAGAGATATAAAGTAATATTTAAACGAGAGACATATTTGAAGGGAGATTAGTACCTACCTACTTATGAAAATGATCAACTTTTACTATGAGACCAACTCTGAAAATAAAAAAATGAATCCGCGATTGTTCCATACAAACTACATGTTATAAAAAAAAAATGTTTTTTAAAGCTATTCTTGAAAAGGCGAAATAATTATGATAGCAATCAATCTGCTATAGGTCGGCTTCCAGTCTAACCGGATGCAGCTGAATACCAGTATTTTACATGGAGCGACTGCCTATCTGACCTCCACAACCAAGTTACTGGGTAATACGATAACCCTTGGTAAGACTGGTTGTCAGACGTTCGGGATTCTGACGACCCGTAACGACTGTCAAAGAACCACGAATGACAGCCGGGACCAACAGCATAACGTGCTTTCCGAGGCACGGTGGATTCTCGGCATGTTAAGATTGTTACCCATCCACAGACCAACCCCGGCAAGCGTAGCTTAACCTGATGGATCGAACCGTGCGGCAGGTATTACTTAGCCACGAGCTCCTCGAAATAATTATGATAGCAATTTATTTAATTAAAGAACATAACACATATTGCAAAAATAAAACAGCCGTAAGTACCTACAGTATGTAAATATTTGTTACGGTGCGCAATCGAACCGACTCCGACGACCTTCATAGCCGAGGGCATATGAGGCATCTACACAGATGGAACGACCATCTGTGTTGAATTCGTAAATATTTCTAATTACCTAATTAGTAATCACCAGTAAAAGCCTTGCCATTGCAAAGACGTGTGAAAGTCTGATCAGTGACTTGCCGTGGCGTTGGGTATGGTAAAGATAGTAGTCAAGTACTATTGTATAGAATCAAGTTCTTCTAACTCAGTCATACTCAAAGTGTGAGCGCGGATACCTAGGGCTCCACAAAGCCTCTGTGGGGACTCCGCGAACATGTTGGACTATGGCAGTGTCCACCAGTGGACGTGTTCCTGACGTAACATCGGGCCACACACCACAACGCGATCGCGGGCTTCCCTCACCTTTCACTCGCTCGCCGACACCTTGAGCATGCGCACCCGATCGGTCGTCTCGTCAAATTGTAATCAACAAAGAAATACAGTACTTCAACTTGACATATCGGAATCAAGTATATACATATCATTCAAGACCACCAGCAGCACACCTGGAGCTTGATACTCAACATATGATCTGGCTCGAAGGACCATATTTCCGTGTGTGTGTGTGTGTGTGCGTCTGTGTGTATGGTCCGGATCATGTCATTCCTTTGTGGTATTTTAGCTGCTTCAGAATCATCCTAATGTGAGAACTGTTTGTTTTTGCCATAATATTTTATTAAATCCAGCAGTGCCAGCCCTAGTGGCAAAAAGCGAACTCAGAGTTTATACGACTGTTATTTGCCCCACCAAAATCAATGAGTGGACGATAAAACTGTCAACAATCCACTTTGTCCCACTGGTGGGATAGATTGGTGGGGCAACATTGAAAAATCCATAAAACACAGTTTTTGATTATTTTAGGGCTCCGTCAAATATTTCGTTTTCCAAAAAGGTTCCGTCGCTAAAAAGTTTAAGGACCGCTGTTCTAACTGAACAGACTGCTGTGCTACTGAGGAGTTTGTTGCACCACTTCTTATTCCCAAGCTAAAGCACTATACTTCCAAGTCGCCTAAACTTAAATTTTTACACAATAAATATTTATTTATTTATTTATTTATTTATTCCCTCCAAACATACAAATATCTTTACAGGCTAGACCCAATGCGATATTGTAGTACCCTTAAAATTAACAAATTCCACTGCTTGTAACATAACAAATTCTATAGGAAGCTATTCTTTCAAATTCACCCAGAGCGCAACAAAATATGTCTATGTCATCAGCAATGAGGTTGAGAGTGCGGAGCGCGCTCGTCAGCGGCGCCTCACGCAGCAAGTTAGTTCGCGCGCGCGGTACCGCCAGCAACCGCGGCCGACGACGACGACCCACATACCCGTCTGGCACGACTAGTTCCACCCTTCGCAATATATCCGCATTGTGTATCTTCCCTCTAATTATCTTAAAGATATAAGTAACCAGTGTGAGTTGCCTCCTGACCCTCAGTTCATTATATCCGACCATACCTAAGATAAATAGTGTTGGATACATCAATGGATAAAATGGATACACCCCGTATTCCCTCATATATTTATATCTAATAAATTTATTCTGTACGCGCTCCAACATAAGACTATATTTAGTTTCATAAAAATAATATAAATCTAGTACTGAATAGATATTAGTCTAGAATATAATAGTGATTTAGTATAATAACGGCGAATATAGTTTGACCAAGACCGCTGTTCCGCGCCTTAAATATGTGCGCGGCGAGACGGGTGGGGCAGTGCAGGCCGCTCATTCGTCAATGCTCACGGCGCGCGGCGTCCCACCCACCACTGATTCAGGTGGGGCCTCGCCACGCATTCCGAAGACGCGGAACAGCGGTCCCGGTCAAACTATAGTAAAGATACAGTATAGATAGTAGTCTAGTATACCTGAGACGAACATGGCGCCCGCATATGAGAACAGGAAGGCAGAGTCCAGAGCTCCAAGCAACGTGTTCGCATCGGTCGTATCTGAAAAAAAACGGATGTAACGCGTTACATTACAGGGTGAGAGGGTTCGAGAGTGAAGACTCTTGTGTTGGCATGAGCTATACGAGAATAACACCCAATTTCCGAGAGGCTAACTTAAAAAATTGATAATAGATTGTCAAACTCATGTTAACGAATCATATCGTGAAAATTAATAACATAAGTACCTACTAAGGTCTCCGTCGCGAGAAGCTATACATTTTGTAAACAATGAACTTCTACTAAGTTACGTAGCGAAACAAATAATCCCAAATTCAATCAACTCAAAGTAACATACGTGTAATACGAAACTAAGCAATAATCGCTGTCGTCCAATGTTTTTTGGTACTGTAACCCCGTACCACAAAACATTAGACGACAGCGCTTTAAATCGCTAAAATATAACCCGACCAAGTGAAATTGCTCGTTACTTTCGTAACACGTATAGTATTTTTGATACTTTGTATATACTATACTATTGAGTATAGTTGATTGAATTTGGGAGTACTCGTATTTGTTTCGCTACGTAACTTAGTAGAAGTTCTTTGTTTTCAAAATTTATAGCTTCTCGAGACGAAGACTTTAGTTTTAATTCGGAATTTCCCATAAAAACTTCAGCATCGTCTGTCAACCTTGAAGAGATCATAGGGATCTCCATACCAAGATAATCAAAATTGGTTCAATGGTTTATTACCATTACAACCACTAGAATGCTGGTTAACCAGTACTAACTTAAGCGTCGGGTCACACCGGAATGGCAGCGGCCGGCAGCGACGCGGCGAGCACTTTCAGTGTGAAATAATTTTAAACTTTATCTACATACTTAAAAGACCAGTATTGCTTGAAAAGCTTGAAAGGTCTCGAGGCCACCCGCAGTACCGCGAGCGGCCGCGCGCCACGTGCATCTTGTCGGTAGTTTTGCCTGCGGCTGCCAGCGGCGACGCGAGGCCGCTCGCGGCACCGCGCAGGCGGCCGCGTTTATGAAATGTAGAAACAAAACTAGTCAAGAGGAGACTGGGCACGTGGGATCTTGAGGTCGCGCGAGGCCGTCAGCGGTGACGCCGAAGGCCGCTGGCAGCCGCTGCCGGCCGCTGCCATTCTGGTGTGACTCGGCCCTCATTGGCGACTTTGACGGCTATTTAATTATTAATTACACCACACCATTGTTGGTGTTTGTTGTTAGAACAACGAAACAGTTTATAAATGGTTGTTATTACCTACAACAAACAAGATTACAATACAAGATAACAATGATCTAAAATTATGTATATTTTATAATGTACCTACCACCTATGCTAACATTGTGGAACGCAAATAAATATATTGAGTATTGAGATTCCTCATTAATACTCACTAAAAGGAGCCCAGTTACACCACTGGTCGTCACTGGGGTCGGTCCCGGGAGGCGGCACGAGCGCCGAACAGTTCTGATGCAGCACAGACTTCACCACGGAGATCGGCTTCCTCGTCAGGTGGTACGTCATGTACGTGAAGAATGTCAGCATGAGGACTGCGGCTTGGTACCTGCGGATGAGGAGAAGAGACGAGATAAACGAGAGTTGGTAGAGGTAAGGGTAATATTAGAATACTTATTATCCCGAGTGAAAAGAATGATTGTGTTTCACGCATACATAATATGTTTAATTATGTAGATCAAGTATGGCATGCGGGGAGTCCCCGCAGGCAGGGTAATGAATGAGTAATGAAAGTCATTTAAAGTCGATAACGCCGTCGGTACACCGTCTGCGGGGAATACCCGTAGGATTTAGGATTGAAATCTGGCGTCATTTCAAATCCAACCGGATCCGGCTCGATTCCTATCGATCAGGCCGAATGCGGCCGGATCCGACAGGATTAATCAAATCAGGATAATTTTCCCTTTTCGTTCCAAAATGGAATGTGTTAATAAATAATGTATTATTTAAGTTGTTTATAATTTTTTTAACCGGCCAAGTGTGTGTCGGACCCCGCACATGAAGGGTTCCGTAGTTGGGATGAATTCATCCCAAAAATAAACTTAAGATTGTAGTTGAAACCTTATTGCCTTACCTTACCTGATTGTAGCAAAACTTACGGCAAATGTAAGTTAGAAATCGCAAAAAAAAAATGTGTAAAAATTACAAATTAACGATTATGGGAGGGACTTTTTTCTTTAAATGTGCTGTGAGACCTTGCTTCTTGATTCTAGGTCAACGGGAAGTATTGTAGGTTTTGATTTATTTGCGAGTACGAGTATCAAAATATGCCGCATAACTGACTGCGTTGAATTTGAAGCTAACCTTTTTTTTACAGCTTCAAGGGACCATAGACTTACGTATTTGATATTAATTTCAACTTGATTCCTCCACGTATTCCTGAGAAAAAGGGTCTTGACTTGACAGACAGACGGGCAGTCGGAAACGAAGTGATTCTTTATGGGTTCCGTTTTTTCCTTTTGAGGTACGGAACCCTTAAAACATATATGAAATGAACTTTTATTTTCATGTTAAAACAATTTATACTTCACATTATATAATCTTATCTTCCATAATTTAAACTTGCGTAATTACTATTTAATGAGATCACAATAATTTGAGAATGTTAACAATTATTACAATAATGCGTTTGTATTATAAATCTACTCGTTGGTTTAATCAACTTACTATATACATAATTAAAAAATCACTTCGGTTTTGAAAACAGGATCGTAGAAAACAATTTGTGTCATCTGCCAATGGACTTTTATGAGAGCTAAATTACGAATACACAAAGTACCTACCAACTCATGCAACAGCGCAATTATTTTGCCAAAAATTGCTATCCCCGGATCCAGTCGCAGAATCTGGTATATTGGTACCGGATCCGGTAAACGTCTAGTGACGCCGGATCTGCCGGATTACCGGATCCGGTTTTCCGGATTGCAATCCCTTGGCACACCATATGAAAATGAGCTTTCATAGCAACTGTCAAACGTGCCGTGCAGGTTCTCCGTATACCGAAATCGTTCCTTATCGAATATTGAAAACGCCTGCGGCTTCGCCTGCGTGTTATGTCTATAAAAAGTAGCCTAAGTATGTCCCCAAATTCCACCAACTTTCATCGAAATCGGTTCAGCCGTTTAGCTGTGAAAGCGTAACAAACAATTAGTTTAGATATCATAAGACTCGTAACGATTTTTCGTCACAATTTATTGAGGGGTTTGTGGTTAAGTAATAACAGCCGCACGGGTCGATCGATCAGGTTAAGCTACGCTTGCCGCGGTTAGTCCATGGATTGATGACCATCTTTACATACCGAGACTCCTCCGTGCCTCGGAAAGCACGTTAAGCCGTTAGTCCCGGCTGTCATTTGTAGATCTTTGACAGTTGTTTCGAGTCCTCAGAAGCCGGAAACTCTGACAACCAGTCTTACAACGAGGTATCGTGTTACCCAGTCACTGGGTTGTGGAGGTCAGATAGGCAGTCACTCCATGTAAAATACAGATATTCAGCTGCATCCGGTTAGACTGGAAGCCGACCTCAACAACATAGTAGGGAAAAGGCTTGTAACGATTTCAAAAAAGTTAATATGACGTTGACGGCCGTAAACGTTATTTTCTTTTATCGCTCAAGGAGCCACTGCGGACGGGGCTTCATAAAAATAACATAGCTAGTAACATAGTTAGCGTTGCAATTTATTTATATTGAATCAACACAAACCTAGTTGACCATATTTGTAGGAAGAAGTGTGCCAGTTGCGTCAGGCAATTGGAAACTATTTGATTTTGTACGCCGATATAGGCTAAGTCGACTTAGGTGCATAAAAGGTACTGTAATAGGATACCTACATAAAAAATTGTTTACATAAAAGGTACTGTAATTGCATGCCTCATTTAGAACAGCAGGCTAGAATATTATCGCGGGAACGTCCGAAAAGGATGACGTGGCGCCTGAAAAAAAAAAATTGTAATTTTCCTTGTAATGTTTAAAAATAAGAATTATATTTGGTTTTTGTGTTGTGTTTTGCTGTTTGTTAAAATTTTATAGATTAGTTTATAATGTTTGTAACTTTTGCATGCCTACTGGTCAAATATGGCTGAACCTACTTATAACACCGTTTATTGTAGGTACCCATATTTGCAAAATAAAAGAAACGTTTTGAAAACGTTATTTTAAATAACGTTTCCGAGCCCTGGCTACCAGTCGGATTTGTCATGTTCATGTAAGAACGGAAATAGCTCACAGTAGGTCGAGCAATTATAACGAAAGGTGATAGCGTATATTGTTTATGTTTATTATTAAATTAATTACTAATTAACAGTAACCAGTAATTACAAGACATCACGACATAGTTATAAAATGCAACTGATAACGCAACAACGTAACTTTAAAAGCGCCTTTATATCTTAGCTTTAAATAAAGGCGATATTATTAGTTCAAGAGTTACAATTTGGCGTGCGTTTGACTGTACCTACACGTGCAATACTCCGCAAAATCATTTTAATAAATAGCGACTCTTGCTACGACGCAATACAGTGCAATTCAGGTCGCACAGCGTTAATTACCTACTGTTATATTCACTTAGGAGTTTCCTCTCTTTCTATCACTTATCTCCGACTACGTTACGTTCACTGAATTTGCCCGACAAGTCCAGCCCGCTGGGTACTTGTAGCTCATACCTAAAATGCAGAATGCGCCTGGCCCGATAAAGGTCAAATGACAGTTGCTCCATGTAAAAAATACCTACTAAAATTCACAGATTGCTTCTTTCAACGTGTCGATGGAAAATATTGTTTAAAATGAAAAGAAGTTTATTTATATGGTTGTAGTGCCCAGCAATGCTAACACCATGCGCTGACATGAGAACCTCACGTGTACAGGTGGCCCTCATACTGAACCAGATGAAAGGTGGGCATGGTCTACGTAATCTAGATACAGGATGCTCGGCAGAAGGTTGAACATACGAAAATGACGGATCCGTGGGACCGTCTACTACTACGTGTTTAGGTCCAATAACAAGACCCAAGCCACAAGGATTTTTTTTAATGATTTTTTAAAATTTAAAGGAAATTCGTGGTTGTTCAAATTTCAAACGTCAATAATTTCATTTAAAATAACAAAACTCGTATATTAAAAAAAAAAATTGGTTCGTATATTAATTAATTTCACTTCCTTTCGGTGAAAAAAGTCCCAGGCAGTTAAAATTGGCGAATTGTTTTAGTTGTTTTAAAAGAAATTGTGCATATTGTATACCGTGAGATTGGGCATGAACCAAAGATGTTTTCCTAAAATTAGAACTGCTCTATCACTGTTAGTTTTTTTTTTAACGCAGTTTAAAGTCGGGCTTTCGATATTTATTTTTGTTTTGTTTGTAGTTTAAGGGCTCGTATTTACTTTTCTAGTAATCATCTGCGTAAAATACGGATTTTATAAGATTCTATAGTTACTTTAGATGAAAATAAAAATAATATGTTGCCAGTTGTGTTGTTTTTAAATGAAATTATTGACGTTTGAAGTTTTAGCAACGACAAATTCCGAAAAATAAATAAAAAAAACTTAAAAAAAAAATCCTTGTGACCTGGGTCTTGTTATAGGGCCTAAAAACGTAGTAGACGGCCCCACTGATCCGCCATTTTCGTATGTTCAACCTTCTGCCGAACACCCTGTATAATAAATCTGCGTGCGCAATTCATTTGCAAAACATGTAACCAAACACAAGTTTTCCACTTAGACAAACATCAACTTTATGCAAGTGTAAATAAAGTTTAGACCGATTAGTATTGTTGAAAAAGTCATAAAAAATATGAAGTTGTAGCGCAAACTGAACCTTATGTGTAGTACAGTTGTTTTTCCTAAAAACTCGTTTGTGTTTAAATGTTTGGCAAATGAATTGCGAATGCAATTAGAGATGCTGCATACCAACGACAATATAGTTGGGATACAAAATAGCTAGGATGAATATGATTCAGAAGGTCAGCTCTGTACAATGAGCGAAAGCAAGCGCACGCACACAGACGCGTACTCACACAAACGCCGGTCGCGAGTGCGCCTGCACTCGCTGTACGTGAAGCGTGTCTATGTGTGCGTGCGTCTTCGCTCGTTGTATGAAGTCGACCTTCTGTACATTTCTATCGTTTGTGGTTGGGTACTGAGTGTTACTTGAAATAATAATTGTTATCATCTTTTGTTTGAATGATTCATAAAAACCAATGCTTTTAAAATATTTAGGCCACATCCTAATGAAATAAATTATGTTTACGAAGTCATGTTACTTAGTTAAACATAACATATCATTGAGCCTGTAGTACACACGGCTACACATCAAGCGAAGAGGCCACACATTGAGCAGGATGATAAGGACCAATTTAAAAGGAAAATAGTACAAAAAACTCTGGTAGTACCTCGAAGTTAGATAAGAAGTCGAGTTATGTAACAGAAACTGCCACACCATGGCGGTGAAAATAAAATGTATAATAAACTACCGAAAAAAAATAAAAAATAACTTGGAACTTTAAACAATTGGCTTTATGACAGATATTTTTATTGAATAGATGATTATTAAATTTTTATACAGTTATGATGTATAACTTTACGAACACTTATTTAAATGATAATTATTGACTGTCTTGAGATATAATCCAATAAAGTAATTTAATATTGTTAATGTGCCTAATGTTTTTTTTTTTATTCTTTTTTTTTTAGGTATCTACATTTATAATCGCTATGCGTATGTCAGTCCCATCGTAACCTAAATACACATTAGTCTTATCTGGGCCATGAACCTAACTAAACAGACTCTTCGCATTATCTCTAATTAATATTAATGAAGACTATTTTTATTTTGAATATGATGTGTTCGACTAATGACATTGATGTAATTTCATGATATTTATTAAAGCATGTACACACGGCTACACATCAAGCTATACATTTCCAGTTTATGCTGATCTCGCATTGTATAGGATTTCGGTACAATGTGAGGTCAGCTTATACTGGAAATGTATGCTTGATGATGTGTGTAGCCGCGTATATACTTGATGTGTGTAGCCGTGCGTACCTAAGTACTAATAATATTTGCATGGCTGATAAGTCGAATATAGTGAGACTAAAATGATTTAACCATGTTATTACTTACGTAAGTACCTAACTATATTCAGGCAAATAAATAAAATTCCCACTGCTGGGACTGCGGCCTCCTCTCTGTGAGAGGGAGTGGGCCGTAACCCACCACGCGGGCCCAGTGCGGGTTGGTGGATGTCACATATCTTCGAATTCTTAGTCCTAGGACATGCCGGTTTGGGCACGCCACAATTGTGGCGATAAGTCCCCTCTTTGAGGAGTGGCTAGAAAAAACACTTCCTCTTTCCTTAAACATAATCATTACATATAGTTCCTTATTCTTGTTTCATGTTTATTATTTTATATATATCTATGTATACAATATATGTATATATTTATGTGGTTAGGTTTATTCGTTATGTATTTATTGTGTATGTAAATGGTACACCACTGACTACCTGCAGTATTGTCTCTCCTTCTCCCTTTAATCCATCCAAAGGTTGTCTGTAAAAGATCGCTTTTAGCGATAAGACCGCCCATTGTGTCACCCTATGTAACATTTCTAAATTTATTTCTGTAATTTGTATGGTGTGCATAATAAAGAACATTCTATCTATCTATCTATCTATCTAGAGAGGCGCCACGGCGTCCTCACCTTCCGCCTGACGCAGGTCCTCACCGGACACGGCTGTTTCGGGAGGTTCCTGTTCCGTATAAGGCGGGAGGAAAAGCCCGGGTGTCACCACAGTGTGGATCGCCCGGAGGACACGGTGGAGCATACGGTGGAGGTCTGCCCTGCTTGGGCGGAGCACCGCCGTGTCCGCACGGAGGCGATCGGCGGCGGCGATCTCTCGCGTCGGGCCCTGGTTCAGGCCATGGTCCGGAGCGAGAGTGCATGGGATGCCGTCACTTCCTTCTGCGAAGCAGTAATGCTCGCGAAGGAGGAGGCGGGCGCGCGAGGGTGAGGCAAGATTCGCGCCCTCGCGCCCCTAGTCGCCGCAGGAGACGCCCCGGGCGTCGGGAGTCGCGAGCCGACTTCCGGCCACCGTAGGCGCGGGCTTGCGGACGGTGAGCAATGGGCAGCTCGCCGTCCGATAAGGACCAGGCCCGGGTCGACGGGGCGTTGTGTTCCACGCGCGCCTCAAAGTGATGTCAGCACCAACTGACAGGGTCCGTAAGGCCTGCTGGGGTTGTGGGTTTGTCCGAAAGGGATATCGCGGCCCCGACACACAGGCAACGGAAGGAACACGGGTGGGTTTTAGTAAGTAAAAGTCTGACACGCCTACTCGCTCTGCCCAGAGCGGGAGAAGTCATTTGATGATTTCCCACCCACAAAAAAAAAAAAAAAAAGAAGGACATGCCGGTTTCCTCACGATGTTTTCCTTCACCGTTTTGAGAGCAGTGGTGATGATATTATTTACACAAAGTAAACTGCCTGCCTGGGTTCGAATCTACAACTCGTCAAGTCGCGGCAGTTTCATTGGGCCCCCCCCAATCACCGCTGCTGAACACCCCGTCTAAGCCCCCATGAAATAGGGGGCGTGCCTATTAAATTACAATTTTATTATCTTTTAATGTTACATTCATGTTTTCGTAATGAGTTGATAATATTTTCATGTTTCTATTTTTTGTTATCTTTTCATTAGTACATATTTTGTAATTATGGTTTTAAGGAAGTACTCGTAAGTATTATTTTGCAACCTGCGTACTTCTTATCATAAAGAGATTAGAATTTTTCAGGTCATTCATCAGGTTGTATCCTGTCATTATTATATTTAAATATAATAGGTACTTATATTATATTTAATAAGTGAAGCAAAAACTTTGTACCTCTTTTTACGAAAATTACGCGGACGGAGGAGTGCAGAAAGCTAATATTTTTATATAATATACAATCAATATGCTTAGCCTTTTCCCAACTATTTTGGGGTCGGCTTCCAGTCTAACCGGATGCAGCTGAATACCAGTATTTTACGAGTACATGGAGCGACTGCCTATCTGACCTCCACAACCCAGTAACTGGGTAATACGATACCCCTTGGTAAGACTGGTGACAGACTTTCGGGCTTCTGACGACTCGTAACGTTTGTCAAAGATCCACGAATGACAGCCGGGACCAACGGCTTAACGTGCTTTCCGAGGCACGGAGGAGTCTCGGTATGTAGAGATGGTCACCCATCCACTGACCAACCCCGGCAAGCGTAACTTAACCTGATGGATTGACCAGTGCGGCTGTTGTTACTTAGCCACGAGCTCCTCTTCTCCTTCCTCCTCGAGATTTTTATATAATATACATTAAAAATAAATTAATTTAATAAAAAATACATTACACACACTACCATGCGTTTGACACAAGATGGCTACCTTAGAATCATGACATGGCAGCATGGAGTTTGTACCTACTATACAAGTTAAAATTATTTAAATGAATTATGGTCGAATTTCGACCTCTGGGCGACCACTAGTACTATTATATGATCGAAGATTATGTGAGTAATATTTGTTTAGGTAACCGTGTACCTATACATAATAATATATTTGTAATCACGTTCTCGAAAACTGGTCTAACGATTTCGAATAAAGTTGCAATAAAGGAGTTTACGGGGGCGAAAAATCGATTTAACTAGGTCTCATATCTGGGAAAATTATTTTTCTCCGCATTTTCACTCGAGTAGAGCTCGGTCGGCCAAAGTTTAGAACAAGATTGATACCTTAGAATAAAATGACATGGCAGCATGGAATTAGTAAGTACCTACTATCATGGCAGCATGGAATTAGTATGAACTATCCTGTACCTACTATTAAATAAGCATTCTCTATTTTCACCAGTGCAGAGCTCGGTCGCCTAGGTACTGTTGATTAAAATATGATTAGCGACCTTAAAAAATATAGCAAAAAAAAATGCTTCGCGGGGTACCCTGACGCTTTCGTCACGGCACGCTACGCTAAGGGTGCGTTTCCAGTTTTCCACTGAAGCGGAGACGAGTGGAGCTGAGCGGAGACGACAAATCACAATGGTTGAAATCCTCATCGCGTCTCTCGTCTCATCTTTAATCTTTAATTGGACGATTCCTGCACGTCCAGCTCTGCTCGTCTCCACTTCAGTGGAAACGCACCCTAAGGCTGCCTGTATTCTGGAGCGGAGAAGAGAGGAGAGGAGCAGACCTGTGCCTAGATCACGTCTAAACGAGTAGTGTTAATGATTTGGAAACAATATACAATGTCGCCCATGCGGCCATGGGCATGTGACCGCCCGTATTTTTCTGAATATTCATGACAAATTATGGAAAATAAACTTAAAAAGGGGGGGTATCTTGACATTTTTTTTTAATTTCTCGCTATGATTTTATGGACTTACACTTGTTTTTTTTTAATAAATACTGTTTTTTTTTTTTGAAAAAATGTCTTCACCTCCGTTTTTTTTTCATAGTCGACAAATTTTACTAAAAAATTTAAGTAATCCGATAAAATAACTCATAAGCTTTTAGAAATAATAAACAGAATCCAAATCGAGCCAATAACATCGGAGATATGACAAACGCCACAAAAAAAAAAAATTGAATAACATAAAAAATATTAAATATAGACCACATTTTAAAGTAAATTTTCCATATTTTTTCATGAATATTCAGAAAAATACGGGCGGTCACATGCCTATGGGTGACATTGTATGTTAAATAAGAGCATTTTTTTTAATAACTTAATCTGCGAATATTTGATTTATATTATATGTATAGTGTAATTAATTTGTAAAGTTATGTCTCACGCGGATAAAAAACTGAAAATCACGCAAAAACTATCAAGCGTATTTTTCTGAAACGTTCCTATTGTAAAGATAATTTAATTATTTATCTTTTAGTACACGTGTTTTATTAAAATACCTTTCAATTTATGTATAATCAATTAATAATGTGTCTCATTTAGGACAGCGCTCCTTGATGGGCGAGTCCTATTACTGGCTGGGCGTACGGCGCGTTGCGTGAGCTCGGCACAGAACACGTAAGCTAACCACTCAAAGCCACTGGCATATATCGGCGTCTTACGGGGCATGCGCTAAAGTAGCCCGCGAAATTCAAATTTTCTTTAGTTTTTCACATTTTGCAGGTCAGTGTCAGGTTTTATGTTGATTAAAATATGATTTGCGACTGTAACAAATATGGCTTTACATAATTATAATCATTACAATCAGCAATACAACTCCATAAGTAATAACAATCGTCAAATGTCATGATTTCATGAAATAGTCATTCAATGCGATTGTATGAACTTAGAGATGATATTTGATTCGGCTGCTAATCATATTTAGATCAACATACAACATGATACTGACCTGCAAATTGCAAAATACGTAAAAAAAAATACTTTCGCGGGCTACCATGTCGTTTTCGCCTAATAGAATCATCTAAACACCGCTCCACAGTTTACATTGATATTCAGCCTCAGAGCGAACCAAACATAGTCCAGACACGGCGATAACAATTAAAATAACTGGTTACACCAAGTAATTAACTTCAATAGATTATAAAAACTTTAAGTTGCGGCACAGATAGAAAAATAATTGTTTATCAAATTGACACGCTACGTCAATTTGTCGTGTTAAAGCCATTTTAAACAACAGTCAAAGGAATTAATACCAGCCTATGATTATTTAAATATGTCTACGTAAATAGAGAATCAGAAACACGCCGACTTTGATAAGCTGGTGTGCGTGACAGCGACGTCTTACACTCGCGCCACGTCATTATGCTGTCATTGTCCTTTTCTAGTTTACGTGCATTTAACCGCCAACAGTTAGACGCTATTTTTATCGACGAGTTCACAGCTTTGATTGTCTATCTAGATATATTATAAATTTTTTTATAAAAAAAAAATTGCACGAAAATACTATATTTGATATAAAAAAAGTTGGCAACCCTAACTGGGCCATCACCCTCAACTGGGCCATCTGATCCTCTCGTCAAAGAATCACAGTTGTAATTTGAATATACGGAATAACTTGATAAACAATTTTCCCTGAGTTAACTTTGAGTAGTTAAAGTAACCGTGACCTAATCGTAACGCATCAGTAATAGCCAGAGCCTTGGGTTGTTTTAACTGTTTAATAATATTCTTGTTATGTAAAATGGTTGAATAATATTTACAGTTGAGGGATAAAATATATTTATATACACTTTGTGAAGAGAGCAGTGTTCGATCCCTAACAGGCGCTTTCTTTTGTGTAAATTATTTCATCACCACTGCTCTCAAAACCGTGAAGTAAAACATCGTGACGAATTGCTAATTTACCTCTTTATAATATGTATAAGTATATAATGTATCATAAGTTTAAAATAATAAACAAGAGTTTGAGTTGAGATCAGCGGCGTAGCGTGGGTGTCAGCCGCCCGGGGCGGAAGACAATTTTGCCGCCCTTTTAATTAGGTATTTCAATTTAATGTATACTATACAATTACATACATTAATTGTACAGAACTTTTCGGCAAGAACAGTCATCATTATTTTGCATTATACAGGTTAGATTTTAAATAAAAAAGTTTACCAAAGTTTTACAATCACGTTTATTAATACAAAAGTTGGTGTTGCCAGCAGTCGTTACAAAATATCATTCAAAGAAAGGGGATTCCCCGAATTCGTCACAGAATAAGTAATGAAAAATTCCGTTCTCTTTTCAATCGGTCCGAATTTGTAGTTGCGATAAAAATATGAAATGGTTCATATTTTTATTATTTATTGTGAAGTTTTGCCGCCCCCTAAAAAGTGCCCGGGGCGGGCCGCCCGCCCGTGCCGCCCCCACTACGCTACGCCACTGGTTGAGATACCAATCTCTAGTAATGTCCATGTTAAATGTTATATACAGGGTGGCAGGGACATCGACGCGAAGCCGGCTACCATGGATTCAGTACATGATTCTGAACCCCACTGCGTTGAAATTTTTCATCGGTTATTTTTTATTTTTTAAAACTACTGAATCCATGGTAACCGGCTTCGCGTCGATGTCCCTGACACCCCGTATAGGTCAGGGATCGGCAAGTAATTTTAAGTGGGGTCCAAATACTGTTAAAGTTCTGTATCGAGGTCCAGAAAAAAAATCATCTTAATAGGTACTTTCCATTAGATTTTTTTTATTTTGAATAATTTATGTACAAGATCTTAAACTATTAAACGAGCAATATTTGCGTATATGTATTTGTAATCACGTTCTCGAAAACGGTTCTAAGGATATCGATGAAAGATGCAAAATAGGAGTTTACGGAGGCGAAACATCGATCTAGCTAGGTCTCATCTGGGAAAATTCAGTCAGTCTGCCTAGCCATTTCCGCCGCAATCAACTCAAATATAAAAATGAAAACAAGTGCGAGTTGGACTCGCACACGAAGGGTTCCGTACCACCGTACCATATTGAACAATACATATTTTTAGGGTTACCAAAATAAAAAGTTAAAAATACAGGAAACATGTTTTCGTTAGGCGTTTTTTGCTAAATATTGTAAGGTGGTACGGAACCCTTTGTGTGCGAGTCCGACTCGCGCTTGCCCGGTTTTTTATTATTTGGTTCACGCGGGGAACAGCTAATGCGAAGAGTGAATTCAAAATCTCGAACGGAATTAGTTTTACAAAAAGATTAGTTTTACAAAAAGTTTAGTTTTGCAAAAGATGATTAGTAATTTAACCATATTTGGCGGTCCAAGTTCCGACCTTTCGCTGTCCGGATATGGACCGCGGTCGGCCTGTTGCCGACCGTTGTTATAGGTACATTTTGATACAAGTCAGACTAATATGTAATTAAATGTATATGTCAATTACTAATGCAAGATAGAGGACAATGACCACATACTATGAATCAGTCATTGTTGTTTGTAACTAATATGTATGGTCCAGATGATTACAATTATAACATTTTAGGTAGCTAGTATAAAGTACATTTATTATACAAACTGACACCACATGAATTAAATAAGAGCTAGGGCACACGAGTGACTATAGTCACCATGACTATTCTCATAGTGACTATAGTCACCGTGACTATTCTCACAGTGACTATAGACACCGTGACTATTTTCAGTGACTATAGTCACCGTGACAAAAAAAACTGTACGTAATTTTAGTTAGTATGTAGTTAATTTGCTTAACAGTAAATTTCCCTGACTGTATTTATGCACAATTACATTACATAGGTCTTGTAGAGGCTAGCAAAATACACCCAACATTTTTGTCACAGTAACAAAAGTCACTTGTTACTGTGACAAAGTGCGCGCTAGCTCTAACTGTCACTTGTGCGCGCTAGCTCTAACTGTCACACAGGGACATGAGCAACACAGACAAACACTCTATATATAGAGTGTTTGTCTGTGCCCACCTATTTAATTTACAAACTTTTTCACAATTTTACCAAAATTGTTTCAATCTCTCGTTGAACATTTGAACTATTATTAATATTTTTACTTTGCTACTGCCCATTGGTGTAGTGCTGAGCATGAGCTGAAGTTTTATTGGGATTTTCCTTCTGGAATTTCTTAGTGGCAGCCCAAAGTCTGGATTTGTGCCCGATTGATGGCAAAGGGCTCGCCCCCGTTAACACACTACCGATTTAAAAATGATTGGCAAAATGTGGGTGTAATATAGGTACAGCTCTGCCCAACCCTACGGGGAATACTAGCATGATGTTATGTTATGTTATTTTTACTTTGTTAGCTTACTTGTTAACTTTATTGTGCATGGTGTGGTCTCCTATAAGTGAAGGAGTACACCTACTTAATACTGATATTGCCCATTATTTTATGTGTCATGAATTGTATATTATTTTTTGATGGTAAAACTAAATAAAAAAAAGGTGTAACATTACTCTACATTTATTAATAGGGTGGTATGAGCAATATTTACAGCCGGATACTGTAACCTGTTGTACAACAAACTCTTGTCTACTAAAAATATGCTTATTTATCTCCTGTTTGAAATTTTTAAGCACTTTTTGGTATTTAATACTCAATCAGACATTAAGAAATGGGAAGATAAGGTTTTAAATTTGAAATTGCAGTCAGCAATTGTACAGGTGGCATTGCTAGCACCAACCTAAGGCCGCAGGGCCGCTGCTATGCTAAGAGCTACTGTCTTTCGAAAACCTAAGCGTTAAAATGTGTGCTATAAAAATGAACCAAAAAAAATTCGGCAGTAATTTGAGCATATTTGACAGTATTTACTTTTCTGAAAACTTTGAACTGCATCAAGGTATTACTTATACAGCCTAAGTGACTCACCATCGTAATCGGTTGATCTGTAGTCGCGGGCAGCAATAATTACTGAGCTTCTGAATAAACTGCACCCCTAAAGGAGCGTCTCTACTGACGCCGCTCATTCTCCAGTATGTTCTTCTAAATGCCCTCGCGATTCCGTCGTGCATGAACTTCATTCACGCCCCCTTACCACACGCATTGTTTTAAAAACATCCCTTTTGTTTACATCGACAAAAGAAACGTAAACTTTGATCACGATTTTCAGTTCAATTTACGTAATTATTACGAACGTTACGACTCAAATCTTTCGATAGAATTATTTTATTTTAAGTACTTTTTGCGGTAATTCAATATTATCGTGGTTAGATCAGCGATTTCCGTGATAAAAATAATATTTATAACCGTATGTGCACGACACGTCCACTATGACTGCGCTCCGTTAGTAAGCGCATCTTCTATTTTTGGCCTTGACATTTCTGTCTCATTCAAACGTCTGTGAAAAGACAAGGGCAGACGATAGAGAATGCTAAAAACTTTTCTTTCGCAACGCGAACATCCTTGACATTCATGTCAGCAGGCTGACGTTGTCATTTAGACGTTACGTTTTGTTGTTGCATTGAGAATGGACAAAGACATTAGTTGACAAAAAGGTTGTTTTAGTTTTTCTGGACCTGAATAAGTTTTTTAACTTTTAACATACTAGACTGGATCCTGCACCTTCAGTTTCTCACAAAACTACAATATAAATAACAATTTTGAGAGTTGAGCGCACCACCACCAGCTCAGCTGTTGCGCTTCGACGACTAGAGCAACCAAGCAGTTTAACTTCTCTAACACAAGCTTGGAAATCAAACCTCTTTGCTTTGAAGGAAGGACACGGTCATGAGGATCACATGACCCTGTCATTCATTCGCGACATAGAACATCAATTAAGATGTTTGTTTACTATCAAAGGAAATCGAAAATTATTTAGAAATATTTTTCATATTTATGCGTTTTGTTTAGTTATTTAAAGAAGTGATAATAATTTACACAATGGGGATAGTACACGCGAAGGTAATAACAATATGCCAAGTATTCCGAAGGAGTAAGCAGAGGTGTATGAAGTTTGGCCGGGCCGCTGTTGAAAAGAAGACGAAAAAAGTGTTGTAAAAAATACACCACCAACCATTACAACCATAAGAACAGAAAACAATGTGCCTTAGGTTTGTGCGCGTCGTCAGGGGGGGCGGGGGTGCAGTGCAGGCCGCTCATTAGCCAACGCTCACGGCGCGGCGTCTCGCCGCTCATTCGTCAACGCTGCCCACCGCCTCGCCGCGTATTACCTAAAGCGCGGTACAGCGGTCTCGGTCAAACTATAGTACGCCCACACTTGGCCAGTTACTTGCCATCTAATAGGGCTGAGGGTGAGCTTAATGCCACAAAAACGGGCAGAAATCCAAACTACACGTTGTTACAGAGAATTTTCTGGAGGAAAAACACAGTTGTTTCTGTGCCAGTGTGAACCAGTTGTCGCGCTTGCTTGAGACCACTCGAGCGACGAATCTGGAATTCCGGACGAATATGCCAAGCTCAGCCATGACAGTAATTTTTCAGGCCAACACATCTTCTTCGTCGTGTAATAAAGATTCCAAAAAGCTTATTAATATAAAAGTCCACGGAGTTTCTTGCCCGTTCTTCTCCATAGGAACCTACTACGCTTTGGAAGGGGCAACTAGCTTCATCTTTCTGACTGACCGACTCCTTGCCAGTCTAAAAGTTAATTGAAATTGATGCTTTGAGTTTGAAAAGAGCCAAC
The DNA here is from genome assembly GCA_916701695.1 of Agrochola macilenta. NCBI lineage: Eukaryota > Metazoa > Arthropoda > Insecta > Lepidoptera > Noctuidae > Agrochola > Agrochola macilenta. The sequence continues at coordinate 998,418 of OU753579.1, forward strand.
AGTGATGATGTCAGTGAGAGATAGATGTGTTGTGTGTGTGTTTCAGGTGGAGCCCTATTTTCCGGTGGATTTTCCGGAGGAAGAGGAAGTGGTAGTGGACGAAGAGGTTGTGCGCAAGGCCGGCTACGCGCTCAAAACTGTAAAGGTACTTACTATCTATGGACAACATACATACCTACCCAGAGGGGTTCGTGGCTATGTAACACGGGTCGATCTTCAAGGTTAGGTCGGTCCGTGGATCGGTGACCATCTATTACATACCGAGACCCCTCCGTCCGTTGAAAGCATGTTATGCAGTTGGTCCTGGCTGTCATTCGTTGATCTTTGACAGTAGTTACCTAAACATGCTAACTTTTTGAACGTCAAAATTATGACAGGCACCCCAAAACACCCTTCACCACTTCCTAGTGTGATTGTGTATTTCAATTGCCGCTATAACTACAAATAATAATAAAAAATAAATAAAGTTAATAATTAAAAGGGGTCTCCATATAAGAAACGTGTTCTTTTCGGCGCTTTCTGCTGCCGTACTTAGACAGAATGTGAAGGCATTTGGAGTTTAGGTTTCAGCATACAAACCCACAGGCTGTTATAAAAGCTTTTAAAGATCTTAACCGCCAAAGGACTGCGCGCCGATGACGTCTTATAATTAAATCAACAGAAGATCTCTGGGGAATGTGTGTAAAAGTCTGTAGAACTATTATCGAAACCATTGCGCCCTATTTAGCTTTCATATTTAACACCAGTGTAGACCAAGGAGTCTTTCCGGATCTCATGAAACACAGTAAAGTAGTTTCATTGTTCAAATCCGGTGATAGTAAAGAACCCAACAATTATAGGCCTGTGTCAATTCTACCAGTTCTCAGTAAGGTCTTTGAAAAGTTGATGCTCCATCAAATGTTACGTCACTTTAATAAAAATTCCATCTTTCATGAACAACAGTACGGTTTCACCAAAGGGCGTTGTACCACTGACGCTGGTGTCACCCTAATAAATAACATTTTTAATGCCTGGGAAGAAGCACAAAATGCCATTGGAATCTTTTGTGACCTATCGAAAGCGTTCGATTGCGTAGACCATGAGACACTTCTGCTGAAACTAGAGCAATATGGAATTAGAAATACAGCTCTTGATTTACAAAGATCGTACCTGAAAGATAGAAAGGTTAAAGTTCAAGTAAACGGCGTAAACTCATTAGGGTCTGAAATGGCAATGGGCGTTCCTCAAGGTTCGATATTGGGTCCATTCCTCTTTTTAGTTTACATTAATGATTTACCCCAATTACTTCAAAATCAACCGAAGATGGTGTTATTTGCAGATGACACGTCATTGATCGTTAAAATCAACCGATGGTCACAAAATCTTGACGACGTGAATAATGAATAGCTCTATTCTTCAGGTCCAAGATTGGTTTACGGTAAATAATTTGGTACTAAATAAAAACAAAAACCAAATGCATTAGATTAATTACCTAATATTAGAAGTAGCGATTGTGACATCATATTGAATGGAGAAAAACTGGAATTTATTAATAAAACGGTTTACCTGGGAATAACGCTAGACGAGAAATTACAATGGGGACCTCATATAACATCTCTTGCGGGGCGGCTAAGCTCGGCCGCTTATGCTGTTAGAAAGATAAGACAGTTAACAGAATGATGTAGAAACCGCGCGTTTGGTCTATTCTAGCTACTTCCACAGTATTATGTCGTTTGGTATTTTACTGTGGGGTCGGGCTGCTGACATTGAATCCATCTTTATCTTGCAAAAGAGAGCTGTCAGAGCCATTAATGATCTACATCGTCGCGAATCTCTCAGGGAACTATTTGGAAAAAATAATATTATGACGGTACCTTGCCAATTCATTTAAGAAAATATTATGTATGTAAGAAAAAATCCAAATATTTAAAAAAAAAATTGTAAGACATAATTTTAATACTAGAAATATAGATAAAATAGATCAACCATTTTTCAGATTACATACATCTTATAAGGGGTACCTACTGTGTTAAATGTTACAACAAAATACCTTTTGATTTATTACAATTAAATGAAAGAAAATTTAAAACTCATATTAAAAGTACACTTTGTAAACAACCATATTACAAATTAGAGGATTATATCCAAGATAAGAATGCTTGGAAACATGCTGGTCCTGCTCCATAGGATAATCTAGCTAGAATCTGGACAAAATCAAACTGGTTACTAATTTAAGTTGTATTAATTATTATATTTTATTATATGACATTGAATTTACATTCTTTTTTTTTTTGAGGGTGGGAAGTTATCAAATAACTTCTCCCGCTCTGGGCGGAGCGGAAGGGTGTGTCAGACTTTTACTGACTAAAACCCACCCGTGTTCCTTCCGTTGCCTGTACGTTGCCAGGGGCCACGGTATCCCTTTCGGACAAACTCGCAACCCTGGCAGGCATTGGCCCTTACGGACCCCGTCAGTTGGTGCTGACATCTGTTTGAGGCGCGCGTGGAACACGACGCGCCGTCGACCGGTCCTTATCGGACAGCGAGCTACCCATTGCTCACAGTCCGCAAGCCCGCGCCTACGGTGGCCGGAAGGCGACTCGCGACTCCCGACGATTGATTTTACATTCTGTGATTACTTCCTCACACACATATTAATTGGAAAATTTTAGGAAAATTTTCTACTTTTACAATGTTTGTAAATATGTGAGAACCATGTATCTATCAATCACATAAGTAATTAATTTATCAGTTGTTTTTTTATTTTTATTCTTCTGACCTATTGTGGTATAGTAATTGGAACGAAGTTCCTTATCGCGCGTTGCGAAAGGGGGCTAGACGGAAAAAATTAAGACCAAAAGTTGTAACGACACTTTTTGCTATAGTTGTAAGCCGTTCGGCGTGCGCATGTTTCTCTGTCTGTCTCTGTCTCTCTCTCTCATGGAACTTCGTTCCATCCGGGTGTCCCTTGACACCTCTCAAGTTTTTTTATTTTTATTTATTTTATTTATATATACTTTATTGTTCACCAGATTATACATTACATAAAGAAAAAGTAATACAATACAAAATATACAATGGGCGGCCTTATCGCTTACTTCACATATAATTATTTAACTAATGTATACAAAATATTGTAAAACATTTTAAAAGAGTAACGGTGGAGTTTCTTACCCATTCTTCTCCATACGAAAACTACCTTTTGGAAGGGGCGACTAGTATCAATATTTTTTTTTGTAATTTTTGACATTCATAAGTGCCTTCCTTGCAAGGGCCTATTTGAAATAAATGATTTGACTTTGACTTTGTTTAATAGTAGATTATACAACAAGTGAAAAAAAGGGAAATCATGGTAATTCGAAAGACTAAGTTGGATCCCGAGAGCAGCGAAGGATTCTAGAGTAGAATTCCGAGCGTAGCGAGCGATTCTAAATTTGAATCCTGAGCGGTGGCCGGATCGACGGATACAAGGACCGAGACAACATTTTTGTTGCACAAGTTTTGTACTTTACTTTTTACCATTGACTGAGAGAAAATAAATATTAGTAGGTATAGTCGTATAGTATTTAAATTTATCTGTCGTAGTTGTAGTATTTATATGACTGCCACGTTGGTCTAGTGGTCGCAAGCTCTACTGCTGAGCATGAGGACCTGGGTTCGATTCCCAGGTCAGACAAAGTATTATTGGGTTTTACCAATAGGAATTTCTCAGTAGCAGCCTGGAGTCTGGACTTGTGCCCGGTTGATGGCAATAGGCTCGCCCCTATTACATGGGACTTAAAACAGAGACATCGACACGAAATCTGTTACCATGTATTCAGTACATGATTCTGAACCTACGCATGGAAGATTTTCGTCGTAGGTTATTTACAAAAAAAACAGCTATTCCATACATTTTGACCGCGTAGGTATTGCACTTTTCTATGAAACAGCTTGTTTTTTTTAAAATAACTTATGAAAAAATTTATTAGGTTCAGAATCATGAACTGAATCCATGGTATCAGTTTCCCAGTATCAGTGTCCCTCGAATTAAATTCCCTTTTTTTCACTTGTTGTATAATCTACTATTTCTTACATAAAATTACCTAAAAAAATTATGTTTTGTTTAATTATTTCCTTGGAGTGAATAAATTAATTGTTTCTTTTTATTCATAATTTTATCCCAATTTTTATGCTAAACATATCTAATTTTGCCTAATCTTAATTAATTTCATTTGAACAAAGATTTGTCTACTTTTATGTAATTTAAATTTTATGATTGTATGTGTAATTAACTAATTAATAATAAATATTGACCTATAACTTGTAAGTGTGGTGGAAACTGTTTAAATATAAGTTGTTTTTTAATTAATAAATGTTTCAGGCTCGCGTGGACCGTGTAAACATTGACGGACTGAAGCGTACGAAAGACGATGTAGTGAAGGGCACCGTCGACGAGCTGTTCAAAGCGAAAGACTTCGAGGATGTCATCGTTCGTGCTCAAAAGGTACACATACATAAACCACCTACACATACACACACACACGGCACATACACACAGACAGACACACACACACACACACACACACACGGCGCACACACACACACCATTACTAACTCAAGTTACGCATATCTACTTACACCTCCACAAAACTCACACTCATACACACTAACCCCCCTATTTATTCACCTAAAAACACGGCAAGGAATAGTAAACTAGTGCTCACTGCTGCGGCAACACTGCCTCTTGTAGTGTTGTTCGAAATTGACTTAATGTGTAAATTTTCTTAACGATTAATTTCCTTGACTGTATTGGGTGCAGGTTCGACAGGCGCTGGACAATCTTGGCTGTTTCCGTAACGTGTGCGTCTACATCGACGTGTCCTCCGGCCCCGATGCCACGCCCGATGGACTCGAGGTACTTAACAGACACACACGCACCCCCATGCACACACAGCCATACACACATCAATGCACACACAAGATATGATACTCAAGAGACCACACACACTAGCTCAACACACACACAAGGCGGGTACGTGCCCGCGTGTGCGGAGCGTGTCGGGAGCGGCAGCCGCGCACGCGTTTCGTGTTCTGACATCCATAATATTATCACAAGGAATGAAAATCTACAGGTTGTTGCATAGATATAAGAAAGAAGTGTTACTGTTATTTATATTTCTATGGGTTGTTGGTTATACGTCGGCAATTCGTTAAGGGGATGTAGGAGAAGGCATTTGCAACCAATTGACCGCTGATAACCCATAAGCAAAAGTCAACCATTTTCAAATAATTTGACATTTTATATTTTAAAATGAATTCTATAAAAATATAACATGTCAAATGACTCGAAAATTGTCGAATAAATGTTTAAGTAAATAAGTTTATGCAAACTCTTCTACACGCTAATAATATTTTGGGAATTTGTTAGTTTATAGAGTGTAGAACAGTTATAAGGTCGAGGTTTCCTATCTGACTACTCTTAGAAGGAACATAGAAACAAAAGTCAGGGGCACAAAATAGTACGGAAAATTCACTCCGTAAAATCATTTAAGTAGGTAAATAAAAATAGATTCTTACTACGACACAATAAAGTGCAATTCAAGTCGCAGTTTTCAAAGCGCTGGGACGAGAGTGCGTCCCGTGGATTCTCAACGCTCGGCTCAACACCGAGAGTTGACAATCTAGTGCGCGATAAAATCCCGCCGCAATATTTTTACGTCCGCGTTTGTGTAAATGTGTGTGGGCCTTCTGATGGACCTTCTGACCACGTTACGCTCACTAAATTGGCACAAGACGAGCCCGCCGCTTACTTGTAGCTTCATAGTGCGCCTTCTGTACTATTCTGTGTTAGAGGTTAGTGACTAGACATGACTCTCACGAGTCCTGACACCCACGTGGCGTCACGTTGTTAAGTTTTTGACCCAGAACATCATAGCACACACTGATGTCCACCTTATCGTGTGTACAGGTGACGTTTCAAGTCCGAGAGATGTCGCGGGTGGTCGGCGGCGTGAACGCGACCGTCGGAGAGGACGAGGGCAACGTGGTGATCGGTAACGCACACCAAATTATATAGATTTGTGTGACCAACAGAGCTATAGTAGATTATTCACCAAGGGGATAAAGCAGTATCTTATGTCACGGGCGCCCAACACGAAGACACCTTTATCTCCGAGCAGAATAATACCCTACTTTTCACACCTTCTAGGAGATAAAAAAAAACAATTCGATAAATTGTAAAATAAAAACGTATTTTTTGTTGACATCCAAAATTCAAATCACATTATTGACTAGCGGGTTATTTGTAATGAAATTCAGTACAATATTATTGTCCGGCTTGACCCCAGGCATATAATTAAATACGTATTTTAAAATTAGGTTATGTTTGCATGACATATAATTTGACTTTGACATAAGAACTGAAAGATTAAAACACTGGTGGAAACACAACCTCTTAACTTACTACCTTCTAACTGCCAGTACTGCGTAGGACTGAAGTTGCCAAATATATGGGGTCGCGGTGAGCGCGCGCAGGCGGCCTACAGCCTGGGATACCGGAACACTTGCAGCTTCAACATCACGGTGACTAAGCCACTGCCGCTCAAGCCTTCACAGCCCGTGTGAGTGATATCTACTTATCACACATAACGTGAATTAAAACGTACCTTAACTGTGAAATGTCATTATGAGCTGTCAATTTAAGGTGAAGATAGCATAACAGCATTTGCAGAAGTTTATAACGTGCCGCAATTTTTTTTTAAATTGATACAAGCTCACTTCCACAAGTTTTCTTAGTTAGAATTACTTGCGGAAGCTTCTGTAAATGTTGTTGCTAAATCTAAACTTTTCCATTACAGTTCTTGCGCGACTGCTAGTCACCGTCTGAGGAATGTGAGCGGTGAGAAGGAGTAGGGCGCCATTAACAAAATTGGTAGACTGAGTTAGCTTGGCCTTTTTGTACCTCCCCGTCTCACCGCTCACATGTCTCAGGCGGTGACTAGCAGTCCCGCGCGGACAATAGTGACGTTGAATAATAATTAATTTATAAAGCTATGTTTTGCTGTGCTATGCGTAGCTAAGCTAACTTTGTTTTTTCTACCAACAACTCTTAAACTCTCGCTCTCGTGTAGTCGAGAAATAAGCTGCAAGTCAGCACGTACGAGCTACATTCTGCTCAAAACAAAGCGTTGTCACACAGCTCAGCACGTTTTGTTGGTTTTCTCAGTGTTTCTAAGAGGAGCAAATTTTCTAAGCATAGCGCAGCGCAGCATAGAATAATGTTGAGTCACCGTGTGTGCAGATTATCGGCCTCCCTATACCAGCAAAACCAGGAGTACCCGTGGTCGGGGTACCGCCTGCTCGACCGAGGAATACAATTCAACGTAGGGTTCAAAACTTCGCCAACGGTGAGCCAATCCAAAGCACATAAAAAAAAAAAATACGTGTCCAATAGTTTGCAATAATATCTAGCTGAAGGGATTTTTATTTTTTTTATTTATTAAAAATAATTGTCGTCTTCTAAACCGTGCTATTAACGGCATCATTTTCTCCTGATTTGCATATATAATGCCGTGTGTGGTTATAATAACTAGATGGCTCAAGTATATAATCTGGATGATTGGTAATTTGATTTTAGTGGGGATGTGAAAGCTTGTGTGTATGTGGTATTAAATAGTCACAGTCAAAATTATCTTCGACACCGACAGAAGCTGCTTTACCCACTCAACCTTATAATATATGTCACTATATAAAGCAGTGGTTCTTAACCAGTGGTCCGTGGACCGCTGGTGGTCCCTGGAAGCACTCCAAGTGGTCCGCGAAGCCATCGACAAGTCGACAAACCGACGCATTTTAAAGAAATACAAAAAAACATTACACTCCATTTGAAAAACTTAAAAAGTGAATTCAATTGCTATTCTCCTGACTGCGAGGACAAAGGTATTCGGAAACTGATCCGCAATCCTTTCATTGTCAAAGTTTCTGAGATTCCTGATGAATATCAAGAAGAAGTGATTGAAATGCAATACCATAGTAACTTAAAATATACATTCGGGACAGGAATTAATCCTGAAGATTTTTGGAGTCAAAAGACAATTTAATTCCCGAAGATCCCAAAGAGAGTAATTGCTATACCTACCTACGTTACCTGACTTTGTTTTCATCGACATTAAGAGCAGGGGTTCTCGGCGTTTCTGATAATTAAAAACAAGCACCGAAATCGGTTGGATGCCAGTGCCGACATCCGTTTGACTTTGAGCAGCACTGAACCGAGGATTCAGAAGTTAGTAAAGAATATGCAGTCACAAAAATAGCATTAAAATACTTCATGATTAATAAACGAATAAACATTATGCCAATTTGATGCCAAGAGGGATTCCCGATTCATACCACTTGACATGTTTTACACACAAATTGCATAAATGTTTCAGTATGAATCTTGCAACATATTTAGATGTTTACAGTCAAATTCAAATTCAAATTCATTTATTTGCCAGAATGTAGGTTTACAATGTATGATCTTAAAACTATAATGGCCCCTTTACATTCTACCATTACTTATGGTGTGCAAATCTTTAATTTTAACCTATACAATTACATTCCTTTAGTTATAAGGTCCAATAAAAACAGAAAATAAAATAAAATTATAGACAGTAACAACAGATAAACCAAATAATGTCTCATGCATAATAAGTATTTAAGGAACAAATTAATTAATAGATGTCAAATTATACATAAAATCTTCAATAGTTCAGCCGATCTATAAAGTTTAATAAAAATGTCATATAATAAATATAAATGTCATTATAAATTGTAATTGATAATGTCATAAATAGTATAATGTCACAGTGGTAATATATTAAAATTTGAACATTAATAAATTATTATAAGGTATATTACCATTCCAATTACTCCAATTACCAATATCATTTATCTTAGTTCCCTTCTCCGCGATCTGACATGTATTCATTAAGATTGTAAAAGCATTTTTCTTTTAACCATTGTGTTAACTTTTTTTTAAACATTGTCAAAGATAAATCTTTAAAAGCGTCCGGTAATTTGTTATAAACCTTTACAGCATTTATGTACGAGTTCCTCTTAAACAATTCGAGCCTGCATTGCGGTAAACAGAGCTCATGTTTAAATTTATTTTTATTTCTAGGAGCTACATTTCGTTTAGTTACATCTTTGTATTTAGTGAAATATTCAGGATGTTGTTGTACAAATAGGCATAATTCTCTAATGTACATACACGCTAATGGCAGAATATTGAATTTTTTAAACAAGGGTTTACAACTATCCATATACCAGGCTCCAGAGATTGCACGTACACATTTTTTTTGAACTATAAACGCTTTTGTAATATCCACCGAATTACCCCACAACAAGAGACCATAAGCGAGTACGGACGACACGTATCCGTGATATGCACAAAGAGCAGCATCTGTTGATACCGTGACTCTCAATCTTTTTATTGCGTAGACAAATCTGTCGAGTTTATCACAAACGTAATCGACGTGTGTTTTCCAGTCGCAATTCTGATCCAACTTTATACCTAGAAATTTTGTACTTGCAACTTGTTCGATAATAGTCTTATTATATTTAACATTTAACGTCAATGGATTTCTTTTATGGGTTTGGAATTGAATCATTTTAGTTTTCTCCATATTAATTTGTAAGTTGTTAGAATGTAGCCAGTGTATTATGTTGTCAATTGCTTTGTTTATGTCTTGTTCATACGTGTCTGCATTTTCACATTTCACAATGAGAGTTGTGTCATCGGCAAACAAGATCGTGTTATGGCAAGTGATATTTGGTAAATCATTAATATACATGAGGAATAAGAAAGGTCCCACTACAGTGCCCTGTGGCACTCCAAAATTATTTCGTCGATATTCACTTCTATGTACAACTTTTTTGTTATTATGTATTTTAGAGATTTCCACACATTGTTTTCTGTCATTTAGGTAGTCTCTCAACCAGTCGTTCGCTTTGCCTCTTATTCCATATTTTTCAAGTTTGTGTAAGAGCAACTTGTGGTCCACGAAATCGAACGCCTTACTCATGTCTAGGAAAATCGCAGCAGTTGGTAAGCCATCATTTATAGCCTGTGTGATAATTTTGATCAAATTGAAACATGCCAATGAAGTGGTACTATTTTGTCTAAACCCAAATTGCTCATCTTTAAGTATCCGAAAGCTTGTTGTAAAGTCTTGAAGCCTAATTAGCATAATTTTCTCAAAGATTTTTGACATAATTGGTATTAGCGTCACTGGCCTATAATTATTCATGTCAGTCTTTTGTCCTTTTTTAAAAAGTGGCCTAATTACTGTTTTTTTCAATATGTGTGGAAAAGTCCCTTCCTCAAATGATAAGTTTATTAAATAACACAGCGGTTGACATATGTATGGTGCGCATAATTTAATTACATTGGTGGTTATGTCATCTACTCCAGCTGCGTTTGTGTTATTAAGATTTTTAATTGTTCGAAATATTTCCATCGCATCAGTAGGTTTAAGGAATATTGTATGTTCGTTATTGATATCGATAGTTTTGTTTATCTCGTCTATATTATATTTGAAATTCTTGCTATTTGTCAATTGTATATAAAACTCATTAAATTTGTCACTTATCTCCTTTGGGTCTTCATATATCCGATTATTGTTGATTAAACTGTCAATTTGTGTTATCGTAGTAATGTCACCAATGTTTTCATTAATTACTGCACTAGTCTCATTTGGAAAACACTAAACACAAGCTATTGACAAGTTTTGAGATTGAGACACAAACAAATAACACTGCGAACGCAAACGTGGTAAATTTCTGTACAAAACATGTCATGAATATTGTTGGCGACGACAGGAAGAACGACTGATTAGATATTAAGAGTTTTGATTGAACAATAAAAACCATTTTAATTAGATAAATATAAGTAATCCCAGTTGTATTGTAATGAGCTTAAGGATAGTTTTAATCTCCCATACTTTTAAGCCTGACTGATACCTATACCTTTTGATAAGAACAATGATTAAAGAACGTAGTTAGCACCCTAACACATACCGGAGGTAATGTAAGGTAAAGGTAAATCACATACATAAACAAGCGATAGTTGTATTGCCCACCAAGCAGGTCCTAGCTTGACAATAACACACAGGTAAATCACTAACAGTCACCTAAACACACACGAACAGAATATTAGCATCACTCACGAACAAGTCGCAACTTGTCGACAAGAAACTAGCCAAGATGGCATCGCCCAAGAACAAGTTGCAACTTGTCTACGCAAAAAGGTATCATTCGGGGAGCAGGTTACAACCTGTCGAGAATCGAGTTCATGCTTGACTAAAATATACAGGCCTCACCTACCTATCATTGGTCAAGAATTATAAAACAACTATTTGTTATACTAGAACCACCCGCTACTTGTACCATAGTAGAAACCTACTTAAGCTCAAACCAAATTGTAAAACCCTAGTTTTTAAGTGCGCGACATATTATACTCGTTAGTAATTATCAAAGTAGTGTTTCAATGCAAATCCCCTACAAGAATTGGTCCTTCGAGCCGGATTTGAAGAACTGAAGCCTGAGTCTGAAGATACGTGAAGAATACATAAGCTACGTGAAGATACATCGCTATTTTGAAGATAAGCAACGTTCTACGAGAAGCTTATGTATTTCGTGTTCTACGTGCCGCGCACTAACTACTCATCACCGCCGGAAGATTACTGCTGGGAATAGGCGACTAGAAGATCGCTTATTCTCGAAGCCAGGCCCTCTACGGAAGACCTGTTGTGTTATTTGAATGTGTATCGAGAATACATAAAAATAACGTGAACGTGTATCAAGAATACATAAGTGTTATTTGAACGTGTATCGAGAATACATAAAAATAACGTGAACGTGTATCAAGAATACATAAGTGTTATGTGAACGTGTATCAAGAATACATAGGTGTTATTTGAACGTGTATCGAGAATACATAAAAATAACGTGAACGTGTATCGAGAATACATAAGTGTTATGTGAACGTGTATCAAGAATACATAGGTGTTATTTGAACGTGTATCGAGAATACATAAAAATAACGTGAACGTGTATCGAGAATACATAAGTGTTATGTGAACGTGTATCAAGAATACATAAGTGTTATGTGAACGTGTATCAAGAATACATAAGTGTTATTTGAACGTGTATCGAGAATACATAAAAATAACGTGAACGTGTATCAAGAATACATAAGTGTTATTTGAACGTGTATCGAGAATACATAAAAATAACGTGAACGTGTATCAAGAATACATAAGTGTTATGTGAACGTGTATCAAGAATACATAGGTGTTATTTGAACGTGTATCGCGAATACATAAAAATAACGTGAACGTGTATCGAGAATACATAAGTGTTATGTGAACGTGTATTAAGAATACATAAGTGTTATGTGAACGTGTATCAAGAATACATAAGTGTTATTTGAACGTGTATCGAGAATACATAAAAATAACGTGAACGTGTATCAAGAATACATAAGTGTTATGTGAACGTGTATCAAGAATACATAGGTGTTATTTGAACGTGTATCGAGAATACATAAAAATAACGTGAACGTGTATCGAGAATACATAAGTGTTATGTGAACGTGTATCAAGAATACATAGGTGTTATTTGAACGTGTATCGAGAATACATAAAAATAACGTGAACGTGTATCGAGAATACATAAAAATAACGTGAACGTGTATCAAGAATACATAAGTGTTATGTGAACGTGTATCAAGAATACATAAGTGTTATTTGAACGTGTATCGAGAATACATAAAAATAACGTGAACGTGTATCGAGAATACATAGGTGTTATAAGAACGTGTATAGTGAATATATAAGGAACATCAAATATTGTTTAGTGAAGTTTTAACTATGTATGTCGAAGGGTGTGTATACCTACACCTCGACGCATCCTCTGCTGAAGGATTGTAACATAAAGACTGGTAAGTTGCTGAACAATATTGACTATAAGTGCTGTGAAAGTGAATAAATAATGATGACGCGAAGCCGTAAAGGGGATAGCACGCGCTCGACCACGGAAGAAGAGACTACGGAGACGTCAGCTACCACCTCCCCTACCACCTCCGAGGTGGTGACGGAGAGCAGCGCACGTACTGAAGACACAACCGTGGTCGAGGAAGCGGACGCTACCTTGGTGGAAAACAAAAAGAAGGCAAAACCAACTTCGAATAAAGTAAACAATAAGAAGAAAGAATTAGAAGCCAGATTGGAATTAGAGAAATTACAACTGGAAGAAATTAAGATGAAAGCCAAGCTGGCAAATACCAAGTTGGAATTGACACGTGTCAATGAAGATGACACAGACTTGAGTGATGATGAAGAGGATCTTGCAACCAAAGCCGCTGCTGAAAAGGCCACTGATGCTTGGGTGTCAAAGTCAAAGGAAGCAGAGTGTGACGAAGTAGAAATCCGCAAGGAAGCGCCACACACTACAGAAACGACGCAATCCACAATGACTCACACCAATCAGCTGGCTGAAGCAATATTGGAAGCAGTCAAGTTCGCCACAGACAGCAAGAAAACAGCGATTATGCAACGTGCGCCGAAGTATGTCAGCGAGTTACATCAATTCGACGGCGATGCAAGAGACTGGATGGCCTTTAAAACAACATACAAAGACTCACAGGCTCTCTTCAGTGGTATTGAAAATATGGGAAGATTAAGAAGAGCAATCAAAGGGAAAGCCAAGGAAGCGGTGAAGTCCCTACTCTATACACAAGTAGATCCAGAAGAAGTAATAACAGCATTAGAACGTCGATTCGGAAGACCTACTTACCTGATAAGAAGCGAAATAGAAAACATAGAGAAACTGCCTCCCATGTCTGAAGACGCAAGAGAGTTGGTGCGATACGCTGGAGCCGTGGCCAATACAGTCAGCGTTGTAAAGCAAATGAAGAAACAAAGTTACCTGCACTCAAGTGATATATCGAATCGAATAATTGAGAAGATGTGTATTCTGGTGCGATTCAGGTGGTACGAGTACAGAGCATCCAAAGAAGAAGATGATGAACCAATCCTCATCAGCCTCATGAACTTCTTCAACCAGATGGTGGATCAGTTCGAGATGCATGAGTTCATGGGGACCAAGGTGAAGAAAGAGGGATTGAGAAGCCGCATGCGATCTTCAGGTTCCCGAGGCGTGAATGCCACTCGAGTCACACAGCAAAATGAAGAAGAATATTCATCAAACGAAGAGGATTCAGATGAAGAGGAAGCCGAACCACAAACAGCGACAGTCTGTTCATGCAAGGATAACACAAAGAAGCCAGAGAAGATCAGCTGTCCTGAATGTGCAAAAGAACATGCACTGCTGAAATGCAAAAAGTTTATCGACTCTTCAATAGAGGAAAGATGGGAACAAGCCAAGCGAGCCCTCATATGCTTTAAATGTCTGCTGGGGCGACACAGAAGATTCAGTTGCAAAGCAAAGCCGTGTGGAAAATGCAAGGGAGGTCATCATGTGATGCTACATGCAGATGAAAAGACGAAGCCAACTACACAAGAGACCCAAACCATAGCATCAACTGTGAACGCAACACGGTCACTATCAAGAGCCCACTTGAAAAACGTGCCAGTAAAACTATGGGGGCCAGATGCCAAAGCCAAAGTCTACGCCCTCATGGACGAAGAATCAACGGTAACACTTATAGAAGATGACATCGTGAACATGATTGGAACCCAGGGTCCTGAACAAGAGTTAAGAATTGAAGGCGTGGGAGGTCATCGAATGGATCAGAAGTCAAAGAAGATCGACATTAAGATCAGAGGAAAGTTCGAGCGAAACATGTCAGGATATACCGTTAAAACATTGAACTCATCCCCCCAAGAGGTCAGCGATAAGGATCTGGAATATTGCCAGCACCTAGAAAAGATCGCAGAGCAACTAAAATACCCTATCGCTCATCCTACTGTACACATTGGGCAGGACAATTGGCATCTCATCGTGTCTCAAGAAGTAAAAACTGGCGACCGAAGCAAGCCAGTAGCCTCCAGAACCCAGTCGGGATGGGTCTTACATGGGACCAAATCAAGCAACAACACTCCGGTACGAATTGTGAATCGTCTGGTGACGCAGCCTAAAGGAAAAGATGATTACCTCGAGAAGATGATCAGAGACCACTTCGACATCGAAGCCCTAGGAGTCGTTGCCAAGAGACTATCCAGTGACATTGACCAGCGGGCTCTCGACGTGCTGCATTCCACCTCGAAAAGATTGCCTGATGGAAGATTCAGCGCAGGCCTGATCTGGAAGACGGACGACGAAAGTCTACCTGAAAGCAAAGTAGCTGCAACACGACGACTAAGGGGAATGGAGAAGAAGTTCTTAAAGGACAAAGAATTTGAACAAAAATATGAAGAACAATTTGAACACCTGATCAACAACGAATATGTCAAAGAAAGAAGACGTGCACCGACGAAGAGAGAAGCAAAAAGCGCAGTGATGTCGGTCTTCGACCCCTTAGGATTGGCGTCACCCATAACCATACAGCGACTTTTAATGCTTCAGAACTTGTGGAGGTCCGACCTAGAATGGGACGAAAGATTGCCTCCATCCAGAGAAGAGGAATGGAGAAAGTGGCTTGAAGATGTAAGAAAACTTCAAAATCTTCAAATCCCTCGCTGCCTCACATACGACGCGACTGAGGGGGAGCTGCACACGTTCTGCGATGCAAGCGAAAAGGCGTACGCCTGCGCGGTGTACTGGCGCTCCCAACATTCAGACGATCGCGTAGAAGTAAAGCTGCTGACGGCGAAAGCTAGAATGTCACCTCTCAAGCCAACTTCAATACCTCGACTCGAGCTACAAGCGTGTCTATTGGGATGTCGCTTGGCCAATAGTGCGAGCCAAGAAATGGACCTGACTGCGACCCGAAGATACTTCTGGAACGACTCGAGAACAGCAATGACATGGATCAAATCAGACCCTAGGAGATTCAAGCCTTTTGTCGCACATCGTAAGCACCGATCCAGAAGAAGAAGAAGCTTTGACCCCGAATCATTTTCTCATCGGGCGGTCATGCGGAGCTACTCTCTTTGGCTCCTTCGACGACACAGAACTCATCGGTTCTCCCAACTGGAAGACATCCCAACGCCTGGCCGATCATTTCTGGTCAAGGTGGTTGCGAGAGTACCTCCCAACTCTCTCGCCCCGCTACAACCAAGGTCCTCACTACCGGGACCCGACATTGGGCGACATAGTCCTGATCGTGGACCACACCTTGCCACGATACTCGTGGCCACGCGGCGAAATAGTCGCCACTCATCCCGGACCAGACGGAAGAACTAGGATCGTCGACGTGCGAACAGCAGCGGGTATCCTGCGGCGGCCAGCATCACGCCTAGTCCTGATTGTACCTGCAACGTCGCCCCAACGAGATGGAGTGCAACGCACTGAGAGGGAGACTGTTGGCGACGACAGGAAGAACGACTGATTAGATATTAAGAGTTTTGATTGAACAATAAAAACCATTTTAATTAGATAAATATAAGTAATCCCAGTTGTATTGTAATGAGCTTAAGGATAGTTTTAATCTCCCATACTTTTAAGCCTGACTGATACCTATACCTTTTGATAAGAACAATGATTAAAGAACGTAGTTAGCACCCTAACACATACCGGAGGTAATGTAAGGTAAAGGTAAATCACATACATAAACAAGCGATAGTTGTATTGCCCACCAAGCAGGTCCTAGCTTGACAATAACACACAGGTAAATCACTAACAGTCACCTAAACACACACGAACAGAATATTAGCATCACTCACGAACAAGTCGCAACTTGTCGACAAGAAACTAGCCAAGATGGCATCGCCCAAGAACAAGTTGCAACTTGTCTACGCAAAAAGGTATCATTCGGGGAGCAGGTTACAACCTGTCGAGAATCGAGTTCATGCTTGACTAAAATATACAGGCCTCACCTACCTATCATTGGTCAAGAATTATAAAACAACTATTTGTTATACTAGAACCACCCGCTACTTGTACCATAGTAGAAACCTACTTAAGCTCAAACCAAATTGTAAAACCCTAGTTTTTAAGTGCGCGACATATTATACTCGTTAGTAATTATCAAAGTAGTGTTTCAATGCAAATCCCCTACAAATATGTTTCTAGGTAGACTGTCAAATCTTGAGATCTCTCTTAAAACTTACTTATGTTTTGTGCAGTGCGAACGCAAATTCAACAAAGAGATTTGTTTCACGTGACATGTTTCGAAACATCTTTTGTTGAATGTTTTGTAATGCAAACGCATAGTAACAGAGAGATGATAATCTCAATGCTTACAGATAAAACACAACCTGCAGTGGGAGGGACTGCTTCGAGACATGTCGCCCGTCAACAAGACTACCTTCGCGGTTAGAGAGAGCAGCGGTGAGTGACATGACAACATACATTTTACACTCAAATCATCATAATTTGACTTTCAAATTTTTAGATATTTATTTAATGGAGATGCCCGAGTAATCACCAGTGTTTTCAGACTTGAGTGTGTTGAACACAATAACTACCTAGGTACATCACGAGGCGTTACATGTTCGAAGCTAAATAAGCGACTTTTAGACACACTACTAAGCAAGAGGTTTCAGCTTTAGACGGGGGTGAATTTAAGGAGCGAGTCGTAGTTATAGTTATATAAATCTAGCGCAGCGCAGCACATTTTATTGTAGTTATACCTACGTATAACTCATTATAATCTATGAGGAGTGATTTAGCTAAATATAACAAAGCACTGCACAGCACAGGAAAGCATAGCCTAATGATGATGGCTGAGCTCACCTTTAATGGGATTTCGACTGCATAACCATATTTTTTTTGACATTTAATCGTCTCTTAACATATTAAAAGTCGTATATATGTTAAGGTCCACATTTAAAATCGACCCTGCGGCACACAATCAACGTGGACCACCGCGACGAGGAGATCTTTCCGACTCACGGCGTGTGGATGCAGATCAGCAACGAGGTGGCTGGTGTTGGCGGCAATGTTGCCAACTTGAAGTCTGAGATGCATTTGCAGGCCAACCAAACTTTGTCTCAAGATTATGGCGTAGTGAGTATGCTTGTAGATTAGAAGGAAGAAAGCAACACAACATAGCACGTGCTTCTAGACCTCATGCGTGCAGTGACTGGACAGGTCATCTCAATCTGTTTTGGTTCTTTCCTCAAAAGACCATCTAAGTAGTATTCATATGATCTGACCAAGATTATGTCTCGACTTTAAAAGAGCCTGTGTCCTCTGTGTTTGTTTCGGCTTTTCTTCTCAGAGTAGTCGGATAGGAAACGCTGACCTCATCTAGTCATCCGATAAAGTCCCGCCCCTTGTGACATTTTAACTGTCAAGCCCCGCGGTTTGACATTGAAATGCGCGCCACGTCAGTTATCCTTGAATGTCGCATGATACCCCATAGGTGCATAACAGATTACGTCCAATTGTCAAATGCTCCTATGCGGTGCATAAGTATGAGATCTATGCGTGACTCGCCGTCGCCGATTCGGCGACAGCGGGCCTTAACGGTTAAAATATTATTTATTGACGTCTAAAGTGGGTGATAGACGTGCGAACTTAAAGTACGCGGTTTTTAAGTTCGCGAACTTACTCGGCTCGCCGTCGGTGACACACGTGAAGCTTGCCCGCAACAACTTACAATGAGATCATTGTGATCAGGTGCTGCAAGCGACAGGCGCTCTAGGCATACTGCACGATCTCTACGGGTCGATGTTGCCGGACCACTTCTTCCTCGGCGGCCCCACCACACTGCGCGGCTTCCAACAGCGAGGCGCTGGACCGCATATGGACGGAAAGGCTGTTGGTGGAAGGGTGAGTAACACTGAATGATGAATTTCTCTAATTTGATAGAAGAAAAAAATAAAATTTGATTATTCTGCAGACCTATTTAACTAATCCTCTGAAATCTTGTTGAACTTCAAATGATGGTCACTTCTTAGAGTTTCGTAGTAAACAAGGAACTCATAGTTTCGCCATATCCGTCTGTCTGTCCGCGGCTTAGTTCGGATAAGTACTAGAAAGCTGTAATTTAGTGTACTGCTGAAGTGCTGATTCTAATGATAATAATTCTCTAAAGCCATATTTGTTACGGTTGCGAATCAGATTTTTACCTGCAAATTGCAAAAACGTAAGTAAATTTGAATTTCGCGGGCAACCTTAGCGCATCCCCCTTAGGTATTTCTTTAAAGAAAACAAAACCGGTAAAATAAAATGGTCAAAATTTGCTAGAGAAACTACAAATATCAACAAAAAGGTTTTTTTTTTTTTAAATGATGCTTTTCAAGGGGTGATAGACGTGCGAGCAAGTACGCGTACTTATGGCTCGGCGTGTGACTCACCCGTGTGTCGTACGCGCACTTTAAAACCGCTAAGTAAGTTTGTCGACGATCCAACAGGTTTGAAATTTAGCTCCTAGCCCGCCTAGTTTCGTAGTTTCATTCGTCTGTCATCGCCGCGAGACGCGAGCCACCATTTTCAAACTCAAACTCAAACTCAAAGCATTTATTTCAAATAAACCAAATTACAGGCACTTTTGAATTGTCAAGGGGTCGGTCAGTCAGAAAGATGAAGCTAGATGCCCATTCCAAAGCGTAGTAGGTACCTATGGAGAAGAACGGGCAAGAAACTCCACGGAAACTCTTTTAAATCATAATTATGGTTACAAAATATTGGTTACATCATTCATGTTGAAGTTGTACATGTGAGAACGATGCAAAACGTTAAAAGCGTCCGTAATAAAAATAAAAATTCAAAAATTAAATTAAATTAAAATAAGCCGTGGTAGCTAAGAGATGACCAGTCCCTACTGACGGCGCCCGTTCACGAACATGACGCATGGATTAGCACCATTCAGCTCAACCATTTTGAAGGGAGCTAAATGATCCAACACACGCGCCACCGTCAGCGAGACATTAGAGTGAGCATGACATACTCTCAGCCGCCAAGGCACATTCAAGTCAATGAAAGACATACCCAGTATCTAAATGGTAGCTTTATAGTCGGTACATAGTACTCAACATGTGCTATGCAATTATATAATGTTAAGAGATTGAATTTATACAATGCAAAGATAGTTTTTAAATTTTTTGATTCGGCATTTCTATAATGTTTGTTTAGTTTAAATCAGAAAATTCGATAACATCGCGATACAGTGTGAGCAAGCTTCACGTGTGTCACCGACGACGGCGAGGCAAGTAAGTTCGCGAACTTAACAACCGCGTACTGTAAGTTCGCACGACTATCACCCACTTTACGTATAGCTTCGTTCCTGACAATCCTGACGGGGGTCCGACCAGCGGGCCTACTCCCTAAGCGAAATCCGTTCGTTCGGCCGTCGCTACGGACGCTTCGCTCTCTGTCTAACTTACGGTATGTCCGTAAGTGCGACGGAGAACGAAGCGCCCGTAACGACGGCCGAACGAACGGATTTCGCTTAGGGAGTAGGCCCCCTGATACGTACATTTTTTTTGGTAATCTTCACAGACGTGGTGGGTACCGATATCTTAACAAGCTTGAATACGAGGCTTTTGGCTACTTTGTATGTGTGCATGGGCGTACTCAGGGGGGCAGGGGGCGACAGCTGCCCCGCCCTGGATTTAGTATGCCTAAGTACTGTTGTCGATAAAAATTATGTTACAGTCACGATAGGACTTACTTTACAATTACAGTATCAATCAACAATACAGTACAGTATAATAAGTATTAATTTTATTAAAAATCGCGCCGCACGGCCTTTCATGTTCTACCAATTTTGAAAATTCCTTTTCACTTAAAAAAAAAAAATCAAAATCGGTCCACAATATTTGACGAAAATATCGATACACATAATATTTTTTTTTTTTTTTTTAGATACGCGAATGCAGCAGCAATATCAAACTCTGTAAAACATGTGTGGGGGGGGAAATTTCTGATTTGGTTTAAATTTTTCTTTCTTTTTTTAACCATTTCATCAAATATTTTTTTATGTGTAACATCTTTCCCCTCCCTTTCCTGCTATCTGTGGGAGTGATTTCGTGATAAGGGACGGAAGTGTGTAACAGGAAGCTGGGGAAGTGCGCGCTATTTAATTTGACCAATGACCGCGCGCGGTGATAGAGTTGGCACTCAGATGGTACCAACCCATTCTCCGAGAGGTTAGTGCTATCAGCGAAAATGTCAGATGTTACACATCTTATGCGACTACTTTAAGGCTCGGTCGTTTTTTTTTACAATTTCATCAGATAACTACCTTAATACCTTTGGAACAGACCTGTACCGTAACCATGCGTGTACCTAGTGCAGGTATACAGTCTTACTATGTCTCGCTGATGGTGGCGCGTGTGTTGGATCATTTAGCTCCCTACAAAATGGTTGAGCTGAATGGTGCTAATCTATGCGTCATGTTCGTGAACGGGCGCCGTCAGTTGGGACTGGGCAACTCTTAGCTGTCTTGGCCGATTTATTTTGAATTATTCTTTGTTTTATATTTTTATTACGGACGCTTCTAACGTGCACGTCTTTCTACATTGTTCTCACATGTTTAATTTCAACATGAATGATGTAACCAATATTTTGTAACAATTTATTTAAAAGAGTGTCCGTGGAGTTTCTTGCCCGTTCTTCTCCATAGGTACCTTCTACGCTTTGGAATGGGCAACTAGCTTCATATTTCTGACTGACCGATTCCTTGACAATTCAAAAGTGCCTGTAAATGGTTAATTGAAATAAAACGCTTTGAGTTTACAAGGGGTATCGTGTTAATCAGTAACGAGGTTGTGGAGGTCAGATAGGCAGTCATTCCATGTAAAATACTGGTATTCAGCTGCATCCGGTTAGACTGAAAACCGATCACAACATAGTTAACACGGCAGGTGATGATGAATCCTGTGTGTACTGCGCAGGTATACTGGGCAAGCGGCGTGCACTTGTACGCGCCGCTACCGCTGCCTGGCGCTCAGGAGGGTATCTTCAAGTTGGTGAAGACGCACCTGTTCCTCAACGCCGGCTGCCTCGCCTTCCCAGGTCAGAATCTCACGTTACAACTAGGTACTCCCCTCTCTATCTCTGATGCCCGTTTTCGCTAACAATTCGCAACACTAAAGTGGACGGGCTCCGTGGGTGCTCGGGGGCCCCAGCACCCACGAGAGGCAAACAGGGCGCGGAGCACCCAAGCGTGGATCCACCGTTGTGGGCACGCTGGGCATGCCCACAACCCTAGTAGACTTGTGACGTCATCCTTTCACGGTCTATTGAGGTCGATAGGCTGATGATATAATATCCAAAATAAAATAAAACAATGACTAGTGCTTGATTCGGAACGCAGCGAAGTACTTAGTCATCGTTAAAGAGGGTTTATCCTAAAGGTGTGGCGTTGTTTGCAAAAACGGGCATCACTCTTAAATTATCTCTTTGCTATCAGACCATATTGTTTGCCATCCTGTAAGCCTGTTAGAACTTTGTAATTGGTCGAAGTCATCGACTGCGCAAGCTACATTTTGGAATAGGCAATTCCTTTAGGTGTCAGGCTGAAATTGGCCCGCTATAGTTTGACCGAGACCGCTGTTCCGCGCCTTAAGAATGCGCGGCGAGGCGGGGGGCAGCGTTGACGAATGACCTGCGGGACACCTAATAAAATCATAATTCACAAGAACAAACGTAAGCCTACCAATAAAATGCAGGGCGATGCAGGCTGCACTGCCCCCCCGTCTCACCACGCTCATACCTAAGGCGCGGAACAGCGGTCTCGGTCAAACTATAGCACAAGATTAAAATCGGTAATCAGAAGTAAAATAATTGTGGAAGTACTGTAATAGTACAACGGTACAAGGATCTTTTGGCGCTCGACCAAAATCGGAACTAACGCCGCCATATTGTTTTTCAACACAATTTGTGCCAATTTTACAAAATGTTTACCAACAACGCCCCTGTCAATGTCATTCAGTCGTCAAAAGATCTTTGTAGCACTGTAGCACTTTCACAGAACGATCGGACTTCACGCTGTCGTCTCTGTCGCCCCTGTTGGATGTGCGAGTGGCATGCGGCGCGGGCGTATGCGTGCGCATCGGGCGCGCGGCTCGACTGGAGATCAACTATGTCGTGCCGTTGATGACGCAGTCGCGAGACATACATGTTAACGGCCTGCAGTTTGGTGTTGGAGCTAACTTCTTATAGGTATGTTACACGAGAAGAGCTTCTCGCCTCTTAATACGATTATCAGTATAGTGCGACGCGACATGGATCATAACAGGGATGATGACTAAAATTGTTTTTAGTCCGTCTTTGAGATTATAAAAAAATATTTGACACGTATTTTTTCTTTTTTTACGTAATCTAAAGATTACGGCGATACATTGAGGTAAAATGTGCCATGACGTCACAAGTATGTAGATTTTATACATACTAGTGACGTAGCGACCCCCACTCCCCAACCTAAAATGCGTTTTATCTAAGTATTTTTTTATTAATATGATAAAGCAAAAAATACGTGTCTAATATTTTTTTATTATCTGACTGACGGACTAATTAGAATTTCATTTTTTTTTACCCAGGCATCATCCCTATTAACGTGGCGAAATAGAGAATTACAGGTGTGCAAGGATTCTTCCTTTGACGCGTGGTCAAAATAGGACCGAATGTCGCCATTTTCTCTTTTCAATACAATCACAAATTTATGTTTGCTGGCAACGCCCCCCTGTAAATGTAATTCACGCGCCCGAAAGATCCTTGCAGCTCTGTAACAAGAAATGTACTGTATTTTACGTTCATGAAGATGTTTGTCAAACTAAAAACCATAAAATCGGCAGTAAAGTACGATTGACAAGAAACTCTAGCGGCCTACAAGTGACTACATTAGATTCCGAGAATTATGCGAAAGTGCTTCTCCATTTGTTGACTACTCCGTGGTAATCCGCAACTTAAATAAGATAATGGGTTATTCCCTCGCTTATACTCTATGACTTGCGCTCATCAGGTCCCTGCCCATGTCCCATGTTACTTTTAAAATAACTTTTTTTAATACCTATTTCAGTTCCACGCTTGTGCATCAGTAAGCTAATGTTAGTTTGCCGAAGAATAGATAGTTCCTAAAATGTGTGTATCCTGCACTAGCCGCTGTAGATCCATCAGCTGTCGCTAGATGGCGCCCAATGCTCACCGCTGATTGGCTGACACCGTTGACGCAAGTAATGACAGCTGACAGATAATGTGCTTTTTAAGACAGTTTTAGTAACGTTTTTATTTTTGTTACTATATATTTTTTAAATCAGTATTTAAATTGTTTATTCTTACTTTTCCATTCATTTCAAAAGTCACGTTGCAGAGAATTGTAGAAATAAAAGATGTCCAAATTAACGAAAACAACAGTTTATTAATATTATCTATTCTAATATTTACAAAATTGTCTAACTTAAAATGTAATTCATGCTAGTTAGAGTCGAAAAAATCGGCACACTAACACGAATTTTAGAACAAAAATCAACGATGAGACAAAAAATATACTGTGTAAATGATCTGATTATAATACTAGCTAGCGTATAATTGTCCCACTGCAGCGTTTGGCCTCATCTCACACACAGAAGGCACGAGCACGAGCTCAAAACGGGTTGGCGATTACAAACTTATATTAATATAAGTCCAGGTTTCCTCACGATGTTTTCCTTCACCGATTTCTATGTCAGTAATGTCACAGATTAATACAGACGGTTAACTCGGTAAAATCATTTGAATAAAGAGCGACAATTGCTACGACACAATAAAGCGCAATTCAGGTCGCGCAGCGCTAATTACCTATAATTATATTCACCTAGAAGTTGCCTCTCTTTTTATCGCGCAACTCTTAGATCATCTGACTACATTAATTTCACTGAAGTCGAGCCCGCCGCGTCCTTGTAGCTTCATACCATAAAATGCGGAGTGTCCCATCTGTATTCATCTATGGTAATGTCCAAGATAAACTAAGAAAGTCAACTGATCACAGCACTTGACATTCGTTTGACAATATATAGGCTAATTTTAGTGTCGATTTTTGCTCCAGAAGCTAGATTGTAATAATAATTATGGTATATCTAGCTTTAAAAAGAGACACGTTATGAGTGAGCGAGACGACGCGACGCCCATAAAATAGACTAACTTTTCGTAAAACTCGATGTACCATATTAACAGCCGCGTACATTTCTAGATATCGGTCAGTGGTATTCAGAATCTTAGATAATTTACATTCGTTGCCTCACAACTATCGACTTTAGGGTTATGTAGTTTAAGTTGATTTTTGAGTGAACATTATTTTGTAATGGAATTTTAACTTTGTCTTGTATGACATTGAGTTTTGCAAAACGTGTACAGCTTTCCAATGAAAAGTATGCGCTTCGGAAATCATCGTCTATCGTCGGAAATACGAACGCGCGATGATGAGATCTAATAAAGAGCTGTTACAACCATGGAATTACTTGCCTATTTTTGTATTACTATGTTTACAAAATTATAGATTAACAACTCTATGCAATTCCAAGCATCTTTTCAAATCTTTTGAGTGACAAATGACGATCTGAGACCGGAATAAGTAACCCGACAGAGAGACAACTTCATACAAACGCGCAATGATAGGTGTACTACTACAAACTGCGGTAGTACCAAACTTTGAAGCATTGCTTCTGTGGGGGAGTTGCTCTGTGGCGCAACGTTCGTGCTCATTCGGAAACACGAAGATACCGAAGCGCATACTTTTTCTAGTTAATGCAATTCCCCGGTAAGCAGAAAATGCGTCTATGTCCCTGACACGCTGTATTTAGCATACGTAGGGGGGGGTTTTACTTACTGAACTTATTAGGTCTTTACTCGAGATTTGGGGCCCCCCGAGATCGGGGGCCCGATTCGGACCGCACCTGCCCCCCCCCACCCTAGTCCGCCAGTGCCTACCTGTAAATTATCTAAGATTCTGATTATCTGAACTAATTTTCAGGTGTTTACATCAGGGGTTTGTTGAATACGTCGTGGTAATGTAACTTCGTTTGCAGCATGTCGTCTTCGCTGATATTCGGGATGAAGGACGGCGGGATCAACGCGCCTGCTACCGATCTGCGGAAAAAATACAATAATTGAGTTTTACAGCGTTTTAGAAAACACTTTAGCCAATTTCCAATAACACTAAGCGATATATACATAGTATAAATTAATGCCAAAATAGGTACAGGGTGCTCCAAATGATGCCCAAGTGACGTCATAAAATAGTTTTCGAGTTACAATTATGTTTAAAAAAAAAAAAAAATACTTTCAGCGATTTGGTCGATTAAGTAGCAATTTTTATGTGATATTGTGCAAGCCTTCATTCCGTCTAGGTTTTTGAAATGATTTAGGAAGCAGATAGCAGTAAAAAAAAAATGTAGAAACGACTCTGTATCACTCGAACGTAAATTCCTTACTTTCCATCAACATTTTTGTATCTTGAATTAATTATAGGAACATGATTATTTTATGTCTGAAAGAATATTCCATAAAAATTAAAATGTGAAAAAGCCGTGTAAAAATGTGAGAAATACTCGTAATTATGTGGACATATACAAAAAAAAAAAAAAACACACGCTGCGAACATAGAACCTCCTCCTTTGTGGAAGTCGGTTAAAAACTATGAAGCACATGCACTTGGCCGGTTTTTAACTTTGGAACTTTCCACACTGTTGATGAAAAGGGAGAATCCGCCAACCAGACGGCTTTTGTGTCTGGTGGGCTACTGCCTTATGTAGAACTTATCGGGCAGCTGTATGCAGATTTCGCGGTAATCTTTGCTTGCGCGATTTAGGCTTTAGATTTCAATGCAAATTGCATTTGCAATGTTACTGAAATAAATTGAATTTCAGACGTCTTGCAATTCTGAAAATGAAAGGCAGGAGGAAGTACTGACCTGGCCTCAGAGTTGAGGAAGTTGAAGGTGGAGCAAGCATGCTCAGTGGGCAGTATCTCCACGTTGAGCCCGCACACGCGCGCCGCCTTGAACACGCGCTCCCACATGCTGCGCTCCCGGGAGTCTAGTCCTATCACCTGAACGCGGGATATAGAATCAATAAAATCTGCCTGCCTTTTCCCAACTATATCGGTATCGGCTTCTAGACTAACCGGATACAGCTAAATACCAGTATTTTACATGGAGCGACTGCCTATCTGACTTCCACAACCCAGTTATTGGTAACAAGATATCCCTTCGTAAGACTGGTTATCAGACTGTTGGGCTTCTGCCTGACTACCCGTAACAACTGTCAAAGATCTACGAATGACAGCCGGGACCAACGGCTTAACGTGCTTTCACAAGCACGGAGGGGTCTTGAAATGTGATGGATGGTCACCCAAAACCAACCGCGGCAAGCGTAACTTAACCTTCGATCGACCCGTGGGCCCGTTATTATTTAGCCACGAGACACGGGATATAGAATATTAGAGTACAAGTTTAAATATTATTATTATGAAACGAATAGTTGTTTGGTCAGATACTGAACATACCGGATATTCGCCGAATATTGCCATTGCGCGTGTAGTAATATCACATATCTACGTGTAAGCAGTGTGTAAGCTCGGAAAATCAAGCGGATTCGGCCATCGCCATTTATGAGTGAAGAGTGCAAATAGAAACTGCGAACCCCTACTAACCCTTTAAGGTTATTGGTGAAAGTGATTTGTTTATTCAAAGATAAACTACAAAAAAAAAATCGCGAAAGATTGAGATGCAATTTGAGGATTTTTTTTCTTCAAATAATGATTTATTTTGTCAATATATAAATTATAGCATTTTTTTTTACGAATTATTCGCAATTTATTAAATATTCTAGTATCCGCCGGATATTGGTCTGGCCGGATACTGGATACTAAAAACAAACTGGATAGTTTCCAGATATCCGTTTCATCTCAGCTAACTACTACTTACCAGCAGATCAATCTTAGGCTCCAACAGTTTGAACAGGCGCAGTGACTGCTCCGTGATCTCCTCCGCCGTGCTCACCTGCCATGACATCACCGTCCTACCAACAACAACAACAACATATGAACACCCAAAAACAACAACAATTCTTTGTGAGCAACATTCAAACACCGGGTTGGTTAAAAGCATTTTTGCTTTTCCATTCTCCCCTGTTAGGTATCTGGTTATCATTCACTTTTTTTTTTCATACCTTGCAAGAGGTCCGAACCGACCACAGTCAAGCACTTTGTGTAATTTATTTCATCACAAAACGGTGACGGAAAACATCGTCAAGCATGTTTAGATAAAAATTCGAAGACATGTGACATCTAGCAACCCGCACTGTGCCCACGTGATGGATTACGGCCCACTCCCTCTCACAGAGAGGAGGCCGCAGTCCCAGCAGTGGAGACGTTATTGGCAGATTTTGCCTACTGTAATTATATACTCTAAGATGCTATGTTTTATGCATATCTTGCACACTCCATCCATTTTTGGGCAGTTTGTTGCGCCACTTCTTCCCAGCTAAAAAGCACTAGGAAGTGGTAAAATCCATCAACAGTTATTCATCACTCAAAGTCACATGCTGTTGATAGACTATATCAATAGCAGTAATTAAATTGGCCTTACTTTGGGAATATGGCCATTGGTCCGAGCACAGTGAGCCCGTTGTTCAGCTTGAATCCGTACTGAAACAAGGCACAGTTAACTTATGACTATGCAGTGTGGATTTTTGAGATGGGGTAGTAAGGGAATATGTAGTATAAGATTATGGTTTAGATGATTGATTACTTGGAAATGTATGGGAAAAGTTTTTTTGCCATGTGTGGCTTTTCTAGACAACCCAGCTACCAACAATAACAACCCCCCAATAACAACTGTCAAAGCCATACCCATAAATGACATCCGGGACCAACGTAAACATGTGCCTTCCTAGGAGTTGAACATATTTTATTTTTTAAGTTTTTCTTATTTACCCACCAAGTCTGCAATTTCGCTAGCTAATTAAATTTGACCCTGTATTTAAAACTTCATTATCTCTGGCATCTTCAAACCACTAAGGCTTCGACAGACAGGCGCGACCCACGGCTAAAAACCCGGCACTTGCAAATTGAAAACCCTAAGACTATGGAAGCCGATTTTCAGACCACCGTGTGATGTGATTCAGGTGGAACAATTTCTATGAAAACTTCACAGGAACTGATCGACCGGTGTGGCATTGCAACGTCGCGTCGCGCCTGTCTGAGCCTTGCAAAGCAGGCCTGACTATCTTTCTGTAATACAGCCGTAGCCGATTCTGAATTCAAGTTTAGAAAGTAACTGCTTACCGTGGCATATGTGTCGATCATCAGTCCAGCGTCAGCCTCCTGGTTGATAACGCGCACCGTGGTCTTACCCTCTCCTTCGTACGCTGCCTTTCCACGCACCACACTGCAGTTTATAAAAAAGAAAGTTGTAAAGGCAACCACCTGAATAGCCAATTTTCTGCCCAAAAGTATTTTATGTAAGCAGTAGCGCTTGCTACTAATAGACCACGATGTAATGTGAATGTGTAATATTGTATTGTACCTACTGTTTAAGTTTATTACGTTATTATATGTATATATTAATTGGAACTTAGATAAATATCTGGACAATAAACGATTTTATTTCATACCATTTTTATACTATGTTGAGTCCCTATTATATACAAACGCGTTATTTCTTTTAACACACTTCCTTGCTAAAAAGGGGCCTATTTATCTATAGTTTGAGTAAAAGAAGTATAAATAGAGTTGAAAAACTATGATTTTAGGTTATGTAAATGTTTTTAGCTAACTAACCTTAGAAGAGGACTTGCATTTGTAATTATTTTCGCCCGTCTGATAGAATTCGATAACATTTTGCTATGATTTGATTATCTAGGTTTAATTAATCTTATTTTCAGTAAAAATAATCCTTTGCGCACTTTGTTTTCGTTGTGTTCTTCTTCTTTATGTCATTAATGACAATGTCAATCAGCTGTCATAATAGTCGTATAATTATTATTTTTTTTTTTTCCTTTCTTGGCAATTGCAATTGAGCCGGTGTCGACTATTCTGGCAGTCACGTTGAAACGGCGGCGAAGCCGGCGCGGTCCTGGGGGTCATGACCCCCCAAAATCATTGAAGCTGTCGACAACTTGAATGATTTACGTTTCTTACTAACTAACAACTGTAGGTACTTGAGCCACAGTGACCACGATGGGTATTCTAACAAAAAAAAAAGAAAAAAGGCCTGTTATGCAAACTCGGGAATTTGGGCACTTGGGTTAGGGCCACCTTTCAAAACCTAAACTGCTGTAAAATGAGTTTAAGCTTTTCTTCTCGACAAAGTAAGTTGTCTTCAAACTCAAAGCATTTATTTCAAATAAACCAATTACAGTCACTTTTGAATTGTCAAGGGGTCGGTCAGTCAGAAATATGAAGCTAGTTGCCCATTTCAACGCGTAGTAGGTTCCTATGGAGAAGAACGGGCAAGAAACTCCACGGACACTCTTACAAATATTGTTACAAAATATTGGTTACATCATTCATGTTGTAATTATACATGTGAGAACAATGTAGAGAGACGTGCACGTTAAAAGCGTCCGTAATAAAGCAAAAATAATTCAAAAATTCAAATAAATTCAAAATAAGCCTTGGCAGCTAAGAGATGACCAGTCCCTACTGACGGCGCTCGTTCACGAACATGACGCATGGATCAGCACCATTTAGCTCAACCATTTTGAATGGAACTTAATGATCCAACACACACGCCACCAACAGCGAGACATTTGAGTGAGCATGACATACTCTCAGCCGCAAGGGCACATCTATGTTCTATGTTATGGGGTTTGGTTTCCGCACTTAGTCCTTCAGTGGACCATTGTGCGTGGGCCATAGCGGCCGTTGGTGGTTACTCCAACCAGCCCACCTCCCTCCAGAAGTTAATTAAATCTCCTGGTCTGTTCAGAACATCTGTGAAAGATCTGGGTGTCCCGAGGGTCTGTGTTCTAATCTGGGTGACGCCTGTGCATTCAAAAAGCACGTGCGCGACGGTTTCCTCAGCCTCCATGCACGCCCTGCACAGAGGACTGTCCGTTATGCGTATTGTGTGAAAGTGTTTGTTCAGCGAGCAGTGGCCCGTGATGGTCCCCGTCACTAGGCGCAGGCCGTTCCTATCCAGGCGTAGTAAACGCCGGGTTAGCCCGGTATCCAAGGATGGCATGGCTTCCTTGGATTGCCTGCAACCCGGTGTCGAGGTCCACCAGTGCTCCGCTTGAGTGTGGGTGAACTCCTGCAGCCATCTGCGTATCTGGTTGAAGGGGATGGGTACGATAGGCTCGGGTCCACAGACCGCCGTGCTGGATCCTCGTCTAGCAAGTTCGTCAGCAGCGTCGTTACCTAGCGAACCGCTGTGTCCTTTTATCCATTGCAGTGTCACCGTGTTGCGGCTAGATACCGTTATTTGTTCGAGTGCATTGTGACATTCTAGTGTCAGCTTTGAGGTAATATGTGTTTTCTGTAAGGATTGAAGAACTGAGGCGCTGTCGGAGAGTATGCGTATGTGTATGTCCGTAACTCTCTTGGCTTTCAGGGCGTGGACCGCTTGTATGATGCCCACACACTCCGCCTGATAGACGGTGTTGAACATTCCCAGCGGGCTGGATATATTTATGGTGAAGTCGTGTGAGAAAACTCCAACTCCAGTCCCGGAGTCGGTCTTCGATCCGTCTGTGTATACTCTCATCTCTTCCGAGCCTGAGTAGTCACACGGTTCTTCTGTAAGTGTTATGTTATAGTGCCTATGAAAGTGGTGTGTTTTCGGGGTTTTATCACAGGGTGATGCCATCATTGGTCGTCGTTTGATCGCATCTTCCTTTATACGTGTGTGCTTAACTCTGGAGCCTTTGCTTAGTGTTCCTGATACATGGAGCCTAAAGGCGGCCAGGGTCGCCTCCTCTCGCACGATGAGGTGCAGAGGAGGCAGTCCAAGCATTGCCTGCAGGGCGGCGGTGGGTGTAGTTCTCATACTGCCAGTGATTGCAACGCAAGCAAACCGCTGCAGTTTTTCGAGATTCCTTTGGGCTGTGCTCAGGTCTATCCTTGGCCACCAGACCAGTGAGCCGTATGTGATAATTGGTCGGATGATTGTGGTGTATAACCAGTAGGTGACCCTGGGGCTAATTCTCCAGTTCCTGCCAAGCAGTCGCTTGCATTGCCATAGGGATATGCTGGCTTTTGTAATAATATAGTTGGTGTGTTTTGCCCAGTTCAGCTGTCGCAAGGGCACATTCAAGTCAATGAAAGACGTACCCAGTAAATGGTAGCTTTAAAGTACATAGTGCTCACACATGTGCTATGCAATTATATAATACTATGAAATTCAATTTATTCAATCTAAAGATAGTCCTACAATCTTCAGTAGCTCCAACAATATTTTCAAATGCCAATCAATTAGTTTATGCGCCTTGTGGAGCTGCACCAGCGTTGAGCCAAGCATTTTTGTCAACGATGTAATCCCCCAACTTATAATATGCTTGGCAGCATAGTGTGTGTTTTATACAAGATTTAAAATTCCTTTCATTCAATTGGAGTATGTGGGCAGGTATTTTATTGTAACATTTTAAACAGTACCCCATGAAGGTTGAGTCTACTTTGGCCAGTCTGAAACCCGGTTGAACTAATTGGTCCCTATTTCTAGTGCTATAATTGTGTCTATCACCTCTTTTACTGAAAAGACTTAGATTTTTTCTAACGTACATGATGTTTTCATAGATATATTGACAAGGTACCGTCATGATGTTAATATCTTTAAACAGTTCCCTTAGAGAATCGCGTCTGCGGAGACCATATATTGCTCTGATGGCTCTTTTCTACAGAATAAAAATAGACTCTATATCAGCAGCCCGTCTCCATAGTAGAATATCGTAAGACATGACACTATGAAAGTAACTGAAATAGACTAGCCTTGCGGTATCTACGTCAGTAAATTGACGGATTTTTCTCACAGCATATGCTGCTGAACTTAGGCGTGCTGCAAGAGATGTTAAATGAGGACCCCATTGCAACCTTGAGTCGAGCGTAATCCCCAAGAAAACAGTTTTATCGACGAATTCTAATTTCTCCCTATTCAATACTAGGTATGTCACAATCACTACTTTTAACATTCGGTAAAGCAAATCTTATGCATTTTTTTTTTCTCATTTAATACTAAATTATTAGCAGTGAACCAATTTTGGACTTGTAGTAGGGCGTTATTTACGTCGTCAAGATTTGATGCACGTCTATTTATCTTAAAAATTAGAGAAGTATCGTCAGCAAATAACACCATTTGTGGTTGGTTTTTTAATAAATGGGGTACAGGATCATTAATATATACTAAAAAAAGGAAAGGACCCAATATCGAGCCTTGTGGAAACCCCATTTTTACTTTTAAACCGAGTGAATTGATTCCATTAATTTGTACTTGCTGTTGTCTATCATATAAATAAGATTTTACCAAACTAAGCGCAAGTTTACCTAGTCCGTAATGCTTAAGTTTCAAGAGTAAGGTTTCATGATTTACGCAGTCAAATGCTTTGGACAGATCACAAAAAAATCCTATGGCATCTTGGGCCTCCTCCCACGCTGTAAATATGTGTTTTAATAAGGTGACACCGGTGTCAGTCGTACAACGTCCTTTGGTGAACCCATATTGCTGATCGTGTAAGATATGGTTGGTGTTAAAATGATTAAGCATTTGAAAAAAGAAGCTTCCTGTATAATGGTCAAAGAAAACACAGAACCTATTGAAGGCGGGGTGCTAAAAATTTTGAGGCTCGCTTGTCTTGATTCTTGAGCTTTTCTTCATAAGTCGACAAAGCAAGTCATTCTTAGTTCTTTTGGAATGATTAAAAGAAAATGTAACGTACCCGAGAGTGCAAAATTTTTGAGCTCGCTACGCTCGCTCTTGTATACTACATTTTCGTAGTTGCTTGGCCTTTCCTGCATAAGTTGACAATGTATCTCTTAGGTCCGTATTTTAGAAGGAAACTCAAGTATTGATCTCTGTTTAAAACTAGTTTTAAGTCTAGTTTTAATTTTAGAATGTTCCTCAAGCAACGATTCATTGATCATAGTTCAACTGAGTTTGGCTTTATTTTAGATCGTTACTCAGTTCGTGAATCGAACCCAAGCAGTGATTTGATTCTGATTGAAAATGTAAATCAAATCCTAACCTATCCGAGACGGGGTATTAAAATTATCGAGTTAGCTTCGCTCGCTCTTCTCACCCTACATAATCTACTGTCCTAATATTTATAATTTATCGAAAAGCCAAGGTGTAGCTTAGTTACTGCGATCAACTGTGAGAAAAGATCAGAAAGTTAAAAAGTTACTTATTTAAGAAGTATGCATCATTAGATAATCAAAAAGTTTTTAGAGTAACAATTAAATATTTCCCCAATATTCCTCGGCATCCATGGTGACACCCACAAAATCTTAGGCTGCGACTGCGCCTGCAGCGAAGAGTGGCAGGCCGTCCGACTTTGTACTTTGTGGTAGATAAATGTTAGTAGGTAGCTGCAGACGAAGACAAGGGTTAGTAAAAACATTTATTCTAATATACACAAAACTATACTTCCACCATAAAAATAAAAAATGTATATAAAATATAATACCTAGTTATTTTACGCATCACATAAAATTTTAAATTATTTTCTTTCATAAAGGTTGCTAAAATTTGGATGATTTTGGGAGAGAAGTGGGATAGAAAAGAATGGAAGTTAGTTGGGAGAGGGATGTTATATTTGGAAATTTTTCGATAGAGGTCGGCGGAATGGGTGTTCAAAGAGCAGGAGAAAAATATATGATCCAAAGTACCCTCCGCAAGGCCACACTCACATAGTGAATTGTCCCGAACATGGATCTTGTTCAGGAACACTGGGCTACAACAATGATTGTCCGAGTCTCAGTCTACAAAGTGACGAAACAGTTCTTTTGGACAATTTTGGGCATTTGAAAAATCAAGGTTTACGTTGGATGTCGGGCTGTATCGCTGCGAAGTAGACGCCATTGGTTTTTGAGGTATTCCTCCATGATTTTGCCCACGAGTCGAATAACTTGGGCTTGGCACCATTTCGCAAATCGTAGTTATGAGCTACGTAGTGCTTTCGATCAACCGGATTTGATGTGGCGTATTTTGCTAACGAATCAGCGCACTCATTGCCAGCAATACCCGAGTGACCAGGGATCCAAGCTATCTCGATGTCCAAGCCGTTTTGGGAACAATCAAATAATAAGTTCTTAATTTTTATAATGATTTGACTATGAACTTTACTTCTAAGTTGGTTTTGTTTTAAGGCCTGAATGCTGCTACGGGAATCCGAAAAAATTACTGCTTTTTTAATTTGGTGAGATTTAATAAATGAAATGAAATGAAATGAAATTGTTTATTCTGTAAATAGGATATCGGAATCACTTTTACACGTCATATAAAAAAATATTAAAAATAAGCTAGGTGAGGTCAGTCTATCTGACTACTCTGAGAAGAAAGGCCGAAACAAACTCAGAGGTCGCAGTCTCTTTTAAAGTCCAGACATAATCTTGGTCAAGCCATGTGAGGACCATGTAGATTAGGGTCTGAAATGGGCTTTTGAGGAAAGAACCACACTGATTTGAGTGGACCTGTCCAGTCAGTGCAAGCATTTGTCAGTAATCATGGAGCTCAACTCACAACTTAAGGAGCTCAACTCGACGAACAATACCAAGGAAAGGATATTTGGGTAGGCCGCATCAACTACTCAAACTGCCAGACCATCATTAAAACTGAGAAAGAAAAAAGAAATGAAAAAGGAAAAAAAATATCCACATAGTCCTCACATTCACAATAATTAAAATAATATAATACTTTACAAAGTAATCATGTCATTTTGAATATAACTTTCAACAATGTCAATGTGTACATAAAACTGGTTTATTGTGATGAATAATTAAAATGTCAAGTTTTATGGTTTTCACAAGGCTTAGCAGAGCGAGCAGCTCAATCCCAAGCTTTTTTATCTTCTAAATAATCTGAAATTTTATAGTACCGTTTTTTACAAAGTTTGGTTTTAATACAGCTTTTAAATCGTTTCAAAATTCAAAATTCAAAAGTCATTTATTCAAACTAGGCTGAGAAATCAGCACTTTTCGAACGTCAAAATTACATAAGACAGTCCCCCAAAAACGCCCACCCTTCACCACTTCCTAGTGCATAAGCTGGGAAGAAGAAGTGGCGCAACAAACTCCCCAGCAGCACAGCTGTCTGTTCAGTTGAAAAAACTTGATTCTATATAATAGTGCATATTATTATGCTAAAATAATTTACATCACCACAAATTGCAATACAACTCATAAAATAAAAACATTTTAAAGAGTAGGTAGATTATGTCAACAATAAATGAAAACAAAATTAAAATAAATTGACTTAAAGTCAAATAAAATAATCCAACAATTATATGCTCATATAGTATCGTGTAGTCTAAAATAGTCTAAAATAATTGTGTGTTCCTTGGGGTACATTAGAGTAGCTTAATTAGTCCCAAGCCTTTTTGTCGTCTAAGTAATCTTTAACTTTATAGAAACCTTTTTGATATAGTTTCTGTTTAATAAATGATTTAAATTTATTGAGGCTCAGTTCTTTGACATGGCTTGGGAGTTAGTTGTAAAAACGTATACTTATTACTTTGGCACTTAAATGAATTACTAATTTTTTGGAGCCTAGTCCTCGGCACAATAAATAAATCTTTGTTTCTAGTATTTAAGTTATGAATGTCGCTGTGTTTAGAATATAGATTTATATTCTTTTTCACATAAATCAGGTTCTCATAAACATATTGAGACGCGACTGTCATTATGTTTATTTCCTTAAATTTATCCCTCAGTGAATGCCTACAACTTAGGTTATAAATTGCTCGAATGGCACGTTTCTGCAGCACAAATATAGCCTGAAAGTCGGCTGCATTTCCCCACAACAAAATGCCATACGACATAACACTATGGAAATAACTAAAGTATACTAATCGAGCTGTTTCTACATCAGTCAAATGACGGATTTTATACACCGCGTAGGCTGCAGAACTTAGCCGCTTCGACAATTTGGTTATACCTATGTGGGCCCCACTGAAGCTTCGAATCTAAAGTAATACCTAAGAACACAGTGGTGTCCACAAGATCCAATTCTGTCCCATTTAAACGTTTAAAATGTTTAAAATGTTTTTGAAACGAACCGGAACAAAAAGCATAATTCTGACTACACACTGAAGACGTCATGTGGTGGTCTCGTTTGCGATAGCAAAGAAGTTGCTCAAGAATTTGTAAATTTCTTTACCAGTATCCCACTTAAAACTACTGAAACCTTAAATTCCTCGCCCTCGCTCTCTTTTGATTTAGTAAGGGCGAATGTTTCAGCTTGCCCGATTGAATTTAACTAAGCATATTAACCCTATAACAGTAATAAAAGCTTTTAAGCAAATTAAGATCAAATTAACCGAAGATCTTTGGGGAATGTCCATTAAAGTATGTACTTCCATAATTGAGACCATAGCGCCTTACTTAGCATTAATATTTAATTTGTGTGTGGACCAAGGAGTCTTCCCAGATTTAATGAAATACAGTAAGGTAATACCACTTTTCAAATCCGGGGACAGTAAAGACACTAATAATTATAGACCCGTGTCCGTGTTGCTGGTTTTCAGCAAGGTGTTTGAAAAGGTAATGCTTAATCAAATGCTCAATCATTTTAACACAAATAAAATCCTTCATGATCAACAGTATGGTTTCACCAAAGGGCGTTGTTCGACCGACGCCGGTGTAACCTTATTAAGACACATTTTTAGTGCGTGGGAAGAGGCCCAAGATGCCATAGGAATCTTTTGTGACCTCTCCAAGGCATTTGATTGCGTCGATCACGAAACCTTACTCTTGAAACTTGAACATTACGGACTTGGAAAACTTGCGCTCAATTTAGTAAAATCTTATTTAAATGATAGACAACAGAAAGTCCAAATAAACGGTGTCAATTCACTAGGTTTAAAAGTAAAAATGGGCGTGCCACAAGGCTCGATATTGGGTCTATTCCTCTTTTTAGTTTATGCCAATGATCTACTCCATTTATTAAAAAATCAACCACAAATGGTGTTATTTGCTGACGATACTTCCTTAATTTTTAAGGTACATAGACGTGCCACAAATTTTGACGACGTAAATAACGCCCTAATGCAGGCCTAAAGTTGGTTCACTGCTAATAATTTAGTATTAAATGGAAAAAAAACGAAGTGCATAAAATTTTCTTTACCAAATGTCAAAAGTACTGATTGTGAGATAGTATTGAATCAAGAGAAACTAGAATTCGTCGATAAAACTGTTTTCCTGGGGATCACGCTCGACTCAATGTTACAATGGGGTCCTCATTTAACATCTCTTGCGGGACGGCTAAGCTCAGCAGCATATGCTGTCAGAAAAATCCGTCAATTTACTGATGTAGATACCGCGAGGCTGGTCTATTTTAGTTACTTTCATAGTATCATGTCTTACGGTATTTTACTATGGGGACGGGCCGCAGACATCGAGTCTATTTTTGTTCTGCAGAAAAGAGCGATTAGAGCCATATATTATCTCCGCAAGCGTGACTCTCTAAGGGAACTGTTTAAGGATATTAATATCATGACGGTACCTTGTCAATATATCTATGAAAACATCATGCACGTAAGAAAAAATGTACATCTTTTTAGTAAAAGAGGTGATAGACATAATTATAGTACAAGAAATAGGGACTTATTAGTTCAACCAGGTTTCAGACTGGCTAAAGTGGACTCATCTTTCATGGGATACTGTTTAAAATGTTATAACAAAATTCCTCCCCACATACTTCAACTGAATGAGACGAAATTCAAATCTTGTATAAAACGCACACTATGCAGGCAGGCATATTATAAGTTGGGGGATTACATCGCTGATAAAAATGCTTGGTTCAATGCTGGTCCTGCTCCACAACCACAACTATTTGATTAACATTTGAAAACACTGTTGGAGCTGCTGAAGAGTTTAAGACTATTT
This sequence comes from Agrochola macilenta, assembly GCA_916701695.1. Classification (NCBI taxonomy): domain Eukaryota; kingdom Metazoa; phylum Arthropoda; class Insecta; order Lepidoptera; family Noctuidae; genus Agrochola; species Agrochola macilenta. Next base: position 1,037,445 of record OU753579.1, read on the forward strand.
TTGCATTGTATAGAATCAATTTCCTTTGTATTATATAATTTCAGAGCACAGGTGTGAGTACTATGTACTAAAGAGCTAACATTTACCGGGTAATACGTATTTTATTGACTTGAATGTGCCCTGGCGGCTGTGAGTATGTCATGCTCACTCAGATGACATGTCTCGCTGATGGTGGCGCGTGTGTTATTTAGCTCCCTTCAAAATGGTTGAGCTGAATGGTGCTAATCCATGCGTCATGTTCGTGAACGGGCGCCGTCAGTTGGACTGGTCAACTCTTAGCTGCCTTGACTGATTTAAATTTTTGAATTGTTCTTTGTTTTATATTTTTATTACGGACGCTTCTAACGTGCACGTCTTTCTACATTGTTCTCACATGTTTAATTTCAACATGAATGATGAAACAAATACTTTGTAACAATTTATTTAAAAGAGTGTCCGTGGAGTTTCTTGCCCGTTCTTCTCCATAGGTACCTACCTATTACGCTTTGGAATGGGCAACTAGCTTCATATTTCTGACTGACGGATTTCTTGACAATTCAAAAGTGCCTGTAAATGGTTTAATTTAGGTAAATAAATGTTTTGAGTTTGAGTTTGAGTTTTACTAGTACATTGGTTTTCACCTGTTTAACGTTAGGTGTTATAAATCTAATACATTTAGTCTTGTTCTCGTTTAAAAGTAAATTATTAACACTAAACCAATGCACTATTTTAGAGAGAGCATTATTCACATCGTCAATAACTGTCTGTTGTCGCTCAAGCTTAAATATAAGTGACGTGTCATCTGCAAATAACACTATTTCATGACTGTTCTTTATAAGGCAAGGTAGGTCATTAATATATACGAGAAATAAAAAAGGGCCAAGAATTGAGCCCTGCGGAACTCCCATAGTGACAATAGAACCCGGAGATCGCTTGCCGTTAACGTCCACTCTTTGGATCCTATTATCCAAATAAGAAATAATAAGATCCAAGGCAGTGTTTCTAACACCATAGTGATGCAATTTCCTGACCAATGTATCATGAGAAACACAATCGAAAGCCTTAGATAAGTCACAAAAAATTACTAGGGCATCATGTGACTTCTCCCAGGCCTCAAAAATATGTGAAAGAAGCTCAACACCAGCGTCGGAAGTCGAGCGACCCCTTGTGAAACCGAATTGCTTACTGTTTAATAACTTATGTTTATTAAAATGCCTTTGCAATTGATCTAGCATAAATTTTTCAAATATTTTACTAAAAGTAGGAAGCACAGAAATAGGTCTAAAGTTCGTGGGGTCTGATGTGCTGCCCGATTTAAACAAAGGTATTATTTTACTACTCTTCATTAAGTCAGGAATTACACCACAGTCAATACATTTATTAAAAATAATTGCTAATTCAGGCGCTACAGTGTTGATAATGCATTTTGCAACCTCTACGGAATTTCCCCATAGATCAGCAGTTTTTTTAACATTGAGTGTATTTAAAGTTTTAATAATATCTCGAGCACTAACATAGTCGAAATTAAACTCATGGTTACAAATATCAACATTTTCTTTCAATAGGGACTCGGCAACAGTGGGTGAAGAATTTAAAGATTTTGTGGTTGAGACTGGAATATCTGCAAAGAAATTTTCAAAAACTGTGGCAACTTCTAAATCTTTTTTAATAACAGTATTATTAATATTAAGGCTGTAGTCACTACTACGCTTTTTGTCTCTTCCAGTCTCATTGTTTATAATTTCCCAAGTAGCTTTAATTTTATTTTGACTATTTTTAATTTTAGAGCTACTATATCGACACTTAGCTTCGCTACAAACTTGTTTAAATAATTTGGAATAGTTCTTAACATATTGATAGAATTCTTTACTTTTATCATAATTTCTTTCTTCATACAGTTCAAAGAGTTTGATTCTACTCTTAAATATCCCTTTAGTTGCCCATTCAGTGAAAGTTGCAGAACCATCAACTGAGATCTGCTTTGGTATAAAAGTTGAGTTAAATTCTGTACAATACATGGCAAAAAAAGGAATTGTACAGTTCATTAGGATCATCACAATAAGGCAAATAGGGTAATTTACTATTAAGTTTGTTTTTAAAACTCTCCAAGCGACCTGCAGTTTTTGGCACTACAGTGATATCTCTCTTAGTCACTTTTTTATCTTGTTTACTAAATGTAATCAGCTGTCCACAGTGGTCAGAATCCAGTTGACTTATAATTTTTTTATTAATAGGTAATATGTCAGTAAATATATTATCTAAACATGTACCTGATGTGGCGGTTATTCTAGTAGGCTCCAAAAATAAATTATTAAGGTTATATGACTGAAATAAATTTTGAATTTTTAGGTTCATTGTTGAGTCTTCTTATAAATTAACATTAAAATCACCACATACAATTATTTTTTTTCCTAATTTACCAAGCTTTTGTAACACATCATTCATGATACTCTCAAAGCAATCATAAATCGATGATGAAGGCCGGTACACGCTCAATACAACTAGTCGCTCCAACTCCACACAAGCTATTTCTATAGTCCGCTCAACAGATAGGCTTACAATATCCTTACGTTCTTTGAATTTAAATTGTTTAGTTAACAGTATTAATGAGCCACCATGTATTGCATTTTCTCTGCTGAATGAACTACCAACCTGGTGATTACTGAAATTAAACATGAACTGATGGCTTTTTAACCAATGTTCTGTAATACATAAAATATCAATGTTGTTACAGTTCATGAATAATTCAATTTCAAGGTCTTTTCTCAACATACCTTGAATATTTTGGTGCACCAGGTTAATGTTTAACGGGTAAGTTTCGAATGTCAATGGGAAGTTTGTTGTAAAAGCGTATACATTGACCCATGAACGAGTTGCTTACTCTGTGGAGACGTGTGCGATGTACAGCAAGGTTGTGTTTATTCCTGGTATTTAAACTATGAATATCGGACATTTTCTTAAAATTTGATATATTTTTGTGTACATACAATAGGTTTTCAAAAATATATTGTGAGGCTACAGTCAGAATATTTATTTCTCTGAATTTCTCTCGAAGGGAATCTCTTGGACCTAGGTTGTAAATGGCTCGAAAAGCCCTTTTCTGTAGAACAAAGATAGTATTAATGTCCGCACCGGTTCCCCAAAGAAGAAATCCATATGACATAAGACTATGAAAGTAACTAAAATAAACAATTCTGGTTGTATTTACGTCAGTTATCTGTCTAATTTTTTTAACAGCATAGGCGGCCGAACTAAGCCTTCCTGACAATTTTTCTATGTGTGGGCCCCATTGTAATTTACCTTAGAGTATATATCACTGGAGAAGCCATAAGCGCAATATTCCGAACAAAAAAGTCTGTCATTTTTTGCGGGGGACGGGGTAGCTACTGTCAAAAATAACAATAGCTGCTCGCCCGGATAGAGAAGTCCGTACCATATTTTTTATTTTTATCGATATCGATATTCCCAGAAATAACCCAGAAATAAAACAGCTGTTGCATAAAATAGTTATATTTTAATAAGAAGAGAAAATAACTCCAAATAAAAGTAACTAAATTTGTAATAAGTAAGTAATCTCAATAAAAAATTAGATCAAGTTAATTTTTTTATTTTTTTATATACAAACACTTCAATGGACTTCAACAAATTATAAAACATTGAACAATAAAAATAAAATAAACAAAAATAATTACTAAGTAATTTTTACTAGGAAATTATCGACATGTCAATTTTGGATTCAAACATGACCTCAACACTACGGTAGTCTCGTTAACATTTTTACTAGAGGACATAATCGCATGTCAAGTGCGTGTAAGTTTTGCTGATTTGACGTATATTTTCGTAATGCAAAAGAAAAGTATTTTGATCTTTACGAACATAAAAACGAGATGTAGCGAGACTCGCTGACGTCACAGAAGCAACGTGAGGAAAATACTCGATTCATGCTACGTTTTATATTGAATCATGGTTGAATCGAATGAAAAATCGAATTGTATTATGAGGTTAGGATTTTAAATTTCAATAAAAACATGACTAAATCTTAGAAAAAAAAAACTGCTAAGGGAAAGTTATTCAGTTCTTTAGGTAAATTTGACGCATTTGAACGCTTTTACACCATTTAACAGTACAAATAGGCATTTTCACGGAGCTCCGCGCGCCTTTAAAACGATTCACGAAGTGCGTTAGAATCGATTTGAAAGTAGTTTTTATGAACGTACTAGAACATTTGTTCTTGTACTTTTACAGAGGGGAAGTGTTCGTAAGGCTTCTCCAGTGTTATATACCCTAAGTAATTTACGGTCAATAGTTATTCCAAGAAAAACTGTTGACTCAACAGGGTCCAACTCTATTCCATTAACTTGAACATTGGTTAGCTGCCTGACATTTGGCGTTGAAAATTTAATGAGTTTAGTATTTTTTTCGTTCAGGAGAAGATTATTTACATTAAACCAATGCACAACTTTAGAGAGTGCATCGTTGACTTGTTCAAAGTTGACTAACTGACGTTTGATTTTAAAAATGAGGGAAGTGTCATCTGCGAATAATACGATCTTGTGATTATCCCTTTTGTAGTAAGGTAAGTCATTTATGTAAATTAGAAATAAGAAAGGACCTAGAATTGAACCCTGCGGAACGCCTATGGTGACCGCAGATCCTGCAAATCTCTTGCCATTAATATCGACGCTCTGAATTCTGTTATTCAGATAAGAAGTCAGAAGGTCAAGAGCCTTGTCCCTCATGCCATAATGGTGCAGTTTACTGATAAGAGTATCATGATGTACGCAATCGAAGGCCTTGGACAAGTCGCGAAAATGCCAAGAGCATCTTGCGAATTCTCCCAGGCCTCAAATATGCTCTTCAGTAATTCCACGCCCGCGTCTATAGTTGAACGACCCTTTGTAAAACCAAACTGTTTCAAATTAAGTAAATTATGTGCATTGAAATGTCCTAACATTTGTTTTAAAATTAATTTTTCAAAGATTTTACTCAATGTTGGTAATATCGAAATAGGCCGAAAATTTGTGGGATCAGTTGTGCTGCCAGATTTGAACAGTGGAATCACTTTGCTAAGTTTCATCAAATCAGGAAATACACCAGATGCAATACAAGAGTTAAAAACGATTGCTAAAAAGGGTGAAATAACATCAATTATTGAAGACATGGTATGTACTGATAATCCCCAAAGGTCAGCAGTTTTTTTTACATCAAGTTTATTAAAAGATTCTATAATGTCTTTAGCAGTAATAATTGTAAATTCAAAAAGTTAGTCACATTCTGGTACACATTCTTTAAGTATTGAGTAAGCAGAAGTGGAGGACGACAATGACAGAGTTTTGGTTGTTAAAATGGGAATATTAGTGAAGAAATTTTCAAACTCAGTTGCCACCTCCACGTCTGCCTTAATATCTACATTATTCATTTTTAGATGGAAGTCACGATTCCGTACTGTCGTTCTTCCCGTTTCTGAATTAATAATATTCCAAGTTGTTTTAATTCTATTTCCAGAAGATTTTATTTTATTTTTAATGTGTATGGCTTTTGCTGAGGAACAAGCTCTTTTAAAAGTTTTAGAATATTTCTTAACAAATTCTTTAAAAGTTTCATCATGGTTATATGTTTTTTCATGATACAATTCAAATAACCTCTGCCTACTTTTGTAAATACCTGGTCTTGCCCAATCACTAAATATAACGCGGTCAAAAACAGGCAATGTTTTTGCGGTGAAAACCTTCCTAAAGTGGACGGCTTCTAAAATACCAATACACTCTCCATTAAAAACTAATGCTTCTGGCGGACATTGGTAGAGTAAAGCCATTTTTGAATTTTGATAATAAACGGCCACTCCTGTACAATCTGTTTGGGATAATTTAGATGCATCAGTGAAAAAGAAATTCCATCCTTCCCAGTAGCGCTTGAGAGGTAACTCAAAGTCGCCTCTTGCGGTTTGGGAATTCTTTGATATACCTAGTCCCAAAACGGCTTTTGGTTCGAAGTGAATCGTCTCGTATGCGGTGGAAAAAACGGGGAGAATTGGATATTGACAGACAGGCGAAGAGAGGTGTTTAAGCTCTCTGTACCTATTTAGCAATAGAGGAACTGTTTTATTGTTCCAATAGGGAGAATCATTAAAAGAGAGGTCGATTTGTTCTAAAATTGGGATTAAAGGATGGGATGAAAGGGAAAATATTTTGGATAGGAAGCGATCTGCCAAATACTGTCTTCTTAGGTAAAGGGGCGGTTCTGCACATTCGACTTGAAGCGCATTTATAGGAGAGGATCTCATGGCTCCAATAACAATTCTCAGGCATTTGGCCTGAATGCTGTCTAGTTTCTTAAGTGCTTCTTTGTTGCAGGGCTCAATAAGAAAGCAACAGTAGTCCAAAGCACTCCTGGTCAGCGCATTATAGACCAGTTTAAGGGTGTAGGGGTAAGCTCCCCACCACAATCCGGCCAAAGCCTTAAGGATCGACACGGAGCGTTCACACTTTTTGACCGTGTTGTTAATGTGGTCAACCCCAGACAATTTTGAATCTAAAGTTACTCCCAGGAACCTAGCCTTATCCTTGACTGGAATGATTTGTCCATCTATATTTAAATCTATTTGGGGAACAGAATGCTTGCGGGTAAAAATGACCGCTGTACTCTTTGGCGCGCTTAAAGATAACCCGTGATCAAGAAGCCATTGGCTGAGTGAGGACAGAGACACATTCATCGACTGAGCTGCATCCTGAATGGAACTGCCGGTGACTAGTAATGCAATATCGTCAGCATACTGAAGGATTTTGCAGTCAAAATTTAGAGAAGATAGGTTAGCTGTATATATATTATACAATAGGGGACTAAGAACAGATCCTTGAGGTAACCCTCTCCAGACTGTTCTTTGTTCGGAGTCAGCCTCAGGGAATCTTAATTGAATGACGCGGTTGGCAAAGATGTTACCAACGATACGACAGATCCTAGCCGGGATTCTCAGCTCTTGCAGCTTTTGCCTGGGAACAGGGAGGAGAACCGAATCGTAGGCAGCCGATATGTCAAGAAAAACAGCAACCACCGACCCATTCCCGCTGAGGGCCAGCCGGACCGCTGACGTGAGGATACTCACACTATCAGCAGTGCCCAGTCCTTTCCTAAAGCCGAACTGAGTCGCCGGAAGCAGCTCCTTGCTCTCCACCAACCACTCTAAACGATTTTTAATTAAATGTTCTAAAAGTTTTATTAGTATCGACGATAGAGCGATAGGTCTATATGAGCAATGATCATTAGGATCTTTGCCAGGTTTTAATATCGGAATGACAACTTGAACCTTCCAATCTGTGGGAATGTAACCAGAAATAAAGCAAAAATTAGCCAAGTCCAGGTAGTATTGCTGAGTTTTTGGACCAGCTTTAGAAATAAAGGAGTATGGGAATCCATCAACCCCCTGTTGCGGAATCTTTGACATGGGATAGTACAGCTTTTAATTCTTGCAAGCTAAATGGCCTGTTCATAGGATCGTTAGTGTCGTCTACATCTTCGATGCCAACACAATTTTTGAGAAAAACTGGTATCCCAGTTCTTCTGTGAGGTTGTTTGAGAAGGCAGGTGCTAAACTACATCTAAAACGCTTCACCTTTCGCCACACTACTGAAACCGGGGTAGATGGACTCGGAGAACTGCAATATTTTGACCAACCTTCCGCGTTTCTTTGTTTTTAACTTTCCTGGACTTAGCCAATATTCGCTTGAAGATGATGAGATTATCCAGGTTCATATCGCTGTTAACAGTATCTTCAGCCTCATTCCTGGCCCTGACCATGTCAGTGCATTCTCTATCCTACCATGGTGGAGAAGGAATTCTATCAGATTGGGGTATTTTGAAAGGGAAGCAATCATCTGCTGTAGAAGAAACGGTGGAAGAAAAGGACATAAAGCATTCCTGGGCATTATCACTGTAAATTTTTGGAAGGGAAGATATTCTTAAATCTATTTTTTTTTAATATAAATCCCAATCTGCTGAGTTTAGCTGGTGTTTTAAAAGGGTTGGAGAAACTTTAGTGGGAACATTTTTAGAAGGGAATTCAATCATGATGGGATAGTGATCACTTCCATAAGTCATATCTAAGCGACGCCAGATAAGTAGACTAGATATACTGGATGAGCAGCACGTCAAGTCACCACAACTATTACTCTGCCCTGGAGCAGACCTGCGTGTGGCACTGCCATCGTTGATGACACAAAGATCAAGATCATCCAATATATCCAGCAAGCCTATGCCAAAATTATCACAAGTGTCTGATCCCCAGCGATAATGGTGACAATTAAAATCACCCATAACAAGTATTGGACCGCTAACACTGCATAACAAATTTCTAATTATCGAAAGATATTCGAGTTGTGGGTGCGCAATACGTATAAAAAGAAAAAATATTTATATCCTCAGCCTTAACAGCAATAACATTTATGTTATCGCCAACAGAGGGTAGAGGAATTGGGGAAGATGATACTTTGCTATTGATGAGCAAAGCACATCCCCCATATCCATCAGGTCTGTCATTACGAATATTGCCGAAAAAAGGCATCCTGAAATTACTTTCAGGTAAAAGCCATGTTTCAGCAATGCCACAGATTGATGGTTTATATTTATTAATTAAAAAGGAAAGATCAGGTTTCCTGGGAGTAATACTCCTCACGTTACATTGAAGGAATGTCAGGGGATGGAATATTATTTATATAATTTAATATTGAGATCAGTTTTAGGGCAACGTGGTCAGGTATTGAATGGGTTGGATTCACAAGAACAGCCATTAACATATTGGTAATAGAAAGAAAGAAAGAAAGAAAAAGTATTTATTGAGACTCGCACAGGAAATCACAAATTAAACCAAACACTAAATATAAATAAAAAATACAAAACAATAAGAAACAAAGTAAAATTAAAAAATTATGCAGTCCTGTACGAGGCCAAAAGGCTCCTATCTCAGCATAATGCTACGACATTTAAAAAATAAATGTCGCAGCGCTGGTATTCTGATAGGGCCCGCAGTGATGTCACGGAAAGATAGATACAAAGATAAAATAAAATAAAGAAATTGAGTGTGAAATACAATAAAAAGTAAAAAAAGTAATGAGGTCTAATATGTTTTTAGATTTGTCCTCTTGTTTGAACATAGTTGGCTCCATAGATATAAGAAAGTATATTTCTATGGTTGGCTCAGTGTCTTCCCTTGGGAAGGCACAGCCATTTTTGGAGGGGGAAAAAGAGAAATTTTGAGTTAGGGCTTGATGGGCCTGTTTATTATAGCCAGGTGAAAGGGCGACTCGGGGTTTAGGGATTAAGAAGACCATTTTACGGTATCAATTTTGGGTAACAGGAATTGGGGTTGATGATCGAGATTGTGTATTCAATATAACATTGTTACGTGGGGAAGATTTTGAGACATCGGCATACGATCTGAAAACAGGGGGAAAACCCGACTTGCCTCCGCATACGGGATCGATTTCTCCGCCATCAGAGCTTTGATGCACTTCTGTCGGCCCAATTCAGGACAAGCACTGTCGTTTGCGAAATGGTTCCCAGAACAAGAAAGACAAAACCTAGCTCAGCAGTGATTTCACATCCATCACCAGGATGATCTTCACCACATTTAAAACACCTTGGTTTCGAACGGCAAAGAGTGCGGGTGTGTCCAAAGCGACAGCAATGAGCAATGAGCACTGTATTGTTGGGTACGTGTACCTCTCAACTGGAAGAGCTGAATAGTAGCAATACACACGCTTCGGTAAAATTTGTCCGTCAAAAGTTAGTACTACTGTCTGCGTAGGTTTCCACTCAGCTACACCCATGTCACCTTACGGCTCATCCTTCTGGTCTTAACAACAGGACAACATCCTTCCGGAACCTTAATATTTTTAATAATTTCTTCCTCTGTCCATTCAGTAGGGATGTCCCTAACAATACCCATTCTTGTAATATTGAATTGCGGGATGGAGGCAGTATAATTATGTTGAATTAAAAGGTTAATAATTAAAAAACTGTTTGCGTCCTGATGCGATTTAAAATCGACTGAGACGCGATTTCTACCTAAACGTTTGATCCCATCGAGGTGTATGTTATTCACATTATTCATCGTCAAAAACATACCAAACTTAACCGGTTGTAACACAGTGCCTGAAGTTTGATCATCCTTAAGGGAAACGTGGATAATATACGGCGGATTATCCCTGGCTGTATAGGTAAGTCTGCCGATAACGTTCTTTGCTATCTTAGGTGGGATGTTAGAAGTGGTAGGGGGTGAGCCAGCAACTCTTTTTCGGTTTGAAGTCTCTGTATCCATAATGGGGTCTTGCGTGAGTATTTGGGCGTCATGGGGGAGGGTAATAGTTAATACAGGGGAAAGTTCAAAAGGTTCATTCGGAGGATCTGGGTCACGGGGCTTTTTGGAGTTCATTTTGAACAATAATGGTTAAAAAGTGGGACAATTACAAATAAAACTAACCTTACACGAAGAGGACAAAAACAAAGAATAATCTTGATTTAAGTTCACACTAATAATAAAAACTTTTTACAAAAAAAAAACAACCGACTTCTGAAAAAACCACTACAAAGTGAAAAATAACTTTAATTTCGGAAGTCGGTGTCTTGGGTTTTGAAATTTCGGTTTTTGCCACCGAGTTCCGAAATTAAAGTTATTTTTCACTTTGTAGTGGGTTTTTCAGAAGTCGGTTGTTTTTTTGTAAAAAGTTTTTATTTTTCACTTTTTAGTTGTGGTACCTACCCCACACAAATTCGAATACATGTGCTATGCAAATTACAGTCACAGGAAGTTATCATCATATCATCCACATATACTAAGTGGGAAAAATACGTATTATTGAAGCTTACTCAAAAACTATCCCAGCAAAGTTAATAAAATTTATATGGGACCAATCCCGGAGCATGCCCTTTCAAAAAAAAAAATCATTTTCAAAATCGGTCTACAATTGATAAAGAAATCGACGGACATACATAAAAAAAAGAAGAAAAAAAAAAAAAAAACACATGCGCGTCGAAAATATAACCTCCTCCTTTTTGGAAGTCGGTTAAAACCACTAAAATAGAAAAAAATCGTAGCACAAACAAAGCCTTCACCACTACCCTCGGAAGAAAGCGTATAAATCATGTACGAGTAAGTAAGTAAGTAAGTATTTATTTGCATAAAACATGATTTATCATTTACGCATGCATGTCAAAGTCAAAGTCAAGTCATTTCAAACGTTGTTGCTTTGGGAGCCCCTCTTCTTGAGTATTAATGTTCTGTGCTTGGAAGGCCTCTGGTGTGTGGGACGCAACCTGTGTCGACACGGCGGGCTGTGCTGGCGCCGCTGCTGCGGCTGCTGAGACCTTCAAGCGGCGCAAATACTGTAACCTTATGGGTTACTACATTTACATTTACGGTTTGGGGTCGAAACGCTCGGGTCGTAGGGTTCTTTTTATACGGGGGTATTAGGATTTTTCTGTCACTAAAAAGCGTTACGGCCGCGTGGAGGGGATAGTCGATATATCGGCGGATATTTGGGCGTTTTTCTTTTTTTTTCTACTATTTATCTATTTATTTTTCGACTAATTAGCGACAATTTTTTTGTGTAATCAAAATTAAAATCCCTGATGGTGGCCCTGCCAGAGGCAATGACACGCAGACTGCCTGGGGTGCTCGAATTAGGGGGGCGTCAGTCGGCGGCATCGAAATTGAAAAATAATACAGTACTTATATAATTTACGATTTAAAATTCTCTTAATTTTTTACTCATGTTTCTATAGAATATTTTTTTTGGTTTGGCAACACTGCTGGACAGCGTCAATCGCCCGGCCCGTGTAGGACGGTATACTATACTCAGTGGTCTCGAACCTACCGATTTTTCGGTATTTCTACCGATATGGGCTCTGTCACACCGAAATACCGAATTGCAACGATTTTTCCCCGATTTCAGAGAATACATGTAATAATCCCGATTTTTCTACCGATTTTACACTTCTACGTTGGCAATCCTTTTCATTTATGTTTTACGTTACGGACAGCCTATTGAGGGATTCCTCAATAGAAAGTTAGTACCTAGTTAGTTCCATATTTTTTGAGGAATACCCTTGAGTCCTCTGAAATCTTATGAATCTTATGAAAACAAAACAGCGAAATAGGCTGTCTACTGAGTCAATCACTGTTCTATTACATGCAAAACGACTCTTTAATGACGCTAATTGTTATGACTTGGAAATTAATTCAAAGATGACCGCGGCTATGGCCAAAGAGTATTGGTATGATCCTAAAGATCGAAAAAAAACATTATATTTAAGTGTGTTTGGTTTGATGTAAATTAGACTCTTAATTTATTTTTTGATAAATAAACGAATTTGATTGAACATTGTATTTTTTTTTGTCATATACCGATTTTGGGTACTAATGTACCGAATTTTGTGGGCAGCTCTACCGATTTCGCACTCTGACATTCGAGACCACTGACTATACTCATATCTTCATGACTATACTATACCTAATATACTCTCCAGAAAAAATTACATAATTAATCTGTTTCTTGGCCATTTTCACAAAAAGTTATAGGTATTAAAAGGAGTAAGGTGTAATTTCAACTTCGTTTTTTTATGCGGGATTGTACTTGTTTGCATTGCCTCAAATCTATATTTTACGATTCCAAGCTTAAAACCAATAATTAATCACGTAATAAAATAAAATAAAATAGAGGGCAAGTCAATGATATTTCGTCAGGTTTGTTACTTAAATTAAATGCGATTAAAAAATAAACAATTAAAACAATTAAATTTTCTTTAATACAAAATAAAAGAACACAAGTTGGATCAACTAAATCAATTTGAGAAAATGCGATATAATATAATATCCCATACCAAGAAAAATGCTTCATAATTACAATTTTGTTACCAGTGATGACATTCGACCATTCCGACATTCTATTATTGAGTTTAAAATACGAAAGCACACAATATGAATATAAAAATAACTTGTTATTAAATTTTTTCATTTAATTAACATCGAAAATGAATGAATTAATGCTTTAAATTATCAATAAAAAAGATTTTGACTTGAAAATTAGGGGGACAGTAACAAAGCTGACGGTAACAAAATTGTTATGAAGCATTTACACTAGGTTATGTTTTCTTATAAATGAGGTACTTTGTTGAGTTTTTTTAATCAAGGACAATTTAAACTTATAAAAAAACACATCAAATTAACAAACAATTAATTTTGATAACATCGCTAGTTTTGCCTTTGAATTGCTTTTTCTGCGTTATCCATCTCCGAAACTTTTTTCTTCTTAGATTTTATCCGCTCAAAATTTTTTTTTCTGCTCTTCATATTTTTCGGGATTTTCATTTTTAAGGCGCTCCCTGTATCTGCGCATTTTTTCCGCTGCGCTTAACGGCATTTAGACCAGTATCTACAATTAATAAACCAAACACTTGCAGAAGAAAAATCTGTTCAAGAATATAGTTCATAACAATAACATAGTCTTGTATTATTCAAACTACCATAGAACTAGAAAAATCAAGCCTAAAAAAATAGAAATCTACACAAAATTATAGGCTAATAAAACGTTAAACTGCTCAGTACAAACTTACATTTCAAAACGCAGATCTAAAAAAAAAAAATTTTTTTTTAATTGCTATATTGTTTGGCGTTTAAAATACTTATCTATTGTATGACACTTCTTTTTATATACTATGATATCATAACCTCCTTTAGACCAAGTTGGTAAAGTAGCATGTGTAATCTTCTGAACAGTCAGTTTTGTTACTTTGCTTGTCAGGCCTGTAAGTTACCTCACAAAACTGACGTAACGTTACCTTACCTTTGCGCGATTTATGTTAAATTTAAATACGTACAATTGCAGTGATTCGTCAATAATTATTTATTTATGGAGCTACATGTTAAAGCTTTCAATAACTACCACAATCATGTTGTTTAGATAGTAAATTATTACAACATTTTGGTAACTTACCTTGACAGAAAGTTTTCTACCGAGCGATGAGTGCTACTGCGCACAGGCACTTCTCACAGTGTTTCGGACAATACTGACGAATTACAAAATGGTGGATGACTTAAAGCTTCTGGAGTTTCTATTAGATAAATAAAATTACCAAAATTTTAGTAATTTTCATGGAAAAATACGGTAACAAATTTGACGTGTCAGGTTGCTCACAGTTTAATTTCCATAATTTAAAAATTTAAGATAATATTGTAATTATGCTTTAAAATAGTCTACCACAATCTCTTGGAGAAATAAAATAGTATACCTGTAGTCAATTCTAAGGTTAAAATGCAATTATTGTATGTTCAATATAGCTACACCGTCCAGGGACAAGTCAAAATGCTATCTGTCTATCACTTAATTAATATTGAATTTAAATAATCGAGTACTTGGGGAATTAGTTATTAATGGAATAATAACTAGATGTCTACTAAAATTAATGGTAATCGTTTTTTGTTGATACTGGTAATATTAGAAAAGCGAATATCTTTTTGAGGGACAGGACTAAACAAATACCTATGCATTTTTGTAAAAATGCCCTCTTACATTATTGTCTTATTTTGTTTCTAATATTCATAAAAGGGCGCCTAGTCTTTCGACTAGGCGGCCAAAAATTCTCGGGCCGGCGTTGACCGGAGTCTGAAAGTGTGCCCGGATTGTGGCAATAGGCTCGCCCCCTATTACACGGAACTATAATTGACATCTATTCCAGCCCTTTCGGGATATACAGGCGCAATGCTATGTTCGTTTGTAAATAAATAAATAAAACACATAAACAAGGACAATTACCTTTTATTAAAGTTCATTGTGCATTCGGTAGATATAAAATAAATGGCAAATTAACATTATATTAGGCGTGCGAGTGGCATCGGGCCTATTAGATACATGTATGATTTAGTTTATATATATTAACGTACGTTCGTGAGACGGCAGCGTGTCTGCGAATCGAGACGACATTGTAGGCAAGGCTACACTTGTCACACCCGACGATACTGTTAAGGATGATGCGCTAAGAAAGCCCGCGAAATTCAAATGTATGCACTTTATTCTTTAATTGCAGGGCTGTGTCAGGTTGCTTGTTGATTAAAATATGATTCGCGACTGCAACAAATATGTTTTTCACTGAATTATAATCATTAGAAACATCAATACAAGACGATACATGATTTTACGAAATAATCATTCAATAGGGTAATTTGAACTTAGAGCTTTGGATTGATGATTTTAATTACTATAATTCTGTAAATACATATACAAAGTTGATACGACAGAGGGGCTTTCCTTTAAACTGCCTATACTAGGTACCATTTTCAAGCTCTGTACCAAAAATCAATTAAATAGGAGCAGTAGTTTAGTCGCAAATGATTTTTTAAGTTTTTGCCCCGTTTGAACACGATGTATCTTTCCTAACAGCTGATTATGTCTATACGCATAGGTCATGCACCTTAAAACGATAAATCTGAGTATAACCTATGCGTGGTTGCCGCTGTGACGCAAATCACAAGTACAACCAAATATTCTCGCTAAAAAGATGACAATGCAAACAAGGAAGCAATAAATACACACACACTTGCATTTTCATTACGAGTGTGAAAATCATAGCAAACACCCCGTGAGTAAAAGAAATAGAAATAGGTCAGTGTGTTGCTATTGCATCCTAGCGACGAGGGGCAGGGGTTGCGATCGGTAAGTGAGTGGGGCTTCTAAAAACTGTTTTTTTCTGTGCGCCGACGCTATTCTTTCGGAACGTACTTATGTAACGTAACACGGAAGTACCTGCGCCGCCTCCGTATTGTCGAACTCGCGCGCTGACAATTGGGATTTAGTTTTATTATTGTGATAGGACACTAAACAAGTTTAAGACAGTATTTCTTTTTTTATTGTGACAGGACACGTAACTTGGGATTATTATTATTTAGTGTTAGTGTTTTTTTTTGTGATCGACTGCTTTTATTGTGATACGACACGTAATTAAACTTTGGTTTTGTGTGTGTGTGTGTGTGTGTAATTAAAGTGTTCAACAATGCCTCGTGTAACTTACACGGCGTTAGAATACACTGACATGATTTTTAATTAGAAAAATAAGTAACAATATTCACCGTCGGTATAATTTGTGCATTCATGTGAATGAAGGACACATCGAGAATTTAAAATTTTAGTGTTTTTGTTGTTGCGCGCGTACTTCAAAACCATACCTAAAAGCCGCGAGTGAAGGCCTAAGCCGCCGCCCGCGCCACCGCCGCCGGCCGCCCGCTTTGAAATGAGATAAAACACGCCGCGCGGCGCGGGCGCGGCGTTGCCACTGTTACCAAGGTATCTTCTAAGGTCAGTTAAATTTATTTACAAAGGGTGGTTGCGTTTTACTCTGATTCATAAGCTATTTAGTTTGTTTGAAAAAAAAAAAAACTCATTTTTGATGCTTTTTATTTTTATACCGTATCGAATTAATACTAAACACGTATAGTATACGTAGTGTAATTTAATGCCCCTCTGTCATATCAACTCTGTATGTTACGGTCGCGAATCATATTTCAATCAATATAAAATCTGACACTGACCTGCAAATTACAAGAAACATAACAAAATTTGAATTTCGCCGACTAACCTAGCGCTTTCGCCTTAACGTGTCACAAGTGTGTTCTTTTACAAGTCAGGCTACACCTGTGACACCCGACGGCAGTGTAAGCGTGTTACAAGTGTGTTCCACGCTTAAGACAAGAGCGAAGCTGAGCCCAGCTTCAGATATTCTTTTTCTTTAATATTTAATAATATCGTAATACTTATCTCTATTAATATTTTAATAATAATCATTACATAGCAGTAACTAAGCGGCAAGACTAGAATTGAATGGCGATGGCGTCTACTTAATATATATATATTTATTTATATATATATACGTTTATACAGTATCGTGTGGGAAGTTGTGTGCGTGTGAGTACCTACTTATGTATAATGAAAGAGTTCAATATACACCTGTGCCCACCCTCTCGGGGAAATTGGGCGTGATGTTATTTATATAACTGTTTAAATACACACGCACACAAACCACATTACACATTATATTGATATTATTATAATATTCCATAGATAACTGGCAACACATTTCATAACATTTTAACCAGTGGGAGCAAGATTTTCTGCTCGGTTTGATTGGTGGTAGGGCTTGTTCTAAGCACGCCTGGCTAGCTACCACCATCTTATCTAAGTCAGACGCCATAACAACAATGTTAACGGCATTGTTGTGTACCGGCAGTTAGAGGTAAGATAGCCAGTTCCTCTGTGGTTGAGGATTCCGGGTGAAGCTCGCTTCCACCTTCGGCCTGATCATCACTTACCATCAGGTGAGATGCAGGCCAAGAACTTCCCTCAAGACCTAATAAAAAGAGCCTTATGATGCGTGATGTTATGTTACTCTCTTCTATTGACTTTTTAAACGTTCCACGTTGTCTATAAAGCTTGTGTTACCAGTTACCTGACCAATATTACAATGACACCACTTAAAAAGTCGTGCCGAGATCATCAAACTAAACATACGCCTGATAGATTCGTTTTAAACTCGTCCATACTATCATTATTTAATAGTGTAGTACTATTAAATAACAAATACAAAATGTGGGCGTACTATACACCTCTGCCGGCCCCTTCGGAGACAGCAGGCGTGATGTTATGTATATTACCACAGATTAATACAAATGGTTCACTCCGCGAAATCGTTTAAATAAAAAGCGACTCATGCTACGAGACAATAAAGTGCAATTCAAGTCGCACAGCGCTAATTCCCAAAAGATATATTCACCTGGAAGTTGTCCCTCTTTCTATCGCGTAACTCTTATATCTTCTGACTACGTTACACTCACTGAATTGGCCCGACAAGACGGGCCCGCCGCGTACTTGTAGCTTCAAACCTAAAATGCGGCGAGTGCGTCTTCTGTACCATTCTGAGGTAGTAATTCTATCATTGTACTAACACCACTGAGTTGGATTTTAAACTAATATTTTCACTTTCTCTCTGAGCGATGTATACAAGTTAGTTTGTACAGCGATGTCATTTTTTTTTGAGGGATTATACAGGGTGATTTTGCCTTGGGTTAAAATAACCCCTTTTTACCCTTTAAAGTTTAACATCGCTGGACAATGCCTTGTATATTAACTATTACAACATAAACTTGTGACAATCATTTATAAATCTATTACATTTTGTTTTCAGTTTTGTAAATGTTTTAAATGTCGATATATTTTGTGTTTTATCATATTTAACTATTATGTTTGCGATGTCACGGCATCGGACTGCTACAGGCTGAGTTTTGTTTTTGGGATATGTAAAAGAGGTAAATTGGCTGATATGCTAGTATTGTAGATTATCTCAGAATCCTTTCAAAGGTGTAATTAATGTTATTTTAACTCCACACTATCCACTTGAGAATAGTTTTTAAAGCAGCATCTCACAGTAATATACAAATGAAAACTCAAAATACACCGATCATTTGAAACAGAATAACAATATAGTCCAGTCGATACGTTCAAAAGCATAAACATTATTATACCTTAACCATATCTAAGTATTTTAAAAATTACGCTATCCCACCATTTCATCGATATATCCATACTCTTCAAACTATCGAGATATCGACGTAAAGGATAGAGAAGTATTAAAATATTATTTTCCAATCAGCCGATACATACATATATTAACAAATTTTGAACTATGTTGCACCCATTTTGTAAAATATATAACTTTTTTTGTTAAGAGGGTAGAAACGAATTTTGTACATGACATGCTCGTTTTTATTTGTATGTAACAATTATACAAATTGGTTTTGTAATGTCAATTCTTAACTGAAATAAATGCAGATTTGGTGCAAAGGTACTTCTGGGTTAAAATTACCTGTTTTAACCTACTCCATTTATCCTTTAAAAATTAACATTTGCCGACCAAACTTGTATTTCTTAAATATGTGTTTTTAACTATATCACTTTTTCTTCAGTAGTTAACATATTAAATTGAGATTTGAAAGGTCTTCGATTCAAATCTTAGTTCGACAATATTTAGCGTAACTTATTTATTATTACGATAACATTTTCTTCGAGTTCAGAACCCTTTTACACAAACTTAGCATTTAGTTACTAAAATCGTTTAAACAGCCAGCTGTTAGAACATGTTCTTGTCACTAAAACGAAGTAACACGCACTGGCAAAGTGTCAATGCAACTTTCAAGTGACATTTTGGTTAAAAACACATATCTAAGCTGAGTTTCTGAAAAAGTTCAAGTAAATCTGCCGTCTGCGTCTCATATTACATATTGTAATTGTTGAACAACAACAACAATCAATAATATACGTTCTCGACATTCGACAACAGATTACATTGACTAATCTTTCATTAACAGGATGTGTCCTTATGTTATTGATAAAATACATATTATAGCACATTGCATTCCAAGCAATTACTTTCAGCTTGAAATTATTACTATAATGAGAATCACCGTCCTTAGATCACCATTTTTTTTGCCAATCGAGATACTATTATCTCACAATTGTATTTATAATATCACTTTTAACTATCGGTATTGCACAGAAAAGCCATTAAAATGATATCTTATACCATAGAGCACGGGATCGCCGCACCGGCAGTACTAATAAAAGCAGTTATGCACGGACGCGGCAAGTTTATCTATCGAGCGGCCGTGGGTAATTATTTCAAGGTGACTGCCGAGATATAATACTGTTACTTTATTATACTGTGGCCGAGGCGTCTGTGCTTTGTGATTTTTTATACAGCATAGATATCCGTGACACACAGTGTATCGGCGTAAGCTGCCATCTGAGATCACAAATCACTTCACCGGTTCTTGCGATTTTAGTCTTAAATTACCAACTAGTTTGCAAGTCGTGGTGATTATCACAGTATTCTACGTTCATTGATATGTGAACACCAATAACAGATTGTGGTGTTAGTGGCAGTTTCTTTGTGTAGTTGTATTTTAGGAAGCCCTTATGTAACAGTGAACGTTTTGCGATGAAAATATACCTAAATCATTTTTATAACCTGACATTTTATTGGACGCTAATGCCTCGACTGCGATACTTAAATGTCCGCGAGGCACACCCTGGACAGTCAGACTGACTAATATATACAGGGTGGCAGGGACATCGACGCGAAGCCAGCTACCATGGATTCAGTACATGATTCTGAACCGCCTGCGTTGAAATTTTTCGTCGGTTATTTAAAAAAAAAAAACAGCTGTTTCATAGAAAAGTGTAATACCTACGCGGTCCAAATGTATGGAGCAGCTGTTTTTTTTTTTAATAACCGACGAAAAATTTCAACGCAGGGGGGTTCGGAATCATGTACTGAATCCATGGTAACCGGCTTCGCGTCGATGTCCCGGACACCCCGTATA
Organism: Agrochola macilenta; assembly: GCA_916701695.1. Lineage (NCBI taxonomy): Eukaryota > Metazoa > Arthropoda > Insecta > Lepidoptera > Noctuidae > Agrochola > Agrochola macilenta. Next base: position 1,057,840 of record OU753579.1, read on the forward strand.
CCGCGAGAGAAGAAGATACATTTTATTGACTTTTCTAGGCATTATCGATTGAAGAAAAGTGACTTTAATACATTTTCCCTTGTTTTTTATCTCCATATTCAATGAAACTTTATTTATCTACATCGTACAATCGTATAACTGTATCTATTAGAAAGAGATGGTCGTATGAAATCGTATTTGTATAGCGCTGTCTCTGTCGCTGTCATGATTTAGTCGTTGTCTCCTCAAATAACTTAAAAAATATAATAATATAGAGAGCTTTTTAAACCACATAATTAATAAATAAAACTAAACTACTATTTTAATACAAGCCTTTTCCCAACTACGTTGAGGTCGGCTTCCAGTCTAACCGGATGCAGCTGAATACTAGTATTTTACATGGAGCGACTGCCAATCTGACCTCCACAACCCAGATGATGGGTAACACAATTTCCATTATAAAAGATTAATTTTCGAGACAGAGATAGCGCTTTACAAATCCGAAGTTTACCGATGATCTCTATCTAACACTCGAAGTCGTGTACGGCATAATGTATACCTACTCAATGTCACTTTGTAAGCACGCGGACGCTTTTAGTGTCAACGTGGCATTTTAAATGTAACTAATAAATAATTAAGAGATACAACACTATATTAAGCATTTTATAGCAAATTAATGTTCTAGTGATGTTTTTATGTGCCTAAAGTGGTACTTTCAGTGGCAATTATTGAAATAATAAGCTAACATTACTTAAAGTTGTGATGATTCGGCCGTTTGGCAGTATTTTCTGGTTTCGGTGTCGTAAATGACCCCAATTTAGTTTATGGCTAAAAAGTACCAAATCGGCACATAAAAACACACACACAATAAAATAAATTACGCACCGCTTTTTTTTAATTAACTCAATATTTACAAAACAAAATATAATTTAAAACACAATATACAGGGTGACTCGTTAAAGGCGTGATAGTGGAGAAGAAATGCAATAGCGACCCCCTATAGGTCCGAGTTTTAATAAAAAAGTAATTTGAACAAATACACTTTTTCAATAAACTCAAAATATGTAGTACGGTCGTGTATGCACGTATTCAGCTAGTCTGCTCGTCTGCTCACATGGCACGCGTGTGTTAGGGCGCGATGGACAGCGGCCGGAAGCGCCGCGCGCGCGCCGCGTTGTGCTGCGGCGCCGGCGCGGGCGGCGCGGGCGGCGCGCCCGGCGGCGGCGAGCCCGACGACGACGAGCCCGACAGCGGCGGCGACGACAGCAGCAGGGCCGGCACGCCGCGCGACGTGCTGCGGCTGTGTATTAACAAATACCCGAATTAAACCCGGGACTGAAAATTATCCGAGTAAAACGTTGTATAAATATCTCCCACAGCTGTACTCTCTATAAAATATACCTCAATTAAATTCTGTATTAAATATAACCCCAGTATAAGCCTGTATAAAAATTACCCAAGTGTAACCCTGTATAAAAAATACCCAAGTATAACAATATAAAAAGAATAACCAAGAATAACCCCGTATAACAAACTACCCCAGTATAACGATGTTTAAAAAATTACCGCAGTATAAGATATATAAAAAATGACCGAAACATAAACCTGTATAAAAATGACCGAAACTTAAACCTGTACAAAAATTTACCAAAACATAACCACGTATAAAAATTACCCAGGTAAAACTTGTATAACAAATTACCCCAGTATAACTATATAACAAATTACACCAGTATAACAACGTATAAACATTACCCAAATATAATTTGTATAAAAAATTTACAGTAACAAATTATTACACCTGTTTAAAAAAATACTGTGAGCCATTGTGAGCGACCACGTTTCAGCTCCATAAGTTATCACTATCAGTGGCAATACGCACTGGTCACGACTGCGGTATTTGAGACGAGGAGAAGATATTGCGCAGCTTCCCGAACACTGTCCAGCCGTATCGTATTCGACGATTGACCTCTTTCTCGAAATTAAACCTACCTAACTGGACAGTTTGTCGTAGGTAGACGTAGTCGACCACAACTTCGAGTGTAGTCTCCGATCTTCATGAAGGTGGGTGTTACATGGGCATTTGACATGACCTTTGTTTTGTCCATTTTGAAACCCACTCTTTCGGAAGCTCTACTGAAGTCATCGAGCATTATACTGAGGTCCTCGATAGTCTCAGCCATGACTACTATATCGTCGGTAAACCGAAAGTAAGTGACGTAGTTGCCATTGAAGTTGATGGCTACCCCTTTCCAGTCCAGAAACTTGAAGACATCCTCCAATGCAGCGGAGAACAGTTTCGGAGAGATAACGTCTCTCTGTCTCGCCTCATCTCGCTGCACAAGGATAGGTTTCGAAGTCTGGTCCCGGAGTCGGACCGACATAGTAGAAGTGTTTTCATATAGACACTGCAGCACCTCGATTTACCGATAGTGAATCTGGCACTGTCGAAGAGACTGCAGTACAGTCTCGATCGAATCGAAGGCTTTCTCGTAGTTCACAAACGCTAAGCAGACAAGCAGATCATACTCTTCGATCTTCTGTATAACATGCCGCAGCGTATGTATGTGGTCTAAGGTGCTAAAGCCTTTCGGGAGCCGGTTTATTCGGTAGGCTGGAAGTCGTCAAACCTGCGAGCGAGACGGTTCGTGATGAGTCTTGAAAACAGCTCATGGCTCAGAAGTGAGATGGGCTTTACTTCTGATTGTTGCACTTTTTTAATTAAAGAAGAGTAATCACCACACCTCTGTTCGCCTGTCTGCCTGTGGCGTTTTACCCTCGAGTATGAGTCAAGGGGTGATCCTGTCATACTAAACAACTTTCGCTATGAAACAGATATAAGTACAACATTCGTAAAAAAAAAAATCATACGTGAATCGAAATATCCTGTTGTATATGATTCTTTTTTTATCTTGAATCGGATATGAGTTTCATGGAGAAAGTTGTTTAGTGTGGCGGGTGGAATCACCATTCTACTCGCCACACGAATTCGATGCCATCCTGTGTAGGTGGGGTTTCCTTGGAACTGTTACATCCGCGCTCGAGCTGAGTGAGCGAAGCATACCGCGGCAGTTTCTGGTGATCTCCAGGAATTATTAAGGTTATACCTTCCTCAGTAAGGCAAGTTAGGTTAAAACTGTGAATACTTCTTACGAGCTAGAGAGAGAGAGAGAGCGAAGCGAGCCCATTCTTGATAAGAATGAGAAGAGCGCGCGAACTCAGATGAGCAAGCTCTTAAGAGCAGCGAGCGAAGCGAGCCCATTTTTGTCACGAGTGAGCCGAGCGCGCTTACACATGACTAGAGCGAGCGACGTAAGCTCTACCACTAGTCGTGTCGTCTGTGGACTCGCTTCGCTCACTCGTCACGAAATTGTACTCGCTACACTGAGCTGAGTTAGGGAATTCCATCGTTAAGTCAGCTTAGCTGTAGATAAATGTGCCCACCTCTCATAAGTTGGGATAGAGATAGCTTGGCGTGATAAGGAACACAAACGGCGCGGACTTGAACGGCGGCTGCTTAATTTTTTCACAAGGTTGTGTGCACCCAAACTTCGTTAATTATTACTGTCGGAATATTATAATATTCGGTAGTCTTAATGAACAGAGAGCAATTGGTGGCCCAGTATCGGCTCCGACTTATGAGTGGGTTTGAAACCCAGCCAGGGCCTTTATTCTGTGTATTTCCAGCGTATCGCAGTGCACTGCTGGGCATAGGCTTGTCCCAGGCTGCGCCACAACACCCTGACCTCCGCCTCCACATCCAGTCGGTCCCAGCCACCTTTAAGAGGCCATCGGTCCATGTAGCTGGGAGGTGTCCCACACTACGCTTGCCACACTCGTCTGCTCCACCGCTTTTCGGTCCTTCGACAAATGTTTGTCGGAAATACGTTAATGATTTGATTAATAGAGGCGCCAGCGCCGCCTGCCGCCGTTTGACAGAGTCTAGCGCTCGGACCGGCCGGAGCTAGGCAGAGTTCATGGGCGGCGTTCAAGCAGTGAACACGGTTAGAAAATGTCGCGCGTTCCGTATAGTTGTGTCGAGTACCTACAGTGTGTAAATTGCTAGTGTGATTAATTTGATCGTACATTATAATTTGACTAGCTGACCCGTCAGACGTTGTGTTGTCAAAATTTCAATTTCGATATTTCGGCTGTTCCTTTAGGTTTTCGTAATTTTCTTTTTTCCTAAACCACTCCAGTATTAAGGCGAACAAAACAATATAAAATAAAAAATCTAATCGGTCGACCCATTTTCGAGTTTTTGCGAGACTAATGCGCTAGTGGCAGGGACATAGACGCGAAAACTGTTACCATGGATTCAGTACATGATTCACAACCCCTGCGTTGTAATATTTCGTCGGTTATTTTAAAAAAAATCTGTTGTTCCATACATTTTGACCGCGTAGGTCTTCGCCGTGACTTTTCTATGAAACAGCAGAATTTTTTTAAATTTTTTAAATAACCGAACAAAAATTTCAGCGCAGGTGTTTCAGAATCATGTATTGGTAGTATTTTTTTTTAAATATTGCCGCATTATGCTGATATTATTATTATTCTGTTAGTTTTTAAGAGCTCCTTTTATGTTTTTTTTATTTTTATAATTTTTTATTATTATTTACTGTTGTGTATTTCCTGTGCGTGTCCCAAATAAAATATTTTTCTTTTCTTTCTTTCTTTACTGAATCCATGGTAACAGTTTTCACGTCGATGTCATGCCACCCTGTATAGATCAGAACTGCAAAATGGCTGATGATAACGAGAGACACGTACCATCAAAGAAGTTCATATCTAACCAGTTTCAAAACAAAATCCCGTGAACACGATGACCACATCTGTTACAGGCCCGGTGCTATAGCAGCCGAGCGCTGCAAGCAAGAATAGTCCTTACGGTGGTTAGATATGAACTCGTCATATTTATTACTTACCTAGAGTGATGGTGCGGCGGCTGTCGGTGCCGGGGGCGCGCAAACCGCAGGTTCAGTTCCCGCGCGGGGTCTACGGCGTACTTGTCACTCGCGTTCTGACGACGTCGGCGTAGTGCTGCGGGGGGAGAACTACTGCTCTTTATTGTGTTACGAGTCTATTTAGGGGAAAGGGGGGGGGGAGTAATTTGGAAAAAAAAAACAATATATTTAAAGTACCAATGTGACCTTTTACCTAACTGCAGGGAAGGCCAAAAAGAGAGAGAGAGAAAGAGAGAGAGAGACAGAGAGAGAGAGAGAGAGAGAGACAGAGAGAGAGAGAGAGAGACAGAGAGAGAGAGAGAAACAACCGTAAATCCTACACATATTTTTATGACTTTTTCAACAGTAGGCAGTCTAAAATCAACTTTATTTACTCACGCAAAAAGTTGATGTTTGTTTAAGTGGAAATAAAATCAATTGGAAACAAGGTTATAAATAGACCTAAGTCTAGACGGTCTTGGATCTTTTATTTTTGATTCGACTTATTTCATGCTACAGGCAATTAAATACATAAGTGTTTAGGATACAACCACATCGCGGTCGATTATATTATATTACTGTCGCGGTCAGCAACAGAGGCATTCTCAAACTCAAAGCATTTATTTCAAATAAACCAATTACAGGTACTTTTGGATTGTCAAGGGGTCGCCGGTCGGTCAGTCAGAAATATGAAGCTAGTTGCCCATTCCAAAGCGTAGTAGGTACCTATGGAGAAGAACGGGCAAGAAACTCCGTGGACACTCTTTTAAATCGGAATATGATTACAAAATATTGATAACATCACTCATGTTAAAATTATACATGTGAGAACAATGTAGAAAGATGTGCACGTTAAAATCGTCCGTAATAAAATATAAAAACAAAATCAATTCAAATATTTAAATAAGCTGTGGTAGCTAAGAGATGACCAGTCCCTACTGACGGCGCCCGTTCACGAACATGACGCATGAATCAGCACCATTTAGTTTATTTAACTTAATGATCCAAAACGAACATTAATGGACGATCGTGAAAATGTGGGCCGAGGCGAAGTCGAGGCACACATACGTGAGACCATCAAGACGAAGGCTTGTATAGTACTTTTCTCATATAATGTGCGGAAATTCTTACTAAGCAAATTAATTATAAATTCCAGAATCTATGACGAACAACGATAATTTTTCACGCGCCAATATGTTCATTTGTTTAAACAGCTATTTGCAAGCCAACTCGGAATTTCAGTAAAATCTTTGATAAGTTGCCAGGTGTTGAAGTTAAAACTTCATATGAGTTTTCATAGTAATTTATTCGGCCGCTAAACACAACAGATATAGATTTTCATACAAACATTGCCGGCCGGAGCTGGCATGTATTCGACCAGTACTGCAATTTCGATTTATATCAAAGAAGGTTGTCAAAATAATGCTTGAATTTCCAAGCATGTTTGGGAAAACAAAATTTTGACGTTGATGTTGACTGGGGAAAAAAAATGGTCCGTCAGACAGATAATAAAAAAATATAAGACACGTATTTTTTGCTTTATCATATTAATAACAAAATACTTAGATAAAACGCATTTTAAGTTGGGGAGTTGGAGTCGCTACGTCACAAGTAAGTATAAAATCTACATACTCGTGACGTCATGGCACATTTTAAGGCTTGTGCAGACCAGCGCGACTTGTCGCGCGACGCGACACGAACAATACAATTTCTAAGAAAACTTCACAGTATAACAATAACCGGTGTCGCGTCGCGCGACAAGTCGCGCTGGTCTGTACAAGCCTTTAACTCAATGTATCGCCGTAATCTTTAGATTACCTAAAAAAAAAAAATACGTGTCCAATTTTTTTTTTTTTTTTTTTTGTTATCTTCCCAATTAAAACTAGGCGAGCGCTCGCTAAGGGCACCCCCTGTGCGGTACGAACCTCGGCTTAGGGCGGCGCTGGGGGAGGCCAGCAAGGTGGGACAGGCTGGATCAGGATATATCATTATTATTAATCGAGGAATTCAAAACTACAGGCTCAGTATCAAAGCGGGCTGGCGCACCGTCGAGCAACGGTCGGGGAGAAAACGACGGATCGAAGTGATTTCTGCTTATAGACAGTTTATGAGCCGGAGAGTGACATAGGATACTTGTAGTCCTGAAAAATGCAAGGATATTGCACTAACCGGGCGTAAGATCCGCCACGTCCGGAGACAAGGGTCCGTCCCCGCTCCAGCTGGCGCACTTGGCTAGTCTCTGCTCTGCCCCGCAAGCTACGGGGATGCGGGAAGTACTGGCGCTACCTGTTGATCTCTGGAAATAAAATAAAAATTCATAATTAATCAAAATCCCAGTTAATATTATAAATTCGAAAGTGAGTTTGTTTGTTACGCTTTCACGCTAAAACGGCTGAACGGATTTGGATGAAATTTGGCACATGGGTAGACCATGACCTAGGTTAGGTCATTGGATACTTTTTATCTCGATAATGCCACGGGATCGAGACTTATGCGGGTGAAACCACGGTTATTATATAATCCTTATCCAATAAAATATATTTAAATTGGACATTTAATTTAGGTTAAAATATGCCTTGACATCATATCATTTAAATGTATAGTTTAAAATATATCACAGATTCAAAATGACGCGTACCAAAATAATTATGGTTGACGGCAACGCGGTCGCAGCGATAGGAGTCAATGACCTTTTCCTCGGCTATTAGGTATGTAATCCCGGTAGCACGTCACCGTGGGATATTTTGCGACATCCACGCGGGCGAAGCCGCGGGCAAAAGCTAGCATAAAATAAAACTTACATCTCGCAAGCTTTGTGATCCGTCGCCGCCAGCACTTGTGATTTCTCTCTTACTAATGGCTATGATGCTCCTGCAATAATAAATAAAAACAAATCATTCTTGTCCTTGAAGTATTGTTATTATTTGAATCATGATGAAACAATAAATAATCAATACGCGATAGCAACAAGAGACCAAAAAGAAATACAACCGAATTGAGAGGTCGGTCTAAAAAAAATTAAAAATTTCACAATTTAAAATACATTTAATCATCTAATACTGTGTTCGACACTACATAAAAACATCTAATATATCAAATGCCAATATTAAGCGTTACCTTACCGAATATGCGGCAGTGCAAATGATGTACAGTTTTATTACTAGTGGTCGGTATTAGGGGTTGCCCAAATCAGATAAAATCTGTTGTATTTATCCCAATATAGCGTTTAACGCTAACATATTGTACTCTACAAAAAATATACAGTATTAAGAGCGTTTATCCTAAAAGTTGGCAACGTCGCAAATATTTGCCTGTTTCGATTAATTTGCTAATATTACTGTATGGAAATATGAAATATGGGTAACTAGTGAACTAGAATATTGATTATGAAATGCAATATACTCGTAACTTCGAGTATATAACACTGGAGAAGCCTTACGATCACTTCCCCTCTGTAAAAGTACAAGAACAAATGTTCTAGTACGTTCATAAAAACTACTTTCAAATCGATTCTAACGCGCTTCGTAAATCGTTTTAAAGGCGCGCGGAGCTCCGTGAAAATGCCTATTTGTGCTGTTAAATGGTGTAAAAAGCGTTCAAATACGTCAAATTTACATATAGAACTGAATAACTTTCCATAAGCAATTTTTTTTCCAAATTTAATCATGTTTTTATTGAAATTTAAAATCCTAACCTCATAATACAATTCGATTTTTCATTCGATTCAACCATGATTCAATATAAAACGTAGCATGAATCGAGTATTTTACTCACGTTGCTACTGAGACGTCACCGAGTCTCGCTACATCTCGTTTTTATGTTCGTAAAGATCAAAATACTTTTCTTTTGCATTACGAAAATATACGTCAAATCAGCAAAACTTACACGCACTTGACATGCGATTATGTCCTCTAGTAAAAATGTTAACGAGACTACCGTAGTGTCGAGGTCATGTTTGAAACCAAAATTGACATGTCGATAATTTCCTAGTAAAAATTACTTAGTAATTATTTTTGTTAATATTTTTTTTTATGTTCAATGTTTTATAATTTGTTTATGTCTATTGAAGTGGTGGTCCAGTGAAGTTGTATATTAAAAAAAAATTGATCTTAACCAAATTTTTTATTGAGATTTTACTTATTACAAATTTAGTTACTTTTATTTAATTGAAGTTATTTTATCTTCTTATTAAAATGTAACAATTTTATGCAACAGCTGTTTTATTTCATGGATTCAAGCAAAATTCCGAATGAATATCGATATCGATAAAATAAAAATTAATGATACGGACTTCTCTTTCCGCTACCGCGTCCCCCGCAAAAAGTGACAGACTGCTTTGTTCGGAATATTGTGCTTATGGCTTCTCCAGTGATATATACTCTAAGACTCGTAATGAATATCGTAACACGGAATATAGTTTTAGATGTAAAAAAAGTTTTTAACACCTAAAACGGTTACAACATCAAATTCTGTGTTACAATTGCAATTCATTATTATCATTCTAGTTCGCTAGTTAGCCACATTTCATATTTCCATACAGTACACGCGTGCCCTGCATACACTCAATATGGTGTCACAACAGATTGACTGCGTCAATTGTACTCTGAGTGAATTCACACGGACCACATTTTGCTTTTCTGAACGCTATTAATAATATAATTTTTAATTCTAATCTCTGTAAACTATTATAACTATAACTACACTATTGTATTATGTAAGCCAGCTTGTGATGACAGTTGTACGTATTTAAAAAAAGAAAAAAAAAAAAAGTTATATTGCCAAATTAATCAAAACAGCGAAACTTTCAGAACAAACGCTACTCAAGCCACTGGCCGGTATAGAGCGTAGCCTACCTGTCCGGTATAGCGTCTAACCGTGTCCTCTCCACCGCTGGACTCTGACTCTTCTCCCCGCTGCGGGTAGATGAGCTGAAACCAAAGACAATGTATATTAAATTTTGGAAAGAGGACCGCGGCTTCGCCCGCGCCCTAATTACTTTTCTACAATAAAATTAGCCCGAGTTACTTCTCTTATAACATCAACTATCTGCCAGTGAAAATTGCACCAGCCGTTTCGGAGATTAAAATCAAAAAATTATAGGTAACACAAAAAAAAACTCAAAATTGTCGAAAGTGACGTAAAGCGCACGTCAATGTCAAACCACGGGGCTTGACTAGTAGAACCTTTCTTTTTTTGGAGGCAAGACCGGTTAATCTGTTAAAATCAAGTACGTCAAAAACGCACGTACGAAAACGAAACGTACGTTTCTATCTATCTACGTCATAAATCATAAATAAATAGTTACATCACCATTTGCAAAGATATAACGGCTATTCTCTCCGTTCCGGAGATATAAGCATTAGCAACTTATATTTTTTTTGAATAAGTTGAAATTGAATTTGAATTGTTAAAAAATAAGTTGTAATGCAGTGGAGCGTCGATTATCCGAACGACCGCTTATCCGAACAGTAGTAACGCGCCCCCCCGCTGCAGTTGTCGCGCACTTGTCGCGACTCGTTCACTTGTTATTGTACTCGTATTTCACTTCCAAGTAACCGCTAGTCGATTTTGCCACGTGAAAGTAAACTCTCTAAAATGCCTAAACGTAAACGTGTTGTCCTTTCTATGAAAGATAAATACGAATTTAATAAAATATGCCACAGCTGAATCAATATACATATAGGTAGTTCGATTATCCGAAAATACCGGTTTTCCGAACACCCAAGTCCCATTTAGTTCGGATAATCGACGCTCCACTGTGTGTGTTGTGTGTAGTTTTGTAAAAAGTTTTTATTTTCCAGACAAATGCACGGTTCCTGTGAGATGTACCACGGGAGCGAAGTCCAAAAGTCTGAAAATCAGTCTTGTGTAGTTCACATAGGCAGTCGCTCCATGTAACATACTGGGGCTCAGCTGCATCCGGTTAGACTGGAAGCTGACCCCAACATAGTTGAGTTAGACAAAAGATGGTTACCGTTTGTCCCGGTGATGCTCGGTGGCGTCGTAGTAAACAGAAGCCTCGTCGTGGTTTGGTCGCGTCTCGCCGCTGATCACCGACTGAATCTTCACTGCAACAACACATATTATTAAATTTATTTACTTTACAATGGTCTATGATTACAGTAACTAGAGGCAGGACAAAGGGCATCTCTAAATGCAAAAAAAAAGATGAAGGTGGTTTCAGAATGTCAGGACTAGAGTTTAGAAATTGCAAAAAATAATACCGGAAACGTAACACTGTGTGATAACGATCCTAGCCGAGGTGGAACGAGCAGTAATCCTATATAAGTGGGGTTGTGGGGCGGTGTGGCTCACAGTGCGTTCGGCACTTGACGTGGCAACACGTAGTGTCCGGGTTCGCAAGAAGTCAATCGTCATCCTGAGGATGCTTCGTTGAGCGGTGAAACACGTGTCGATTTCTTAAAAGGTTCTTTAAGAACAGTTATGCGGATTACTAAATATACGTCGTCTATTGTATTCAAAGGGCTTCGTCTAAACTAATAGTCTCCAGGCGCAACGATACTGTGGCGCCGGGGGGAGGGTGTATAGTGAGGTGTGTGTAGTGACATGTGTACGTTGTACCGGAGGTGGGCGGCTCGTCCCTGGCGGGCGGGCGCACACGTATCTCCAGGCGCGACGATACTGTGGCGCCGGGGGGAGGGTGTATAGTGAGGTGTGTGTAGTGACATGTGTACGTTGTACCGGAGGTGGGCGGCTCGTCCCTGGCGGGCGGGCGCACACGTATCTCCAGGCGCGACGATACTGTGGCGCCGGGGGGAGACGCGGGAGGCGCGGGGGGGGCGCGGCTACTGGTTGAGCTGGACAGACTCTGGAAGTAAGGAAAAAAATTAAATTAGATGTGGAAAAAGATGAAGTAAATAGAAGCATAAAACTGACAGGTCGTTTTCGGTCACAGCGGCCAATCTCAACAGACAAGCTAAGTACGCAGGAGATATTATAGTGCACTAGTGTGTGCGCAAACACAGGTACACTCTCTGTTGATTTACTCTCAGAATTCGATAAGACGGCAACCCGACACGACCGGAGACAGATCAGGCGCAGGATCAATGGTGCAATGTATTTTCCGAAACAACTCCTCCCTGATTCGGAAAGCACGTGGCAACGTCGAGCTAAACGAAATGTGAAGAAAACATCCATGGACTTATCGCAAATCCATCGATTTGCGCGACTGTTACTTAGGCCCAGTTTATGAATTGAGAATCTGAAGTTGAGAACATATCAAATTCTACTTTATGATTATAGTTTGACCGACACCGCTGTTTCGCGCCTTAAGAATGGACGGCAAGGGGGGGCAGCGTTGACGAATGAGCGACGGGACCCCGTGAGCGTTGACGAATGAGCGGCCTGCACTGCCTCCCCGTCTCGCCGCGCACATACCTAAGGCGCGGTACAGCGGTCTCGGTCAAACTATAATTAACGTGAAAGGCGAAATGTTGAATTTAGCTTTTGAGAAAGACGTTTTGAGGCAATTTTGGATACATTGAAGAAAGCATTGCTAAAGTAGAATTCGGCAAGTTCTCAAATTGGAATTCTCAATTCATAAATCGGCTATAAGTATAATATAACATTATTGAATGGACGGAAGGGGGGACATCTGTCAGAGTCAAAAGACAGATATCACAAAAAGCAGGTTGCGTTTAGAAAAGGTCTACCAATAAGAATGGTTCGTGGCTAAGTAAAAACCGAACGAGTTGATCAATCAAGCTGCTCATACCATTTGCTATTTCGTAACAAACACCCTTTTGGCTCGGAAAGCACGTTAAGCCGTTAGTCCCGGCTGTTATTCGTAGATGTTTTACAGTCGTTACGGGTACTCGGATGCCCGAAATTGACAAGCAGTCTTACTGCGCGAAATCGTGTTACCCAGTAACTGGGTTGTGGAGCTCAGATAGGCAGTCGCTCCATGTAAAACACGTGGAAGTATATTTATACGGGGTGTCAGGGACATCAACGCGAAGCCGGTTACCATGGATTCAGTACATGATTCTGAACCCCCCTGCGTGGAAATTTTTCGTCGGTTATTTAAAAAAGAAACAGCTGCTCCATACATTTTGACCGCGTAGGTATTGCATTTTTCTATGAAACAGCAGATTTAAAAAAAAAAATCGACGAATAATTTCAACGCAGTGGGGTTCAGAATCATGTACTGAATTCATGGTAGCCGGCTTCGCGTCGATGTCCCTGCCACCCTGTATGTTCTTCCTTCACGCAGAAACGGAGTAACGGCTTAACTAAATTTTTTGCATAGAAATAGTTTTTGAGTCGGAGAGTGACATATGCCTTTTATCCCAAAACAACACTCCATTTGTTTTGAGATGTCAGTCAGTCCTGTGGGTTGGGACGCTTAAGGCGAAAGCGTCAAGGTAGCCCGCGAAATTCAAATTTTGTAACGTTTTTTGCAATTTGCAGGTCAGTATCATGTTGTAAGTTGATTTAAATATGATTCGCGGCCGTATCAAATGTATATTTATAGAACTGTAATCATAAAAATGATCAATACAACTCTCTAAGTTCATATAACTCCATTGAATGACTATTTCATGACATCATGACATTGACCATTGTGCTTACATAAAGAGTTGTATTCCTGATTGTAATGATTATAATTATGTTAAACCATATTTGTTACGGTCGCGAATCATATTTTAATCACCATAAAACCTGACATTGACCTGCAAAATGCAAAAAACTAAAGAAAATTTTAATTTCGCGGGTTACCTTAGCGCATGCCCCTTAAGTACTTAGAGAGAGAAACCGTAGAACAGCGGCTCTCAAACTTTTTTGGCGACGGGACCCTTTTGGAAAACAAAATATTTTACGGAGCCCGAAAATAATCAACACCTGGTTTTATCTGTATTCTTCATTAACAAATCGTAATACTTGACATTAACATTTGCATCTAATGTGGGGTATGAAATAGATTTTTAGTTTTCATAAATTGTTTGATTGTCAGGCTTGATTGAAGTGAGTTGAACTCGCATGTCTACTCTATTCTGGTATTTTGTTTTTATAGCTGCATAGGTTGAGTTGAGAATCCTGTTTCGTACAGTTTGTAACTCTGGTCTAATTTCAAATAGCCTTTGTTAAAGATTTACGCCGAGATAACCATCTCACTTCTGTATAGAGCAGTAGTATTTTATGTTTGTTGCCATAACATCTTCACACAATATTGAAAACAATCGGGATTGCAGTGGACAAGTTTTGACGAAATTCATTATTTTTACCGCTTCATCAAGAACTAATTTTAGATTTGGCAGTATTTTCTTAATCGCTGTTTTTGCAGATGTTGCATAATTCGTTCCACTGGGCCCGTTTCCTTTTTTTTTGACGTAGGTGCAGTATCACGAATAAAAACTAAAGCGCCTAGTTGTAGTTTCATTGTATCCTACATAAACACGTGATTAAGCAAATGCTGCCAAATCTAACATTAGTTCTTGAGAAAGCTGGGGTCTGCAGTCTCCGCGAAAATACTGGTTCATTGTGACCAGTATTTTCGCGCCCACACAGAGGCTTTGCGGAGCCCCACACTTTGAGTAACACTACCGTAGAGTATTATTTGGTCCCGGCGGTCATTCGTAGATCCTTAACAGACGTTACGGGTAGTCAGAAGACCGAAAGTGACAATCAGTCTGACCGTGTGGTCATCATCATGTCCACACTATGTTGTGGAGCTCAGCAAGGACCTAGCTCCATTTAAAATACTGGTATTCACCTGCATTCGGTTAGACTAGAAGCCGAACCTACATGCCTGGGTTCTGGCGAGGCAGATGATGCCAGATGTACCCAATGTTGGTTTGTAATAATATTTTAAAATAAAGGAGTGTCCGTGGAGTTTCTTGCACGTTCTTCTCTATAGGAACCTACTACGCTATGGAATGGGCAACTAGCTTCATCTTTCTGACTGACCGACCCCTTGACAATTGAAGAGTGCCTGTAAATGGATTAATTGAAATATATGCCTGGAGTTTCGACTTACAGGTGCACTGAGCGCTCTCTGCGGCGGCGCGGGCTCGTCCGTGTGGCGCGCGGCCACCCCGCGCATGACGTCCAGCCGGTAGCGCAGCGAGCCGCCGGAGCCGTCGAACGACGCTTGCTGCAGGAGGGGCGCGCGGAGGGCGCGGACGCGACAACCTGGGGGGAAGGAATACGTAATGTTGTGTTATTTTGATACGGGGTAAAAGTCTAGCGATTTTTAAAACAAAGAAAAGAACGAAAGAAAACGATTATTTGGACACAGTTCGTGAAACACAACAAAATAAACAGTGACAATTAACTTTTAACAATAATGTGTGTGCCCTTTTTAAAACAGGTTAATTTCAGCATTAATGTGATCTGAGATGCTAATGAACCCTTAAAGACAAGTGACAGGGAGTACAAAAAGTTTCAACATACCTAATACATAATTTTTATACTTCTAAATAAATAAATAAACTAATTACAAAAACAATAAAAAATACGAAAACAACAAGAACTGTCCAATGTTAGGTTTGTTCTTGTAATAAATTCGTCCCAACTACGGAACCAATCATTGTGCGTGGTCCGACACGCACTTGGCCGGTTTCTCCATACAGAAACTATCAAAGGCCAAATTTATCCCACAGACAAAAGATATCTGAAAAATCTGCCTTAAATAAGAAGAATTGTTCACTCACCGATAGCAGGCAGTGACCAACACCTCGGCAAACTGGGCTGCAGTTTCGGATAGGCATCAATCCCAGGTATATAAAGACAGTGCAGCTGTTTCCTTCTTGCTGTCGGCTCTGCCTTTCGGGCAGGCTCGCTATGCTGTCTGGCAGTGACCAGCCGAGTGGGGGTGGGGGTGGGAGATGGGACAGGTGGGGGTGGGATTGGGGCTGCAGCAATGGGTGGTGGGGCGGGAGCTGAAGAAGTGGCAGGTGGAGATGTCTTTTCTGGCTGTTGGGCGCCCTGTAACAAGAGGCTGGTGGTTAGATTTATGGAATAGTGTAAACTATTTATTGATAAAGGAATAAAAAGCGTAATAGAGGGGGTATGTAGCAAGCTGTCAGTGTTTTTAGCCTTTTGATAGCAGTGATAGCCTAGTGGTGTGACCGTCGGACTGCCAAGTCATAGGTCTCGAGTTCGAACCCAAGGCACGCACCTCTGACTTTTCGGATTTATGTGCGTACTGTTTATTTATCACTTGCTTCAGAAACGGTGAAGGAAAACATCGTGAGGAAACCGGCATGCCTGAGAGATATTTCTCGATGGCATGTGAAGCCAAGTCAGAGGCCCATGGGCGGCTTTAAAACTCTGACACCAGGTTAGTTACTAACCACAAGCAAAAGAAAGAAAGTAAGTAGTTTAAATAATACGAGTATATAGCTCTAATAAAAGTATCAAGCGCAATCTTGCTAAATTTACGAAAATACTACGGCCATTTTTGCAAACAACGTTGAAAAAATTAAAAGCATAATCAAAGGTATAAAAAAATACGTAAAACTCAGACGCATAATAAATAGTCTTATTGCGCGAAGTATATTCGCAGTTTGTATTACTTTCTATGCAATTTGAATATTTGTAAATATGGATGGCTTTGTTATGTTGTAACTTTGTAAATTCTTCTAAACAGTTTTTGTTTATCAAACAGAACAACAGTTCACGCAACGGAAAGTGGTCTTCAGCACCTACATCTGTAAAAGCGCGTCCACACCAGCGCACGCGCTCGAAACGGGCACGCTAGGAGCCTCGAATGGCTATGGACGCGATACATTATACACGCGCGCGCGCATGTTGCCACCGGTTCGCTTGCAAGGATCCACTCCTGCGCAGTCCCAAAGATGCACGCGAACCAGACTGTTCGTGCGCGCGAGAGAACATTTAACTTGCACCCGAAGTGTCCATACTATGTTCCTAACGCGCACGCGAACCGCACTGTTCGTGCGGGTGCTTAGGTGTGGAACTTAACGCCAAGAGGCTGATGTATTGCCAACCTTGGGGACAAAGGTGAACTATAATTTTAAGGGTGTTTCTTGTGTGCATGTTTGAGAAATTGTGAGGATTATTATTAGAACCATGATTTAAAATATAACATGTCAGGTATTGTGGTGAGAACTATGGACTTATGATGGTGAAAACTGTGAGTCGATTTATGCGATTGAATAATTGCGAAGAATGATTTGAATTGATAGCTGCTAAATATTTTGGTGACAAATACTGAATATGTCATTGTCATTGATGCTTATTATTTAGGTGATATCTGCAATGTTTTTTTGTGATAAATGCAGAATATTATGGTGATAGCTAATGAATATTTTGGTCATAACTGTTGATTATTTTGGTGATATCTGCTCGTGATTGAGGTGAACCCTGCAATTTTTTTTTTGTGATACCTGCTTATTATTTTGGGTATAGTTGCTGAACAAGTTGGTGATAGCTGCTGAATATTTTGGTGATGCCTGCTGAACAAGTTGGTGCTAGCTGCTGAATACCCAACAAGCAAAATAATCCTGGAATGCGATTTTATAATGCTACGTGGACTTATAAAACTCTGATGATAGTTTTGGTGGTTGCTACTGCGCTTTTAACAGCATAAATACATGCTGTTTTTACTCAAGTACGTTTAATCCTATAATTTGTACTTATATCGGTATGTAGGATCATATTTCTTGACAAATATAGGATCAAGACTTCTATAAAAGCATGAAACAAGAGTAATTGCACTCAGGAATAATTATTTATTTATTTAATACTTTAAGCACACAAATGTACAGAGGCGGACTTAATGCCATAGGCATTTTCTACCAGTCAACCTTTGGGTGATGCAGAGATAAACAGTGGTAGGTGCAATATGAAAATTGTGGAATAAATATTTATTTAAATATAAGGATATACATATACTCCGGTAACTCAGACTTATATGCGCCTATAAGATAACATCTGCGGACCATTTAAATCTTAATACTCCTGTAGGAGCATGTACCAGGAAGATATGCTCTGAGGAGCAATTACTCTTGTTATTTTTACTTATAACCTCATATAAGCTAATATTTTATGACCAATTTAAGTAAATTAAAGTCAAATTACTGTAAATCATTTATGTATCTGGTTTGGTTTTACATAAACTTAAAAGTAAGTGTTAAATGAATTACATATCCACGTTTAAAAAATAATAAATCACCAAGATTATAACAGCACTCGGTAGGATAAAATGTTCTCTATATCGATTTATCGTATGCCGTTTTAAACCTAGACATATTTATATAGGCATTCTACAGTAGTGTTATTGTCTAAGTAATCACAAACAATCCTGGTTAAAACTCTTAAGAAGCCACTTTTGCTTGTAACGACCAGTACAGGCGAAAACGCGCTTTATAAAGTTTTGCAAATTCTATTGTAGGATTTGATTTGAATCGATTTTCATCTGGGCATTCCGGAACCCTAATCGGTAAAAATGGCGAATGTTTTTCGGTTTTGAGATAACCCAATATAGAACCAATATACTTATATTGGTATTATGTGACACTTGGAAATGCTCAAAATACTTATTTTAGCACTATGTCATACTTGGAAATGCTCACTAAGAAAATGGCAGCTGCCTTTCATAATATTTATTTATACTAAAATGTAAATAAGCAAATTTCAAGAGGCGCTTTAATTTTTTTATCAAGACCATGATAGATTTCACAGAAAATTCACATTCCCCTACGAATAAGCTATGAGACTAACAATTTGACAACAATAAGATTTTGTGTTTCTACTAAGGTTGACATTAATAAATTCTGATTCATATAAATACTTCCCCTCAAGATGTTAAAAAAAAAATTACAGAGCACAACTAGCGATACACTCTGTTCACAATATATTATCGAAGCATTTCTAGGCGCGTATTAATCTCATTTTTGACTATAACTTACTTATATTGAGATTTACAGGAGTAATTGCATTGACGTAACTCAATTACAGGAGCAATATAGGCGTATATGGCATTTCAGCGGTCTAATATAGCGGTATATTATACGTTGTAAGTAAAAGTAGACTTATAAAGTGGGCCCTTTTCGAGACTTATAAGCGGATATAAGTCTCATATAGTCCTCGATAAATGATGGTTCTAGGATAGTTTAAAAACTACTTTTTGCTAGTTGGGTATTTTGGTGATTTTTGCTCGAAATTGATTTGATAACCGTTCGTAATGTAAATGATACCTGGTGTAGATGTGCGTGCTGCACGGTGTGCTGCGTGTGGTGGGTGGTGGTGGTGGTGTGCAGCTGCGTGCGCGCGCCGTGCGAGCACGACGACACCGCGGACGCTGCGCGCGCGCCGCGGTGCTCCGGCGACTGAGGGCAACCGGTACCACGTGAATAAACTATTCACTTTCATTCTTATAGATATGGATAGAGTAAGGAGTTATTTTTTTTTTGGACCTTACATATGATATTCCCTTTTAACCCGACTACTTAAGATTGGAACAGTCTCCCTATGAAAACCATGACCATACTACAGATGCTTGATGGATCACTCCGCAATTAAGCTACAAGTCCGCGGTGTAGTCAGAAATTATAAGAGTTACGCGATAGAAAGACAGGCAGCTTCTAGGTGAATATAACTGTAGGCAATCAGCGCTGTGCAGCCTGAATTACACTTTATTGAGTCCTACCAAGAGTTGCTTTTTATCTTAATGATTTTGCGGAGTGAACCATCTGTATTTATCTCTGACCATACTTAGAAACTTCTCCTAGTTTTTAGTATGGTCGAGTGCGATGAAAATGGCAACGTTAATTACGTTATTTACATGAAAAGAAGGATTTTTTTGGCTTAATTAAGGTGGATGCGCAAAGGCGAATCACAAATTTTCTTACGTTTTTTGAAATTTTCAGATCAGTAACAGGTTGTATTTTGATCAAAATATGATTCGCGACTGTAACAAATATGTATTTACAGAATTATAATCATTAATACATCTAAGTTAAAATTTGTCTATTGATTGACTTTTTCATGAAATCAGAACATATGAGACCAATTTTTTATTTAATTTGAATTTTACATTATCATCACTGAGGCGAATCCTGCGCAAGATTCGGAACGAAATTCGCTCGCGCCGACTGTATCAACCGATTTGTATGGAGGTGTTCAAACTGGCGCGAATGCTTGCGTCCCGCATCCCGCGCGGGATTCCATGCGTCAGGTTCGAGAACGGGCGCCGTCAGTAGAGTCTGGTCATCTCTTAGCTGTCACGACTTATTTTAATTTAATTTTTGATTTGTTTTTTTTTTATCTTTTTATTACGGACGCTGTTAACGTTCTGCATCGTTCTCACATGTATTGTTTCAATATAATAGAGTGTCAGCGGAGTTTCTTGCACGTTCTTCTCCATAGGTACCTACTACGCTTTGGAATGGGCAACTAACTTCATCTTTCTGACTGACCAGGTCGGTCGGTCTTCTCAGTTCAAAAGTATTCTTTCATATTATAAAACAAACTCTCCCTCCCGCCGCGTCTGTCTGAACGAGATAAACTCAAAACCTACCGAACGGATTTTCAAACGGTTTTCACCAATGGACGAAGTGATTCATGAGGAAGGTTTTGGTGTAAAATTCATTAAGGTTTTGTGTGAATTGGTTGAAATATGACGATTATTATTGGGAGCTTTACTGGCGTGCGCCGCGTAAACCGTAAAAGATAGATAAAAATTTTGTTCTACAGGATTGTATATCTTAAAAAGTTCAACAAAAAAGTCCGCGATGGCATATGTCTATTTTCTAAGGATGACCCACAGTAAACAGTAACCATTATTATCTTTCAGAATTTGATAAAAAAATAATTGTTATTTCCGAAGCTATTTTGACCGGTATTAAATTAATCCTTATCTAATAAAATATGTTATTTAAATTGAGCATCATATCATTTAAATGAAAAGTTTTAAAGATATCGCAGATTCGAAATTACGCGGTAACAAAATAATTATGGTTGACGGCCACGCGGGCGCACGGTAGGAGTCAATGACTTTTTTGCTCGGCTATTAAGTTTGTAATCTCGGTAGTACATGCCCGTGGGATATTTTGCGACATCCACGCGGGCGAAGCCGCGGGCAAAAGCCAATTTGAAATAAAAGCTTTGAGTTTGAATCACTACAGCTTGAACCTGACTTGGTTTCCGTACGTTTTTTTTCGGGAGTCCATTGAAACTCAGCGCTATGCTGTGGGTCCCCATAGCAGCATCATGCTGAGTGGAAACCTTCTTGTGACATGACGTGCCAGCAGCTGCCGACTATTTCTGTTTTGTGCTCGTTATTGTATTTAAATCTATTGTGTTTTATTTTCTTGTTCTACTCGAGTTTATTATCTTCTTTTTTTTTTCTCTCTAACAGTCCTTAAAGTAGTCCACGCTCCAGATAAGTTATACACTACATTTGCAGAGCCTGTCCTAACGGCCATCCTAAAATAACGTTTACGTTCTCATAGTAAAGAGTGAAGCGAGTATCCTACAAAAGGTCTGACAAAAGTATACAACTACACCCACAACCACCACCTATCCAACTATCGTCGGTTATGTTCAAGACCTAAGAAACAAAGAAAAATTGTCTATGACTAACCTGTAACTGTTCTTGTTTCCATTCGTTGTCTGTGGTCTCTTCCGAATCGTCGAACTGTGACTTCCATAGTGATACCAGAGTGAGGGCTCCACCTTTTGTGACCTAAAACAAAACATTTATATGTTTATTTAAGTTTTTTTAAATATACATGTTTATATATTATTATTAATGTTTTCTATATTAAAATATCCTGAAACCTTTTTCCAAAATGTTGGTTAAAGTGGATGCGCAAAGACCCGCAAAATTTAAATTTTCTTACGTTTATTGCAATTTGCAGGTTGTATCTTGATCAAAGTATGATTCGCGACCATAACATTTATGTATTTACAAAATTATAATCATTAATACATCTTTCTAAGTTCGAATTATTGTATTGAATTTTTATTTTATTAAATCATGACATTTGAGATCAATTCTAATCGACACTTTTGCCAAAAATCAATCAATCTGCCTAGCCTTTTTCCAACTTCATTGGGGTCGGCTTCCATTCTAACTGGATTCAGCTGAATACCAGTATTTTACATGGAGCGACTGCCTATCTGACCTCCACAACCCAGTAACTGGGTAATACGATACCCTTTGGTCAGACTTTCGGGCTTCTGACGACCCGTAACGACTGCCAAAGATCCACGAATGACGGCGGGGACTAACGGCTTAACGTGCTTTCCGAGGCACGGAGGAGTTTCAGTATGTAAAGATGGTCGCCCATCCACAGACTAACTCCGGCAGCGTAGCCACGAGCTCCTCGAGACTTTTGCCAACAACCAGGCACAACTGAAAAAAAATATAGTATTTACCTGCTGCAAAGCGGACACGTTTTCGTCATCCATGACGGCGAACTGTGTGAAGCTCTGGTCGGCGCGCGCGCGGGCTGTGCGACGCGCTCCTGTTGACCATACAAATATAAATGTTAGATACAATATGTCACAGCACAGCATTATGCAGGTTAACATAATAACAATTTGCTTGCTTAAGAGCGTTTAACCTAAAAGTGGGCAACGTCGCAAATAGATGTCAAATATTTCACTGTTGTGATTAATTTGGAAATATTACTGTATGGAAATAAGAAATGTGGCTAACTAGCGAACTAGAATATTGAGTAAGAAATGCAATAATTAATATTTAGTTTTAGATGTCAAAAAAGTATTTGGAAACTTTCCAAATGCGTTTTTAACACCTAAAATGGGTACAACAACAAATTCAATGTTATCATTGCAATTCATTATTAATATGCCAGTTCGCTAGTTAGCTACATTTCTTATTTCCATACAGTAATATTGCTAAATTAATCAAAACAGGTAAATATTTGACACTTATTTGCGACGTTGCCAATTTTTAGGTTAAACGCTCTCAATATCTCACCTAAGTAAAAAAAAAATATCAACTAAATATTAACTTAACTCAATAGCCGTCGTCGCATTCCATTATAATTTTGTAGGTGTACAAGGCATGCGACGACTCAACCTTGGCCATTTTAAGGGTTCCGTAGTAACCAAGGAACCCTAATAGTTTCGCCATGTCCGTCTGTCTGTCCGCGGCTTAGCTCGAGATGTTTAATACTAGAAAGCTGTTTTTTTTTCTCGTCTATTCCATAGTGTGAGGTGTCGTTGCAAAGGCCGTTCAAAAATATTGACGGTGTTTGAACATCATTTTTCAATTCAGGGATCCATTTGCGAAATATTAAGCTTTAAAGTGCTAATTTTTGTTAGAGTCAAGTGTGTGTCCCCTGCCAGCTAAATGGTTGTACTTGGATTTGTGAATAAAATCACAGCAGTAGTATATATAACGAAATTAAAAGGAAAACTATCACAGCTAAGTAGGCTTTACAGGTTAACAAGTAATAATCGACCAACTTAAATTTGCAGTTTGAAAAACATGATCTCCCATACATTCGGTATGGGAGAAAATGTTTTTCAACTACAATGTTAAGTTTGTTCTTGGGATAAATTCATCCCAACTACGGAATCCTTCATTGTGCGTGGTCCGACACGCACTTGGCCGGTTTTGTACCTGTCTTGATTTCTGTCTGAAATATTTTCTGCTTCATACTTTTTAGAGCGGGATTTTTCAGTAGTCGGGTTTTAATTTTTGAACTTACTTTTTATAGTTACTAGCAATTTATGACATAATATAAAGGGTTTTGATTAGGTATATAACAGTGATAGCCTGGTGGTGTGACTGTCAGACTGCCAAGTCATAGGTCTCGAGTTCGAACCCAAGGCACGCACCTCTGACTTTTCGGATTCCTGTGCGTATTGTTTATTTATCACTTGCTTCAAAAACGGTGAAGGAAAACATCGTGAAAAAACGGTGCTTGAGAGATATTTAAGACTCAGAGCGTTCTACCCCATTTACACTCAGCTCACTTCCACGGCAGTGAGCAGGGAAGTGGGCAGGACGAGAATGTAAACACGATACTTCTCTCGATACTGCGACAGTTCGCGTCAAATAACTTTGCCGCTCTGAAGTAGGCTACAAATGTAGTAGTCAATCTTCCTTATAAAACAGTGGAGCGCATATGCAACCTAACTTCAGAGTGGCCAAGTTATTCGTTGCAAACTGTAGTACGGTAGTATTTAGGGAATTATTGCCGGCAGCGCGAGGAGCAGTGGCAGGCGCTGAATGTTAATGAGGAGGCATTCCTATTGGAGAAATGTCTGTATAAGATAGACATATCCACATTTAAAAAAAAATGGTATTAGTTAATGTGAGACTGGAGAATATTAGTATGTAGTAGCTTGTAATGTTATTGAGTTTTTATTAAGTTTTTTAATATTTTGTTAGTTTTTAAAATTTATTGTAATACATATTAATATCTTTTTAATTTATTTATGATTTCAAACATAATGTGAATTGTTCCTGAATAAAAATTGAATTGAATTGAATATTTCTCGACAGAATGTGAAGCGAAGTCAGAGGCCCATGGGCGGCATAAAAACTCTGACACTAGATTAGTCACTACATAACCACTGAAGATGATCGCTCACAATGGACCCCATTAGGAGGCTAAAAGTCACCCAAAGGACAATGGAGAGGGCTATGCTTGGAGTTTCCCTGCGTGATCGAATCAAAACTGAAGAGATCCTTAGGAGAACCAAGCTAACCGACATAGCCCGAAGAATTGCCAAACTTTAGTGGCAATGGGCAGGGCACATTGCTCGTAGAACAGATGGGCGATGGGGCCGAAAGGTTCTGGAGTGGTGAGCGTGTACCGGAAGGCGTAGCGTTGGAAGGCCTCCCACAAGGTGGACCGATGACTTGATGAAGGCCGAAGGATTCCGCTGGATGCGGGAAGCACAGAACCGGTTGAAGTGGCGGAGGCCTATGTCCAGAAGTGGACGTGTTCCGGCTGAAATGATGATGATGATGATATTGATATACCTAATAAAAAGATTAGGTATATCAACAGTAGGTCAGGTCTATGCAAGTTAGGATTAATTTCCTTTTGATTTATTTAACAAACACACTCACCAGTCAACATCTTAGCTATCGAACTGTTTCACAAAAGACAGTTTTACCTTCGTCTCACTAATTACTTATTTATTTATAAAACACGTCTATTTAGAACGAGGTCAGCCGTATGACTGAATTTTACACGTTATTGTGACAATAGCAGTCAAGTGCATGTCGGAGTTATTTTGTAGGGTTCCGTACGCGGGATTGCTTTTTGGAGACACTAATTCTTGAAAAGCATGACTACGAAGGTATCATTGTATGAAGCGTAACCAATCTGCCTGCCTTTTTCCAACTATGTTGAGGTCGGCTTCCAGTCTAACCGAATGCAGCTGAATATCAGTATTTTACATGGAGCGACTGCCTATCTGACCTCCACAACCCAGTTACTGGGTAACACGATATTCCTTGGTAAAACTAGTTGTCAGACTTACGATCCGTAACGCTGTCAAGAATCCACGAATGACAACCGGGATGTGCATGTGACGTGCTTAACGTGCTTTCCGAGGCACAGAGGAGTCTCGGTATATAAAGATGGTCACCCATCCACGGACCAACCCTGGCAAGCGTAGCTTAATTCCGCGAACTACCTTAGGGCATCCCCCTTAGACCCAGCCAGTGGCGGACTAAGCCTGTCGGGGGCCCGGGGCGGCAAAACTAAATTAAAAACGTTCATTCCTGGGCGGGGGGGACCACCCGCTTTAGCACACTGTCTCGAAAAGGTTAGGTTTTCTGTTGACCATTGATACAGAAATAGAGGATACTTTGGTCGACAACCGAAATGCTAGAGGATTAGAAAAATATAGGATGGTAGAGCGAGCGAAGCGAGCTCGAAAATTTTTACACTCTGCATTGTAAAAAAAATTGTTTAAACATCTATACAGAAACAGGAATTACTTTGTTGACCTATACAGAATATTTTGAAAATGTAGTATGCAAGAGCGAAGCGAGCTCGAAAATGTAACACCCCATCCCGGATAAGTTAGTTTTTCTTTTGACCATCCCTAATTAAATAGGAAATACATTGTCGATTTACGCAGTGAATTTTAATAAAAAAATAATGTTAGGTTGCAGGAGCGAGCGTAGCGAGCTCGAAATTTTAACACCCTACGTTTATATTTAGCGTAGGGGGCCTCCAACTACAAACTACCTTTTTACAGAATATGTTTTCTTCTTGTTTGGAATTTGATTAAACAGTTGTCGCGAGCAGCGCTCGCTAAGACCCTGCGCCCGTTATGTGCGCTGCACACCCTGCACCATAGGTAAAACCGCCTCTGGGTTTTTCTCTAAAACGTGTTTAGCTTAGAATAAGTTGTTATTGATCACATATTGCTAGTCAATTTGCAATTGAAATCGTGGCTAGAATCGTACATTCTTACATGTCATTGCATACTTAGAAAAATCTATAGTGATTGTTGGAGATGTCAGAAAAAATCAAGCCGGAGCTAATAATTTGTTCAAAAATCAAATCAAAGAGTTCGAGTTGAGACCCCATGATCAGAGGAACGCGGAGGCATTTGGGGCCCCCCAAGACCGGAGGCCCGGGGCGGGCCGCCCCTTCCGCCCCCCTGTTAGCCCGCCACTGATCCCAGCAGTACGTTCTCGTGGGATATTTCCCGACATCCACGCGGGCGAAGCCCTGGACAAAATAAAGTAAGTATATAAGTGACAAAACTGACCTCTCTTGAAATGCGTGTCTGAATGTACGCTGTCCACATCAGCAGCCATTATTCTGGGACTGACTGCTTCACCTGTTGAGACGAATAGTTTATGAATAGTCTGCGTTATGTATTGGGTAGGGTTAGTTGATGTGATGATGATTGGGGAGGGATCTTTTTACAGAGAAAAAGATAAGTTATAGTCGTTAGTGTATACAATAATGCGTTCAGGGTGTTGATGGGGTTGCCGCGCTACTGCAATGTTCGCAGAGGCGAGAATAGATGGCTTTCACGCCATCATGCGCAAGCGTTGCGCTTCCATTATGCGCACGGTACGCGCCAGCCCCAACAGCATCCTGAAAACTGTAGCTAGGTGGGGCAGCCCCATACTGGGACATTGGATACGCCTACATGCCACTGTGGCGTATTAATGAATAGTTTGTGTTGTTTTTCTGGTAGATATAAGTACTAACAGTCGTGTGTATATTTACCAAATGGACTACATAAGGTTCCAAAATAAAAGATTTAAATTTTTAATTAAATTTCATAGTCCTTGCGCGACTGGTAGTCACCGCCTGAGGTATGTGAGCGGTGACACGTGGGAGGGCGCTATTGATAAAGTTTTCACGACTGAGTTAGCTTGGCCTTTGTCTACCTCCCCCGTCTCACCGTGAGCATAGCGAGGGCAGTGACTAGCAGTCGCGCAAGGATTATAAAAAATAGACCATCTGTTTTCTGTCTAGCGTTTTCCCAATTATATTAGGGTCGGCTTCCAGTCTAACCGGACGCAACTGAATACCAGTATTACATGGAGTGTCTGCCTATCTGACCTCCACAACACAGTTACTGTAGATAGGTGTAGCATCGGCAAAATTTAATTTCGTAGAACCGATCACCAACCGATCTGTCCATCATAAAAAAGTAAGTTCGAGTTTCTTTCCTACGAAATGTGTGGAAACAGATTTATGCTATTTCTGACTTTTCTAGTACTCGAACCTCAGTTGATCCGATACAGCTTTTTAATCCTTATAAGAAACAGGATGGATTGGCATCAAGAGAAAGTTTTTTTGAAAATTGTTAATTTTCTTGCTGATTGTACAATTATTTCAAAATCTGCGAATGCAGATCAATATTAAAAAAAAAGTTAAGGACAGTCTCCTGAGGTACCTGTGTTAACTAACCCGTCACTTCACCTTGTATAAGAAATAGCAGTTTTTTTTTTCATTTTGAATTTTGATGAAAAGGTCAAGGTGAGTAAATTAGTTTAAAAACTAATTTTTAAACTTACTTCTAAGTAACTGCACGACTTATGGACGTTGGTTGTACAATCTTTTATTTTTTATTAATTAATAATTACCCATTCAATTAAATTATCTAGCAAAACTTCACAGACATGCTCTGCAGTTTCACTAGCTAATTTAATATGACCTTATAGAGTCAAAAGTTTTGTTGTTCGGTCTATCAAAAAAAGTTTTAAATGAGAATGAAAATGAAAGGTATAAATGCAGTCTTTACACAGTTATTTTACCACTACGCATTACTGTCAAAATTAAAATGAACTTTATTGTTGTTGCAATAAGGTGACTATTGCGGTGAGATGTAAAATAAGTGTGCGCGGCCGCAGCGTCAGCCCAGCCCACATACAGCAGCTACCTGGCGTGCCGGGCGCGGCGCCGGCCAGCTCCTGCACGCACGTGGGCGGCGCCGTCAGCACGCGCAGGCGCGCCAGCGTGGGCCCGCCGCCTGCGGGACTACAGTGTGAGGGAGCGAGCCCAGAGCGGGGTGGTAGATGTCGCATGTCTTCGAATTTTTTGTTCTAGGACATGCCGGTTTCCTCACGATGTTTTCCTTCACCGTTTTGAGAGCAGTGGTGATGAAATAATTTACACAAAGTAAAGTCCTTGTCAGGGTTCGAACCTAGGACCTAGAACTCGTAAATCGCAGCCATCTCCACTGGGCCACCACTGCTAAAAATAACTCTAATTTACCTAAATTTTGGACTATTAACACCACTTTGACAAAAGGTCTTTCATTTCGACAATGAATATAAAATATATGATGACATTCATCATTCAATCACAACTAAAGAAAATATAAGCACTTTGTAAGTAGAGAAGGTAGGGTAGGTAGATTATGTAGGATAAGTAGGTAGGATAGGTAAATAAGGTAGCTAGGTAGGTAGGTAAGTAAGTAAGTAGAGTAAGTAGGATAAGTAGATAAGGTGGGTGGGTAGCTATAAGTAAGATAAGTAGGTAAAGTAGAGTGGGTAGGTATGATAAATAAGTAAGATGGGTAGGTAGGATAGATAGATTATGTAGGAAAAGTAGGGTAGGTAGGTAGGTAGGAGAGGTAAGTAGAATATATATATAGGTAGGTAGGATAAGTAGGTAAACTAGGTAAGTAGGATTGATAGGTAGGTAGGATAAGTAGGTAGAACAAGTAGGTAAGGTGGGTAGGTAGGGTAGGTAGAACAAGTAGGTAAGGTAGGTGGGTAGGTAGAACAAGTAGGTAAGGTAGGTGGGTAGGTAGGGTGGGTGGGTAGGGTAGATATGGTAGGTAGGTGCGCCGCAGATCAGTACTTAGTGCTGCCCGTGCGCAGGCGGGGCGGGCAGCCAGTATACTATATAAGTTACCGGGTGCGGGAGGCCTGGGCTTGCAGGGCGGCACGCTCTGCCTCTCCGGCCGCGTCGTGGTGCCTGTTACCGCTGAGTTACTTGTTTCTTGTTGCTGTGGAATAATAATATCAATTTATTAAAAAGTAAACGAGGTTATGAAAGGTAAGACAGTGTTTTTACGAAGTGTTATTTTGTTCGATAATACAATGCCGCCCATGGGCCGTCCGTATTTTTCTTAATATTCATGAAATTAACTTTTTGCCTGCAACGGGCGAAAATTAATATTTCGCTCGAAATTAACCGAAAACGACGTTTGATCAGACTCTACCTAAATGTCATTGTGCAAAATAATATAATTTCATGTAATATTTACATTATTAACCTTGGCATGTCTGTCGGGAGACGGCGCAGGCGTCGTTCTAGGTTCCGCTTCCTTGTCTGTTGTTGGTTTGTCTGTCGTTGACTGTAAACAAACAATCTGTTTTAATTATTATATTAAGTACAGGTTTTGAAGGATAATAGGGATTATGCCTGGGTCAAATAATGGTAATTCTATTTAGTCGGTCAGTCAGATAATAAAAAATATTAGACACGTATTTTTTGCTTTATCATATTAATAAAAACTTAGATAAAACGCATTTTAAGTTGGGGAGTGGGGGTCGCTATGTCACTTGTAAGTATAAAATCTACATACTCGTGACGTCATGACGTCAACTCAATGTATCACCATAATCTTTTGATAACGTAAAAAAATACAATAAACGACGTATATTTAGTAACCTAATCCACTTAACTGTTCTTAAGGAGTCATAAAGAACCCTGTAAGAAATCGACACGTGTTTCACCTCTCAACAAGGAAAACTCAGGATGACGATTGACTTGTTGCGAACCCGGACACGACGTGTGGACATGTCAAGCGTCGAGCGGTAAAACACGTGTCGATTTCTTACAGGGTTCTTTATGCCTCTTTAAGAACCGTTAAGCGGATTAGGTTACTAAACATACATCGTCTATTGTATTTTATAATGGATTTCCGGAAAGTCACGACTGAGTCAATTAACTAACGTAGAAAAACAATAAATGCGTGTCCAATATTTTTTTTAAATCAATCTGAAAGCCAAAAAAAATTGTTGTTATTTTCCCTATTGAACATCGTAGAAAAACATCAGAGTTGCTCCATAAAAAACAATGAGATTAACTTAATAAAGTATCAAAATATCGCGGAAAATATATCTTCTCTCTAAACAAATACATTATACATAAATTCACGCCTTCTCCCCAAGGGGATAGGCAGACACTACAAACCGCCAGCTGCTACGGTTCTTACATACTACTTTTGTCTCGTTTAAGTTCATACATCTGAAGGCCAATTCTCATACTTAAGAGCGTTTATTCTGAAGGTGGGCAACGACGCAAATAGATGTCAAATACTTGTTAATTAATTAATTTGTTGATTAATTTGGCAATATTACTGTGTGGAAATAAAAAAATGGGGCTAACTAGCGAACTAGAATATTGATTATGAAATGCAATAATTAATATCGTAACACCGAATGTTTAGTTTTATATGTAAAAAAAACGATTTGGAAACTTTCCAAATGCGTTTTTTACACCTAAAATGGGTACAACATCAAATTGAATGTTATAATTGCAATTCATTATTAATATTCTAGTTCGCTAGTTAGCCACAATTCTTGTTTATATTCAGTAATATTGCTATAAGAATCAAAACAGATAAATATTTGACACTTATTTGCGACGTTGCCAACTTTTAGGATAAACCCTCTTAAGGCGAAAGCGTCAAGGTAGCCCGCGAAATTCAATTTGATCAGAAGGTTGCGTGTTCAAATCACGTCAGGGTCACCAATTTAGGGGTATGAAGAACAGGGTATAAAGTTCACTCATCCATCATAGAAAAGCGACGATCCTCCGACCAGACGGGTGTCGTGTCTGGCGGGCAACTGCCCAGAGGTTGAAGTTTTTGGAGATTGTACGAGGGGTGTTCAATAAATAGTGAGAATGCGATACATTCTCCTTGGAAAGAAAAAAAATAAATACTGGCAGGCAAGCCCAGACATTAGTTAAGATGATATTAAAAAAAGCAATTAATTCTCTTTTGTTTTTAAAAAGTAGAAGTCTATTGTTTGCGTCGTTTCGGAACGTGTTCTTAAAAATGGATAAAATTGAAGTTCGCGCGGTAATAAAATATCTCTGCTTGAAAAATTTTACTACGGAGCAGGTAAATCAAGACTTGAGAGCAACATTAGGGGTTCATGCTCCTCCATATTCTACGTTTGCGCGTTGGTGTGCTGAGTTCAAGCGAGGAAGAACTTCCACTAACGACGACCCACGAACGGGACGCCCCATATCGGCAGTGACAATAAAATACCTCCCCACATACTCCAATTGAATGAAAGGAATTTTAAATCTTGTATAAAACGCACACTATGTTGCCAAGCATATTATAAGTTGGGGGATTACATCGTTGACAAAAATGCTTGGCTCAACGCTGGTCCAGCTCCACAAGGCGCATAAACTAATTGATTGGCATTCGAAAATATTGTTGGAGCTGCTGAAGATTGTAGGACTATCTTTAGATTGTATAAATTCAATTTCATAGTATTATATAATTGCATAGCACATGTGTGAGCACTATGTACCTACTTTAAAGCTACCATTTACTGGGTACCTACGTCTTTCATTGACCTAAATGTGCCCTTGCGGCTGAGAGTATGTCATGCTCACTCAAATGTCTCGCTGGTGGTGGCGTGTGTGTTGGATCATAAAGTTCCCTTCAAAATGGTTGAGCTAAATGGTGCTGATCCATGCGTCATGTTCGTGAACGGGCGCTGTCAGTGGGGACTGGTCATCTCTTAGCTGCCAAGGCTTATTTTGAATTTATTTTAATTTTTGAATTGTTTTTTTCTTTATTACGGACGCTTTTAACGTGCACATCTTTCTACATTGTTCTCACATGTATAATTTTAACATGAGTGATGTTATCAATATTTTGTAATCATATTCCGATTTAAAAGAGTGTCCGTGGAGTTTCTTGCCCGTTCTTCTCCATAGGAACCTACTACGCGTTGGAATGGACAACTAGCTTCATATTTCTGACTGACCGACCCCTTGACAATTCAAAAGTGCCTGTAATTGGTTTATTTGAAATAAATGCTTTGAGTTTGAGTTTGACTGAACAAATGATTAAAAAAGTTGAAAATATTGTCTTGGCGGATCGTCGTGTTACTGTTCGTTTTATAGCTGAAGAAGCAAAGATTTCGATAGGAAGTGTCCATAATATTATAAACGACCATTTGGGTATGAAAAAAGTGTCAGCGCGCTGGGTGCCCAGAATGCTTTCTGACGCGCAGAAACAAACTCGACTGAGAATTTCACAAAGCTGTTTGGATTTGTTACAACAAGATCCTGACCGATTTTTGGCTTGATTCATAACTATGGACGAAACATGGCTTCACCATTATGACCCGGAAACGAAACAACAGTCCATGACTTGGAAGCGACCGTCATCTCCAACTCCAAAGAAATTTCAAAGAAAATTCCATCCGCCGGAAAGATCATGGGCTCTCTTTTCTGGGACAGCCAAGGGGTGGTAATGATCGAATATCTTAATCATGGAGCCACTATTACGGGGACTATGTACGCAGGACAAGTAACAAAGTTGCGTGAGGAAATACGCAAGAAACGGCGTGGCAAGCTTGCTAAAGTTGTTTTGTTTCACCAAGATAACGCCCCTGCGCACAAGTCCAGAGTTGCGATGGCTGCCATTCAAGAAGCTGGCTTCGAATTGATGGAACATCCTCCATATTCACCGGACCTTGCTCCTAGTGATTTCTACCTATTTCCGCGCTTAAAGGAACATCTCAGGGGCCAGAAATTCGAAAATGATGACGGAGTAGTCGCCGCCGTAAATGATTTTTTAAGGGATCAGGAAGAAGATTTTTTTCGAAAGGGAATTTTAGGATTAGAGAAAAGATATACAAAGTGTATAAACCTGAAAGGTGACTACGTCGAAAAATTAAATAACATATAATAAAAGATAATTGCGTCTTACTCATTCTCACTATTTATTGAACACCCCTCGTATATTATACAAGTAGGTCCATCGCGCGGTAAACTCTAATTGCCACACGTTTTTTGCAATTTGCAGGTCAGTATCATGTTGTATGTTTGCGGCCGTATCAAATGTTTATTTATAGAGTTACAATCATAAAAATGATCAATACAACTCTCTAAGTTCATACTAGTATAATCGCATTGAATTACTATTTCATGAAATTATGACATAAATGCTTAGTTATGGAGTTCTATTGCTGATTGTAATGATTATAATTATGTAAAGCCATATTTGTTACGGTCGCAAATCATATTTTAATCAACATAAAACCTCACACTGACATGCAAAATGTAAAAAACTAAAGAAAATTTGAATTTCGCGGGCTACCTTAGCGCATGCCCCTTAAAAAACGTTCACACTCAAGTTGCAATCTATCAAACTTGTCAAAAATTTTGGTAAATAGATTGTATCTTTGACAGATTGCGAATGGGATGCGAATGCGAACGTTCTTAAAAATTATGGGATTTGCCCCTCTGGTCATCTCATCAGGTTTTCTTGCCCATTCTTCTCCATACGAAAACTACCTTTTGGAAGGGGCGACTAGAATCAATTCATTTTTTTTGTAATTTTTGACGTTCAAAAGTGCCTTGCAAGGGCCTATTTGAAATAAATTATTTGACTTTGACTTTGACTTTGGTCATACAAGCACGCCGGTTGAGTACACCTGACCTTTCTCAAGATCATCACCGATAAGGTCACACCTTCAAGGGCGTCCCTCCCGGCGTTTCCACTCACATCTGCCTTGTAAATACCTTTTGCCTTTTTCATTCCTCGCTAAACCTACCGCATTATTAATTAGCGTAAGTCAAATTCAGTAAAAAAAACGTTATTCAACGCCCGGCGAGCACAAACAATAATAAAAATATTTGGCTTCAGCTAAATACTGACCTATATGTAGGAAACCTAAGTCCAACAGTGAGCTATTCATGGGTAAAATATGTCAATCCACGGGCTATATGTGGGCAACTTAAGCCCAACAGTGGGCAATTCTTGCCCAGCTTATATGATGTTATGTTCAATAGTAGGTTTTACTTACATATCCATTCAAATGGTTAGGCGCGTGTCTCGGTGAGGCGGGATGCACTCTCTTGTCTGTATGTTTGTCTTTGTGTGCGCCTGTTTGTGTGTCTGTTGCCACTGCTGTAGTTGCCTCTGTTTCTAGACGCCGACGTGTCTGTGGGTAAAATAAAAAAAAAATAACAAAGAATCCTTCAAATCCTGCCTAAGTGAACAACGTGTCGATTTCTTACAGCGTTCTTTATGGCTCTTTAAGAACAGTTAAGCGGATTAGGTTACTAAATATACGTCATCTGTTGTTTTTATTTTTACTATTCAATTTAAAAAATTCTGCAGAAAAAGCTATGAGGATCATAGAGTAAAACAATAATTACAGAAAGACAGTAATGCGCTATCCTAACCTAACCTAACTAATATTATAAAAGCAAAAGTGAGTTTGTTTGTTACGTTTTCACGCTAAAACGGCTGAACGGATTTGGGTGAAATTTGGCACATGGGTAGACCATGATCGGGGTTAAGACGAAGGATACTTTTTATCCCGATATTCCAACGGGATCGAGACTTATGCGGGTAAAAGCACGGGGCGCAGCTAGTGCGCTATAGATGAGAGTCTAAAATCTCCAACACTTGCTAGGATGTGTACCGTCGCTTGTGGCCTCTAGAGTAGTCTGAACAATACTCACGTTGTCGGGCATGGCGTCGTGCGGCGCCACGTGCTCGGGCGCGGCGTGCACGGCCGCGCGCGTGCGCGACACCGACACCGCCTGCGGGCACACGGTACTGAGCATGGCAAATGAATTACCAGCCCGATGTAAACAGAGCGCTACAAGGATCTTTTGGCGAATCGAAACGTTATCAGGGGGGCACTGTTAGTAGACTTTTGTACAATTGTTTTTATAAAATGTATTGAAATAACAAGATGGCGGCATTAGTTCCGATTTTTGCCATGCGCCAAAAGAACCTTGTAGCGTTATCCATGAAATGTAGGGCAGAGGGGCGCTCTAGTATCACCTAGAAACTATAGTTTGACCGGGACCGCTGTTCCGCGCCTTTGGAATACGCGGCGAGACGGGGGCAGTGTTGACGAATGAGCGGTGGGGGGGACGCTGCGAGCCGTGAGCGTTGACGAATTAGCGGCCTGCGCTGCCCCCCGTCTCGTCGCACACATACCTAAGGCGCGGAACAGCGGTCCCGGTCAAACTATAGGAAACTAATGTTGTTTGGTGATAATGCTTCGATGGTATCCCCAAACACAATTCCATGAGATGTAGGTAATACTAATAATGAAAAATTATTTATTCTAGAGGGCGACTGGCGTGGGCCACGTCAAATTCTCTTACGAGACTCCGTAGATACACAACATATTAAAACACATATTAAATTAGCTGGCAAAACTTCACGGATATTGTTAGCTAATAACGATAAACAAAAAAAATACTAAACATCGAGTAATTACAGCTGATTACGGGGTCAACGGCTGCTGGTAGTGTTGGAACAATTATTTTTGATTTTTTATTTTCCCCTTGCCTTGCTAGCATTGATACCCGTTTAGAGGCATGATGAACAGGGTGTAAAGTTCACTCATCCCCTATAGAAAAAGGAGGATTCCCCCGACCAGACGGGTGTTGTGTCTGGCGGGCAACTGTCCAAAGTTTTTTTTTTTTTTTTTTATGTAGGGCATCTCGCAGTTGACCTCTGAGGAGGTCGTAGCTGCTTAACCGGACTTTCCTGTGGCTGCCTTAAGCTTCTACACTTAAAGCCTCCAGCCAGGGGTGTCCAACGATTGATGTTGGATAGTCTCATATATGTCGTTCGCGCGGTAAACTCTAATTGCGCGATGCAGGATTTGTGTGACGTCAGGTCTTTGATGGGTAGTTCGCATGTGGCAATGTAGATGCCGCCACAGGTCTGTGAGAATTCGCCAATTAATTTAATTTGAAGCTGTATTTTAACTTAGACTACTTGAGTATTTTTTTATTCAAGAGACGCGCTCAACATTTTAGCTTGAGCTTCTTTGTATTAAATGTTCGTAACGGTTTAATTCTGAGGCGGCTTGCTTCCGTCACACAGTCTAGTATAAATCATTTTTTATTCCAAATACAACATCCCCAATTTTCACAAAAAAATCACAAAAAGAAAAAAAACGGACAAAACACAACGCCAATGTTGAATGAAAAACATGTAAACCCAGACATTTTGGACAAACATACACATTGTAACCAAAAACATAAATACAATGTAAATATAATACAAATAATGATATACCTATTGCATTTATTTTATTATATTATTCTCACCTATTCAATTTTAAAGATGTTGTCAAAACAAATATGCCTGAAATATAATTTTGTAGCTTTATAATCGATTGAAAATCTGCCTCCTTGGTGAATGCTATAATAGTGACTCGTGTCAAAACGAAATGGTTTAATTCAGTTAGAATAATTTGGATCTATTGCCCATTCATTCTTAGACAAGTAAAAACTAGCATTTAAATAAATAAAAGATAAAAAACCGTTTTATTTTTCATAAAAAAGAAGCATCTTTTTTCTTTTGTACCAGAAATTCTACAAGCATTAAGTAACTCACATCTTTCTCCCAATCGTAAGGGTCAGTATCCCTGATGCCTCGTCTCTTGCAGCACCTCTCAAGCAGTGACGTCAGCATGGCGTAGTCTGGCGTATCGGCGTACTCTAACTGTTGAACGTGTTCTAGAAACTGGCGTAGTTCTGATGGGAGGTGCTTGAGGAGCAGACGGTGGTCGTATTTCTCTTTCATGAGGCCGACCTGTGGAGAAGATGGTTGTTAAGCCTCGTATGCACCGGAAACAATACATAATCGACTAATAACGTTCCCACTGCTGGACTGCGGCCTCCTCTCTGTGAGAGGCAGTGGGCCGTGATCCATCAAGCGGGCCCAGTGCGGGGTGGTAGAGGTCACATGTCTTTGAATTTTCGGTTCTACGATGCAATTTACATAAAGTAAAGCACTGCCTGGACCCACGACTCACAACTCGAAAGTCAGACAACCAGTCTTACCATGTGGTATCATGTTGCCCAGTAACTGTGTTGTGGAGGTCAGATAGGCAGTTGATTCATGTAAAATACTGGTGTTCATCTGCATTCGGTTAGATTGGAAGCCGGCCCCAACATACTTGGGACAATGCTAGGCAATAAGACTATGGTCTTTTCGGTCTACTGGCGGTCTACTCACCTGCCCCTTGTCCTTGATCTTCTGTGACGGCAATTGTCCGCTGACAAACTCCCGAGCATATAGAATAGGGACCGTAAATCTACTGTGTGCAGTATACTGCGGTCTACTCAATCTATTGATGGTCTACTCACCTGCTCCTTGTCCTTGATCTTTCTCCACGGCAGCTGCCCGTTCACAAACTCCCGAGCATTTACAATAGGGACCATAGATCTACTTGAGTGCAGTATACTGCGGTCTACTCAGTCTATTGATGGTCTACTCGCAGACTACTCACCTGCTCCTTGCCCTTGATCTTCCTCCAAGGCAGCTGCCCGTTCACAAACTCCCGAGCATATACAATAGGGACCATAGATCTACTGTGTGCAGTATACTGCGGTCTATTTGGTCTATTGATAGTCTACTCGCAAACTACTCACCTGCTCCTTGTCCTTGATCTTCCTCCAAGGCAGCTGCCCGTTCACAAACTCCACGAGCATATAGAAGAGGGACCATAGATCGTCATGTCTGCCCATTTCTTTGTTCTTGTGCGCGTTTATTGAGGCGTAGCGGACGGTTCCTGAAATGAATTACGATTATTGATAACTATATCGATTATCAATAACGTCACGCCTGTTTTCGTAGAAAGGGTAGGCAGAGGTGTTTTGTATCGCGGGAAACTCCGAATGGGATACCGTGGCCCCTGGCAACGTACAGGCAACTGAAGGAACACGGGTGGGGTTTAGGTAGCAAGAGCCTGACACGCCCTCCCGTTCCGTTCAGAGCGGGAGAAGTTATTTGATAATTTCACACCCAATACAAAAAAAAAGGTGTATAGTATATGCATATTTTCCAGTCTTATGTTTCAGTTCCATGTAACGGTGCGACCCTATCAATGCAACTTTTTGACGAAAAAATAAAGTCTAAATAAGCTCCAAAATTAATGTAAATGATTAAATGTGGATATTGTTAGTAAAAGTGGCAATCACCAAAGAGATCAATCAAGAATATTGTATGAACAAGTAACAGGCTGGCAAGAGAGAGATGGTGTGAATTTGGTCATAATGAAAATCCAAGATGGCGGCTGTGAAAATTTACAAATTTTACGTCATGGGTGTCGTTTTCATAGTTTTCGAGGCTGCTAAAGTCGATAGTGAGGTCACAATTTAAATCCAAGACGGCGGCTGTGAAAATTATCAAATTTTACGTCATGGGCGTCGTTTTCATAGTTTTCGAGGCTGCTAAAGTCGATAGTGAGGTCACAATTTAAATCCAAGACGGCGGCTGTGAAAATTTTCAAATTTTACGTCATGGGTGTCGTTTTCATAGTTTTCGAGGCTGCTAAAGTCGATAGTGAGGTCACAATTTAAATCCAAGACGGCGGCTGTGAAAGTTTTCAAATTTTCGTCATGGGTGTCATTTTCATAGTTTTCGAGGGTGCTAAAGTCGATAGTGAGGTCACAATTTAAATCCAAGACGGCGGCTGCGAACTTTTTGTTTTTGTTTTAAATCATACATGAGAAGGAACTTCGTTACTGACGGGGGTCGGACCGCACACTTTTTTTTTCTCAGTGATGGTGATAAAAAGTAGTATTCACCTCGGGAGCAACACCATTTTAAGCTCGAGTGACGTACTTTGAATCCTTCGCTGCAATCAGGATTCAAGGAAAAA
Organism: Agrochola macilenta; assembly: GCA_916701695.1. Taxonomy (NCBI): domain Eukaryota; kingdom Metazoa; phylum Arthropoda; class Insecta; order Lepidoptera; family Noctuidae; genus Agrochola; species Agrochola macilenta. The sequence continues at coordinate 1,097,068 of OU753579.1, forward strand.
CTCTCGCCTTAAAAATTCTTGTTTGCTCCCTTGGCAAACAATCTACTAATTTCACCCTACAGTTACAGAGATGAGCCGTGTCCAGCAGTACCTCTGAAGCCGGCCGCAGCGCGCGGCGGGCGCACCTGCCCGTTGCTGGTGGTGTACTGTCGCGCGAGCCCAAAGTCCAGCATGTACACTTTTCTACAGTTGGAAGGATGGCGGCCTATGCTGAAATTACTCTGAAAACATATTAAGTATGGTTTAATATTTTGCCAAAATACATACAGTTCAATCTATATCTATAAAAATCAATGCCACTTTTCGTTGTAATTTTATAACTCAAGAACGGCTGGGCCGATTTCGCTGATTTTGGTTTTTAAATGTTTGTCATAGTCCAGGGAAGGTTTAAACGGTGAGAAAATTAGGGTAGGTAGGGTGGGTAAGTAAGGTAGGTAGGGTAGGTAGGGTAGGGTAAGTAAGGTAGGTAGGGTAGGTAGGGTAGGGTATGTAGGGTAGGTAGGGTTTAAAGCTACCCGTGCGAAGTCGGGGCGGGTAAAGCTAGTAAATAATAATAAAAACAATATGTAAAAAAAAAAAAAAAATATTTAGTCCGCCAGACAGGTAACAAAAGGTGCTTTTTCATTACTTCATAAAAAATTACTTAGTTAATCTAAGTAATTTTTTATGAAGTAATGAACGCATTATATCTATAGATATCTTGAGGAGCTCGTGCTAAGTTCCATCAGGTTAAGCTACGCTTGCCGGGTTTGGTCTGTGGATGGATGACCATCTTTGCATACCGAGACTCCTCCGTGCCTCGGAAAGCACGTTAAGCCGTTGGTCCCGGCTGTCATTCGTGGATCTTTGACAGTCGTTACAGGTCGTCAGAAGCCCGAAAAACATATCTAGCTTTAGAAAAATCACCTTTATTCAGTGTAATACTTACAGGTTTAATATCTCTGTGTAGGAATCCCACGGAGTGAATAGAATCTATCGCTTTGAGTATTTGTAGTCCCAGTCTGAAACAAAGGTATAACTAAATTAGCTAGGAAAACTCCACAGACGCGATTGGTATCGGTATAAAAAAAAAAAAACTCTTTTTACTTGTGGTACCTACCCCACACAAATTCGAACACCAGTACCTGCTATGTAAATAACATTCACAGGAAGTTATCATCATATCATCAACTTATACTAAGTGGGAAAAATACGTATTATTGAAGCTTACTCAAAAACTAGCATTCTGCGTAGAGATAATTTATGGGCCAGAGAGTGACATAGGGTAAGAAAAACTATCTTTCTGCCTCACCTAAGAGTGGTGGACAGAGAGAAGGCGCCTCTCGGCTGCGCTCGCCTCAGTTCGGCCAGGTTCCGACCCTGGAGCTGCATCACAACGTAGTTGAAGCGAGCGTTTCTGCCGCACCCGATGAAACGACACACGTGTTCTTTGCCTGTAATTTAAAATCGAATATTTTAATTAATACTAAAATAATATTACGTTAAAAAAAAAACCGTCGCAGATGTCGCTGTTAACCACTAGTAGATGTCGCCCTTCTAATTCCTCGTAGATCTCACCGTTTACCCCTCGTAGATCTCACCGTTAACCCTTCGTGGATCTCGCCGTTAACCCCTCGTGGATCTCACCGTTAACCCCTCGTAGATCTCACCGTTAACCCCTCGTGGATCTCGCCGTTAACCCCTCGTGGATCTCACCGTTAACCCCTCGTGGATCTCGCCGTTAACCCCTCGTAGATCTCACCGTTAACCCCTCGTGGATCTCGCCGCCTCGTAGATCTCGCTGTTTTGCTATATAATTGTCTAGTTATTTTAGACATTTTCACAAAACTACCCACCTTGCAACTTCTTCAGCACAGCCACCTCCATCTTGAGAACCTGCTTGGGCTGCCGTGCGGATTCCACCTTCAGAGCCACCTGTTCCTGAGTCACCAGATCTAAACCCTCGTAGATCTCGCCGAAACCACCTCCACCGATCTTCTTTACCACCTGAGGAGATGAGGACGTGAACTTTGAAGTACTAAAGAAAAAATCAACTAGATTCAGACATTTTGGGTGACAGACTTCAAAATCATGTCAAGTGATTTAGGACAGCAGATAATTTGAGTTTTGATCATTTGTTAGTTTGCATTTCAGAAGCTGGGAAAATTCGTTAAGTCATTGTCAAGTGTGCTAGACAGATGTTAGTGAAAGCTATTATAGATGATGATGATGACGATGATAGATCATAGTAGGTAACATAAGACTTGACAGCGAAGTAACTGATCAGAGATTTTAGGGCTATGAGGAACCAGCTCTAAAGAGCATGCCCCGTACTGTAAGCGGGGCAGGGCAGGCCGATTCCCGGCCACCGTAGGCGCGGGATTGCAGACGGTGAGCAATGGGTAGCTCGCCGTCAAATAAGGACCAGGCCCGGGTCGACGGCGCGTTGTGTTCCACGCGCGCCTCAAAGGGATGTCAGCACCAACCACCAACTGACGGGGTCTGCTAGGACCGATGCCTGCCGGGGTCGCGGGAATGTCCGAAACGGATACCGTGGCCCCTGACTGACAGGCAACTGAAGGAACACGGGTGGGTTTTAGTCAGTAAGAGTCTGACCGCCCTCCCGCTCCGCGCAGAGGGAGAAGTTATTTGATAATTTCCCACCCTCAAAAAAAAAAAGGTAAATTCGACTAAACTAATTGCATCACACATGGTTCAAAATCGTTTGACAATTCACACTTCACCGTTTTGATTTTAAACATGTTGCCAAATATTGGCCAGCTTTAAAAATGCAGTGTTACCTTCCAACGCTCCTTGACCACGTGCCCCGGCTGCAGCAGATCCTCGGACGCCATGGTGATGTGGTGAGCGCGGCGGGAGGTGTCACACCTCGACGCCTCGCGCGACTGACGGCCTCCGAAGTTCGGGAGGGTTCGGGACCTGGAATGAGAAGTGAGGATTCAATGAGAGGAGTTGGGTTGGAAGACTAGAAGGATTTTTGTGGTATCATTGAAACAAGTTTAACGTAAGCCGTTAACTGTTTTACTTACTACTCATGTTTTTAAGTAGTTACAACTTCGTTTTAGTATAGTATGTTCCTGCCATTATACCAACTTATTTGCGGTCTGCTCAACATGTTTAAGGTGAAATGGGTTCCAAAGCAGATGTTAAGACTTCACGCAAAATCAATATTTCTCTTAAAAAAACAAAGAATTTGCATTTTTTTTTATGATTACAAAAATTGAAGAGTGTCCTTAGTGGAGTATGAGGCCAGAAATACGATTGACAAAACGTTCCTCGATAGAAAAAAACGGCAAAGTTACCTTAAAATCTGCTTTTTTTGTTACAACCACTAAGAGAAAAACCTATTCCATTCGATTGGTATCAAAGCAATTGTATTAAAATTTTGTCTACGTGTTCACTATTAAATACTTTAATGAATTACGGGCTTATTTTTCTATATCAACACAAGTAAAAATTTTATATTCAATATTTGTAAACATAGTGCAATAGAATTGCGCGCGGGCCGGGTCATACCGCCGCTCCCGGAACGCTACCACGATACCATTTTGCCTTAAAGAAGCTACCTTTTTTCTTTAAAAGTTCAAAGATATGGAGACCTCTAAATGCAGTTCTTGAGATCTCATATCCTTCTTTTAATGCATGAATTAAACATATATGCAGGGTGGCAGGGACATCGACGCGAAGCCTGTTACCATGGATTCAGTACATGATTCTGAAGCCCCCTAAGCTGAAATTTTTCGTAAGTTATTAAAAAAAAAACAGCTGTATCATACAAAAGTGCAATAAGTTTGTCCTTGCTCAAAAGTGCAATAAGTTTTTCCTTGCTATAAATTCGTCCCAACTACGGGACCTTTCATTGTGCGTGGTCATCTTCATGGTACGCACTTGGCCGGTTTTTTAAATTAAAACCAACGAACCAACTGTCTCATAAATGCAGTGTTAAGCCGCGATTCCACTAAGCAAGTCTTGCATGCAAGTATGACGTCACATTTGCGTACAAGTTCTTGCATTGGAAACATGTTTTCGAGAGTGTGCAAATTGCATACAGGTTTTACTTGCATACAAGTGAAGATGTTCAACCATTGAGTAGGACATCATGGTTATAAGACGTGTTTTATTGTTGTTAGACGATTTTTATAAATAGGTCTTTTTAATGGCATGTATTTAATGCGGCAACTAAGTAAAATGAATATAGGTTTTAAAAAAAAATAGAGTGGGTACCATATATAATGGGTTGGCAGCTAATAAGGAGTATCGTAATAAGTAATAGGTAGCATATTAATATATCAGTAATAAGCTCCGTTTTAATTTAAACTAGCATCAAGTTTTTCTTTTGGGAACAGAATTAATATCTAAGCGGAAACTTAATGGCGAAAATAAAATAGAAAATGGGCATTCATAAATAATATATTATTATTGTATTATTAGGGCAGGTTTAGATTTTCTATATAATCTAGTCGTTTCTGGCACTCGCCGGCCGCTACCGCGGCACCGCTCGCTTCGCTCGCTCGGCTCGTGCGTAGGAAGTCACAGTTTTAACCTAACCTAATCTAACCATTAAAAAAAAAAAATGACCTACTCTAACTAGACTGGTAATATATTATCTTTGCCACCCTACTAACATTATTAGTCGCCAAGTCATTATTTATAGCTCCTCGCCTAATATTTTATTTGACTGGTATAGTTTATTTGCTACCTAAACGCAGCTGCTAGTTTTTAGTTTTTATAACAACTTTAATTTTGAACCTTACATAATATAATAGTCGCGAAAATATTTAATCGCTGGCAAGTTATTTTATTTGTTGCAAACATTTAGTCGACTTTTAAGTTATTAGTCACTCGGAAAATAATAAGCTCTTTTTAATTAGTTACGATATTATAATTTGTAGGTCGAGAAATAAAAATGCGCGTACACGTCACTCGTTCGAAATCCGAAATGTGCAACTAACGTTTGCGCGTTCCATTTGCACGTCACTTGAATTCAAAAATGTACAAGTTCAAACTACCTCACACAAGTTGTAGCTTGTATGCAGGTTTGTTCAAGTTGTATGCAATTTGTAATTTGCATACAAGTAACTTGCCTAATGTAATCGCGCCTTTACAAGTAAAACTGCCGATACAGTAAAAGTAAATTCAGTAAATTCTTTGTGTTTTATTAACCCTAGTTCATTATACCAACCTTCGATCAATAATGCACTAGATTCCCGGTAAGCGCTTCAAAAACGGAACGAAAAATAAGAGCACATATTCGGTTGTGGTCTTATTTCAAATTAGTATGGTCCAATCATAGCCAATGTTAAGACGTCAAAATGCCGCAGTACGCGTTCAAAAAAATTGTAAATAACCACCGTAACACCAAGATTTTGAAAGGATTTTTTTTTTTTCGGTATGTTTTTTATCAGTAAGTGTTTTTCATAAAATAATAACAGAATTAAATAGTAAATATAAATCAATTAGCAAATATTATGATTGTTTGACCAATGTTTGTGACAACTACCAACTATTGTAACAAACATCGACTGTTCTGAAACAGGGAATGCATGGATGAATGTATTGTTATTTTATATTTTGTTTCTGTTTGTAGATTTCCTAGCGACCCATTTCGTTATGTAGAATGAATGAGTATCTGAATGAGAATGAGTATCTACTGTCGCGAAAGAAAGAGGAAAATAAATATATAAGCCTTATAAAATTCGACAATTTGTTCGATTCATTTTAATAGATTGGACATAACTGGAAACACGCAAAGGCGTAGATTACGAGTACTAAAAACAGTATAACAGTAACAATAAGTATTTTTGAACTTATATAAAATTGAATTTTTATTTTCAAGCGACATGACATTATAATTATTTGTTTCTCCGATGACAGAAAGATTTAATTTTGCCATTGTAATTAAATATTTGTTTCTCCGACGACAGAAAGATTTAATTTTGCCATTGTAATTAAAATAAATATTTGTATCTCCGACGACAGAAAGATTTAATTTTGCCATTGTAATTAAACTTTATGTTTGAGTGTCAAGGCTTATAATAAACTGAATTTGTTAGTATAATTTTTTTTTCTTCTGTATTTCATAGAAAGAAATATAAACACATTTCGACTCCACTCATTCCTTGTCCAAGTGGCGAGCCTCTGTCATAAATTTTTATTGCTTTTATTAGCACTTTGTAATTCGAACTTTAAAATAAGGGTGTAAGGCTGAATTTGTTTTGATGTATGTTTGACTTTTTTGTTTTTTGTACATAGCTTTGTGAATACAACTTTAAGCATTGCATTTAAGGTTGAATTTACATTAATGTATATTTATTTAAACTAGAAGTACGTAAACACAATTGGCGACAGTTTTAAGAGAACTTTTGTATGGGATAGTGTATCTAGTGCATTATTGATCGAAGATACCAACCGTGGTAGGCCAAGGCTGCAAGTTCAATCGTGTAAACCCTAATAAAACGCTAAACCTTTATTACACGAAGTCTGTAAAGTTCAAACAGGTACATTTGACCTTTGACCTTAACTGGAGAGATCTCGGTTTAATATTATGATGAGCGCTCCGCCTACGCAAATGCGGCTGACTTTGTCAATGTTATTCAGGGTCAAAATAAATTTGCTAGCGAAACTCCCCAGTAGTGATATTGATGATTTTTATTTTGAACCGACTGCTTCCATAAAGAAGGAGGTTCTATGTTCGACTTTATGTATGTTTTTTTAAATGTACATATTTTCATTGATATTTTCGTCAATTGTGGACCCATTTTGAAAAAAAAAACCTATTTGTCTACATGGATGATGTTTAATAACTCCCTGTGACTGTTACATAGCAGGTAGTGGTATTCAAATTTGTGTGGGGTAAGTACAACAACTAAAAAGTGAACAATAAAAGCCATTTTACAAAAAAATAAAATTACTACAAAGCAAAAAATTACTTTATATCGGAAGTCGGTGGCAAAAAACGAAAATTCAAAATCAAAGACACCGACTTCCGAAATAAATTTGTTTTTCGCTTTGTAGTGTTTTTTTGGAAGTCGGTTGTTTTTTTTTTTGTTAAAATGTTTTTAAGGCTAGCTTTCGCCCACGTGGAGGTCGGAAATTATCCCACGGAAACGTACTACCGGGAATGACAGTATCGTATGTGTTAATCCAGGTTATTAATTATCTGTGTGCCAAATTTCATCCAAATCCGTTCTGCCGTGTGATTATTGAGTAACAAACATCCAAACATACAAACTTTCACATTTATAATATTAGTAGGATATACAGGATGTTCGGCAGAAGGTTGAACATACGAAAATGGCGGTTCTGTGGGGCCGTCTACTACGTGTTTAGGTCCAATAACAAGACCCAGGCCAAAAAACATCAAAACTGGCAACATTTTGTTTTTGATTTGTTTGTAGTTTAAGGGCTCGTATTTACTTTTCTAGCAATCATCTGCGTCAAATACGAATTTTATAAGATTCTACAGTTACTTGAGATGAAAATAAAAATAAAATGTTGCCAGTTTTGTTGTTTTTAAATGAAATTATTGACGTTTGAAGTTTTTTTTCGTCGTTTAAATTCCGAAAAAAAAAACAATAAAAAAACATATTAAAAAATATCCTTGTGGCCTGGGTCTTGTTATTGGGCCTGAAGACGTAGTAGACGGCCCCACGTATCCGCCATTTTCGTATGTTCAACCTTCTGCCGAACACCCTGTATATAAACAGGGTAGCAGGGACATCGTCGCGAAAACTGATACCATGGAACCAGTACATGATTCTGAACAGGGTCTGCGTTGAAATTTTTCATCGGTAATTTTTTTTTATCAGATGTTCCATACATTTTGACCGCGTAGGTATTGCACTTTTGTATGAAACAGCAGTTTTTTTTTTAATAACCATATTTAGATCAATATACAACCTAGATACTGACCTGCCCTGCTGGAGTTGCGAGTTTGTCCGAAAGGGATATCGCGACCCCGGCAAACAGGCAACGGAAGGACTAAAACCCACCCGTGTGGGTTTTAGTCAGTAAAAGTCTGACACACCCTCCCGCTCCGCCCAGAGCGGGAGAAGTTATTTGACAATATCCCAACCTCAATAAAAAAAAAAAAAAAGATACTGACCTGCAAATTGCAATAAACGTAAGAAAATTCGAATTTCTCGGGACGCTTTCGCCGTTATATATCGAGTGGTTCTATTTTTAATCACGTTACTTTATTAATGTGTACGTGAGCGTAAATTTACGCTCGTCGGCTCAAGGGCACAACATAGATAAGTACAAAAGGTCTGCTCCATACAACAAGCGCTCAACGTAACGCAATTTTAACCGCCTAAGGTGTAGTGGTTAGACCTCCTTTCTCAGACGCAGAGGCAGACCCCGGTTAAAAGGAGGGGGGGGGGGGGCAACGGGACGCGTGCCCCGTTTAGTTCAGGGGCGACAAATTCAAGCGTAGAATGAGCCCCTCACTTTTACGGCATATTGGTCGACTCTCTCTACGCTTATAAAACTCTTTACAGAGTACTTTAAGTTTTCTTAATATTTCTGTCTGAATTTTGCCATTTAAACGGATCGCGGTGTGCCTCCTTCGCAGCCGTGCCGTGGGTGTCGTCGTGAAAAAACAGTTGCTGTTCGTAATTCGGGACAGTGAAGTCTAATTACTGGACACGGGACAAGATGCAAAATTCCAGGTCATTCCCGGATACGCTTAGCCTTATCGTTTGGCCTTGCGCCTGATCTCTCACCGGTCGTGTCGGATGGGCCGCCATGTCCGAAACAGCTTCTGGAGGACTATATACAATGTCGCCCATGGGCATGTAGTGTACCCACCCGTATTTTTCTGAATATTCATGAAAAATTATCGAAAATATACTTTAAAAGTATCTTTAATATTTTTCATATTATTCAATTTTTTTATTTTTTTTTAGGGTTTGCCATATCTATTATTGGTTTGTTACTGACTTGATTTGGATTCTGTTTATTATTTCTAAAAGCTTATGAGTTATTTTATCGGATTAACTAACATTTTTTTTTATAAAACTTGAAGACTATGAAAAAAAAACGGACGTGACGACATTTTTTTCTTAAAAAAACAGTATTTATTTCAAAAAACCAAGTGTAAGTCCATAAAATTATTGCGGAATATTGAAAAAAAAAAGTAATAAGAAAAAATAAAAAAGGTTTACCCCCCCTTTTTAAGTTAATTTTCGATAATTTTTCATGAATATTCCGAAAAATACGGGCGGGGCATAGGCCCATGGGCGACATTGTATATGTACATAATATCATCACGCTATTCTCTCACAAAGGTAGGCAGAAACTAAACCTGTGCAGCTTCCACACCTCGTCTCATTTATTCATGAAAGCTTCTTTTCATACGCGCCGTTTGTCGAACATCAAAGAGAGACCTCGGGGCAAAATTCAGGGTTAGAGAGAGTATAGAATGAGCTAGGTTCCATTTTCAGAGCAATAAAATACCCTATGGTCTGTTCCAGAAGCATCTGATAAAAAATAAAAGTTATAAAAACTAAAACCCAATTCAATTATATTCAATTATATTAATTATATTCAATTATATTAATTATATTCAATTATATTAATTATATTCAATTATATTAATTATATTCAATTATATTAATTATATTCAATTATATTAATTATATTCAATTTAATCTTAGCTTGTGTGTCAGAGGTGTAACTCTGCATTATCCCATTACAATTTTTAGGACAAATTTATTATGTTATACCAAGTGGCAAAATTGTAAAACTGGAAATAAAGATATTATTATTTCGTATATTACATTTTCGAACATATCAAATACATTTTTAAATATTTCTTAAAAACTATATTAAAAAAAAAACATTTAAAAAAATAAAAAATAGTCTTCTATAATATTATTATAGAAGACTATTATTATTATGAATTTAAAGACAGACAAATTAAAAATCCTGAGTCACACGTTGTCTATGTTTGTCTGTCTGTGATGGCTTGTTTATACCTTTTTAGTTGATATTTTTGTCGTAATTGGGTTTTAGTTTTTTTTTTTTATTTGAATTATTTTTGGGTTATAATGTATACCTATATTTTTGAAATTTACTAAATAAGCCCTTTCATTCGATACCCAACACGGCATAATAAAAAAAAATCATGACTTTGTCTTCTAGGGGGGCGCCATATTCAATTTAATGCTAGCGGTCACCATTCTGTTTAAGAAGTATGTACAAAGCATTTAATTGGTCGTTTCATTTGTCTAATCAAACGAAACAATTCAATTTAAACATAAGCCAACGTAATTGTTAATTAAATCATTGCTTTATCGGATACGCACAGGTAATAAAGGTGGTTGGGGAGTTATTATTACAAACTTCTTCAGGTAACACAGATGTGATGACGTTGATTTGTGTCACCCACGTGACCACTGTGTTTCGGAATGCAATACCTGGCGAGGTATAATATTATACTATGACCTTGATTATGTAACACTTACCTCAATAACGGGTTCGGTTGAATGCGCGGGGCGCTTGCCGCTTCCTGCCGACGCTCTTCCCTCTGCGAACAAAACAGGATAAATTAAAAACAAAGAAGATTCTGAATTAATAATTATGAACACAGACCAGTATTTAAACCCCTAAAACCCAGTAACTGGTTAATACAACACCCCTTGGTAAGACTGGTTGTCAGACTTTTGGGCTTCAGTCTGACGACCCGTAAAGCCTGCCAAAGATCCACGAATGACAGCCGGGACCAACGGCTTAACGTGTTTTCCGAGGCACGGAGGAGTCTCGGTATGTAAAGATGGTCACCCATCCACAGACAAACCCCGACAAGCGTAGCTTTACTGTTATTACTTAGCCACGCTATTATTTAATTGCCTTCCATCTACATAGAACAGAAGTACAATGAGGGACATTAATCTATAGATATAAAAATCAATTGCTGTTCGTTAGTCTCGCTAAAACTCGAGAACGGCTGGGCCGATTTAGCTGATTTTGGTTTTAAAATGTTTGTAATAGTCCAGGGAAGGTTTAAACGGACGGAAAAATTAGGGTAGGTAGGTTAGGTAGGGTTTATTTAGTGCTACCCGTGCGAAGACGGGGCGGGTAAAGCTAGTTGTTAATAAAATTGTCACCCTCGGTCAATTTGCAGTTAATAAGGCCGACCGTTGCCTGCCCTTTTACAAACTACTTCAAATTAAACTTACTCCTTCTTCTTTTCGTGTGGTCAGTGACTAACCTGGTGTCAGAGTTTTAAAGCCGCCCATAGGCCTCTGACTTGGCTTCACATGCCGTCGAGAAATATCTCTCAGGCATGCCGGTTTCCTCACGATGTTTTCCTTCACCGTTTTTGAAGCAAGTGATAAGTATACAATACGCACATGAATCCAAAAAGTCAGAGGTGCGTGTCTTGGGTTCGAACTCGAGACCTATGACTTGGCAGTCTGACGGTCAGACCACTACGCTATCACTGCCACATTAGGCGTGCCACGTTAAACTTACTGGAACAGTGACACACTGTATTATCTGCAACACAGCTTGCTCTAAAGACTTCATTATAATAATATATTTATCAACGCTACTATTTTATCAGTTTAAATTATTTTTAAACCTAAGATCACAACAAATATTGCACTAAATAAATGAGCGCAGTTGGATTATCAACTCTCTACTTTGTACTGAAAGTTGAAAATCAAACGGACTTTTGAAACATCACTATGCACAAACTTTGAAGACACGTGTTACATACATACCTACATGCATAAACTAGGCTTGCCACCCGTACTATAATATATAGTATCGTACTATATTTCAGTTAATTGTACTATAATATATTATGGAAAAATAATAAAGTACGAAAAATACTATATTTCCATCGCTATTTCAACTGTCGCGCTTTTTTTATAATAAATGTGACTGGAATGGAAGGCATCCGCACCACGCAGCACAGCTTGGGGAATTTCAGAACGAAACCCACTGACGGCACTTTTTCACGTCACAACAAATTAACATCAATTTTTCTGGCTGTCTATGTCATTGTCAATTTATGGCGCCCGATTTTTAAGGGTATTGTTTCTGCTGTTATAATAAAAACATGGAAAGTGATGATGGTTGTTGCACCAACGGTGCAAAGAAGATGTTAATGCTCTAAAACACCGGCAATAAAACGAAAACTGTTGTATAAATTACCATAATTATTATTCGGTGGGAAGTGCGAATTGTTAATTTATTTTAGTATAGATCTATTATTGCTTAGACTCCTATAATTACATTAAAAATAATATAATCTTGATGGCCAAAGCGCAGAGTAATAAAAAATACAAATGGGTAAATAAATAATGATTAAAAATAAATGTGTACTATTTTTTTCCCCTAAATTTTACAAAAGTACTACCTATATTTTTGCGAGTTTTTGAGAAAAATACTATTTTTCTTTTTTTTTTCTTCAAAAAAAAAGGGGGCAAGCCTGGCATAAACCCACGCCAGAAGCTACGATCCTTACATACTAATTTTGCCTCGTTTACGTCCATTACATATATCTGGTCATACACGCGCGCCGGTTGCTAGTACTACGCACCTGACCTTCCTGAAGATCATCACCGATAAGGTCATTACCTCACCTTCAAGGGCGTCCCTCCCGGCGTTTCCACTCACATCTGCCTTGTAAATACCTTTTGTTATTCGCCCTTCATTCATCCTCTCAACATTACAAAACCATCTAAGCATACACTTTAAAATTTTTGTCACTACATCTTTTAAGAGCGTTTATTCTGAAGGTGGGCAACGTCGCCAATAGATGTCAAATATTTCACTGTTTTGATTAATTTAGCAATATTACTGTGTGGAAATAAAAAATGTGGCTAACTAGCGAACTAGAATATTGATTATGAAATGCAATAATTAATATCGTAACACCGAATGTTTAGTTTTAGATGTAACAAAACTATTTGGAAATTTTCCAAATGCCTTGCACACTTAAAATGAGTACAACATCAAATTCAATGTTATAATTGCAATTCATTATTAATATTCTAGTTCGCTAGTTAGCCACATTTTTTATTTCCACACAGTAATAATGCTATAAGAATCAAAACAGGTAAATATTTGACAGTTATTTGCGACGTTGTCAACTTTTAGGATAAACCCTCTTAAACCACACCTTTATTACCGCAGTCGATACGTCGAATACTGAAGACATCCTTTTGACAATTCCATAAAGAGAATGGAAATAAACAATGAATTTGTATGTCTATCGCATACATGGTATACAGGGTGATTTTATTATACGTTTAAGTCGATTACTTGAAAGTTGGCTCATCACCTGGTTTTTTTTGTTAACTTTTATTTAACTAGCTAAACCTATGGAGTATAAGCGTATTTCTCTATTAGAAGGAAGTTAAAAATATAACCAAACTGCGGTTAAGGTAGTTCAATAAAGGTAAACAAAAAACCACGTGATGAGCAAGCTTTCAAGTAACCGACTGAACGTAATAACTGTCACTTCAGTTGTCATGCGACGTCTCTTCAAATTAGCAATATTATAATTCGTTCATGTTTAGAGTTTGCGCTCTTTACAATCGACAGATTACAAAATATTATATTATTATTATAAATCTATAAGTGTCATCTATAAAAACCCCTTTTACGATTTGTTTACCATTATACTACCTACCCTATGGAGGATATAGGTTTTAGAGAAATACTCGAAATTTCAAATTTTCTTAAATACTAAACCACAGTATAAATATGTAACAGTATTACGACTTGCTAAAAACGCCCCAAACGACGCGGTTCGAGATCTCTGTGTTTAACAGTACGCAGGTCCCGAATGCACGGCAGTTACGCACAGTCGCGGAAGGTTATCTCTGGATCTACCGAGCTGCTGTAGGTAATTATTTCAAGTACAATAGACAAAAAAGAAAAGAACCCTGTAAGAAATCACACACATAGGGTCATCTTACAGGGTTCTTTTTGACTCTTTAAGAACAGTTAAGCGGATTAGGTTACTAAATATACGTCGTCTATTGTATTTTATAATGGATTTCCGCAAAGTCACGCCCGAGTCAATTAACTAATTATTTCAAGGTCACTGCCGAGACGTTATACTGTTACTTTATTATTCTGTGTCTAAACCTATGGTTCATACCATGGTCTTAGTTTAAAAAAAAAAAAAAGTTTTTTAAAAATGTGATACTGCAATTTTGAGTAGTAGTCCAGCTGTGCTCAGAACAAAATGGTGGCCACTTTGATCAGCTTATAGGATCATGGTCAAGGTAAATGTAAATTAATATTTGAGATAATATCTTACAACTTTGAACATAAAAGGGTGGTTGAAAAAAAAATTGTTTTTGTTCCTCAGATAGATTATTAAAAAATATTGGACACGTATTTTTTCTTTTTTTACGTAATCAAATGATTACGGCAATACATTGAGTAGGCAATGCGTTCAAATGCAGCATGACGTCACTGGCCGGTAGATTTTATACTGACTTGTGGTGTAGCGAGCCCTCCCACTCCCGACTTTAATGCGTTTTATCTAAACCATATTTTTATTAATTTGATAAAGGAAAAAATACGTGTCTAATATTTTTTTATTATCTGACTGACGGACTTAATAGTTTTTTTTTTCCCTGTCAACATCTCTATTATGTCCATTAGAACCATCAACACAACTCTCCAAGTTAGAGTTGGCCTCAAATGAAATGAAAGTTTGAATTTTGCAGTCTACCCTGGCGTTTTCGCCATGTTTTTTTTCCATTATCCCTTTTATTATGATTTTTAATTGAAAACTAATGTGATGTAGTTGAGGAAAAGATTCTTTTTTTTTTTGGAAATTGATAAGTTCTTTCGAAAATACCAACAACTTTTTTAATGTCACTTATATTTTCTTTTTAATAAAAGTGAGCTTATGGTACAGTTCAGCATTTTTCTCTATGATCTCTAGTTTAGAACTTACCCATACTGGCTAGTAAAACAAAACACCCTGTATACGTTTTATATTTTGGAAGTCGGTGTCTTTGGTTTTGAATGTTCGTGTTTTGCCACCGACTTCCGAAATTAAAGTTATTTTTCACTTTTTAGTTTTGGTACAGCTGCCCCACGTAAATTGGAATACCACTACCTGCTATGTAAATAACAGTGACAGGAAGTCATCATATCATCCACATAGACTAACTGGGAAAAATACGTATTATTGAAGCTAACTCAAAAAGTATCCATGCAAAATTAATAAAATTTATATGGGACCACCTTGAGAGCATACCCTTTCAAAAAATAATATAAAATAAAGGAATTTTGAAAATCGGTAAAAAAAAAATAACATACGCGACGAAGATATCTATCTATCTAATAACATACCTCCTCCTTTTTGGAAGTCGGTTAAAAAGCAATCTTTTTCCATTGGTAATAATTGTAATTTTAATACATTTTCGATCAAGGAAATCTGAATTTTTAAAGGGCATTCGGGTAAAGCTGATTGGAAATTTCACCTAAATTGGCAACCTATAACTTTGGGTAGTTCCTGGTTATCCTAAGTTCGGAATATACTACCTAGAATCCACACAAGTATGCTAATATTATACCAACATTTAAATAAGTGGGAGTAATTATGACCATCTGCGGTCTTCGTAACCTAATACGGACGAAGAAAAAAAAAAAGCTAATTAGGCCGTCAGTCAGATAATAAAAAATATTAGACACGTATAACGCACGCATATTAATAAAAAATTACTTAGATAAAACGCATTTTAAGTTGGGGAGTGGGGGTTGCTACGTCACTAGTAAGTATAAAATCTACATACTTACTCGTGACTTCATGGCACATTTTACCTCAATGTATCGCCGTAATCTTGAGATTACGTAAAATAAGAAAAAATACGTGTCCAATATTTGTTTTAAATCTCAAAGACGGACAAAAATGATTTTTTGTCATCATCCCTATTGTGTAAGATTTAGTACGAAATGGTTAGTAGGTAGGATGCGCTAATGTAATCCGAGAAATTATTTTTTTTGCAATTTGCAGGTCAGCATCAGGTTGTACGAGTATCTTGATCACAGTATTATTCGTGATTGTAAAAAATATGTATTTATAGAATAAGGATGTTGACAAAAAAATTTTTTTTGGTCCGTCATGTAGATTATATTAATAAAAAAATATTGGACACGTACTTTACTTACTTACTTTTTCTCTCTCTCTTTTTTACGTAGCTAATCAAAAGATTACGGCAATACATTGAGTAGGCAATGCGTTAAAATGTGGCATGACGTCACTGGTCGGTAGATTTTATACTGACTTGTGACGTAGCGAGCCCCCACTCCCCGACTTTAATGCGTTTTTATCTAAAACATATTTTATTTATTTGATAAAACAAAAAATACGTGTCTAATATTTTTTTATTATCTGACTTACGGACTAAATAGTTTTTATTTTTCCCTGTCAACATATGTATTAAGTATATCCATTAGAACCATCAACTCAACTCTCCAAGTTAGAGTTGGCCTCAAATGAAATCAAAGTTTGAATTTCGCGGCCTACCCTGGCGCTTTCGCCATAACAAAAAAAAAAAAAAAAATTAAGTGTCTGTTTGTAATGTCAAAATATTCTTCTTACTTAATACATATGAAAGTATAAACGATAGGTTACTTATAACAAAAAACATTTATTTTTTATTTTATCTGTTTGTTTGTCCCGGCTAATCTCCGAAACGGCTGGACCGATTTTGACGGGACTTTCACTGGCTGATAGCTGATGTTATAAAGAGTAACTATTTTACTTTTATTTTAGAAAAATAATTAGGGTGTACGCGGGCAGCTGTGATTACTACTAGTAAATGGTAAGATTGTTTCGAAGCATATGGGTACCTATGGTAATCTTAAGACGACGATAACCGACTTTTAATGATTTTATACTGAAGATCACGTCTAAACGAGTAGTGTTAATGATTTGGAAAAAATATATGTTAAATTAGAGCATTTTTTTTATAACTTATTTAAGGAATATTTTAGATCATGTTTAATTTAGATATAGATTAATTTGTAAAGTTATGAAAAAACGGAGAATCACGCAAGATCTATCTAGCGTATTTTTCGGCAACCTTCACCATTTTAAAGATAATTTAATTATTGATCTTTTAGTATACGTGTTTTATTAAAATACCTTTTGTTTTATTTATAATAAATTAATAATGCGTCTAAGTTGGGACAGCGCTCCTTGATGGGCGAGTCCTATTACTGGCTGGCAGCTCAGTACAGAACACGCAAGCTAACCACTCAAGGTCACTGGCATATATCTGCATCTTAACTTAAGGTTGCTAGAGGCGGTTTGTTACCTGTGGTTCATGTCGTCGCGCTCGCTGTGCGGGGGCAGCTGCAGCTGAGCCTGAACCCTGCGACGCTGTGTCTGCTGACGATGTGGAGGATTCTGTAAACGAAGCAAAATGTTGCTGTAGGTAGGCCTTCATTTGGAAGCACTTATTAGGCTAACTTTTGGAGTCTCTCGGTATGTAAAGGCACAGACAAGTAACTGATGTTACGGATGCAGACAACATATATTTTACTTTTTATTGTATTTTACACACCAATTGTTTTTATTTTATTTAATATATAATTCTGTATCTATCTTTCCGTGACATCACTGCGGGCCCTATCAGAATACCAGCGCTGCGACATTTATTTTTTAAATCATGATGAGATAGGAGCCTTTTGTAAATAAACAATGAAAAAAAATTTTTAGCGTATGCACGTAAAGTGGGGAAGTCTTTTTTTTCTCATAGCTCCCATGGTGACCATTTTTGGATTCAGCTTTATAGTGCAAATTTTTGTTAGAGTCAAGTGCCAGCTAAATGGTTGGTTTTGGATATGTGAAATGGCTGTAGTATATTTAACGAAATTAAAAGGAAAACTATCACAGCTAAGTAAGCTTTACAAGTTAACGAGTAATAATCAACCAACTTACATTTGCGGTTGTAAAAATATGTTCTCCCATCCAAGAGACTGCGACCTCTGAGTTTGTTTCGACCTTTCTTCTCAGAGTACCTACTGAGATAGGAAACACCGACCTTATCTAGCTTATTCTTAATAACTTTTTTATATGACGTGTAAAAGTGATTCCGATATCCTATTTACAGAATAAACAATTTCGTTTCATTTTATTTCATTACGTATGGGAGAACATGTTTTTCAACTACAAAGTTAAGTTTGTTGTTGCGATAAATTCATCCCATCTACGGAACCCTTCATTGTGCGTGGTCCGACTCGCAGTTGACCGGTTTTTTTGCACATGTCACTATGTTAAAATGTGATGATCACAACAATGATAATAATAATCACAATGTACCTGATCTGTTAGACTGGTGCGGCGCCTGTTGCTTGAAAGATGTGTCTCTCTCGCACGTCGGCTCTTGTTCCCTGCAACAAAATGAAACGAACGTTGTAAAAACAGCCAAGTTCGGTAAAATATTACGTATTTTTTTTATGTTTTCCTAGTATTTCAATTGACAGTAGTTACGGGTCGTCATCATCATCATTTCTCATATCCTACAGTCCCGCCGTCGAGAGGATGCGTTCTTGACAGCTGACATTTTCTGTTCAACTGACAGGTGTCAGGAACGCTTTCTCTCAACGTCTGGACTGTAATATTTTTGCCCTGTCTCGGCCAACCTTCTGTCAGCCAAGATACCAGATCAGTGTATGATTTTGATAGTCAGAACTTCGAAAGTCTGACAACCAGTCTACCAGAGGGTATTGTGTTATCCAGTAACTGGGTTGTGGAGGTCAGATAGGCAATCGCTCCATGTAAAATACTGGTATTCAGCTGCATCCGTTTAGAGTGGAAGCCGACCCCAACATAGTTGGGAAAAGGCTAGGCAGATATACAGGGTGGCAGGGACATCGTCGCAAAAACTGATACCATGGATTCAGTACATTATTTTGAACACCACTTTTTTTTTTTTTTTTTTTTCTGAATTCTGAACACCCCTGCGTTGAAATTTTTCGTCGGTTATTTTTTTTTAAATCATCTGTTCCACGGAAAAGTGCAATATATACGCGGTAAAAATGTATAGGATCAGTATTTGCATAGATTACCCCTTACAAACAAACAATTTTGCTACTTGATTAAATCTGAAAAGTTTTAAAGATGGCGGAAAAGCTGTGAAAATTCTTTCCAGCACGATTAGCTTAGTTGTGATGCTACCCGTGCTGCTTAGTTAAAAAACGATTGAAAAATCCGTCCGTAAATATTGCAAGCTAAATGTCACCACGTATATGTATAATGTGATGCATAATGATGTATAGTCCTTCGTTACGCTTGTGAGTCTCAAAAGGTCAGGCAAAGGTGTGCTGTAGACATAATATCTAATGACATAATTATATATATTGATACACAAGACCTATAGTCTGGTCCAAAAGCATCTGACGAAAATGTAAACAAATGGATCAGAAGACCCGATTTCAATTTGTAGTACCACTTATAAATTGAGTGCCTTGATTTGATTATTCGAATATAGATGTTTTTCATTTCACAATTGAGGTTAATTTTAGAAACTTAATTTTCATCGATGAGTTTTACAAATTACAATTGAATAATGTTATTCAAACATTTGTTGGAAAAAGTGGTGAGATATAAAGAGATGATTGTGACTAATTCGCTATCCGTGTTAGGGGCTCGTGGCTAATTAATAACAGCCAATCGAAGGTTAAGCTACGCTTGCCGAGACCGGTCCATGAATGGGTGACCATCCATTACATATTAGAGAACACCCTCCACGCTTCGGAAATCACGTTAAACCGTTGGTCCCGGCTATCATTTTATCATTTTTATCAAAGGTCTACTTTGACAGTCGTTACGGGTAGTCAGAAGCCCAAATCTAACAAACAGTCTTACCAAGGGGTATGGTGTTGTTGTTACCCAGTAACTGGGTTGTGCAGGTCAGATAGGTAGGCTCCATGTAAAATATGGGTAAACATACTATAATTCGTGAAGCTGATTACTGAATACTTGAGAAAATGAGTTGGCTTTCAAAGTTAAAATTACTTTAGAGTAGGTAAACTAAGTAGGTAAGGTTTTATGTCATGATACTCAGCCTTTATAAAACCTTTATTAAAACTAGTCACGCGAAAAATATCAGCTGTTCAACCAGCTGTATAAAACAGCCTTGGATGTTTCTTCGCCACTGCTTTTTTTATTTGCCATACTGAAAGTTATTTTTACTCATGGGAGCTTTGATTTCAGTCCTTATAGCATCAGCCCATAATGTTCCCACTGCACTGTTGAGACACAGGTCTCCTCTCTTCAAGAGAGAACGGGCTGTTATCTACCAGTGCGGCTTGGTCGATATACATGTCTTCGATTTTTTTTTTGTTTAGACATGCCGGTTTCCTCACGATGTTTTCCTTCGCCGTTTTGAGAGCAGCGGTGATCAATGAAACACCACACGATACCTAAAAGGTAAATTAAGACGAAATAATAATTCTGTAATCGCCAACCTGTCTTGAGCAAGCGTTGTGATCAATGCTTGTGCCATCTCTGTATAACAATAAGCTTTTCCCTACAGTGGGACAGATAGGCTGGTATTAATATGTACCTATATTTGTTAACTTGACAATTGAATCGATTTGATATGACGCAACTGTGGGGTAACCTGATAATTGCATTAGTACATAATGTATTTTTCGTGTCAGAAAAACGAACGCTTTTGACGCAGCAAAGCCCCATTAGACAAATAAGACACAATTTAGCAACGAAACATAATCTAATTATCTATATCAATCTATTTAAATAAAAGGAGAAGAAACTGACTGACTGACATTTCAAACGCAGAGCTGAAACTACAGCGACTAGGAACGTGAAATTTAGCACACAGCTTCCTTTTATAATGTAAGGTTTTTGGAAATTCGACCTTTATGGGGGTAAAAAGGGGGAATTTCGTTTGTATGAAAAATCTTATTCCTTGAGTTAATAAACTTGAAACTTGGCACAAAAAGTACTAGGCTTGCATGAATTCAAGATAGTATTTCAATCATTAGACGTGGTGCACAATATCTGAGCAGTAACCTTACAAAAAGTACTAGGCTTGCATAAATTCACGATAGTATTCAATCATTATGTCATTAAGTATGTGATATATGGTTTATTTACATTTAACAACTAACAATTTAAAAACTAACAGACTTAAAATAATATGTACAAGTATATAAAAAAGGGGTGGGGGGGGGAACAATCATAGGGCATCAAAAAATTCGTCCGTATCGCTGTCAATAGGAAAAGTGCCCAAAAGGCTGGCAGCATTGCCACGTTGTATGGCAATGCTGATTCTCTGGCTGAAGAATAGGCCAGCCTTCTGGTCACATGAAGAGTCGATCAACCGCTTTGCGATGTCTTGAAAGACTAAGTGGGCACTCGGACCCCGGCCCTAGTGTTTCAACCCCAAACGGCTCAAACATATAAGTCCCAATAAGATTGGAGTATTTGCGCCGTTATGTTATGCTACTAATGGATTTGGATGAGCCAGACAGATAGTTAACCTGGATACTTTTTAACCCGATAGTACCTTTTACACGTGAGCGAAGCTGCGGGAAAAAGCTAGTCAAGTATTATATAAAAGAGGATATTGTTACCGTGCCTCGGAAAGCACGTTAAGCTGTGGACGTCTCGGCTGTCATTTCCCCCCGAGAGTCTGACAACCAGTCTTACCAAGGGGTATCATGTTAGTCAGTCACTGGGTTGTGGAGACCAGATAGGTAGTCGCTCCATGTAATATTATTCAGCTGCGTCCGGTTAGACTGGAAGCCGACCCCAGCATATGTTTCGGGAGGTTCCTGTTGTTTCGGGAGGTTTCTGTTCAGGATAAAGCGGGAGGAAACGCCCGGGTGTTACCATTGTGTGGATCGCCCGGAGGACACGGTGGAGCATACGGTGGAGGTCTGCCCGGCTTGGGCGGGGCACCGCCGTGTCCTCACGGAGGCGATCGGCAGCGGCGATCTCTCGCGTCCGGCCCTGGTTCAGGCCATGGTCCGGAGCGAGAGTGCATGGGAAGCCGTCACTTCCTTCTGCGAAGCAGTAATGCTCGCGAAGGAGGAGGCGGAGCGCGCGAGGGCGCGCATCTTGCATTTCCCTCGCGCGCTCCGCCTCCTCGCGCCCCTAGTCGCCGCAGGAGACGCCCCGGGCGTCGGGAGTCGTGAGCCGACTTCCGGCCACCGTAGGCGCGGGCTTGCGGACGGTGGGCAATGGGTAGCTCGCCGTCCGATTAGGACCAGGCCCGGGTCGACGGCGCGTTGTGTTCCACGCGCGCCTCAAAGAGATGTCAGCACCAACAGACGGGGTCCGTAAGGGCCAATGCCTGCCAGGGTTGCGAGTTTGTCCGAAAGGGATATCGCGGCCCCGGCACACAGGCAACGGAAGGAACACGGGTGGGTTTTAGTCAGTAAAAGTCTGACACTCCCTCTCGCTCCGCCCAGAGCGGGAGGAGTCATTTAATGATTTCCCACCCAAAAAAAAAAAAAAAAAAAGCAGATGTGGGAAAGGCAGGGAGGTGATAATAAAAATGGATTGACACTGTTTGACCTATCACCATGAAAATTGGCAGTTGCGGCACATCATATGTATACAGGGTGGATTTTTGAGATGGGGCAGTAAGGACAGCTACCGTAACCGTTGTAGCTACAGGAGAACGGTCTAGGAGACTGTCCTTATATTTTTGATATGCATTCACAATTTTGAAAAAAAAAATACAGTCAGCAAGAAAATAGGCAGTTTTCACAATAACTTATTTTGATCTCAATCGATATTGTTACTTATAAGGATCAAAAAACTCAACTGAACTTACTGAGGTTTGAGTACTAGAAAAGTCAGAAATTGCAAAGAATTATTCTCCGTATTTTTTCAAAATTTTAGGCTTGGTAGTTGAACGGTCAATTATCATAATTTTTCTTAAATATAATTTAAAGTATTAATTTTAAATTTATTATAAAAATATATTTGAGATCCTCACAAATCGTCCTTTCATTTGATATGTCACACGGTACAGTTTGCGAAACTTTTTTTTTCCAAATTGGCCCCGAAAAGTGACCCCTATTTTCAAAATTCATTTACTTATATTACATGTCCGTGTCTGGGTCACAGAAATTCCGGAGTATACCAAATTTCAACTAAATTGGTCCAGTAGATTCGGAGCAAATTGGCTGTGACAGACGGACAGACAGACACCCAGCCAGCCCGCCAGACAGACACACGAGTGATCCTATAAGGGTTTATCGTTGTTACCTTTTGAGGTACAGAACCCTAAAAAACCCACCATATAAAACGAATTACAAAACCAACAAGAACTTTGCAGATGCACTACCACGCACAGATAAGTAATTCACAGCTAAAGAAATAACAATTAATGAAGCAATTAATTTGGCCTAAATAGATAGTACAGAAATACACGATAATAATTTGTAATTGATTGCTTTATTTGATACCAAATTCCGCTGGGCCCGCGTGTTGAACTATACGGTACAGATGAATACCGAGCGAGCGTAGTCTCTGCTTCAAGTCTGGCAAAATTTGCTTTCGTGTGTCAGTTTGTTGGTACTCCTCTACAGTTCGTTTTTTTACAACCGATCTGGAAGAAACTTGGCATACAAGATTTACGTTTTATTTTTCTTGATTTTATTTTACTACTTTGTCGGCGTGATCATGGTCTAATAAAACAAGGGCTGTAGGGCTTACTTGACGCCCGCGACAATTACTCACTCTCGCGTGGTAATTGTCGTCTATTTCTGTCACTTTTCTCCAAAAAAAAATACCTACATGTTGAGCTTATTGTATTGGGTGGTATTGGGTTTCATATAGGGTGTCGAAATTTTCATTATTTTTGCGATAGGACACACCATTTTCGAGATATAAGCAAACAAAAAGAAAAAAAAAGAGACAGTACTGTTTTTGCACCGTCGAAGTGTTCATTTTGGTTCATGACAACTCATTTTAATCCACATCTTTTTAATCGCGATTAAAAATAGTCAGATTTAGATTAACAATCAAAATTTTTGGTGAAAAACGCCAAATTCAGAATAGCAAAATTTCCGTTTTCACAAAATTAATACTTCAGTGCCTGATTTTTAGTCTAGTTTAGAAGAATTTGTGACAAGAGAATCGGCACCATTGAATGAAACGGAATCTCAAGCCGGATGTTGCTATCATAAAAATGATTTTTGTTTTTAATAATTTGCAACATCGGTTTCTCGTCGCGAGATATAGAAGTGTCAAAGTGCCTTTTTCCAGTTTACTCGTCGTTTACGATCATGTTAGGGATTAGAATGAATTAGGGGTCAGAATCGTCGACAAATTTCGACAAAACGAGAAAAAGAGCGTTCTCGCGCTTGTCATGTTAGCTATGCTGGCATTCCGAGACTAACACATGCTTACGTCACTATCCAGTTGCCACTCTATTGCAACAAAACACGATTAAGGAAAGATTTTCAGAAACCAAAGCTTTTAAATTGTCGTTTCGTGTGTCTAATCAAACGAAACAATTCAATTTAAACAGTAATTGTTAATTAAAACCTCATTGTTTTATCGGATTCGCACAGGTAATAAAGGTGGTTGGGGAGTTATTATTACAAACTTCTGGTAACACAGATGTGATGACGTAGACTTGTGTTGCCCACGTGACCACTGTGTTTCGGAATGCCATACCTGGCGAAGTTTATTAGTATACCATGGGCGTGATATGTATACCCATGCCAAATTACAGCTTTCTAGTACTAACCGTCTCTGAGCTAAGCCGCGGACAGACAGACAGACGGACATGGCGAAACTATAAGGGTTCCTTGTTTACTACGAAACCCTAAAAAGAGGGTGTCTGCTATGTGTGTGTGGCCACACCACACGAAGTGAAAACTTACGAATGGAGCCGAGTTTACGCGATTCAGCGTCACAGCGTCACCGACCAACTGGAACCGAGTATACCCGATTTAACGTCACATTTCAGTTTCGTTCGCTACTCAGAAAGAGCGCAGTGCGCTTTCAAAAATTCTCACCGAAAGAGAAGACACATGCACATCACTTACAAACAAATCAATTCATCATTCACGAAGTGAACCCAAAACTAGATAATTAATTATACATAAACAATTAATATCAGTTAGCAAGTAATTAATGAGCCAACGGTTGATACCGATAACCTCACATCTGGGTATTGTTTAACCTATAATATTAAAAGAGCAACATTTGTATATATGACAATAATGACATGGCAGCATGGAATTAGTACTAAAGTACTATTTTTCACTTTTTAGTTGTGATACCTACCCCACACAAATTCGAATACCAGTACCTGCTATGTAAATAACAGTCACAGGAAGTTATCATCATATTATCCACATATACTAAGTGGGAAAAAATACGTATTATTGAAGTTTACTCAAAAACTATCCAAGCAAAGTTAATATAATTTATATGGGACCAATCCGGGAGCATACCCTTTCATACAAAAAAAGAATTTTCTAAATCGGTCCACAATTGACGGAGAAATCGGCGGAAATACATTTAAAAAAAAACATACATACGCGTCGAACATATAACCTCCTCCTTTTTGGAAGTCGGTTAAAAAAGCAGACCCGCAATATTTTTGAATGGCTTATCCTTTTTCTCCACCTAAAAGAGCATTCTCTAGTTTCATCAGAGCAGAGCTCGGTCGCCTAGGTAGGTACTGTTATTATTTGACTTAGCAACATCTCTGTTCTAAATTTTTGAATTTTGAATTTTTGAATTTTGAACGGTACGTGCAAAACAATGCCTTCAGGGTGCTGATGGGGCTGCGTCGCTATTGCAGTGCGACAGCGATGTTTGCTGAATCACATGTAGATGGATATTATGCCATAATAAGAAAGAGAGCAGCATCGTTGATGCGCAGAGTGAGGGACAGTCCTAACGGCTACCTGAAGGTCATTGCTGCACACATTGAGAGTCCTATCTGGAAGCACTGGGCATTACTAACATAGTTCATAAGTTTCATTGTATTACCTACTAACACTCTATAGACAACCTAGTCTGAAATAAAGTATAAATAAATAAAACCTCAAAGGTCTTACAAGATCGATTAGATTAATATTTTTGCGGGAAGATCATCAACCTGATTATCAGGAGTCTGCGAGTGGTATTCAGCTGCATCCTGTCCTGCCGCTTTCTTCAAAATTTGTCTTGTAAGGTTTAATGCAAGACCATGGGGTGTCTTTGATCAATGGCCTTATTGGCCTTGACATCAACCAATGAACAAGTGTTTTTTTTTTTTTTTTTTTATTGGTTGAGTACGAGGCCTTTGGCTACTTTTATATATGTGTAC
The DNA here is from genome assembly GCA_916701695.1 of Agrochola macilenta. Taxonomy (NCBI): domain Eukaryota; kingdom Metazoa; phylum Arthropoda; class Insecta; order Lepidoptera; family Noctuidae; genus Agrochola; species Agrochola macilenta. Next base: position 1,123,365 of record OU753579.1, read on the forward strand.
TTTATGTCTTTTTGTCTTTGATGTGCGTGTTGTTTGTGCAGAATAAACAATTTTTCTTTCTTTTTTTTTTTTTCTTTTTTAATCATCAACAAATGCAAGGTTTTTCATGGTGCGTGTTTCTAACACTTTCATTCATTTTCATTCTCCTCTCAACGACAAGCTCTAAAATTCGCTATTTCTCTGAATATCTTCTGCACTTTCTTTTAATAGCACATGTGAAATTACTATGCATTAGGTACACCCACATGCTCTACTTACGCGACGCGATAAACTAAAAATGCGAGTGATAATGATAATGTGTACCTAGAGTACACCCACATTTCGCCAGTTATGTTTATCTACCACCCATCTAATAGGAAGCGAGCCTATTGCAAACCAGGCACTACGAGCCGTTACTGAAAATTTCCTGATGGAAAAACCCAATGCCAATTTGCGGCGTCCAGAAGACATCTATAAAGTTTACATTAAAAAAACTTTAAAAAAAAAAAACTGTTTTCCAAAAAAATAACACCACAAAGTCAAAAATAACTTTAATTTCTGAAGTCGTTTTTTTTTTCTTTTTTAAAGTTTTTTTTTCACTTTTTGTTAAGTTGGAATACCACTGCCTGCTATGTAAATAACAGTGGCAGGAAGTTATCATCATAATTATCATCCACATATACTAAGTGGGAAAAATACGTATTATTGAAGCTTACTCAAAAACTATCCAACCAAACTTGAGTGCATATACACAAAAAAAAAAAAAAACAAAATCGGTCCACAATTAACGGAGAACTCGGCGGACAAGGACATACATAAAAATAAAATACCTACGCTACGAACATAGAACCTCCTCCTTTTTGGAAGTCAGTTAAAAAGAAGAAATTATCGTAAAAAGAAAATAAATTTAATTTGGATAACGATAACGTATTTTTAAACAAGAAAGTGACATGTATATTAAACTCTATTCACGACTTGTTTAGATAAATTAAAAAATAATGCATTGATATGACTGGATCTTAAATACCTATTTAAAAAAAGTCTATGAACAAAAAGTACATCAAATGTCAGATATTTTCGTTCCAAAAGATGGTACCAGATAATCATCTGACCTATATTCACGATGATCTCAAATATACTGTTCAAAAATAAGTTTACAGCACATAGAAAGTATCTAGCTTCTTACTAACTAAGCAATTACCGTAAATCCTACAACCATCATCATCTGCACAACTATGTTATGGTCGGCTTCCAGTCTAACCGGATGCTGCTGAATATTATGATATTTTACATGGAGCGACTGCTTATCTGACCTCCACAACCCAGTTACTGGATAACACAATACCCTGTGGTAGACTGGATGTCAGACTTTCGAAGTTCTGACAACCAAAATCATACACTGATCTGGTATCTTGGCTGACAGAAGGTTGGCCGAGACAGGGCAAAAAAATTACAGTCTAGCCGTTGAGAGAATGCGTCCCTCTGTCAGTTGAACAGATAGTGACAGGTGTCATAATCGCATTCTCTCAACGGCGGGACTGTAATATTTTTAATAGGATATAATGAGAAATGATAGTACACATACATTGCAGTTGCGTGGCCATTGCCATCATAACCCAGAGAAAAAACTGAAAATGTCTTCATCGTCATCATCATCATTTCGGCCGAAAGACGTCCACAGCTGGGGTGAACTCCCTTAGCACGAAGCCCGTAGTTTCGGCTGACTTTAGGGGCATATCTAACCTAGTATCGCTTACGGACATAAGATTAGTACGGGACCCGAAATAATAACGAATGACAACACGATTTGAGACTTGTTCCAAATTCAAATTATTTTATTTCACTTATACCTACAAGGGCACTTATGAAACGTCAGAAGCTAGGTGCACGGTTCCAATTGGTCGTTGTAGTGGTCGTCCTATGGAGAAGAGCCGGCAAGGAAGTCCACGGTTACTCTTAAAAAAATATTTGGCCATTACCATATTTTCAAATACCAGTATTAATAGGTCTGGGAGGACAGTGTAGGTCTTTCAACAAGTACCAGGTACTTAACAAAATAGAAAAGAATCTATATAAAATATGAATAAATTAATAAAAATAAAAACCTATTTTAAACGAAATGACATGATTGCTATTACAACTATAACAAATCTGAGTAATTATCATATACACAAAAGCCACAAATAAAGTGTCAAGGGTGTGTTGTTATAACAAGTTGCCAAAGTCGGTTACAGAACTTAGCGATGGGAAGTTCAAAACCCACATCAAACGTGTCCTTATCAAGAAAGCATATTATAAAATTAAAGACTACGTTGAAGACAAGGAAGTTTGGCAATAATTCCTTCTGCACATGTGGCTTCCCTGGTACATCATTAACGGCACATTATGTACGAGTCTATTAACTGCTCCCAAATTACCATCTTTTTTTTTTTTTACATTCTTCCTTGACATAATCATCCTAATATTTGACATTATATACCTACAATTTAATTTCAACACTTTATTAGTGGTTTTTGTGTACATGATAATTATTCAGATTTGTTACAGTTGTAATACCAATCATGTCATTTCGTTTAAAATAAGTTTTTATTTTTATTAATTTATTCATATTTTATATACTTAGATTATTTTTTCTATTTTGTGAATGTGAGAACACTGTAGGTTTAGTGGACTGTAGATTTATTGACCATCTTCTATCTTGTTAAGTACCTGGTACTTGTTGAAAGACCTACACTGTCCTCCCATACCTACTAATACCTACTGTTATTTAAAAATATTGTAAAAAACAATTATTTTTAAAAGAGTAACCGTGGAGTTTCTTGCCGGCTCTTCTCCATAGGAAACGACCAATTGGAACCGTGCACCTAGCTTCTGACGTTTCATAAGTGCCCATGTAGGTTTATGTGAAATAAAATATTTTGATTTTGATTTTGATTTTGTTCATACTCCCGATGCGTGGTTGCCCATTCGAAAAACTGGATTTTACACTTGTTTTAACTGATCAATTGCTTTGACGTTTGAAAAGTGCTGATTCTCAGCGTTATTCGAGTAATTCAAATTTAATTCAAAAGTCATTTATTCAAACTAGGCTGAGTATCAGCACTTTTCGAACGTCAAAATTACATAAGACAGTCCCCCAAAACGCCCACCCTACACCACTTCCTAGTGCATTAGCTGGGAAGAAGAAGTGGCGCAACAAACTCCCCAGCAGCACAGCTGTCTGTTCAGTTAGAAGAACAACAAAAAAAAGATTCTTTATAATAGTATTCAAAATAGTTTACATTACGCTACGAGTGACTTATAATGTTGGCTCTAGGTACTTACTTTAGGAACTTCTGTAGGTACTTAAATCCTTAGCAAATGGGTTATACGTCTTCAAATTGACAGAGGTTTGGTACCACTTAATATTCCCCTCCCGATGTTAAATTAACATAGGAAGTAATGTATAATCGATGCGTTTTATCCATACGGGGTCCTCCGTGGATAAAACGCATCGATTATACAAATCGATGTAGGCCTAAGGCTACTTAAGTTCGAATTAAAACAAGACTTTCGTCAAGCAAAGTATCAAATTTAAAAAGTAGAAGTCAGAACGGTGAATTCAAATTAAGACTTAGGTTGCCTGTCCATTGAAGCGGAGCGAGGCAGCGGTGAGGGGAATGGAGCGGAGTTGCGGATAGTGTCTGTCCATTGATGTGGAGCGAGGTAGCGGAGCGGAGTTACGGACTGTGCGGAGCGAGGTAGCGGAGCGGCGTTGCAGACTGTGCGGAGCTAGACCGAGTTCACGCGACGAATAATAATTCCCCGCTCCGTTTCCCCGCTCCGCTTCCCCGCCCCGTTTCCCCACTCCGCTTGCCGGTTTTGTATAAATTTTTAAACTAGTTCTCAAATCCCAGTCCACTGAAGCGGAGCGGAGGTTTTATGCAATCCCATTGGTTAATATTGGCACACCGCTACTCCGCTCCTCTCCTCTCCGCTCCAGTGGACAGGCAGCGTTATAAAGGTACCTTTGAAGAGACAAGAATAATATAAAGTTTGGGAACAAAATTGCACATTGATTAATTGAGGATGATGCTGAACGAAGTTTGCCGATGTGAAGTAATTGCTTCGGGTCGGTTTGTTGATCAACTAATAAAATGTTTGTAGCACCCCAAGGAGGCTTTAAAGAAGTCAAATGAAAAACAAAGGCAAGTGAAAAATTAATTAAAAATATAGGCGAATAACAGAGAATAAGTAAGATTACCATCTGACCTTTTAAAAGGCTCAGTCGGATTAGGATTTCAAAGGCGGGAGCAGTGAACTAGGATTATGATTTCAGCACCTTTTCTATTTTTTTATTACGCAAAAGGCCATTACGAACTTCCTTCCTAACTGTCATCCCCTATTTAACCCCTTTAGGGGACGAATTTTCAAAAATATAAGGAGCTCTTGTCCAAAATTTCATACTTCTTGACCCAGCTGTGAAGGGTGTGCGTTATGTGTCAGTGAAAGATTTTTATTAAATAGATGACCTTGACAAAGATCTCGCTTGATCTATTCATCAGATGGATGAGGTCTACGATGAAACGAGCATGTCCAGAAGATTTATTTATTTAGTTACAACGGCTGTGATACAGCCAATTACAATAACTAAAATTAAAAAAATTATGGAGACAATTATAACTCATTAAAATATACAAAATAAAAACATGAAAACATACATAAAAAAAAAAAAAAAGAAGTTTGACAACACTTTCATAAATTCCTCTCACAGTACTTCTGACATACCAATAAAATCTTCGTCCATCCATCCGCAAACAGGTCGACTGTTGGGTTGGAATCCAAGAGATCATTAAGCGCGGCCAGGGTGTGAGGAATTGGCGACTTAGCACGTGCAACAGTACGACATGGAGGCACGGCAAACAGCCTGTGCCTTCTGCCCCGGCAGTAATAATGTCTGGGACAAAAAAGCGCGCCAGCACATCAAGCAGATCAGGAGCGTCAATAGCGCCACGGAGCGCCTTATAGATTTAACATGCTAGTTCCCTCTTGGTTTGAAGGCTAATATAGGTGACAGGAACACTGACGCTACAAGAGTTCTAAACTTTGGCAGTGCGCATAATAAATCTGGAGGAGAAGTGCTGAGTACGACTTCTCTCATATCGTCTTCATCATCCGCAGCCTTATTACAGCCACTGCTGGGCAAAGGCCTCTGTTTGCTTGTACGTCTTTTCACGCTCCTCTGTCAGCCTCATCCAGTATCTACCCCCATAGCAGCGTAAAGGCACGGCGAAATATACAGGCTACATCAGTTCGTGGTAACAATATTATCTAGTCAGCAAGGTGATATAGTTTGACCGATACCGCTGTACCGCGCCTTAGGTATGTGCGCGGCGAGACGGGGGGGCAGTGCAGGCTGTTCATTCGTCAATGCTCACGGCGCGGCACCCTGCCGCTAATTCGTCAACACTGCCCCCCGCCTCACCGCGCATTCCTAAGGCGCGGTACAGCGCTATCGGTCAAACTATAGTGGAACTGACTGTCCAGAGGGCGAAAGACGTACATTTAAGTATCACCAGCACTAATCATCATGGGGACGGCTTCCAGTCTAAGCAGGTGCAGTTGAATACCAGTATTTTACATGGAGCGACTGCCTATCTGATCTCCACAATCCAGTTACTGGGTAACATGATACTCCTTGCTAAGACTGGTTGTGGGACTTTCGGGCTTCTGATTACCCATAACGATACTCTGATCTTCGAATAACAGCCGGGACAAACGGCCTCACGTGCTTTTTGAGGCTCGGAGGGATCTCTGAATGTAACATATGGCCCTAATATCTACGAATGATTATCACCCCTCGGGGAGGTTATATTTTTATCTTGTAACACAGCAGACACTACCAACTACATAGTAGCAGTGATAGCCTAGTGGTGTGACCGTCGGACTGCCAAGTCATAGGTCTCGAGTTCGAACCCAAGGCAAGAACCTCTGACTTTTCGGATTCATTTGCGTATTGTATAATTATCAATTGCTTCAAAAACGGTGCAGGAAAACATCGTGAGGAAACCGGCATGCCTGAGAGATATTTCTCGACGGCATGTGAAGCCAAGTCAGAGGCTCACAAGCGGCTTTAAAACTCTGACACCAGGTTAGTCACTGACCACACGAAAAGAAGAAGAACAAGACTACGAACTATTCCAATAAACTACAAAAAAAAGTTATCCAATTACATTAAAAAGTCCAATCACTTTAAATTTTCAATGCAGTGAAATAAAACACCACCGAATTCGGCAAAAACTTGGCGTGGGTAGTAAAATCTATCGTGAAAAAATGCCGAAAGAAAATGTTTGAATGCAGAGAAAGTTCATAGCTCCATTTCAAAGCACCACGTTACTTGTAGGACATAAATGTTTTATGAAGAGATCTCGTGTTTATTGCAACTTCTCAAGAAACAAAACATATATCTTGAACGAAGGTGGAAGGAGTCAAAAAAATCGAAGACATGACGACATCCATCATCAAACCGCACTGGACTTGCGTGGCCCATTCCCACTCCCACTCCCTCTCACAGAGAGGAGGCAGTCCCAGCAGTTCCCGAACATTATAGGCTGATTATGCAGTATTTTTGCGAAGGGTTAGGCGGAGAGGCACAGACATTTCACCAGAAATGTTTGTGCTATCTATTGCCCCATAGGCAATCCTGTTGCCATCAACCGGGCAAAAATCCAGACTAAGGGCCGCTACAGAGAATTCCCCGAAGGAAAAACCAACAAAAATGCAACATAATAGTGATATTGACAAGTTTTTTTGTCCGTCAGGTAGTTTATTTAAAAATATTGGACACATATTTTTTCTTTTTTTACGTAATCAAAAGATTACGGCGATACATTGAATAAGCAATACGTTAAAATGTGGCATGAAGTCACTGGCCGGTAGATTTTATACTGACTTGTGACGTAGCGAGCCCCCACTCCCCAACTTTAATGCGTTTTATGTAAACCATTTTTTATTAATTTGATAAAGCAAAAAATACGTGTAATTTTTTTTTTTTTTATGTCTGACCGACTAAATAGTTTTTTTTTCTCTTGTCAACATCCCTATTGTGTGCAAAATATCTGCGTACCTAAACAGTTTCTGGCAAATATTTCGAGGTCGTGATACAAGCCCTTAAAAGTTTAAAACTACCTAAAAATCCTGCGTCAAACGAAATCGACACCGAGAACTAACATTAAATAAAGTAGGCTGAAATCGAGACTGAGCTAGAATTGCGAGAACGTCCTTGTGTCGGTCTAGGCCGGGACAAGGACAAACTAAGAGGCAGCATCACACAGATCAATACTGGATACGGTACAAAGAAATGCTAACAGCTGGTTGCACCAAACTTGTAATTTTTTGGCTGGACCACACTTATCACTTAGGGGTATGAAAAATTGTTTACGTCCTATTCACAGACCTACTGTGTCACAGTAGGAATGTCACACTCGTCATCCTTAGAAGATAGACATTATGCTCTCGCGGACTTTATTTTTGAACTTTTTAAGATCTACAATTCTATAAAACGTAAATTTGATGTATCTCTTACGGCTTACGCAGCGCACGCCAGTAAAGCTCCCAGATGGCATGATTTTTTCCGACCTCTTCGACAATAATCATCATATTTCAGCCAATTTACACAAAACCTTAATGAATATACACAAAAACCTTCCGCATGAATCACTCTAAATATTAAAAAAAAACCGCATCAAAATCCGTTGCGTAGTTTTAAAGATCTAAGCATACATCAGGGCGAAGCGACTTTGTTTTATACTATGTATAGATTAATCAAATCTCTTTACTTTTAAACTCAAACCATTTATTTCAAATAAACCATTTACAGGCACTTTTGAATTAAAGTAAGTAAATAGTCGGTCAGTTAGTCAGAAGTAGAAGCTAGTTGCCCATTCCAAAACGTAGATCTTAATGGAGAAGAACGGGCAAGAACCTCCGAAGACACTCTTTTAAATATAGATATTACGAAATCCTGGGTACATTATTCTTGTTGCTCCTATATGTGAGAACAATGTACAAAAAATAATCAAAACAATTCAAAATATAAGATTAAAAATAAGCCCTGCACGCGTAGCATGACGCTTTCTATTTCTACGAAGAATAGACACAGCTGTTTCTATACAAAGTGACATTTCGTTTCTCCATTTTTGACATCGCACCGTAGAAATCTTTCTACAATCTGTCATTTTGTCTTACGTTTCTAACAATCTTTGTCTAGGTCCTTTTGTATGTAGACTATTGCAGAAGAAAGTTTTCTATCCCAAACTGTCAAAATCACACTGACAACTGACAGTAGTGAAGACATTTTGATTTTGTAATCGCAATGCTAAAGACAGTAGAATACTTTCTACTTGACGGCCACAAAGTATAAACGGATAACTACAAAATCATGATTATACAGAAGAACGTTTTGAATGCAAAATTGTGATAATAATTAATAGAAGAACAATCTATCTAGTCAGATTAGACTAGATAGATTGTTCTTCTATTAATTATTATCAAGCCATCTTCTCCTATTTTACATCATTTAGTTAATAGGGCATTACCAAGGAAAGGGGCCAATATTACTGTAATATTTTTTGGTCCTAAACACGATACTTCGTCATTTTAAGAATGATTTTGTTGTAGTTGTCTTTATATACGTGACTTATCAGTAAAAATAGAGAATCAAACAGAAAAAAAGTCATATGACAAAACAAAGAATTCTGAGTCAAATTATGTCAAAGAGTGAATTTCGTAAAAAGTGCAGTTGACTCTTTCTACTTTACTGCCGTCGTACTGTCTACACGGAACGTCATTTTTGTCTACTCTTCCGTCGACAAAACTGTGCTCATGCTACGCGTGCTGGTAGATAAGAGATGACCAGTCACAACTGACGGCGCCCGTTCACGAACATGACGCGTGGATCAGCACCATCCAGCTCAACCATTTTGTAGGGAACCGAATGATCCAACACACTTAGTTTGCTATTATTACAAGAACATTACTAGCCAACATTAAGAACACCATTAGTCCCCCTATATCGGATTCCTGAACCGTGGCAGTTATGTCTAATGGTCTAATCTAGTTTTCGTCATGGACTACTTTATAGGTAATGTGGTTAGGATGTCTGTCGGGAGGCTATTAATCATTGGCATGTAATACCTTGGGGGTAATGCCTCTTCGGGATATATGGGGCAATTTGGACGATTGGGAATAGGGATGATGCCTGGGTAAAAAAAATGAAATTCTAATTAGTCCGTCAGACAGATAATAAAAAAATATTAGACACGTATTTTTTGCTTTATCATATTAATATAAAATTAAAAACGCATTTTAGGTTGGGGAGTGGGGGTCGCTACGTCACTAGTATGTATAAAATCTACATACCTACTCGTGACGTCATGGCACATTTTACCTCAATGTATCGTCGTAATCTTTAGATTACGTAAAAAAAGAAAAAAATACTTACGTGTTAATAATATTTTTTTATAATCTCAAAGACGGACAAAAAAAAATGTTTAGTCATCATCCCTATTTTGTCTGTGTGGCGAAATACTAGTAAAATCAAAGAAATTTTACGGACAGCTAGTTGGTATTAGGTATTATGGTCAGAGGTATTTATTTGTTATGTAAGTATGTAAAACATCGGGAGGAAACCGGCATGTCTACTATCTACCAACCCACGCTGGGCTAAGTATTTTGTGCGCGTACATAAATGCATAATCAGCCTACAGTTCACACTGCTAGGACAGAGGCCTCTTCTCTTCGAGAGGGAGTGGGCCGTAATCACCACCTCCCCTCCACCGTAATAACCACCTCAGAAGTATCACCTACCAAACAAAAAAAAACAATAGACGACGTATATTTAGTAATCTAATCCGCGTAACTGTTCTTAAAGAGTGATAAAGAACCCTGTAAGAAATCGACACGTGTTTCACCTCTCAACGAGGCATCCTCAGGATGGCGATTGACTTGTTGCGAACCCGGACTCAAGGTGTGGATACGTCAAGCGTCGAGAGCAGTCTGCTTCGACGATTGTTCTTTATGACAATTTAAGAACGGTTACGCGGGTTAGGTTACTAAAAATATACGTCGTCTATTGTATTTTATAATGGAGTTCCGCAAAGTCACGCCTGAATCAATTAACTATCTACCACACAAAGAATCATTCAAATCATTTCATAATTGGCGGAGTAATCGCGTAACAAACATACAAAAAAAAACGTCGATTTGACCACCTCCTCCTTTTTGAAGTCAGTTAAAAATAGTCCATAGCGAAACTAAATTAGTTCTTATCAAGTGTCCATTGCATCATGACCATCTAATACCTCCCACGTCACTCCCACGCACTTTTTTTTATCTCGTCCTTTTCGCATAGCCGTGACAAGAGCCGAGAAGTACTTGTCGAAGCAAATTAAACAAGGTGTTGATTTGGTCCGTAGAATCTGAAGGCCAATTCCCGTAATTAAAAACCGGCCATGTACGAGTCCGATTCGCACACGGTACCACCGTTAAATATTTAACCCGAAAAACGTGTTTTGTTTTTAAACTGAAGTATTTTTTTAAAATATGAACTACATTTAAAAAAATTAAACAGTAAACAAAACACGTTTTTGACATCCCTTTAATCGTATCAACACGTCGGCGTCGGTTCCGGATTCGCAACAAGTCAATCGTCATCCTGGGGATGCCTCGTTGAGAGGTGAAACACGTGTCAATTTATTACAGGGTTCTTTACGACTCTTTAAGAAAAATTAAGCGGATTAGGTTACTAAATATACGTCGTCTATTGTATTTCATACCTTTAATTTTTAACTTTATTTTATTTTTCACCGACTTCCAAAACGGAGGAGGTTATATGTTCGTCGCGTATGTATGTAATTTTTTTTTAAATTATGTCCACCGATTTCTCCGTCAATTGTGAACCGATTTTGAAAATATTTTTTTTGTAGGTCCCATATAAATTTTATTAACTTTGCTTGAATAGTTTTTGAGTAAGCTTCAATAATACGCATTTTTATTCCCACTTAGTTTATGTGGATGACATGATGATAACTTCCTGTCACTGATATTTACATAGCAGGTCGTGGTATTCGACTTTGTGTGGGACAGCTGTATCAAAACTAAAAAGAAAAAAAAGAAAGTTTTTAACAAAAAAAAATAAAAAAAATCACTTTGTAGTGGTTTTTTTGGAAGTTGGTTGTTTTCATTTTTTATAAATAGTTTTTATCGTATCAAGTTTTCAATAGAAGGAAGTATTACCTACAAGTATAGCCTTCTTGAAGTCAAGACGCAAGAAAAAGTTGAACAGAGTTTGTCAAATTGACAATATACGGATGCCGAGGAATTCAGTTCTAGATATAAAACTCATCAACACTTTGTCCTGGGAATCGAACCCAGGACCGCAAGCTCAGCAGTAGCGCTTGTCAGACTTTCGGGCTTCTGAATACCCGTAACGTCTTAGAATCAAAATCAATCTGCCTAGCCTTTTCCCAATTTTATTGGGGTCGGCTTCCAGTCTAACCGGATTCAGCTGAATACCAGTATTTTATATGGAGCGACTGCTTACCTGACCTTCACAACCCAGTAACTGAGTAATACGATACCCCTTGGTAAGACTGGTTGTCAGACTTTCGGGCTTCTGACGACCCGTAACGACTGTCAAAGATCCACGAATGACAGCCGGGACCAACGGCTTAACGTGCTTTCCGAGGCACGGAGGAGTCTCAGTATGTAAAGATGGTCACCCATCCACAGACCAACCCCGGCAAGCGTAGCTTAACCTGACGGATCGACCCGTGCAGCAGTTATTACTTAGCCACGAGCCCAGGTAACGTCTTAGAACACACTCATCATTTTATGCTATGTGTGTTTCTATACTATAATTCCCGGAATTATAACTACCCTTATTCTCAGACGTTACGGGTATCAGAAGCCCATAATTTTATGTTCCGTTAGCTGACAACTCTGCTAGTGTTTACACCAATACTTACGGCATTTTTCCAGGAATTATAACTACCCTTTCACCGTTGTCAAAGTACAAAGGTCAGTCTGCCAAATATCACAATCGATTTGGTGGTTCGCTCGTAAAATCATAACAAGCAGAGGTCGCATCGATTCGCATTTAAAATGGAGCTGAATTTTGAAAGGTTCTGATTGAAAATGAGTTTTCGTGTGTTTAGTTTGCCTGGTGTCAGAGTTTTTGTGCCACCCATGGGCCTCTGACTTGGCTACATGTGAATCGTCGGGAAGTATCTCTCAGTCATGCCGGTTTTCTCACGATGTTTTCCTTCACCGTTTTTGATACAATACGCACATCAATCCGAAAAATCAGAGATGAGTGTCTTGGGTTCGAACATGAGACCCATTACTTGGCAGTCGGACGGTCACACCACTATGCTATCACTGCTCAGAAAAATAGGTCACTTGCAAATTAAAATTAACATCACAAACGTCTGTACTTCTAGGGATAGAGGGCGTACCAACCTAATAGAATTACGACATAATGGTAATCTATATGAAAAAAACTTCCACAACTGAATTGTGGAACAAACTAAGACAATGGTTCTCTTCTAATAATCGCGCTTAATCTAACCGTCTCAGGACCACGACTAGACAACCACCAGCGTGCAGCGGGGTGACTGCGTAACACACATAAAATGACAATTGATCACAATGGGTTTCATTTTGACAGTTCACCCGCGTTCATTTACGTCGTCGAGCAGACTAATTTTTCTAACCTATGAAACAATGGATTAGCAATATTCTTAACGACTTAAAAAACGATCAAAAACTTCCCTGTTTTCGCGATTTTTTATGATCGAGTGAAATTATAAATATCGTGTTTTGAAACATAGAATAATCAATAATGTTTATTAAACTATAAAATGTATTTTTATCAGATAAAAACAAAGAATATTTGATTGTTTAATGTTGAATCTAAAATAGGTCGATTCCGAGACTCCTGGCCTTAAAATGCTCGGATTGTGATTGTGTGCTACGCTAATTAGGTGCAGATTTCAATCCAATTGATGATTGCAGTCATTTTGACAATTGGCCTATATCTCTTTGTATATAGAGTTGGGATTCGCTCTACGATTCCACGGACAAATGCTTGCACTGACTAGACAGGTCCACTCAAATCTGTGTGGTTCTTTCCTCAAAAGATCATTTCAGACACTAATCTACATGGTTCTCTTATAGCCTGACCAAGATAAGAGTCTGCGATATCTGAGTTTGTTGTTTCAGCGTTTCTTCTCAGACTAGGTAGTTAGATAGGAAACGCCGACCTCCTCATCTAGATTATTTTTAATATTTTTTCATATGACGTGTAAAAGTGATTCTGATATTCTATTTACAGAATAAACCATTTCATTTCAGTAAGCTCTTTAACAAGGACAAGCTGAACTAGAGGAAATAATATAAATACTGGTCTGTAACTTTCCTACCACAGGACAATGGCTTCTTCTCACAAAGAGAAGGGACTAGAATTTTCTTAGCGTGTCGATGTCAACCCAGAATTTGGCACCTTCAGGAGCGTCCATCAGCTCCTGCATCGTGCAGACAACAGGCCACTCTGGACACGATATTACGTGCCCTATTGTTTGTGGGTCAGCACGACATTGCGGAGTCATCTGTGAATCTAAACCTGGTTTTCCTTGCTTCGACCTACCTGGGTCCGGAGTCTATTTAAAAACTTCCAAGTAAGCCAAGGCAGATCGTGTTTTAGAGCCATGAGGAACAGGGTGTCAAGTTCACTCATCCTTATTAGAAAAGGGAGGATCCTCCGACCAGACGGGTGTCGTGTCTGGCGGGCAACTGCCCGAAAGTTGATGTCGGAGAGTCTTATATATGTCGTTCGCGCGGTAAACTCTAATTGCGCGATGCAGGATTTGCGTGACGTCAAGTCTTTGATGCGTAGTTTGTATGTGGCGGTGCTAACCGCTACAATGTCAAGGTGGAGATTTGGGAACAAGCTTTGATCAGTGACGCTGAATGCGTGTTGGCGATTTCAATACTCAATCATTTATTGCATTTCACAATGTGTATATAGAGGCATGAGGAACAGGGTGTAAAGTTCACTCATCCTCTATAGAAAAGGGAGGATCCTCCGACCAGACGGGTCTTGTGGGCAATTGCCCAACGATTGATGTCGGGAATTCGTATATACTTATAGGCGTTGCGCGGTAAACATCGCTTGCGCGATGCAGGATTTGTGTGACGTCAGGTTTTTGATGCGCAGTTCGCATGTGGCGATGTAGATGTCGCCACATGTACCTAAGTGGTAACTTAAAATATAATGAGATCATTAAGGACCTTGTCGGGCACAACAAAGTAGTAGGAGAGAGGAAGCTGCAAAATTTTACTTATTAGTCTACATAAATAAGTAAATATGTCACCGATAGACTGTGAGAACCGTTAGTTTATAATCTATCGGTATTATTTCCGTTAGATTATAAACTGTCGAAAATTTTTGAGGTGAAATGGGTAAGGTTTGGTTAGAACTGTGACCAATCGCGCGCGAGCCGAGCGAGGGAAGCGAACGTTGCCGTGGCAGCGGCCAGCGAGCGCTACTTTTAATTTGCTCGCAGATAGGCAGGCTATTTAGTATTAACGCAAGGTGCATTACGTCGCAAGTTTCCTCACAATGAATTCCTTTAAAGTTGCTGAACTGACAGAAAATTAAAAGCTAATTAAAATTACTTCATTGCAAACAGAACTTAATTTCAAGGTGAGCTCACTTTATGCTGCATAGAAAATAACTTGACAGTCCTTGACATTGCATTAACTATTAAATAACTATAGAAAAAGTATGAACACATATGGCAAGAACAAACTAATTTCCAATTCTTTTGATTTAGTCCTTAAGGCAACAAAAACATAATGACGTTTACTAGAATAGGGGGCTCGTGGCTAAGTAATAACAGCTGCACAGGTCGATCTTCAAGGTTAAGGCGACGATAACCGACTTTTAATGATTTTATACCGAAGATCACGTCTAAACGAGTAGTGTTAATGATTTGGAAAAAATATATGTTAAATTAGAGCATTTTCTTAATAACTTAATGTAGGAATATTTTAGATTATGTTTATTGAAATTGAAAATACACTGAAATTAATTTGTAAAGTTATGTCTAACGCGGATAAAAAACTGAGAATCACGCAAAATCTATCAAGCGTATTTTTCTGAAACCTTATACCTTTTTAAAGATAATTTAATTGATGAGATCGTTTAGTATACATGTTTTATAAAATGAGCAATATTTGTATATATATGTATATAAATTATTTGTAATAACTGGAAAACGGCTCCAACGATTTCGATGAAAGTTGCAATTTAGTAGTTTACAGGGACGAAAAATCGATCTAGCTAGGTCTCATATCTGGGATAAATCGTTTTCTCCGTATTCTCACCCGAGCAGAGCTCGGTCGCCCAAAGTTTAGAACAAGATGGCTACCTTAGAATAATGACATGGCAGCATGGAATTAGTAAGTACCTACTATCATGGAACCATGGAATAAGTAAGTACCTATGTACAGTATGTACTATACATGGAATTTGTTTGAACTATCCTATACTAGTTAAAAGAGCATTTTCTATTTTCACCAGAGCAGAGCTCGGTCGCCCAGGTACTAAATTAATAATGCGTCTAATTTGGGACAGCGCTCCTTGATGGGCGAGTCCTATTACTGGCTGGACGTGTGCGTGAGCTCAGTACAGAACACGCAAGCTAACCACTCAAGGTCACTGGCATACATCTGCGTCTTAAGTAACGCTTGCTGAAATCGGACAGTGGATGGGTAACCATACGTAACATACAGAGATCCCTCCGTGCCTCAAAAAGCACGTGAAGCTCAATAGCTTCAGCAGTCGTAACGGGTAGTCAGGAGCCCTAAGGTCTGACAACCAGTATCACCCAGGGGTCTCGTTTTAGCCAGTAATTTGCTTGTGGAGGTCAGATAGGCAGCCGCTCCATGTAAAACTGGTAAATTCAGTTGCATTTGGTTAGACTTAAATCTGAGCTCAACATAGTTGAAAAAAGCTAGGCAGGTTATGGATATTGAAGGTTTTACTGTCTCGTTGGTTTAATGGTCTCGAGCGTGACTGCTGAGCGTGGAACCCAGGGGCTGCAGTCTCGACATAGATAGCGATCGCTTTCCTACCGAATTTGTTCGCAAAGTCCTAATGGCTATCCTCGACGGTCAAAATTGCTTAACAAGCACGAAAAAATCAGGTGCTTGTCGAATACGTAGAGCGCGTCTAGGGACGCCGTTAAGACTGCGACCGAATTCGGTTGTAAAGCGATCGCTATGTCGAAACTGCCGCCACCGGTTCGATTAAGGGTAGTGTTATTGGGCTTTTCTAAAGGAAGGTCTCAGTAGCAGCCCAGACTTAGGGTTTGCGTCCGGTCAATGACAATAAGCTTGTCCTCTATTTGGACGTCTACATGGATTTTTTAATTGGTGAAATATGGGTCATCGTCTCTGCCTAACCTTTTTCCAACTAAGTATATTGGGGTCGGCTTCCAATCTAACCGGATGCATATGAATACCAGTACTTTGGAAAGAAAGAAAGAAAGAAAAATTGTTTATTCTGCACAAACAAAACGCACATATAAAGGCATAAAATACACACATACAAAAGTAGTGTTCAACCAATAAATAAAAATAAAAACAATGTTGTTCATTGGTTGATGTCAAGGCCACGGACCAAAGACATTATTGCGTAATTACTCTTGCGACATTGGCAAATGACAACAAAAACATAACAAAAACAAAATGCAAACTTTCAATTGAGCAACTGCCTATCTGACCTCCACAACTCAGTTACTGGGTAACACGAGACCCTTTGGCAAGACAGATACACCTATAAAACCATTGTCTTTTGTAACATCTGAAATCACCAGTACCTACCCTAATTGCGCAATACACGATCAATAACACTGAATCATTTTGAAAGAGATTGCTAATTCATTGCTTCATAAGTTCGAAAAACCAATTTGCTCAACAACGTAAATAACGCAATGAATGTTGTTGAACTGTCAACATGAAACAAGAAGTCTAAGGGCTGATTTCACCAATGAAAGCACTTCTAAAACGCGTTCAAGAGCTGTCAGTGTCAAAATTGTTATGGAATATTGTACACTGACAGCTCTTGAACGCGTTTTAGAAACGCTGATCGCGTTCAGTTTAATTGGTGAAATCATTTCTCCATAATCCCTTAATCATTTACGAAAACGTGTTACGCAATTTGATAGCTGATCATTTCTTTCATAACAACAAAAATAACTACCATGCTCATTGATCAAGAATCCCCATTGTGTTCACACACACACACACTTATATTTGTATATATTACGGCTATTGTGTACAGGAATAACACAACCTATTATTATGGGTTTTTGTCAAAGAGATTGTCTGAGTCACACTACTGTTTTTATCCCAATTTATTAGTGCCAATATTTACCTCCAACTCATCCGCTAAAAGTAGGTACCGAACAACTGATCACAGAACGACACACAAGAAAATAAAATAAAAAATATATTTGTGGTAGGTGCAAAATGTCTTCTTCCGTGCTTCTCCATCAGCCGTCAGCTCATTAGTCCTTTCTAGCCATATCATCTTTCACCCAAGTCTTATCTTTAATTTGCCACTTTTCTTTTTAACCGACTTCCAAAAAGGTTCTATGTTCGAAGTGTGTGTTTCTTTTTCATTTTATGTATGTCCTCCGATTTCTCTGCCAATAGTGGACCGATTTTTAACATTCTTTTTTGTATGAAAGGGTATGCTCTCAAGTTGGTCCCGTAGCAATTTTATTAACTTTGCTTGGATAGTTTTTGAGTAAGCTTCAATAATACGTATGTTTTCCATTTAGTTTAAATGGATGATATGATGATAACTTCCTGTCACTGTTATTTACATAGCAGGTAGTGGTATTCGAATTTTTGTGGGGTAGGTACCACAACTAAAAAGTGAAAAATAAAAACTTATTACAAAACAAAAACAACCAACTTCCAAAACAAACACTACAAAGTGAAAAATAACTTTAATTTCGAAAGTCAGTAAAGTTGTCTTTGGTTTTGGGATAAAAAGTGTCCTATTCCAGGTGTCTACCCATGTGCAAAATTTCATCCAAATCCATTCAGCTGTTTAAGAGTGAAAGCGAAATAAACAAACAAACTAACTGTCGCATTTATAATATTATTTGGTTGGTTTTGGGACCTTTGTAAGCTGCTTTTAGGGTTTTTCAAGATAATGCTAGGATTCTGCCTTTTTGTAGACGAGAGAGTCTTTTTGAGAGTAACATTTAAGGGGCTGTTATTAATTAACTATAGAGTTAAGCTTGTTTAACAACCTGATAAGTTGCAGTTACTTTATCTAGCCGATAAATTCAAACCAAACCAGATCCATTTTTATTTTATCCAGTTGTTTCTGCCTATAGTACCTACATTATGAAACCGGCCATTTCAGTCATAAATTATGATAATGTTGCTGTACTAATAATGGCTACAGTACCAGGAGAGCATACTTTTCAAAGAGATAGAAAGTTCATTAGTGTTAGTGTTGACCTTCTAAAAGGTCAAGTTTACAGCAGAGTAAGCAGAATATTCTTATTTATGGATGAGTCATTGCATAACTTAGTAGCCTATAATGTTCCCATGGCTGGGACACCGGATTCCTCTCTGTGAGAGGGAGTGGGCCATAATCCACCATGCAGGTACAGTGCGGGTTGGATGAGTCTCTCTTGTTATTAAAAGCTATTACATATTGGGTCCCAGCTGTCATTCTAAGATCTTTAAACGAATGTGAGAAGTAGTCAAAAGCCTGAAAGACTAACAAATAGTGTTACCCAGTAACTGGGTTGTGGAGGTCAGATAGGCAATCACTCCATGTAAAATAAGAATAAGACTGGAAGCTGACCACAACAAAGTTGGAAAAATTTTGTTTTACATCTAAAATGATGTGATTATTATTAGAATTAGCATAACTATGAAATATAAGATAAGGCTGAACTTAAAATTTTAACATGAAAAAACTCCTTCAACTCGGGCCATATTATAGCATAAAATTGTAAAGAAAATATCTAGAATTTGGTCTCTGGGCTAAACAGGTAGTGATGTTGTAATAAAAAAACTAATGATTAATAAGGTTGCAGACATCTTACTGCAGTCACCTTTTGACCTAAGGGTCTGCAAACTGTGATTTGTAGCAAATTAACGGCAGAACAGATTGTATGTCATTGTTAATAAATATTTTAAGTAAGCTACTAGTTTTGTACAACAAAAAAGTTACAAAAACTGTGCAAAGATTTCCTTATTCAAGTAACAGATACAGGCTCAATCATTCTTATTTTTTAGATTGTAATCAACTGTTTTTTTGCATGCAGGCATTTGAGAGTTGAGTTTGACATTTATTTATTTTCAGTTCCAATCAAATATCAAACAGGACAAGGCAAGTGGATTATACAGCCCAATAAACTCGTATTGGAATCTTATCACGTACTTTATTGTTATTTCTAAAGGGTGGAGAGACACACCTGTAATATACGACACTCCTTCACCGCAAATTAATTAATTCGACGCGAAAACCATCTACAATTTATTACTTTTTGCACTCGCGACATTTTCCAATATTAAAAATATCACGCAACTTTCGCTCTTACGGGAGTATCGTCCGATTAGATGAACACTCATTATCGATTAAATACAGCACTATTTAAGAACAAAACTATAGGTCTGTCTATCGCGAATGACGCGCAAACTCCCATAGAATACATTCGTAACGTGATTCATTTGAGTTTTACTTAGAAAACTGTGAAAGAATACCGAAAAAAATAACTAAAATTAATAAGACATTACGCTAGAGAGGAACAGATATGGTTACCCGGCCGATTTGAATGGACTGCGACGCGATGCAGACGTCGCATTGTTACGTCACTCTCACACGCTGCCGGGTTATACACAAGTGAGACAGGGACAGGTCCCAGCAATCCCACCCACTTATAATCGATTTTTATTCAAGCAAAAGACATTTTTTTCTCAATTAAATACACATATTTACAAATAAAACACATTACTATCTTTTAAAATGACCGCCTACGCACACGTGAGTGTCGCAAAAAAACACAAATACTCACCGTGAAAATTTTCACGACTGGTCCCGTCTGACAAGGAACAAATTTAGATACGCTTGAAATTCACACAATAAGCACTTTACTAGTGTAGCGATACGTTAAATATAATTATTATAGTTTTGCGAAGGCGCAAGCGACGTCCTTCAGCGTTTGCCGCGACATATTTTTTGTTTTCCAGTAATTTTTAACTGGAGACTAGCATCGATCGCGTAGCCATGACAGATACATTTTCAACTGAATGAAGTTGGTCACGGTCGCTCAGCTGACGGACAAGTTTTTTTTCTGGTTGACGCAGTGAAGTGAGCGGGTATCGCTGTAAGGAGGTTAGTGACCTATGCGGTGTAAAATTAGGGTTCCGCACGGTTCTGCAATGTATGGTGACATTTGTGCGGAATTATGTAATATGTTTTACGTATAATTTGATTTGATTTTCATTTGTCTACCTACATCAAACGGTAAATAAACAATTCTTTATCATTTTGACCCATCTTTCAGGCGCTGTTTCAGGGTTTGTTGTTAGCCAGCAATATAAAATGGAGATCCAAGGCCTTCTTCCAGCAGTGGACAGCTGTTATTGGCAAATGATTAATGAGGATTATGATGTGACGTGATGTAAACGATAAATGGGTTTCAAATGCGGGTTTTGTTTGAGTTTGAAATGTTAGTATTATCAGTCTTTAATGTTGCCACAGCTGGACTCAGGCTCTCTTTGAGAAGGAGTACCATGGGCCGTAATCCACCACGCGGGCCCAGTGCAGGTTGGTGGATGTCACATGTCTTCGAATTTTTAGTTCTAGGACATGCCGTTTCCTTTACCGTTTTGAGAGCAGTGGCGATTTAATAACTTACAAAAATGAAAGAGCCTGCTTGGGTTCGAAACTACGACCTACAACTCGTAAGTCACGGCCGTTTCTACTGGCCCACTACTCCTCGCGACATTAATTTGTTTGAGAAGGAGTTTGTGAAGTCGATGTCAAAAATAATCAAACCAACAAAATCAAAGAAATCTGCCTGCCCTCTTCACATAACCACTTTCTTTCAAGTTTCCACCCTGATCCATCCATCGCTTTTCAAAGTTGACCAGCTACCTACTGCGCATGTCCAGGGACAGGGACTATTATATGGCAACTAGGAGATGCCTTGACCCAGTTAGGCAGTTAATCTGAAGAGCAGAGGGCCGTCTGAGTTAGTGCTACCTCTTTTTGCGGCCCTTTGGATTTTCTTTACTCTTCGGTATCCGACGGTCGATTTTGTAAGAAATGAATCGTGAAAACCTAGGTAAAGTGACCTCTCATTCCACCTGATGCTAGCATAAATATAATCAGCCAAAAATGTTCCCACACACAGACCACGTCTCTTCGAGAAGGAGCGGGCTGTGATCTACCACGTGGGCCCAGTGTGGGATGGTGTCACATATTGTGTACGAATTTTTGGTTCTAGGACATGCCGGTTTCCTCACGATGTTTTCCTTCACCGTTTTGAGAGCAGTGCTGATGAAAACACAAAGTAAAGCGCCTGTCTGGGTTCGAAACCACTCGTAAATCGGGGCCGTTACCACTGTGCCACCCACAGATGTATTATTCCAACTACAATTTCTAAATTCAACATCTATGGTGCCAACACTGCTTACCTAATATTTGCACGCCACACTTGGCAGAATGTGATGATACTATTGACCTTATAATGTACCATATTCTGACAAATAAATGATTATGATTATGATTAGGCCTTTTCTTTTTTTTTTTTTTGACCCGAGCCTGGTCCTTATCGGACGGCGAGCTGCCCATCGCTCACCGTCCGCAGGCCCGCGCCTACGGTGGCCGGAAGTCAGCTTGTGACTCCCGACGCCCGGGGCGTCTGCTGCGGCGACTAGGGGCGCGAGGGCGTGCAGCTTGAATCTCCCTCGCGCGCTCCGCCTCCTCCTTCGCGAGCATAACTGCTTCGCAGAAGGAGGTGACGGCCTCCCATGCACTCTCGCTCCGGACCATGGCCTGAACCAGGGCCGGACGCGAGAGATCGCCGCCGCCGATCGCCTCCGTGAGGACACGGCGGTGCTCCGCCCAAGCAGGGCAGACCTCCACCGTATGCTCCACCGTGTCCTCCGGGCGTTTCCTCCCGCTTGATCCTGAACAGGAACCTCCCGAAACAACCGTGTCCGGTGAGGACCTGCGTCAGGCGGAAGGTGAGGACGCCGTGGCGCCTCTCTAGCCACTCCTCAAAGAGGGGACTTACCGCCGCAATTGTGGCGTGCCCAGCGCTGGGTTGCGACAATCGCACACTCCATGCCGCCATGAGATCCCGCCGGAGCTCTGTCCGCTGTGCCGTGATTTGTTGCGGCAGCGGAGTTATACCCCGGCGTTTCGCCGCGCAACTCCCACATGTGCGCGAGGACCTTCGCCTCCAGATCCCATGGCGGTAGTCCGGCAAGGAGGCTCGCCGCCTCGCGGGAGACCGTGCGGTATCCCCGGACCAGCCTGATGGCCATGACCCTTTGGGACGCGTTCAACCGCTGGCTTGTCGCAGCCTCAATGAACGCGCCCACACCGGTGCCCCGTAGAGCCTCCGGCAGGAGGCGTTTATTGTTATTATGATTAGGCCTGAGGGCCAATTCCCGTAATTTTTAAGAACTTACGCATTCGCATCTCATTCGCAATCTGCCAAAAATACAATCAATTTACCAACGCTTTTGACAAGTTTGACAGATTGTGACTTGAATGTGAAGAATTGGCTTTCTGATGCTAGGGATTGACAATTGAAACAAGGGCATCGTCAGCCGGTGGCCCAAGGGGGGGCAAGTTGATGTAGGGAGGATGGACAAAATTTTGATTTGTAAGTACAGTTCAAATTCAAATTCAAATTCAAAAGTCATTTATTCAAACTAGGCTGAGAATCAGCACTTTTCGAACGTCAAAATTACATAAGACAGTCCCCCAAAACGCCCACCCTTCACCACTTCCTAGTGCATTAGCTGGGAAGAAGAAGTGGCGCAACAAACTCCCCAGCAGCACAGCTGTCTGTTCAGTTAGAAGAACAAAAAAAAAAGATTCTATATAATAGTATTCAAAATAATTTACATTACGCAACACAAAACATAATTCAAATTATTAGCCATATGTTAGCTAGCACACGCCAATATACCAAACAAAATCATCGAGAACTCAACCAATCAATCATCGATACTCAGGCCGAAATAAAAAAAACTAAACAAAATATCTAAATAAAAAAGCCTCCAGGCATAAAGGGCGTGCCCGCTTACATATAGTTGTAACCATCGATGTAAAATAAATAAACAAAGAGTTAATTACTAATAACAGTAAATAATATGATCAATTGTCGAGGTCACTAGCTAACCACATATTGCAATACAACTCATAAAAAAACAGTGTGATGAGTAGATATTGTCAAAAATAAATTGAAGTTAAATTAAAATAACTTGACTTAAAAAGTCAAATAAAATAAACAATTATATAAACTCATATGTCAGTACGTAAGCTGGAGAAAGAACATAAACATTGTCTTGAGCATAGAAATATAAATAACAGGAGAAGTGGTATGGGGGCGTGTCTGTGTCCGCGCGTCTTGATCACAATGCTCATGCCTCAGGCAAATGGCCGTCTCCGCTAACTAGTGCGCTTTCGAGCGCGATCGTGATAACATTTAAGAATACCGTGTTGTTCAGTGGTTTCTTGTAAAAATCGAAGCTAAACTATAAACTTTATAAATCGTAGAACCACTTTTCATAAATCAGCACAAGTATTTTGCTATATTTGTGTTGAAAATCATGAAAAACAACAAATCGTAAAATATTTCTTGCCTTTACTACGTTATTTTTGTTTTCATATATCACAGCGACTGTACTTTTATTGTAGTAAATACATTGCTTCTTTACCACTACCAAAGTATGTCGCTAAGTAACTGGACAAGCAATGTAAAAATTACAAAACGATATTTACTTTAAGCGGTTGCATCGTTAGTACGGCCGCAGCGTCTTGTGACGGATTAGTGATGTGGTTGTGCAGATCCACTAACGTAGGCTATCGACAATAATGTCGATTGTCGTATGAATTTATATTACTATTAAAGTTTATTCTTCAATTTGTCAACAGTTATAGCCTGATTGGAAGACCGATGTGAAATCTTGTTTTATACTCATTTAGATTTTCTCATAATGTTGTTATTTTTTTGGTTTACTTAATATTTCTTTTTTTTACTTACTTATTGTTTATTTATATCATCTTATTATATGTATATCGTTTTTTATTTATAATTTTTTCAGCAACTTCCAAAAATTTTAATACAATAATAAATGGGAGAATCGATAAGTTTCCGATTTAGTCAATCACTAGCGTATATGTAAAATAAATGGCTTTTGCACAGCACAACGATAGCGAACGATGTTTTCGTGTGGGTGAGTTGTACGGTGCATGGTAAATGCACGCTGTGTTTGATGGGATAAGGTTTATAATTGATTATGTAGTACGTTCTGATTTGTAAATTGCAAGTGTGAGCGGGGCCTCGTATTTATTGGGTTTACTGATCGCATGTGTGATCGCAGGCTAGAGAGTAGGGATAGATAGAAGACATTGGGTTTCGATACATTTTCAACTACCGGGCATATCTCCTTCTTTCTTATATCTATGGTCTTGAGTTAATCACAGCGACCAACTATTCTTATCATTTAAGTAGTCGTTGATAGAATAGTATGCCTTTGAACAAAGATTGGATTTTACTTTCGTTTTAAACGCATTAAAAGGCAAATCTAGCAAAGAAGAGGGTAGCTTGTTATAAAAGGTTATACCAAGCCCAACAAATGAGTTATGAACCTTATGAAGCCGGTGAAAGGGAGCTCGTAGTTTGTCCTTATTTCTAGTGTTAACATTGTGAAAGTCAAGAGTCAAGAGCACATGAAGCTTTACACTTGTAGTGCGAATCTTACCTCTCCGGCGCACAATAGGGCCAAAATCGACGCTGGTGGACATTTAGTCCTTTAGTCCCGATAGGAACTGAGAAAAATAATAATTTCTATTTTCAATGTATGGATTGGAAACGGACCTTTCGGGTCGTTTTTCCCAAAACTATATAGAACTGTAGAGCTGAAACCTAATAGGTATTAGGTTTCAGACTACAGAGTTTATATATTGACTGGGCATACCATCCTTAGAGTATCTCTAAGATAATACCAAACTACCAACACATAGATACTAATTACGTCCCCGGACTCTGGATTAGACCGAGTTAGGAGATATGGAACTTTAATAAACCAAATAAGGCTCGACCAAATAAATAAAATTGGCTTTAAAGATGTAGTTTCTTTACGATAAAATGCTTTGTAATTGACTACTTTTTTATCTCTAGGGTGGGGCAGCTGCTCCCATTGCCTCCCTTGGCCTTCTTGGCCCAAGTCCTTGTTCCTATTTCATTATATCCCTATATTTTACAGACTGTAGTATAGAACAACTTTTAGTATAAATAATTTCCTCACGGGAATGTTGATTGACGGACTGCTTGGGACAGATTTTTTATTCGAGTTTCGACGAATTCGACAGCGGGCGTGATCGGTCAAATCAAGAATGTGGAATTTGGTTGCTTTGCATTTGTTTTTTTTTTTAATCTCTCCTCCCCTGGCGACGCCCTTGTATTGAAACTCAGAGTAATAACTTATTACTCTGAGTATTGAAACCTCACTTGAAGCTCACTTCACCTAAGTTGTCACTGAGATTTTTACAGAAGAGATCGGCTATTTCCGGGAAAGAAGGCAGCAAATGTCGGTCAAAGGTAATGAGATGTCAGTAAAACTCAAATAGGACCAAGCGTAGCACCACAGAACAGCCCGTTTATATACAAAATAAATAATATTACCAGTAGTTGTCATGCGACGCGTGCTGGTTCAAAAATTTAAACTATTTATTAACTGTCAATAGATGGCGGGAAAATATTTTACCTGTTTCTAGCACCAGAAAAGCCAGATCATGTAAAAAGTCTTTGTTGTTCCGCAACGACAACAAAACGTCCCTTCAAGACCGAAGATCTGTCTTGAAAATGTAGCACTCAGCTAGACACTGTAGTACTACATTTTCAAGACAGGTGGCGCTAGTTTACACATTTTTTTTTAAATTCTTTTACTTTAACCTTTCCAATAGCAATAGCCATATTTAACCATTTGGAATAGTCCATTGTTTATTGTTATTTAAAAAGCCATATTTAACCATTTGGAATAGTCCATTGTTTATTGTTCCTCCTTGTTATTAGACTGGAAACGTGTAAAGGTGGCAGCACCTTCGCCTTGGAGTCAGATGGGGTTTCTCAGTTTCTCCTTTCACTGTGAGTGGAATTTCCACTAGATCTGGTGGTTTAGACTTACCTTTTAGCGAACAAATTTTAGGTTTAGTGGCTAGCGGATTTTTCTAGTGGCTTTGGTTGCTTCAGTTAGTGGTAAGGTACGAAATTCAACCACTAGCACGATTAACATATTTTCGGGAAATAACTCGAACGTTTACGTTAGTGTATATTTTTTTTATGTGTAGGCAACACTCAGAACTAAGGTGGTTGTTTTCGGGGATTCCCCGAAAATAGTTTGTCACTTTATTAGCGATTATTTAGCATGATGAACGTTGTCAAGACAAAACACAGAAACCGAATGAAGTTAGATTTGCTATCTTCAATTCTCACAGTCCGTGCTGGTTTAAAACGCGAAGGAAAATGCTGCAATAACTAGATATTACCCAATAGCGTAGTACAAAAATTGGGACCAAGGAATGTTCACAACCAACAAACTGCTTTCTCCCCTGAAATAGTTAACAAACAATATTCCGTAATTATCGCGTCCGTATCAGCTGCACGATGATTCTGCAAAAACAGAAATCATAGAAGAAGCCGATTCTTCCGAAGATGATTTCCTTTAAGTTTTTTTTTATTTTTTTGTACTTTTCAAAAATAAACTAAGTACTTATAATTTTATAATAAAAAATACAATGTTGTTATTTTATTTTCAAATAATATTTAGGTATTATCTGTCTGGCATAACATGTTAGTGGTTTTTTGGTGGTTTGAGGGATCGCCAAATTTAGTGGTTTTCTGGTGGGTTACGATACCACAATTTGTGGTTTCGTTAAAATAAAGTTGACAACACTGTGTGAGCGTTCCTTTTTCGCTTCTTTCAGAAATGGTGACATGCAGGACTTTTTTTGTAGGTAAGTACTTAGGTATGCCCAGTTGTGAATTGTGATTCTTCTAATAAAACATAATATTCTTAATGTTAGTGATAAAATGAAGTGAATCCGTGAATCTTACCATGGTATTATCGAAGGAGCCCAGTCCAGTTGGACCCTCCTTGGAGCAACCAGCGACATCTTCTGTACTTTTCTATCTGCCACACTCAATAATAATCTATCTCTTTCACATAAACACTTATTTACTTTATAATTTATTTTCGAAAGGCCATTTATTTTCGTTTATTAACGTAAGTAATAATGTTTTTAATTAAGTGTAAATGCCTGTTTATTTAGATAAAGTTTCTATTAAAAAGTATTTCTTTTGATTTTTTGGCGGGAATTAATATGCTTGGTCGATTTGTCATACCTGTAACAAAAATAATATCGATTTATAGATAGATAGATAGATAGATAAAACATTTATTCAGTGCATACAAAAGACACACAAAAGCACAATTAAAAGATAACAAATTACATGAATATACATAAAAACATGATGCCAATATACAAAAAATAAAAACATAAGTACTTAAAGAAATAGAGTGACATTATGACATACTTTTTTTAAATGAAAAAAGGAAAAACAAGGTGCGGTGTGCGTCTCAAGGTTGCACCAAATGGTAGTCAGGCAAATATACCTAACGCTGATATTCTGCTAGATCCCTGCAGTGACATACGGACGTCTAGCAGACGAGATAAATTGGTGTTGTGACAAAGTGTTATGCGCGTGAAAAAAGTAAGTATACCCGCAACTTAAATTATGAAGTATTCGACAGTAAAGTTATTATATTAGTTAGTTTATGTTAGTTATTTATAAACGAAAAGAAAAAAACGGTCGAGCCTAATGCTAGCCACACACGTAACTATTTACTTACGCCTGCAGAAGTAAATCGTTACGTGTGTTCATTACAGCAGTCGCATAATATGATGTGTAACATCGACGTCTCACCTTGGTAATAAGCAACATGTAAGGTAATAAATATCATTAAAGGGGCGGGGCCTCGTCAAGGTCGTTTCTGACGCCAACTCTAGCACGGCGCTCGCTCATTGGTCAAATCAAATAGCACACGCTTCCCCGGCTTCTTGTTATGTAATACACTTCTGTCCCTTTTCACGAAATCACTCCCACAGTTTTCCAACTCCACAGATTGCAGGATGAGAGGAAAGATGTTACACATCAAAAACATAATATGTACCTACATGATAAAAACCAATAAAGACACTTATATTTTCGAGCCGTTTGGGGTTGAAACCCTCGGGCCGTTGGGTCCGAGTGCTCACGGCCTCTTAAAGAAATCTCCAAACGGCTATTTGACACTTCCCGTGACCCAAGGGCTGGTTTTTACCTTGGACAGAGGCTAAGCATTGCCATACAACGTGGCAATGCGGCCAGCCTCTTGGGTACATTCCCAGTCGACAGCGATGCGGATGAATTTTTCGATGCTATATTTTAGTTTGTAAATAGTTTTAGTTAAGTTAGTATATAATTTTGCTACTTTTATTAATTCATTAGTTATAAATTGTTTGTAGGTACCCATTTAAATAAATTAATTAATACGTAGCAAAAAAAAAATAAAAAAAAAATAAAGACACTATGTGGGCTACATTACAAGCCGTTGTACAACTTACGTGAAGTCAGTAGCGGATCCAGGGGGGGTTAAGGGGCTCAAGAAAAAGCATCTGAGTTCTTCCGTGAGAAATCTTAAAGTGAACTTGATATTATTCTAATTAAACTTTTTTGCAAGTGTAATACTTGCAACGTAAGGTATAATAATCCTTAACTTAATAAGTATTACGCTTTCAAGTTTTAAATTTCTGAAGAATTTTGAATCCGCGCGCCACTCATTCTGCCACCCACACTGCCCGTTTGGCCGCCATCCATATTCACCAATATATCTCTGGTAGTCTACAACCTAACGAAGTCATTGAGGAATTTGCGAAAAGTAATCCGTTACCTATGTGTTAAGGAAATTCAAATATTGTGTGTTTTTTTTACTTTGGTAAAACCTAGACTCAGTGGGGTCAAGCCCCAAACAACAATCCTGGCCTGGATCCGCCACTGCGTGAAGTGAGCTGCTTAAAGATTGACACTATTGACATCTCTCTTCAAGCTCATTCACTTCACATGTTCACAGTGAGATTTTACATAGATCGGGATATTTGACGTAACAGGACCGGTCATTAAAAAAAAAATTGCTGTAAATATTATTTAGTCTACTAGCTGTTGAAAACTAAATAATCTAACAACCATGTCAATGTCATCATAGATTCTGCGACGCAAATTGTACAAGCAATATTTTTAGTTAATAGGTTTTGGCTGGATTCGCAAAAAATGCACTAGGTATTACTATATTTTTTGTTAAATGCCTCGTTGGTCATGTGGTCACTAAGGAGGCATTTTGGAATTTTGTTTATATAGTCGACCTCCTCATTACCACTTATGACAACAACAACAATTCCCAGTAAATTTAAACTTCACTAAAGGTACAATTCCGTAGTCAACCTCAGGCGGCGACTAGTTTCTATGTATTTCTATGTTGGCGACGCGTCGCTAGCTACGGAAGGTTTATAGTTAGGTAAGTTTGAAACGATTGAATATCTAAGTGTCAAATAGACAAACAAAATCGACCTGTACCTTACTGCGTAATACACGATCAATCAGAATCGGAATCCTTTTGAAATGGATTACTAATCCAATGCTTCAACAAATATCTGCTCAACAACGTAAATAACACAATGAATGTTGTTGAACTGTCAAAATGAAACAGATTAGTCGTAATCGTTTACGAAAATATGTTACGTAATTAGATAGCTAGGTCGTGACATTCAACCTCAGGGTGGTAAAGTACCTTGGGCACGCCACAATTGCGGCGATAAGTCCCCTCTTTGAGGAGTGGCTAGAGAGGCGCCACGGCGTCCTCACCTTCCGCCTGACGCAGGTCCTCACCGGACACGGTTGTTTCGGGAGGTTCCTGTTCAGGATCAAGCGGGAGGAAACGCCCGGGTGTCACCATTGTGTGGATCGCCCAGAGGACACGGTGGAGCATACGGTGGAGGTCTACCCGGCTTGGGCGGAGCACCGCCGTGTCCTCACGGAAGCGATCGGCGGCGGCGATCTCTCGCGTCCGGCCCTGGTTCAGGCCATGGTCCGGAGCGAGAGTGCATGGGAGGCCGTCACCTCCTTCTGCGAAGCAGTTATGCTCGCGAAGGAGGAGGCGGAGCGCGCGAGGGAGATTCAAGCTGCACGCCCTCGCGCCCCCAGTCGCCGCAGGAGACGCCCCGGGCGTCGGGAGTCACAAGCTGACTTCCGGCCACCGTAGGCGCGGGCCTGCGGACGGTGAGCGATGGGCAGCTCGCCGTCCGATAAGGACCAGGCCCGGGTCGACGGCGCGTTGTGTTCCACGCGCGCCTCAAAGGGATGTCAGCACCAATTGACGGGGTCCGAAAGGACCAATGCCTGCTGGGGTTGCGGGTTTGTCTGAAAGGGATATCGCGGCCCCAGCACATAGGTAACGGAAGAAACACGGGTGGGTTTTAGTCAGTAAAAGTCTGACACTCCCTCTCGCTCCGCCCAGAGCGGGAGGAGTCATTTGATGATTTCACACCCAAAAAAAAAAAAAGGTTGGTAAAGTAGGTACCTGCCGGGGTTGCGGGTTTGTTCGAAAGGGATATCGCGGTCCCAGCACACAGGCAACGGAAGGAACACAGGTGGGTTTTAGTCAGTAAAAGTCTGACACACCCTCCCGCTCCGCCCAGAGCGGGAGAAGTTATTTGATAATTTCCCACCTTCAAAAAAAAAAGGTTGGTAAAGTAATTGCGAGGACGATTATACTTTAAATAATTGAAACTCTGTCTAACTCTTCGGGCAATCACGGCATAACATCAGAATCACGCACCGATCGAACGGCACCATTTTATTTACGCGAACCACACATGTTTTTGTTTATAGACATTCTTTTATGGATTAAACACACAGACAGGAGTCAACTCGTCAAGATATTTAGGACAATATAAATACTTGGGACGAGGTATTCTTGCATTAGTTTCCAGCATGTAACGCCTACGTGAAACGCAAATAGAATTTGACTACAAATGATTCTGAAATTCTGAATGCTTTTGTGTTGTGTCAAAATTTCAAAATGGCGGTCTTATTTAGTGGAAATATGTATTTTCGCGCGCTTTTCACTTTTCACGTTTCATGTTATGCAAAGGGCAAGGTTGGAATAAATGCTAGAATTAAGATAATGTGTGGATATTTGTAACATTAATGTCAATTAAAAACCAAAAAACTATATTGTAGTTAAACGCCTGTTACTATGTAAATAGTACACAGCGTAATGCCAAATATTGCAGTGATAAATTGTCAGGCGCTTAAAAACAAAAATTAAAAAAATTGGTAGAGTTAAAATGTGTCAGCTGATTCATTAACTTTTTCCGAGTAAGCCCAGTAACAAAGATGTTTTTGAGAATCATTATTCTTAAAATAACTACCAAGAAGGCGAAAAGTTTCATTTTCGGATTTTTTATTTTAGCAAGGAGTTTATTTAGAATTACGTGTCTTTATGGTAACAACCTGAAGAAGGATTATTATTATAATGTTCCCACTGCTGGGACTGCGGCCTCCTCTCTGTGAGAGGGAGTGGGCCGTAATCCACCACGCGGGCCCAGTGCGGGTTGGTATAAGGCGCATGTCTTGAAATTTTTGATTCTTAGGACATGCCGGTTTCCTCACACCCTTTTCTTCAATGTTTTGAGAGCATTGGTGATAATGTAAATTGCACAAAGAATAATTGTTTCATATTTCCACTTAAATATTAACTTTATGTGAGTTTAAATTAAGTCGATTTTCGAATGACTACTATTACTATTGAAAACGAATTCATATTTATTGATGTTGCAGCGCAAATTGAACAATAAGTGTGGGAATTAAAGTTATTATACTCGTACACCTATTTGATAACATTTTTGGAAACTAAATTGCTAATGCAGGGTATGTATCTTTCTTTTAGGCAAAGCGTCAAGGAATCCCGCGAAATGACTTGTAAATTGCAAAAAACCTGAGAAAATGTATTCTTGGGTTTTTGCAATTTGCAAGTCAATAAAGTTGTATGCTGATCTAAAATGATTCGCGGCCGTAAAATAGAATTGTAATCATAAAAATCACCAATACAACTCTCTAAATTCAACCCTATTGAATGACTACTTCATGAAATCATAACATTTGAGGATTATTATAATTTATGGAATTGTTTTGCTGATTCTAATGATTATAATTCTCCAAAGCAATATTTGTTACGGTCGTGAATCATATTTTAATCAACATACAACCTGACACTGACCTGCAAATTGCAAAAAACGTAAGAAAATTTGAATTTCGCGGGTTACCTTAGCTTGCAGTGCATAGTGCATACTTTACATCAGTACCCTAATTGCGTAATACACGATCAATCGTTTTGAAACAGATTGCTAATCCTTTGCTTCATAAGTTCGAAAAAAAATCTGCTCTACAACGTAAATAACGCAATGAATGTTGTTGAACTGTCAAAATGAAACAGATTAGTAGTAAAATATGTTGCGTACCTAATTAGATAACTGGTCTGCAATTAGGTAAGTATTGTATTAAACATGCAGAAGTAAATGGGTAGGAATTTAATAATGAACAGTGATGCTCAAAACTTACTTTTACTCAGTAACAATTAACTTGATATGTTATGAATAGAAAAACTATTTACAAAAAAAAGCAACCGACTTCCGAAAAACACTGTAAAGTTAAAAATAGCTTTAATTTCGGAAATCGGTGTCTTTGGTTTAGAATTTTAGTTTTTTGCCAATTTTTTTTTTTTTTAACTACGTACTCTACGAACATAGAACCAGGCTTTTTGGAAGTCGGTTAAAAATAAAATATGTTTAAGTAACATAATTAGCGACTGTCTGTACTTTGAACTACTTTAGCTGAGGAATTGAATGTATCTATCGAATCAAGGAAACTGAAAAGCAGTGATAGCTTGGTGGGGAGGTGTGACCATCGGATTGCCAAATCTAGGTCTCGAGTTCGAACCCAAGGCACGCAACTCTGACTTTTCGGATTCATGTGGATTCACTTGCTTCAAAAATGGAGAAGGAAAACTTAAAAACTCAAAGCATTTATTTCAAATAAACATCGTGAGCCTGAGAGATATTTCTCGACGGCATGTGCAGCCTAGTCAAAAGCCCATGGGCGACATAAAAACTCTGACACCAGCTATCAATTACGCAACAAATTTTCGTAAGCGATTACGACTAATCTGTTTCATTTTGACAGTTGAACAACATTCATTGCGTTATTTACGTTGCTGAACAGATTATTTTTTCGAGCTCATGAAGATGGATTAGAAATCTGTTTCAAAACGATTCAGATTTTGATTGATCGTGCATTACGCAATTAGGGTAAAATTCAGCAAAAATGCCAGACAAGTATAATATTGCTTGACGCTGGTTTTCAACTGGACCTGTACAGTGTTTAAGCCATAGAAATATAAATTATATCTATGGTTTAAGCTATTGGCGCCTTGAAGCCGCCAGCAATATAAATTGTGTGCTTTTTAGTCTGTGCTAAATAAATGTATTTTCTTTTCTTTCTTCTTTCTTTTGCCCCTTGGTAACACTGCGTTGCCGATTTCGAACTTCAGTTCAGTTCAAAGATCTAGGATGTAGGAGCGAAACTCTGCAGAAGCGATGTTTATCGATATCTTTACATGATAAAACAATAAAAACTTTTTCACAAAAAAAAAACAACCGCGACTTCCACTATAAAGTGAAAATTTACAAAAATTTCAGGAAGTCGGTTGCAAAAAACGAAAATACAAAACCAAAGACACGGATTTTCGGTATTTGCGACAGACTTTTAGTAATTTTTCGACTTTTAGTCAATTCACATCACATTCAGTTACTATAAAAAATTCCTAAATCGCTATGGGAGTGCCTATAATATTTGAAGAGTCCAGGATTCCATCATCCGATCCTGACTTGATGACAATGGGACCAGCTGCGAAGTATATACCCTTTGAAATAACAACATTATTTTTATTTATTTTATTTATTGGTTGAATACAGGGCCTTTGGCTACTTTTGCATGTGTGTATTTTATGTCTTTTTGCTTTTATATGTGCGTTTTGTTTGTGCAGAATAAACAATTTTTCTTTTCGTTTTTCTTTTTTTTAATAAAAAAATAATTTTGCAAATAGGTCCAGCCGTGTTCGAGTAATCGGGGAACAAATTGTATAAAAAACCGGCCAAGTGCGAGACGGACTCGCGCACCGAGGGTTCCGTACAAACCTGTAGGTAGGTATATAAGTAGAAGTCTCTACGCGTTCATGTGGAAAGGGGTAGTAAGTTTAAATAGTTTTATTATATGATGTAACAATTTTTTTTTGCTTTTCGCAATTTTTCCTTTATCTGTGCTTTCTGACGTTGCTTCGTATTCACGATTCTGAGTTCACGGGAAGTACCCTGTAGGTTTTGATTCCCTTGCGAGTGTCGAAAATTTGCTGCATAAACGGCTGTATCTTTTGATTGCGTTGGCTTAGAAGATTGTTTTTTTCACAGCTCCAAGGGACAGTAGACTTGAGTATTTGATATGAATTTCAGCTTGATACCTCTACGCGTTCCTGAGAAAAAGGGTCTTGACAGACAGACAGACAACAAAGTGATCCCATAAGGGTTCCGTTTTTTTCTTTTTGAGGTACGGAACCCTAAAAAACAATAGATTCTGACGAACTGAGAACCTCCTCCGTTTTTTTGAAGTCGGTTAAAAAATAAATTAGTTTGATGACTTTTTTTATGGGGTCATCGACCGCAGTTAACCAATGAAAAACAACGGCCATCGACCCCAAAACAAAAACAAGGTTTTTATTTTTATTTTATGGTGTTTATCTACAGGGTGGCAGGGACATCGACCCGAAGCCTGTTACCATGGATTCAGTACATCATTCTGAACCGCCTGCGTTTAAATTTTCAGAATCATATACTGAACCCATGGTTACAGTTTTCGCGTCGATGTCCCTGCCACCCTGTATATCGATACCCAACACATCTGCAGAGTTTCGCTAGCTAATTTAATTTGATCCTGTATATTGGTAAATAATTTCGTAACAACAAAAAACTTTGACAAACACCATCACAATAGAACACAACAGAGGCGTTAGACCGGTCATTAAGTATTCACAATAACCACACAATTACCCGGAAAGATGAGCCAGCAAAAACGAGCCCAAGGTCAACAATATCGTGCATTACCTTCAGTCTACAAACAGTTGGCAACCGGAAAACTCGTCGAGCAAAAATGGCCAAAAAATACCTCTTGTTACTTGCTGTATTATACATCTGCAATGGAGGAGTATCTGATAATCTATTCCCGCCAATAATCCAAAGAATGTCGAGGAATATAGTTGAAGGAGTTACCAAAGATCCGGTTCTATCTTTGACTACGCACGCTTATACCAACGCGTTTGCAGCAGCTGTGAATGCGGTGACCTGGATGCCTCTTGCAATAGCAAGAGCCTTGGGTCCTGTTGCGCTCCCAAATTTCATCAGTGACACAAATAATGGAGACAGAATCGACCAGTTCGTAATCGATTTTAGTGAAGCAAGTCGAAATGAAGACGCTAAGTTAGGAATAGCTGATTTAATCAATAAATATGGGTTCCCAGTTGAAGTTCACGAGGTGGAAACTGAAGATGCATATAAGTTGACGGTGTTCAGGATTCCTGGGAATGGGCGACCTGTGTTCCTCATGCATGGTCTTTTGGGCAGTGCAGATGACTTCGTGGTTGCAGGACGAGAAAGTGCACTAGCTTATCTGCTAGCTGATGCAGGATATGACGTCTGGATGGGCAATGCTCGCGGCAACAAACATTCAAGGAAACATATCATTTTGGAGCCTTCAGAAGCTGAATTTTGGGATTTTTCCTGGCACGAAATTGGTGTCTACGATTTACCAGCCGTGATTGACCATGTACTGAATAAAACAAATGAAAAATCATTGAAATACATCGGACATTCGCAGGGGACAACCTCATTCTTCGTCATGGCTTCGGAAAGACCAGATTATAACGAAAAGATATCATTAATGATTGCATTATCTCCAGTAGCTTATATGACAAACGTCAGATCACCAATAGTGCGTCTAATGTCACCTGGAACCTTCATTTTGCAAGGATTATCAAAGACTTTGGGTCTCTACGAGTTTCTACCTGACAACAATTTGATTCGGACGTTAAAACTCTTGATTTGCGGTACCGGACCGATAGCAGAGATTGTTTGCGGTAACACGTTATTTCTTTTGTCTGGATATGACTTCCCTCAGCTAAATGTGACGAATCTGCCAGTGATACTTGGGCATATACCTTCTGGAGCTTCCATGAAGCAATTCGCACATTACGGCCAAGGAATTTTGTCGAATGATTTTCGGAAATTTGACTACGGTGTTCAGGAAAATTTGAACAGGTATGGCGTTAAGATACCTCCGAGTTATGCTTTAAAGAATGTAGTGGCTCCAGTGTCGATGGTTTGGAGTGAGTCGGATTGGCTGGCTCATCCCATAGATGTGGTTAGATTGTTCAATAGTTTAAGTAATGTGGTGGGTTTTTATAAAGTTCCCTATAAGCTGTTTAACCATGTGGATTTTTTTATGGCGAAAGATGTGAAGTCGCTGGTTTATGACAGGTTACTTAAAGAGTTGGATTCGTTTTAAATATGGCTTGTTGTGCGTAAAGGTGTGTATTTATTTATTTATTATTAAAAAAATGTGTTTTAATTTTAATCTTCTTTATTTTTAGTGTTGTTAGTGACTAACCTAGTGTCCGAGTTTTTATGCCGCCCATGGGCCTCTGACTTGGCTTCACATGCCGTCGAGAAATATCTCTTCAGGAATTCCGATTTCTACACGATGTTTTTCTTTACCGTTTTGCAGTGATAGCCTAGTGGTGTGACCGTCGGACTGCCAAGTCATAGGTGTTGAGTTCGAAACCAAGGCACGCACCTCTGAGTTTTCGGATTCATGTGCGTATTGTATAATTATCACTTGCTTCAAAAACGGTGTAGGTGATGTGTTTTAATTTAAATATTTATTAAGTTTTTTATAGACTAGTGGTCGCCCAGTGGGATTCATAGGATAAATTAGGATAGTTCATACTAATTCCATGTATTATTGTACCTATCTATGGTAGCCATCTTTAACCATAAACAAGAGTGTGTGTGTCAAACGCATGGTAGCGTGTGTAATGTTTTTTTTTTAATTAATTTAATTTATTTGTAATTAATAAAATTACTATCTTTCTGCACTCCTTCTCCATATAAAGTTTAACTGTGCCAAACATACTCCTCCGTCCGCGTAATTTTCGTAAAAAGGGGTACAAAGTTCTTGCTTCACGTATTAACTTAAAGATATTCCTACTTATGTAAATATAGTCTGTTCCAAAATTATCTGAAGAAAGTTTACACTTTCTTACAAACCCAGCTCAGGCTAAATTCTTACGCAATCTCCCACTGACGGTAGATAATTACGTAGTAACACATCTGTATTAGAAGGTTTCAAGTTAAAATCTCAAGACATCATTAAAAAAAAAAAAACTTTGCGTCCGTATTAAATTGTTATTGAAAAATCATCGACGAAAATTGAGGTTAATCAATTAACCTCAATGGTCAAACGAAAAGCATCTGGAAGTATGCAAATAATCAAATTGAAGCACACAACACAATATTAGTAGATAGTGGCACTACATGTTTTGCATCCAAAGGTCTGTACGTTACGTTTTATGATCCATTTTGGGACGGACCATACAGCATACGGCCTGGGTTTTTCATGAGTACGAGATCTCGTAGATCCTCTTTTTTGTCGATGTTTTTCTAGTTATCAAAATGAACATAATAAGAGGTGAAGATCGCTTTTTAACTAGGATTGATCATCAAAATTATGTTTTTGTACCTTTCTAGCGAAAATTACCACGGCATTGGAAATTATCTGACTGTTTTTTCCCCCTGAGATTATATTTAAGGCGACGATAACCGACTTTTAATCATTTTGTACTGAAGATCACGTCTAAACGAGTAGTGATAGATGTGTGATGATTAAAAAAAAAAAAAAAAAAAAAAATAAGAACATTTCCTTAATAATTTAATGTACGAATATTTTATATTATGTTTATATTACATAGTGAAATTAATTTGTAAAGTTATGTCTTTTGCGGATAAAAAACTGAGAATCACGCAAATCTATTAAGCATATTTTTCTGAAACCTTCACCATTTTAAAGATAATTTAATTATTGATCTTTATAACTAATTAATTAATAAAAGTAGCAAAATTATATACTAACTCAACTAAAACTATTTACAAACTAAAATATAGCATCGAAGAATTCATCCACATCGCTGTCGACTGGTAAATGTACCCAAGAGGCTGGTCGTATTGCCACGTGCGTTGTATGGCAATGCTTAGCCTCTGCCCAAGGTAAAAACCATATTATTGATCTTTAAGTATACGTGTTTTATTATCTATTATGATACACTAGAAAGTTTCTGTTCTTAAACTTTTAAATATCAAATTTAATGATGAAAAAAAAAAAAACACCTACTTCAATGTTGTTCTCTAATTCAAAGTAAAAAATATAAACATTTTATATATAACTGTTAGATTGTATATTGTATTGTATATTATAAGCACAAGAGAAAAAAAAAAATCCTGGCTATGTAAGTTACCTAAGTATGTGTAATGTATAAAATATTTTAACAAAAACAACCTTCTATTTATCTAGCAAACAGTTTCGTATAATTGGTAGGTATCGTCCTTGACAATTCAAAAGTGCCTGGAAATGGTTTAATTGAAATAAATGCTTTGGATTTCTATGTAACGAATTACATCAATCGCGCCCTTGGACTGTGTAATTCGTTACCTCAGACCAAATAAAAAAAAGTACTGATTTTGAGCAAAACAGCGCACGGACAGCGTGTCTAATGTTTTAAAACCGGCCAAGTGCGTGTCGGACCACGCACAATGAAGGGTTCGGTAGTTGGGATGAATTTATCCCAAGAACAAACTTAACATTGTACTTGACAAACATGTTCTCCCTTATGGAAAGTATGGGAGATCATGTTTTTCAAACTGCAAATTCTCCTTAATACAGGCTATTTCATAGCCTAGCAAGGAGAGCAGCACGTCACCCACTTGATTATCAGAGATAAAATTCTACACATTAACAAAAAAAAAATTTTGGTTGTTTATTACTCGTTAAATTGTAAAGCCTACTTAGCTGTGATAGTTTTCCTTTTAACTTGGTTATATACCTACCCTACTGCTGTGATTTTTTTCATAAATCCAAGTACAACCATTTAGCTGGCAGGGGGTAGACTATACTCTAACAAAAACTAGCACTTTAAAGCTTAATATTTGGCAAACGGATCCCTGAATTGAAAAATGGCATTCACACACCCACATATATTTTTGAACCCACGTATATTACCAGTTGGCGTGATTAATATATCTAGTACTAACCGTCTCTGAGCTAAGCCGCGGACAGACATACAGACAGCCAATATATGTGATAGTCAATAGGGTCGTGGTGGGGTATGAAGCTTTTAAGTTACATTTTTTTTTTAATCAAATAAAAACTTTTTTACAAAAAAAAAAAAACAACTGTCTTCGGAAGTCGGTTGTTTTTTTTTGTAAAAAGTTTTTAGTTGTGGCACCTACCCCACACAAATTCTAATACCAGTACCTGCTATGTAAATAACAGTCACAGGAAGTTATCATCATATCATCCACATATACTACGGGAAAAATACGTATTATTGAAGCTTACTTAAAAACTATGCCAGCAAAGTTAATAAAATTGATATGGGACCAATCCGGAAGCATACCCTTTCAAACAAAAAAATAATTTTCAAAATCGGTTCACAATTGACGGAGAAATCGACGGACATACATTAAAAAAAAACATACATACGCGTCGAACATATAACCTCCTCCTTTTTGGAAGTCGGTTAAAAAAGCAGACCCGCAATATTTTTGAATGGCTTATCCTTTTTCTCCACCTAAAAATAAATTAGGTTCCCACCTAAAAATAAAATTTGACAGGCTCAAATGTGTTTCTATTTTTTTTTATTCTTCTTGTGCCACCAGAGGGCCTGGCGAAAATTACCTCTCCTACGTCAAATTTAGATCTTGCCCGCCACTGGCTTATTTTAACTTAAATTTGCAGTTTGAAAAAAATGTTCTGTCATGTTTTTCAACTACAATGTTAAGTTTGTTCTTGGGATAAATTCATCCCAACTACTGAACCCTTTATTGCGCGTGGTCCGACACGCTATTGACCGGTTTTATTTGGTCTGAGTTCGTTACATAGAAATTCATACAAGACGCGTCTCGGGTGCCTGTTATAACTAGGGTCTTTAAGTTTTTCAATCTCATCTTAAGTCATAAATAAAAAACCCTATTGTTGTTGCAAAACATCAAGATCTTCAGTCACAAAACAAAAGAGATTCACGCATTCGCGCCCACGCGGCCCGAAAATGTAAACAATGATATTTTTATATCTGGATTTCAAAATAGGTACGCACAGCAAATAGCTAATGGTCTTTTAAGTATTAAATGTAGATTTAGTACGACAGATATTGATATAAGCAATACCTACGGTACTTTTTGGTCCGTATTCACCATTGAGATAGTATGTCTATTTTATTCAATGCCCAACTGAATACGGAACGCTCGGTGCAGTCTCAATGTCTATGGTATATTCAAATCAAAACTGTCATTCTTTGACAGATAAATGAAATGGTTATATCACGGCAAATTGACTTATGTGTATGCGATTCTGACGTGGTGACATTTGGAGCTAAATTTAAGATGATGGCACTACTTTGCCGACAAGTGCTAGTAGGTTTTGAGTCACCCACAAGCAGTGTTTTTAATAATTTGTTTAAATTCTTTACTTATTTCCCATTCGAAGTAACCTAAGGTGCGATAGTGCCGCCGTCATTTTTTCCATACTTTTTCTTGCCAAGCTGTAGGGTGTGAATTTGGGTTACAATCTCAGAGTAATAGTTATTACTCTAAGGTTACAATAAAGAACTTGAAAAATTTAATTTAATTTGAAGTTCATGTACGTCAGCAGTGAGGTCGCTGTCACTAATGTCAACTGTCAGTTCACCACAAATGGCGGGAAACAATTGAAAGTGAAGTGTGTCTGCACATGGTTTTGAGCCAATGTAGTGACAATCAGCTTAAAATACGGGATCAACAGGATTCTATGTTACACTAGTTTTACCTTCCAAAAATACTTAAATAAGAACCGTATTAAGATCCTAAATTCGTGCTGAAATTACTTGCAGTTGAAATAAAAAAGACATTTCCTGATAATGACTCGCAAATTTTATTTTTATTTTGTCTTCCCCAGAACTCCACTGAGTTCGTTGACTTGTATGAGTTTAAAATTCAAAATAACTTTATTCAAATAATGATGTCTTCAGTCTGCTTGTCTCCCCTTTGTGAAAACGTATAATTGTCATGTTTTCGTGTAATAATCGTAATTTATTTGATCTCTGTATCGCCGCCATCTTGGATTCCGCGTCAACTATTTTTGAGATGATTGAACTATTGAATGAAAATAAAATGATTTAATTTATGTCTCTCTGTGACTTCTAAATATTAAAATGATTATTAATAGGAGACTACAATGCTTGTTTTGTTAGATGTTTATGCCTGTTTTCTTTTATTCTCGTTTTATTTTGACAGTTATTATTATAGCTTTTAATATGTTTAGAGACGAATACAACCAGGCATTTACCTAAGACTAATCTTTTATTAGCATTTTCTTAATAATTTTATATACAAATATTTTAGATTATGTTTATATTACATAATGAAATTAATTTGTAGAGTTATGTCTAAGGCGGATAAAAAAAATGAGAATCACGTAAAATCTATCAAGCGTATTTTTCTGAAACTTTTACCATTTTAAAGATAAT
This sequence comes from Agrochola macilenta, assembly GCA_916701695.1. Classification (NCBI taxonomy): domain Eukaryota; kingdom Metazoa; phylum Arthropoda; class Insecta; order Lepidoptera; family Noctuidae; genus Agrochola; species Agrochola macilenta. The sequence continues at coordinate 1,165,701 of OU753579.1, forward strand.
TGAATCATAATCTTTTAGTATACGTGTTTTATTAAAATAACTTTTGTTTTATTTATAATAAATTAATAATGCGTCTTATTTGGGACAGCGCTCCTGGCTGGACGTACGACGTGTTGCGTGAGCTCAGTACAGACCACGCAAGCTAACCACTCAAGGTCACTGGCATATATCTGCGTCTTATTAAATAGCTATTAGCAACATTGCAATCATAACAGAAAATGATAACAGACAATCCAATGTTGAATAACACGCCAAACGTCCCATGAATGCAGCATACCGTCCATCTCTCAACAGTTAATTTAATACAATGACCTGATTATGAACCAATAATAGCTGGCAACACCCACTTAACCTTGCCAGTATTAAATATTAGTTTCTGATTCTCGTCCATCGATGCTTTCTGTTATTCGCTGAGAAACAGATGGTGGTTTAGCGTAAACTTACCTTCAGTTTTACCTCTTAATTTGTTTTCGTAGTATAGGTCAGTGGATTCGCGTAAATAGGTATTGTTATTTTGCTACATTTTACCACAGAATAGTACGTAAGACGCACTCCTCATTTTAGATATGATGCTACAAGTACGCAGCGGGCCCGTCTTGTCGGGCCAATTCAGTGAGCGTAACGTTACGTAGTCAGAAGATTGAGTTACGCGATAGAAAGAGAGGCAATTTCTAGGTGGATATAACTGTAGGTAATTAGTGCGACCTGCTATCTTATTGGCTATCATATTTTCGTAAATGATTAAGACTAATTTGTTTCATTTTGACAGTTCAACAACATTCATTGCGTTATTTACGTTGTTGAGCAGATTTTTTTGTCGAACTTATGAAGCAATGGATTAGCAATCTGTTTTAAAATGATCCAGATTGTGATTGATCGTGTATTACGCAATCAATGTGCTGAATTGCACTTTATTGTGTCGTAGCAAAAGACGCTTTTATGTGCGTGCGTGAGTTCAAACAGACAGGCGCGTCCATATTTGTGTAATTTATTTCGTCACCTCTGCTCTCCAATAGTTATTTATATTTCTAAAAGAAGAATAGAAGCAAGACATTCTTTGGTAAAATCATTGAGAAATCAGGAACAAAAAAAAAACCGAATTGATAACCTCTCGTCGTCATTTAGAAGTCGGTTAAAAATATGCAAATCTTGTGTCGAAACGTAACGGCTATTTTTAAATCTAATGGTTGCATTGTTTCTCGCCTAATTTTAAATCTAATCTAACAAATAATTATCTGCTTGCGTTTTCCTAAATATGTTTGGTCGGCTAACAGTCTAACGGGATGAAGCGGAATACCAGTATTTTACATGGAGCGACTGCCTATCTGACCTCCACAATCCAGTTACTGGGTAACACGATATCCCTTGGTAAGATTAGTTGTCATACTTTAGGGGTTCTGACTTTCGTTAACAACTGTCAAAAATCTACGAATGATAGCCGGTACCAACTTTTCACGAAGGTAAACAACTAAACAAACGTCAACATAATTTGAAACGTACCAAGCAACTATTTGAAAGTTAAAAGAATCAACTATTCAAATAATTTCACCATTTCCCAATATATTCTCAGGACGGACCATAAACATAGCCGGGAACAATCGCGTCCATCTTGGATTCGTTCCAAGCGCGTTCGTTTTATTAATTGCTTGTCAAAAGTTTAAGTATTTTGATAGGAGACTATTAAATAAATTGATTGAGATAGTATAATGTAATAGCAGTTGATATTATTGATGTATTACTTCCTGGTTCTTGTTTTGGTAAGCAACGAGATTAATATTTTGTTTAATTTGAACTAAGGCCCGCGCCTTTTTGAATGAACTGATTATTATTTGTAAAGAGGCTGTACATTTTGTGGGATCACGTCAAAGGGTGGCGCTAGTGACAGAGGACATCTACATAAAGCGGTACAAGGTTATTTCTAAGAGTGTCCTCGGAGTTTCTTGCCCGTTCTTCTCCATAAAGATCTACGTTTTTGAATAGGTGGAATGGTTGGAATGGTAAGCTTCAACTTACTGACTAACTGATCGACTATTTGACAATTCAAAAGTGCCTGTAAATGGTTTATTAGAAATAAATGCTTCGAGTTTGAATTTGAGTTAGAGATTTTGGCGCGTTGCTCAAAATTGGCACTAACGTCGCCATCTTGTTTTTTGAATAAATGTCAGTAGCATTAAGCGTCGTGCAGACCGTCGCGACGCGACTCACAAAACAATTTCTAAGAAAACTTCACGATAGAACAATTATCGGTGTCGCGTCGCGTGTCGCGCGACACGCTAGTCTGCACGAGCCTTTATGAATGAGAGAAGCCTTGCGTCTTATCAATAGTTTGCTACCTGCCCCAAATGCTCCAAAAGTGCGAGCGAGACAGGCTAATAACAATGATTTATGGCCCGACGATTCAGACTAAACCTACTTACACTAAAAAACAAAATATCTCTTGTTGTTTTCCCCAACGGAAGACCAGCGTAAACGGACATACCAATATGAAACGTCATAGTATACGTAAACACTGCTCTGCCTGCCTCCTTAATGACTTAGCGGGTTTTAAATAGTTTTATAATTAAACCACAGCGGAGCGGCGTAGAGTTCAAATAATAAGTAATAAATGTTCAATACGCAGTGAAAACTGTTTAGATTTTCTTTGCAGCTGGATTTTTTGTCATGAGTCATCGGATGTTTTGGTTCCCACGGTGCGGTTTTTGATAGCCTTGTCTGTTACTATGCTCGTAGAAGGAGTTATTTTAATAGGCCCTGCGCATACAGGCGCGACACGACAGACTGTGGATCGAAAAAAGGCTCCCGCGACAGGCGCGACGCGATTCTGGTGGAACAATTTCTATGAAAACTTCACGGAAATTGACCTACCGCATCGCGCCGTCGCACTGTGGATCGAAGAAATTGGAGCTTAAATTTTAAAGTGTCGGTTTTTGCTTAAATTGGCTTCTAATAGCCAATATTATGCATAATTATATCATAGGATACAATCAGGGACTTAGGCAAATTAGCAAGTTATACTATTTTGCAAAAAAAAAATGTATTGAGCTAATGCTTATACCTTTATTTATAAATATTAGAAATAAATAATTAAATCACCGTGAGCAAGGATATAACGGTTATTTTCTCCGTTCCGGAGATATAAGCATTAGCTCCATACATTTTTTTGCAAAAAAAAAAAAAAAACTATTTGCCTACCTGATTGTACCTATCTTATGATATATTTATGCATAATATTGGCTATTAGAAGGCATTTTAAGTAAAAAACCGACACTTTAAAATTTAAGCACCTATTTCTTCGATCCACAGTGCGACGGCGCGATGCGGTAGGTCAATTTCCGTGAAGTTTTCATAGAAATTGTTCCACCAGAATCGCGTCGCGCCTCTCGCGGGAGCCTTACCAAAGACCCTCTCTTTAGCCAAGAACTTGAAGCAGTACACGGCTGGACAAAGCTACGTTCCTCCTGGACATTGGACTCATTTTCCAACATTTTCATTTATGCCACACATTTGTCTGTCCACACACAGTACTAAGCAAACGCATGTAGGTACTACATGAGATTTTTTCAGTTTAACATAACACGCAACATAACATCACGCTGTTATTCCCCGAAGGGTTTACGCAGAGGTGCAACTATATTTCGCCAGTTACGTTTATTTAAGTCCCATGTTAAGCCTGGTGCGACGCGACTCTAATAACAAAACAATTTCTAAGAAAACTACGCGGTAGAACAATTTACGGTGGCGCGTCGCTCGACAAGTCGCGTCTGTCTTCACGAGCCTTAATAGGGGGCGAGCCTATTGCCATCAACCGGGCACAAATCCAGGATCCGGGCTGCTACTCGTAGTTTTATATTACTTTCATAATACCTACTCGTAATTATCAGGACCGTTATCATACTGTAGAAGTTTAAGTTTTTAAACAAAATGATCTGAAAGGCGATTCTCCCGCATCACGCATTCGTGACGATAACACAGTATAACGCCCATAGCTCAAGATGTCTTTTAGCGCCCCCCCTTGATTTTTTTCTGTATCCGCTACTGTCGTTGATTCGAATTTTTCTCAAGTAAAAATCAAGTTGAGCCCTTCTCGGCACGTTGACAGTCGATTCAAAGCATTTCTCCAGCACGCAAGAAAGCCAAGCGACATAATTATGTATTAAGATTAGCCTGCACTGCGAATTTATTCGCGCGATTATTATTCGCGTGGTTTATATCCAGTGTACGGCATTGCAACGAGCGCGAATTTTAAATCTCCAGTGTTACAGCATTGCAATAAAAATTTCGCGAGATTTTTATCGCACTGCGGGCACACAAAGAGACGAGCGGCAATGACGAATGTGGCATGCTCATCACTCAAAACTCAAGCATTACTTAAAACTCGTTTAAAGCCTTTTGATCGGTTGAAACTAGTTTTAAGTAATGCTTGAGTCTTAAGTGAGGTTCTGTTATACGGGCCTAAGAGTGTAAACCGAGAATCGCCTTCCTGAAATTGCCAAATCGTAACGCTAATGATTTGCTCTGCATTAGTAAAAAATTACATACACAGAAACTATAGCTGTACATAGAACTTTGTTCAGTTTTGCGTAGATTCGTTCTAAAAGTGATTTTCGCACGATTTGCGTAGATTGATCGTGTGACTCGATGTTTTTAGCTGAACGTATAATACTCGTACCTACGGATGGAATAAAGATTTTCTCAATTTTCCCTGTAGAACAGATCGTTAGTTAGAGATGATCTCATCAGATAATGCTCGATGTTTATTTTAATGCCAATGCAATCTATGGATGAAGTCAAAATTGTTTTGGTTTTCGTTTTTCTCGCCCGATTCAATAATCAGCTAATTAATTTTGATTTTGTACTGTGTTATGTAAGCGCATCTTCTTAAAACATCGGAATTTTTTTAAACGTCTAATTCAAGCAATTTATTTTGACAAATCTTAAATACAAAATACAAGCGAACACTAAAGTACATAACCGCTGCAGTCGCGTCGATCGCGCTGTCGCGTCGCGCTAGTCTGAACGAAACCTGAAAGAATGTGAGACTATGATTTTCTCTTCTCCTAGAACCTAGAGTTCCAAGACATGTCACATGCACCAACCCGCATTGGGCCCGCGTGGCTAGCACTAGCACCGCGCGCGCTCATTGGTCGCTTCCCCGGCTTCCTGTTACACACTTCCGTCCCTTTTCACGAAATCACTCCCACAGATAGCAGGAAAGCGAGAGTACAGATATAACACATAAACAAAATACGTTCAAGCCGATAATGCGAGCTAATCTCTATTTATATAGATTAACATTGCAGGGGCGTGCTTGCATTGCAAATTTCCATAAATTACGTGAGACTCGAAAGGGACACGAAATATCAAAAGGGGGAGGTGTAGTGAGTTTAGCACGTGTATTTATTTTTTCGTGTAACGCGCATTTCTAAACCGAAAAGCGGCCCCCAAATAAAATATGTCCCTTTCTTTTTTCTATTTAAAGATAAATTATTTTGTATTTTTTTAAGATACTTTGCATCAAAGAAATACACGTGACTTCGGGTAGGTGGGAGGGCTTAGCCTAAAACCTCACCAGGGGGGGGTTAAAAAGTTGCTAAAAAAACATCAAGTGATTAATGAACGCCCCTTAGCCATAATGAATCGATCTATTAGATGGACGCAATTTTTTTTCACAAAGCATGGTGTCTCTTGTAGATACCTACCTATCTACGGAGCAGACAGAATTTTAAAACTGAAAGTGCTTATACAGAAAAGATCAACCTGACAATAGGGACTCGCATGAGTAAAAAAAAAATATATATTTGACCGTCAGTCAGATACTTAATAAAAAAATATTAGACACGTATTTTTTGCTTTACCATATTAATAAAAAAATACTTAGATAAAATACATTTTAAGTTGGGGAGTGGGGGTCGCTACGTCACTACTAGTATGAAATTTCCATATTCGTGACGTCATGGCGCATTTTAACTTAATGTATCGCCGTAATCTTTAGATAACGTAAAAAAAGAAAAAATACGTGTCCAATATTTTTTTCTAATCGCAATGACGGACTAAAAAAAATGTTTAGTTATCGTCTCTATAAAATACTCGTATTTCTACTTGTTGTTTAGCCATTGTATGGCTAAACAACAAGTAGAAATATTTAAACGATCTTGACACCGAGATGTTTCAGTTTCAGTGAAAGTAAATCACAATAAAACATTCATTTAAACTGTTCTTTACAATAAAACAATAGATTCCTAACATTTGGCAGAAGTAGAAAGAAAAATAAATATTATTTTATTTGCTGTGACTGTTGTAAATGTCAACTTTTTTTCTTTTCTTTAGATATAATCGTAAGTATCTAGGTCAACAAACCCGAAACATTTTTTTAAAGGGGTAGGTAGTATATGTAATAGTCTACTGATTAAGTTCAAAACTAGTTACCAAGAAACTAAATAGTTAATTACATTTTACGCACACAGAAAGCAAGAAGAAAAATAAACTTCTTCACCTTTTTAGGGTTCCGTAGTAAACAAGGAACCCTTATAGTTTCGCCATGTCCGTCTGTCTGTCTGTCCGTCTGTCTGTCCGCGGCTTAGCTCAGAGACGGTTAGTACTAGAAAGCTGTAATTTGGCACATATACGTAATATTAATCATGCCGACAAAGTGGTAAAATAAAATCAAGTTTTTTTTTTTTTTTTTTAGGATATCCCATACACGTAAAGTGGGGATGTTTTTTTTCCTCGTCTATCCCGTCTATGTCTATCTAAAGGTCGTTCAAAAATATTGAGAGTTTGTGAAAACCATTTTTGGATTCAGGGATCTGTTTGCGAAATATTAAGTTTTTAACAGATTTTTTTTGTTAGAGTCAAGTGTCCCCCCCCCCCCCCTTCTAAATGGTTGTACTTGGACTTGTGAAAAAATTCACAGCAGTAGTATATATAACGAAATTAAAAGGAAAACTATCAGAGCTAAGTAGGCTGTACAGGTTATCGAGTAATAATCAACCAACTTAATTTTGCGGTTTTAAAAACATGATCTCCCATACATTCCGTATGGGAGAACATGTTTTTCAACTACAATGTTAAGTTTGTTCTTGGGATAAAATTATCCCAACTACGGAACCCTTCATTGTGCGTGGTCCGACACGCACTTGACAAGGTTGCCTGGAAGAGATCGCAGTAAGCGATAAGGCCGCCCATTGTATATTTTGTATTGTATAACTTTTTTTTTTTATGTAATGTATAATCTGGTGTACAATAAAGTATATATATATAAATAAATAAATAAATAAATGTCATATTACTCGAAAAATTTTGACATTTGCAGGGTCACGGTGCGGGTTGGTGGATGTCACAAGTCTTCGATTTTTTAGTTCTAGGACCGGATTCCTCACATAAAACCGCACGAGGGATGAAATCACTTTCAATCGTTTATCAAGTGACGTTCTGTAGCTCCTGCCTACTCCCATGGGACAAAGCGTGGTATTCATAAGCAAATAAAAACTTTTTACAAAAAAAAACAACCGACTTCCGAAAAAAAAACACTACAAAGTGAAAAATAACTTTAATTTCGGAAGTCGGTGTCTTTGGTTTAAAATTTTCGTTTTTTGCCACCGACTTCCGAAATTAAAAAAATATTTTATTAGGTAATTAATTAAGTTATTTTTTACTTTGTAGTGTTTTTTTTCGGAAATCGGTTGTTTTTTTTTGTAAAAAGTTTTTATTTTTGATTTTTTTGTTGTGGTACCTACCCCACACAAATTCGAATACCAGTACCTGCTATGTAAATAACAGTCACAGGAAGTTATCCACTTATACTCATACTATGTAAGTGGGGAAAAATACGTATTATTGAAGCTTACTCAAAAACTATCCAAGCAAAGTTAATAAAATTTATATGGGACCAATCCGGGAGCATACCCTTTCATACAAAAAAATAATTTTCAAAATCGGTCCACAATTGACGGAGAAATCGGCGGACATACATAAAAAAAAAAAACATACATAGGTACGCGTCGAACATATGACTTCCTCCTTTTTGGAAGTCGGTTAATTAAAAGGAGAGTCTGTTACATATTTATGTAAGTATCTACATAATTGAAGATTGCTCCGAAAATACTCCGAGTTTGTTTAAATTCTCTTGTAGATCGTTCTGTTTGACGTTTCCCGTGTTTGTGTTGCAACGTTATAAAATTATGCAATAGCTGGCTAAAAGTATAACGAGATCGAGTTTCAGCGCTAAGGTAGCTCGCGATTCAAATATACTTACGTTTTTTACGGTTTGCAGGTCAGTGTCAGATTGTCAGGTTGCATGTTGATCAAGTTTAAAAAATGATTCGCGACAGTAGTTTTTTTTCTTTCTCAGTTAGTTTTAATCAGGCGCGGATCCAGCCCTCAAAAAAGGTTGTGGGCACAGCCATCCGAACATCGGCCAAGTGCGAGTCGGAGTATGATCTCGCTGATGAAGTCATGATCCATATAGTGCATTCCTACAAAGGAGATGTTTACAAAATATATGACAACCCGACCAAGATTTTGTACAGTTGTGCCGATTCTCTTGTACACCGAACTAAACTTTAATTTTAAATTTATTATTTATTTTAATTTTATATGTAGCTACAAGTATTATGACACAGATATTGGGTATTTATTTATTTTAGTTTCTCATTCACAACACACCACACACATTAAAATGTATGTCACAACACTTTATTTTATTTGATTTTGTGAGTTTTTCATGTTATCCTATCTTTTACTACTTACCTTAATTTATTCTGTTAATTTATTAAAACGGACACACACATCCCTGTCTTTATTATTCTAGCGTATGGCACTCGTGGGTTGCAGCTGAAAATCAGCGTCAGGTGGTACACTGTGTGTTGCCATCTGACATCTATGCTGAGCTGAGGCCCTATTGGCATTATAATCATTGTTTTCTGTTTTTTTTTAGTTATAAGGTGTATTTTTCTGCTAATGTAATGCCAATAAACGCATTTTTCTTTCTTTCTTTCTAAACTATCACAAAAATTCATTACTTTTGGCTATGAGAATATTAAAGCTATTCTTAAATTTAAAAATGATTTTGACAACTAAAATTGAATCGCGACTCAACATTGTACTTGTGTGCACTACACTGTAAATTTTTTTTTAGACCCGGAGGCCCGCAGGGCATTGTCCACGTGTTTTATATGGATTTTTTTAATTTTAGTAGGTATGGAAATTATGAAAAATGATTACCTACATGTTGAGTTTTAAGGGTTTATGGGTTTAATGAAGGGTATCTCAAAAAAACTCATTATTTTTGCGATAGGACACACCATTTTCGAGATATAAGCAAAAGAAAAGAAAAAAAGATACAGTACTGTTATTCCACGTGTTTGCGTGAATTTTAGTTAACTAAATCTGACAATCGTTAATCGCGATTAAAATCAAAAAATTTGGTGAAAAACGTCAAATTCAGAATAGCCAAATTGCCATTTTCACTAAATTAATAACTCAGTGCTATCAAACTAAAATATAGGTAGTTAGGTTGTGCCACTTTAGTCTATTTCTATTGAATGGGAAATCGTCGTTTGTCAGGAATAAACAAAATTTTGGCGATTTTTAGTCTAGTTTAGAGGTTTAATTCCTCATGGGCAAAGCCGTGGAGCGAACACTAGTAAAAGAATAAACTGTAAAATCTTAATTTGTTCATTCACGAAAATTACAAAAGTAAATGTGTTTGTTTGCACATCACAGTGTCACAATTAAACTAAACTACTGAACCGATTTTGATGAAATTATTCGATTTCATCAAAACGATTCAAGTTAGTTTACCTATAGTACAAACTGCTAACATCAGCGCCACGCCACGCCACTAAAAAGAAAGGCAGTTCGGAAGTTTTGGCGGCAATGCACGCAGCGAAGTTCTTAGGACTAGTTAGGACTAAGAACTTCGCTACGTTCCGAATCACACACGATTAATTGTTTTATTTTATTTTATTAAGGCATTGGATATAATATCATCAGCCTATCGACCTCAATAGACCGTGAAAGGGTGATGTCACAAGTCTATTAGGGTTGTGGGCATGCCCATCGTGCCTACAACGGTGGATCCGAGCTTGGTTTTAATGCGTCCTACCCATAGATATAAAAAAATCTATGGTCCTACCCAAATATCCTTTCTTTGGTATTGTTCGTCGAGTTGAGCTCCACGATTACTGACAAATGCTTGCACTGACTGGACAGGTCCACTCAAATCTGTGAGGTTATTTCCTCAAAAGACCATTTCAGACATTAATCTAACGTGGTCCTCATATGGCTTGACCAAGATTATGTCTGGATTTTAAAAGAGACTGCGACCTCTGCGTTTGTTTCGGCCTTTCTTCTCAAAGTAGTCAGATAGGAAACGCCGACCCCATCTAGCTTATTTATTTTTATATTTTATAAATGACGTGTAAAAGTGATTCCGATATCCTATTTTAGGGGTATGAGGAACAGGGTGTAAAGTTCACTCATCCCCCATAGAAAAGGGAGGATCCTCCAACCAGACGGGTGTCGTGTCTGGCGGGCAACTGCCCAGAGGTTTGAAGTTGGGAGATTCTATATATGTTTATCGCGCGGTAAACTCTAATTGCGCGATGCAGGATTTGTGTGACGTCAGGATGTTATGTGACGTCAGGTCTTTGATGCGTAGTTCGCATGTAGCGATATGTAGATGCCGCTACATCACTCCCCTCCGGAGACCGGAGGTCGGAGGTCGATAGTGGGCTGAGTCTTGAATCTTGCGATGCTTCACAGTGCCAGCTGTGGTTCCAGTGAGTCGGAACCGGGTGCCGCATAGTTCGCGGTGAGTCGGAACTGTCTGCGGTGATTCCCCAGTGAGTCGGGGTGGCGCTGCGTCTTGATCCAGTGGGACGGATGTGGTACAGCGATGGGTTGTGGCTGAGGATGATGACCAGGAATGCGCGTTCGCTGCATGCTGGTGGTCAGGATATCCGTTGAAGCCGTGGGTGCTGGTTGGCTGTGTGACTCGCCTCACGAAAGCTTGCGGGAGTGATGATGATGATGACGTCACGCTGAAGTATCTGCACGAAGGCTGCGTTGACGTTCATGCTCGGGGTCACCAGTTTAGGGGTATGAGGAACAGGGTGTAAAGTTCACTCATCCCCCATAGAAAAGGGAGGATCCTCCAACCAGACGGGTGTCGTGTCTGGCGGGCAACTGCCCAGAGGTTTGAAGTTGGGAGATTCTATATATGTTTATCGCGCGGTAAACTCTAATTGCGCGATGCAGGATTTGTGTGACGTCAGGATGTTATGTGACGTCAGGTCTTTGATGCGTAGTTCGCATGTAGCGATATGTAGATGCCGCTACACTATTTACAGAATAAACAATTCCATTTAACAAATGTGTATCAATACGACTTTCTAAGTAAGAATTGGCCTCAAATATGTATTATGATTTCCTGAAATAATCAGTCATCCGAGCGGGATCAGCCCTCTCACGATCCCGCTCGGTAGCCTCCTTCTGAACCATCACGGTCTCACAGAATTATAAAACTTGCGTTTAGCACCTGTGGCCTCTGTATAGCTCATTATTTATGGCACTTTCCTCAAAAGTTATGTAAAAACTTCACTTTCGTCCGATAATAATTATGCAACAGATACATAAGACATCACTCCCGCAACTAAAAACATAAACATTAGTATTTCGAGAAATATTTACATCTTTCTAAGAACCTCGCGCATTCTATTATTATTTTTTATGTTTCTACTGAACGGTAGAATAACAGATTGTACGAGTTTTGTTACATAATTTAGGTAACCGTTGGTAAGTTTGACGGATAACGGATCAAACCGACAAAGTCCCACTGCGAACAATAGGGATGTTGACAATTTTTTTTGTCCGTCTTGTAGATTATTAAAAAATATTGGACACATATTTTTTCTTTTTTTACGTAGTCAAAAGATTACGGCGATACATTGAGTAGGCAATGCGTTCAAATGTGGCATGACGTCACTGGCCGGTAGATTTTATACTGACTTGTGACGTAGCGAGCCCCCGCTCCCTAAGTTTAATGCGTTTTATCTAAACCATTTTTTATTAATATGATAAAGCAAAAAATTTGTGTCTAATATTTTTTTATTACCTGACTGATGGACAAAAAAATATTTTTCAACACCCTATTGGTCACGATACGCGAAGTTACAGTCAAGCCCCACTGTGACCTATTGGTAACGGTCGATTCACGCGGCCTAAATCACTATTTTTACTGCCAAATAATGGCTAATATCGTCTGTGGGTAATATCTTTAACATTTGTTACGCGTGTAGTCAGAAGCTCTAAAGTCTGACAATCAGTCTTAGCATGGAGTATCGTGTGATAAGCAGTCAACATAATTGGGAAAAGGCTAGGCAGATTGATTGGTTCCTTCATTTACCTACTATTGGTAATTTTTATCATCTTATAAATTTCGAATTGGGAAAACTTGAATTCATCTTGAGGTATGAACTATGAAGTATTGGACATAATTCACAAGACGAATCTTTGAAACGTCACGCAAAATCCTGCACCACGCAAGCAGAGTTTACTGTGTGACTGGATATACAAAGTCTCGACATAAATTGTCAGGCAGTAGCCCACCAGACACGACACCCGTCTGGTCGGAGGATCCTCCCTTTTCTATGGAGGATGAGCGAACTTTACACCATGTTCCTGATACCTCTATAATGTCATTAAAAAAATCTTTAAAGGTTATTTAATGGAGGTACTACACGTACTACTACCACACTGGGCTATAGTTTGACCGAGACTGCTGTACTGCGCCTTAGGAATGCGGGGCGAGGCGGGGGGAAGCGTTGATGAATGAGCGGCCTGCACTGTCCCCCCGTCCCGCCGCGCACATAGGTATCTAACGCGCGGTACAGTGTTCTCGGTCAAACTATAACCATAGAAACGATGGGTGGACTGTGTGAGAGATGATATGGGTAGAAAGGGTGGGTTACCGAGATGACGACTGATAGGGAAGTAAGGAAGAAAAGCATGTCCGCCGACCCCAAATGAATTGCAATAATAGCAGGAAAATGACGCTGATGATAAAGACTACACGACAACAATCAATCTGCCTAGCCTTTTCCCAACTATGTTGGGGTCAGCTTCCAGTCTAACAGGATGCAGCTGAATACCAGTATTTTACATTGAGCAACTGCCTATCTGACCTCCACAACCCACTAACTGGGTAATACGATACCCCTTGGTAAGACTGGTGTCAGACTTTCGGGCTTCTGACGACCCGTAACGACTGGCAAACATCCACGAGTGACAGCCGGGACCAACGGCTTAACGTGCTCTCCGAGGCGCTTAGGATTCTCGGTATGTAAAGATGGTCACCTATCCACTGACCAACCCCGGCAAGCGTGGCTTAACCTGATGGATCGACCAGTGCGGCTGTTGTTACTTAGCCACGAGCTCCTCCACGACTACACGACAACAAAAAGAAAATATAATACGCACAGACCTGTCTTTTAAACGCAATTTATTTAAGTTCTAAAGAACAAAATAAGTCGCCAAGGTGTAGACAGCAGGAAACCATACGAAAATAAAGAAATAATAATATATAGAACTGTCACAGGAAAATGTTCATAAAAACAATAATATCATTATATTTATAAACGTTTTTTACGGAGAAGAGAATAAATCAGGGAGACTAATACGTTACATGTTATATGAGGCAGGGCTGGCAACACATGGCAATTTATGATTCTAGACTAAAGCTAAAACATTGGAAAGAGCAATTCGTTTATACTACTCGTATTTTTGTTTTTCTGTATTAATATGAACTAACGTTCTTAGTATGTAATGGATTCAAATCTAGCCTAGAGGAGCTCGTGGCTAAGTAACAACAGCCGCACTGGTCGATCCATCAGGTTAAGCTACGCTTGCCGGGGTTGATCAGTGGATGGGTGACCATCTTTACATACCGAGAATCCTCCGTGCCTCGGAAAGCACGTTAAGCCGTTGGTCCCGGCTGTCATTCGTGGATCTTTGACAGTCGTTATGAGTCGCCAGAAGCCCGAAAGTCTGACACCAGTCTTACCAAGGGGTATCGTATTACCCAGTTACTGGGTTGTGGAGGTCAGATAGGCAGTCGTTCCATGTAAAATACTGGTAGTCAGCTGCATCCGGTTAGACTGGAAGCCGACCCCAACATAGTTGGGAAAAGGCTAGGCAGATTGATTGGATTCAAATCTAGGCATTAGGCTCTAACTTAATATTTCACGAGTTATTATGATATAACTTTAGAATAGTGACAATTTGAAATTTTACACAATTTCGTAGCACTTCTTAGGGTCTTAGCCTAGTGGTGTGATCGTCGGACTGCCAAGTCATAGGTCTCGAGTTCGAACCCAAGGCACGCACCTCTGACTCTTCGGATTAATGCTCGTATTGTATCATCACTAGCTTCAAAAACGGTGAAGGAAAACATCGTGAGGAAACCGGCATGCCTGAGAGATATTTCTCGACGGCATGTGAAGCCAAGTCAGAAGCCCATGGGCGGCTTTAAAACTCTGTCACCAGGTTAGTCACTAACTACACGAAAAGATGAAGAAGGATCTGTTAATTGACGAAAACACTTTGTTCATGTGTTACATCTAAAGCACAGCATTGTTACTATTATTTATACATTACACTAACTCAAATGGTTTAGTTCTCTTTAACCTACGCACTATATCCGTGTTGTCCAGCAGCTGGATTGCGTTTATCTTCTTAGCAGATAAAATATACACTTTTTATTAGAGACAAACCGAGCACCCAATGGAATTTCATCGGCACAACTGACGAACTTGCATGTAACAAACTTTCATCCACTATTTAACCCCTTTAGGGAGTCAGGTTCCAAAAATCCTTCCTTAGTCCTCACCTACGTTGTCTATGGAACTTTTGTGGTTTTCACTTTCGTTACAAAAGGAAATTTTGTGCTAAATTTCATGAAGAGACATGAGATAACATGAGATTCCCAGAATTTTATGCTGTTGTTTTGTCTGTCAGTAAATCAATTTAAGATTTATTATTCAGATGTGTTGAAAAAATATTACTTGAGATATCTGCAGATCCATGTGTGGGACAGACCTAACTTATAACATTCACAAAAAATTGCGATCGCATCCAAAACCACATCATTTTTATGATACGGTTAGCTTCAAAACACTTCTCCCAAGCTATTGCAATTTAAATCGCTTTTTTATACTGCAATATAAAAAAGCGATTTAAATCATATAACTAAGTATACTTACTTTTCGCCGTCTGTCCAAGTCCAAAGCAATTTCGGTTAAAACCACAGACAACCCTGAACTACAGACTCTATGCGTAACTCAAACGTTTTTAACCTGACATTGACCTTCACAGACGCCATTTTAAATCGACCAAAATACGCGGGAAAAGTTTAATGTAATGCGTTACTCGGTACTCGGTTTTGAGGTTTTAGATTTTTTGAAACTTTATTGGTTTAGAAAAGCTGTCTCGTAAATGCGATTACCTTGCCAAATCTTTGAACGTTGATGTGCTGTAAATATCTAAAAAAAAGTTGTTTATTAAATAGATCGAAAAAAAAACACAATTGAATGACTAGCGTGCGTGAATAGTCTTTCCAATAAGACTTCAGATATGTCTGACAACCGTGCTGGGAGAACCTGGGAATTTCACCAATAAAAGCGAACGCGATCAGTTCTTAAATACCGCGTTCAAGAGCTGTCAGTGTCATCCATAGATTTTGTATACATTAAGGTGTCATCATTGTCGAGGAATATTGACACTGACAGCTTTTGAACGTATTCTCATTATTTCTCAAATCATAAACAAGACGCTATTAAAGGAAATGCATCACCCACCACATTCACCAACGCTCAAAAAACCAGGTTGGTGACCGCTCTTTCATTCCCCTCGGAACAGAATTACAACACAATTTCAAAACATATACATTTTTAATTTCCTGGCATTCCTATCTATTCTAAAAATGTTACCATCAACATTTGAAAAGCTAACGCAAGAAAAAAATACTTTCAACTAGAAATAGGTTAAGTATAGCTTATTCAGCCTATATTATTCCCACTGCTGGGACACAGGCCTCCTCTCTGTGAGAAGGAGTGGGCCATCCACCACGCGGGCCCAGTGAGGTACATGTCACATGTCTTCCAATTTTTGGTTCTAGGACATGCCGGTTTCCTCGCGATGTTTTCCTTCACCGTTTTGAGAGCAGTGGTGATGAAATAAATACACTAAGTCGGGCCCGATATCCCTGGGCCACCGCTGCTCACCTATTGAATCACAGCTACTCTATTGCGGAACACAGACGTAACGGTAATACTATTTTTTTTACATCTCTTCTACCAATCTTAGGTGCCAAAGGGTATTGTGTTACCCAATTACTGTAGAGGTCAGATAGGCAGCTGCTCCGTGTAAAACACTGATATTCAGCTGCATACGGTTAGACTGGAAGCTGATCCTAACATAGTTGGGAAAACGGCTGAATATAATGATTTCTGAAAATACAGACAATTCTTTGATAAAGATGTCCTCCCACAGCCGTCAAACAAAGCGTCATCTAATAATGGTTTGGCGCCAATACACTTAAAATTAGGAAGAATAATGGCGGCAACATGACAGCTGATTTGAAGATGGATAAATTGAATATGCCAGATGCAAATGAATGGACGGGGTAATCCAGCAATTATTTTGTGTGATGTAAGAGCATTTGGATTTACTGCAGATAAAGAAAAATTATACGCGATTTCTAGAAATTCTAGTTATCTCTGATATTCCTTTTTAATCCATTTTATTCTTCAGCTTTGACTGCAGTCAATCTGCCTAGCCTTTTCAACTATGTTAGCGACGGCTTCCAGTCTAGCCGGATGCAGCTGAATACCAGTATATTATATTACGTGGAGCGATTGCCTATCGGACCTCCACAACCCAATGACTATGTCTGCAAGTTAATTAAAAATATGCTTTTAATAGGAGTGGATTCTTGTAAATAGTTCAATGGGCGTTTTTTCATTGACAAAGCATGGCAGTGCATAAACACTCAACCAAACCGACTTTACTCCTCATCGTGCATAGAAAGTAGTTTTTTTCATTTATGAAAAACGTCAAAATCAAAATCGAAAGTCATTTATTTAAACTAGGCTGAGAAACAGTACTTTTCGAACGTCAAAATCACATAAGACAGTCCCCCAAAACGCCCACCCTTTTCCACTTCCTAGTGCTTTAGCTGGGAAGACGAAGCGGCAGTGGCGGAAGAAACTGTCCAGCTGGCTGCAAGGGTGATCTAGTGCTTTTGTAGATAGTTGCCTACCATTCCTATTCCATTAGTCGCTGCATTTCCATTTTTCAGCCAAATAGGCCACTAAATCCAGCATAGATTTTAAGAAAGGCCTAGACAAAAACTGTCTTAAACAGGAAGTATCACTCCGCTTCCTACAACGTACTAAATCTGTCATGTTGTTGGCACACGACACATTCGTAGTAGATGTCCGGCTGAGACATGACACACTAGGGGCATTGTAACGTTTACTCTTGCGTGGGAATCGACCTATGTGTTTTAAAGACTACTAAAGGTACAATTCTGAAGGCGACGACAGACTGCAGACTGCACCAGCAGTGCGGCCCAATAGGGATGATGCCTGGGTAAAAAAAAAGAAATTCTAATTAGTCCCTCAGTCAGATAACAAAAAAATATTAGACACGTATTTTTTGCTTTATCATATTAATAAAAAATTACTTAGATAAAACGCATTTTAAGTTGGGGAGTGGGGGTCGCTACGTCACAAGTAAGTATAAAATCTACATACTCGTGACGTCATGGCACATTTTAACTCAATGTATCGCCGTAATCTTTAGATTACGTAAAAACAGAAAAAATACGTGTCCAATATTTTTTTATAATCCCATGAAGGACTAAAATTTTTTTTTTGTCGTTATCCCTATTGTAATGACATCTTACTGCAGAGACACTACTGGTTTCTGTGAAAACGCTTCCGTAGACGGTGTCAGTCCTGGTGGCTGTTAACGGCATACCAGTAGTGCCAGAGAATAGTTACTGACTGGCCAGCTACCACGATCTTATCTAAATCTGTCGCCATTACAACAATGTTAACAGCATTGTTGTCTTTCGGCAGTTAACATCCCCACTTTACGTGTAGGGGAGGTACTGGGTCACTGGTTCAAAAGATATAAGGGTTTATAGGTGGTCCGATGTGGAGAGAGTCTCCCCAGCTGGGCCACATCTATATCTCAAAACCTAGGACACCTAGCGAAGATGTGTTTTCTCCCATATTTTGTCGCCAATTAGTCGCAATTTGTCGCCAAGTCACAGATTTAATCGGGTGTTAGTTTAGGAGATATAATGAGTTCAATTAGTAAGGTATAGTCCAAGAGCTAGATCGAAGAGTTCACGAAAAATTGCCAAGAAAAAATAAACCCTGATATCTTTTGAACCAGTCACCAACAAATTCTGATATTTGGCGACTGATTCCGACTAATTGGCGACAAAATATGGGAGAAAACAGATCTTCGCTAGGTGCCTTAGTTTTTGAGATATAAATGTGGCTCTGCTGGGGAGACTCTTCAGATCGGCCACCTATAAACCCTTATATCTTTTGAACCAGTGACCGACAAATTCTGATATTTGGCGACAAATTTCGACTAATTAACGACAATTTTTTTGTGTAGTCAAAATTAAAATCCCTGATGGTGGCCCTGCCAGAGTCAATGACACCTTTCTAGTACTCACCGTCTAGTCTCTGAGATAAGCCGCGGACAGACATACAAACGCACATGGCGAAACTATAAGGGTTCCTTATTTTCTACGGAACCCTAAAAAGCATAATTATGAAGCAGTTTATGTTAATTTTGATTCAAAGGAATATCGTCTTAACGCTGAATTGTGCTCGTGCCAATTCCAATGTTTGGATAGTGGACTCTCGTTTAAAATAGATGCAAGTTGTGTAGAATGTAACTAGGGTTATGTACCTATGTGTCGGGGGGATTGACTTGGGTGCATCACATTCTGGGGCGGGACCTTGAATGGATAATCACGTCCAGACGCTTAGCATGACCACGATAGAAACTGGTTTTGTCGACGGAAGAATAGACAAAATGTATCATTTTGAAGTCTTTTAAATTCTCCAGGATATTATTTTTTATTTTTTTGCGATATCTCTTTTCGTTTTTGAGAAGTTTAAGATCCTATGAAAAAAGTTCCAAAATAAACTGTAAAGAAGGTGCGTTCTTTAACAAAAAAAAAAAATTACCTTTTATAAAATTAATGTTGCCGTATTGTAACCCTTTCAGTAACGCATATTTTGATACCATTTTCATTTCTCTATCTTAATAATTGAGGTCGGGTTTTCAAGAAAACCCTACTGAAGCGATCGAAAAAGCATTGTCAATGCTAAAACAGTCTTTATTTACCCCCAAAAATAAATACAGCTTTCGGAAATGTCTTTTCCACTAATCCCACGGTCTGTTTGGCAAAGTTTGTGCCCCATTAACGACAAAGTTGCCCTCGATACCTTGCCAAAAAATTCATTGTCCTTTTTACGTGGATCGCCATTGTTTGACAACCGTTGGCAAAATAATTGCATTGTTTTTATGGGGTTAATAACTTTAACTTTACAGGTGCCCAAAACAGAAGAATTTAATTTAATGATAAATTGTGTTTCTTTGTTTTACGTACGTAGAATCAAGTTCTTCTAACGTAATAGACAGCTGTGCTGAGTTTGTTGCGCCACTTCTTCTTCCCAGCTAAAGCACTACGAAGTGGTGGAGGGCGCGCGTTTTGGGGGCCTGTCTTATGTAATTTTGACGTTCAAAAAGTGTTGATTCTTAGCCTAGTTTGGACAAATGACTTTCGATTTAGAGAAGGTAAGAGCGAGGGTCATCATGTTTGCTCACTGTGCGTTCGTGATTCCATACTTTTACGACCAGGTTTTGTCACCAATTTTTCCTTCATCGTATGTCTTAGATTTTGAGCTCACATCTTAGCCGCAAATCGTATCGTATCGTGTCATTCTAACTCGTGTTGAAATATAGTAAAAAGCTGTATAGCTATGGCTGTACGTATAATAACAAATTACCATGTAAACTTAAATTACTAAATAGCAGACTGTTCAAAATTCACTTGTTTAAATGGCTAAATGATAATACTTTTTGTAGCATTAAGGAATACTTTGAACATACGTTGTGTTAATCATTTTGCATGCTTTAGTCTTAAGCAAAACATGTATGATTTGATCCATCTAATGCAAGTAATGTAATGTGAACTCATGTAATGTATACCATGTTTTAGGAAAATAAATAAATACAAATTGGGTGCCAACCCAATGACAGGGTTGTGGTGGTCAGAAAGGCAGTCGCTCCATGCTAAATACAGGTACACCTACATCCGGTTAGACTGGATCCCGACCCCAATATAGCTGAGAAAAGGCTAGGCGGATGATGGTCCAGAAACGGAAGAAACCCAAGGCAGCCAACCACATCACAGAGCTTTCTACCTGCCATCTACATTTCTGGAAACAATGACACACGTATTCAAACAAAGCTTTTCATTTGTTTGTTCTAGTTTTAAAACGAGGTGCTTCCTCGAGCAATCACCTATAAGGTCATTGTCTCTTCATTCTGACACATTAACGAAAATAAACCGTCTGGAATAATTTCAATGCGCATGAGTGTGCGGTTTCAGATGTTTTTTTGTTATTTTAGCTTTTTAGGGTTTCGTAGTAAACTAGGAACCCTTATAATAGTTTTGCCAAGTCCGCCTGTCTGTCTGTCAGTCCGCGGCTTAGCTCAGAGACGTTGAGTACTAGAAAGCTGTAATTTGGCATGGGTATACATATTAATTACGCCGACAAAGTGGTAAAACAAAATCAAGAAAAAAAAATTTTTTAGGGTCCTCCCCTACACGTAAACTGGGGATGGTTTCTTTTTCTCGTCTATCCCATAGTGCGGGGTGTCGTTGGAAAGGTCGTTAAAAAATATTGTGGATGTGTCAAGATCATTTTTCAATTCAGGAATCAAAGTGGATTTAAAGTGCTAATTTTTGTTAGAGTCAAGTGTCCCACCCGGTGCCCACAATGTTAAGTTTGTTCTTGGGGTAAAATTCATCCCAACTACGGAACCCTTCATTGTGCGTGGTCCTACACGCACTTGGCCGGTGTTTTTTATTATTGCATTGTGTGCTCACACAGGCGTGGTGGGGGACCGCTGGTGACCTAGTGGTAACAAACGCGACTTACGAGATGTAGGTCGTAGGTTTGAACCCTGACAAGCGCTTTACTTTGTGTAAATTATTTCATTTTGCCGTGCATACTCTTTACGGCAGTCTAGATGACGCCACTATTATGTCGCAAGCTGAGGGCAGTATAGCCGATAGTGATACAATGCCGCTTGTGGCACTCTATACGCCTTTGAAATAAATAATTTACTTTGACTCAAAGGTGTATCCGAACTGAATCTTTGTAATTCGATGCAGTAGTGACCTAGCCTGTAGCCTCTCTATTAATATCTTGTCCTATATTTGTCAGTGCGATGACCTTTCCTATTGATGGATCGTGGCAGCGCGTCAAATTATTTCTAGTATTAACTATGAGTGATTATTGATTTCAGTATTTTGAATAAGTTCCGTTCAAGACCCGTCAGAAAGTAACGGATATGGATATATATCTTTTTTCTCCCTCGGATATCAGCTGATACAGATACGGATCCGGATATCCGGCGCATCACTGATAGCTGTGAAAGCAGTGATAGCCTAGTGACGACCGTCGGACTGCCAAGTTATATCTCGAGTTCGAATCCAAGGCACGCACCTTTGACTTTTCGGATTCATGTGCGTGTTGTATAATTATCACTTGCTTCAAAAACGGTGAAGGAAAACATCGTGAGGAAACCGGCATGCCAGAGAGATATTTCTCAACGGCATGTGAAGTCAAGTCAGAGGCCCATGGGCGGCTTTAAAACTCTGACACCAGATTAGTCATTAACCACACGAAAAATAAATAAAATACTGACAGCTAGTAGCATCGCTTCCTGGTCGGCCGGCGGTGTCGACAAGCGATTATTTGTATCATTTTTCCCGATAGCAAATCCAATCGGGCAAACGGCTTGTAAAATATAAAAAACCTCTCAGTTTTAAGGTCAGGGCACACTGGGAAGTAGCTCGCCGTCCGATAAGGACCAGACCCGGGTCGACGGCGCGTTGTGTTCCACGCGCGCCTCAAAGAGATGTCAGCACAACTGAAGGGGTCTGCTAAGTGCTAGGACCGATGCCTGCCGGGGTCGCGGGAAAGTCTGAAAGGGATACCGTGGCCCTTGGCAACGTACAGGCAACTGAAGGAACACGGGCGGGTTTTAGTCAGTAAGAGTCTGACACGCCCTCCCGCTCCGCCCAGAGCGGGAGAAGTTATTTGATAATTTAAACAAAACAAAAAAAGACACGCTGGGAACAAAGCGAAACCGAAGTAAGTTCGTTTAGCTTTCCTCCGCGTCTGTCATACGTCCGTTTTCGTTTCGCTCGTCGAAAACCGAATAATGAAAACACGTGGAAAAAAGCTAAACGAACTTACTCAATACTCAATATATTTATTGCTTCCACATGTGAAATTAGGTGGTAGGTTTAACAAAATAACTTAGCTTCGTTTCGCTTCGTTCTCAGTCTGGCCTGCCTTTAGAATGTACATTGTTTTTAAGTGTCAATGATGATTCCTAAATATAGCATACGCGACACTCAAGCGCATGCCAGGTTGTCTTTCGACAATCACTTAGTATGGCGCCTGTGTTATTGTATATTTATTTATAGTTTTGTTTGTAAGTCTATGTAACAACAATAATATTATATAGGCCTAAACTGTCCCATTGCAGGGCAAAGTCCTCTACTCATACAGAGAAGGCACGAGAATTGATCACCACGCTTGCTCACTTAGGTACTTGAAACTTGTTCTTTTTCGAGTAGTTTCTGTAAGTAACTCATCTAGTGTCAGAGTTTTTGTGCCGCCCATGGGCCTCTGACTTGGCTTCACATGCCGTCGAGAAATATTTCTCAGGCAGTTTCTTCACGAAATTTGTCTTCACCGTTTTGAGAACAGTATCGATGAAATAATTAAACAAAAAGCAGCCAAGTGCGAGTCGGATTCGCCCATGAAGGGTTCCGTAGCAGCAAGTAACATAATAGTAAATTGCGGTTTACGATTTATGACGTATTAAAAAAAAACTACAATACTAGATCTCGTTCAAACCAATTTTCGGTGGAAGTTTACATGGTAATGTACATCATATATTTTTTTTAGTTTTAGCATTCTCTTATTTTAGAAGTTACAGGGAAGTTACACACATTTTACCAATTTGGAAGTGTCTCTCGCGCAAACTATTCACTTTAGAAAAAAAAATTATTTGAAGCCTCAATATCATTTTTGAAGACCTATCCATAGATACCACAAACGTTGATGAAAAAAAAAATTGAGTTTCAGTTCTAGGTATGGGGAACCCCCAAAATTTATTGTTTTTTTTTCTATTTTAGTGTGAGAATCTTAATGCGGTTTACAGAATACATCTACTTACCAAGTTTCAACAGTATCGTTCTTATAGTTTCGGAAAAAAGTGGCTGTGGCATACGGACGGACAGACAAACAGACATGACGAATCCATAAGGGTTCCGTTTTTTGAAATTTGGCTACGGAACCCTAAAAAGTGATGTGCCTGTCTAGGTTCGAACTTACGACCTAGGGCTGATACCACCGGCCCACCATTGCTCTCATGTTTGCCGATGGAAAATTCTATGGGGCATACGGCTGTGGTTTCATAAATTATTGTTTCTGTTGATCAGCCTGTAGTTTGGCACTTCTCAAACTCTCGATGCAAAGTGCATAATATTTGTAGCTAGATATGCAAAGTATGCAGTTTATTCTCGATTCAGATTTTATTCATTTACGTCAGTGATGTGTCGTTATGCATTTATGTAATTGCTCGTGGCTCGTGGCTCGTGTAACGTTAATTATATCCTAATTGAACACTTATTGGTGCCGATTCTCTTGTCACAAATGCCTCTAAACTAGACTAAAAATCACTAAAATTTTGTTTATTCCTGTGAAACGCCGATTTCCTATTCTGAAATAGACTAAAGTGACACTATTTGACTATATTTTAGTTTGACAGCACTAAGATAGTACTGAGTTTTTAATTTAGTGAAAAAGGCAATTTTGCTATTCTGAATTTGACGTTTTTCACCTAAAATTTTGATTGTAAAAAACTAAACCAGACTAAACCTGACAATTTTTAATCGCGATTAAAAAGGTGTGGGATAAAATAAGTTGTCATGAACTAAAATTCACACCAACATCTCGACTTCACGTGTAAAAACAGTACTGTACCTATTAATTTTTTCTTTTTCTTATATCTCGAAAATGGTGCGTCCTATGGCAAAAATAATGCAAATTTCGACCCCCTTTATAAAACCTTTAAACCTAATATTTAAATATTTTTTTATATTTTCCATACAAAACGTGAAAAATTCCATATAAACCACGTTGAGGCTGCACCCCATGCTCGCTTCCGGCTCCAAAAAAAACCATGGGTTAGGGCACGGGTACCACGTGGATTCGTGATTGTCAAATTCGATTTTAGTTGTGTCAAAATTATTTTTTAATTTAGAGAATTTTATTTGCAGAATAGCTCTAAGATTCTCATAGCCAAAAGTAAGGAATTTTAGTGATAGTTTAGTTCGGTGTACAAGAGAATTGGCACTAGTGTTTTTATAAATTCATCGTTTTAGCTATGTCCGAGGGTTTTCATTAAAGTTTTGTTGCCACCAGTTGACGCCACTTTGACAAGAGGTCTTCCATTTCAACAATGGTTAAGTTTACCGGCATGTCCTAGAACGAAACATTCCAAGACATGTGACATCTACCAACCCGCACTGGGCCCGCGTGGTGGATTACGGCCCACTCCCTCTCACAGAGAGGAGGCCGCAGTCCCAGCAGTGGGAACATTGTAGACTGATGATGCAAACATGACGAAATTCCATACTAAAGGGGATGAATTTAATTTTTTTTCGTTACTCTTCCTTAGTAATCATCAATCTGCCTAGCCTTTTCCCAACTATGTTGGGGTCTTCTTCCAGTTTTACCGAACGTAACTGAATACCAGTATGCAGCGACTGCCTATCTGACCTCCACAACCCAGTTACTGGGTAACACGATAAGTACTCCTTGGTAAGACTGGCTGTCAGACTTTCACCCCGTAACAACTGCCAAAAAAATCTACGAATGACAGCCGGGACCAACGCCGACGCACGGAGAAGTCTCGATATGATAAGGATGGTCATCCATCCACGAACCGAACGCGGCAAACATAGTTTAACTTTCGATCAACCCGTGTGGCTGTTATTACTTAACCACGAGCACCGAAATGCGGATGATAATGATGTTGAAATTTGCACACATCTATCACCATGGCAGCTGGTTCAAGACATCAGGTGCTTCTTATCTTGAAAAACTCGTAAAAGTCAAGTACAGGAAACAAGCGTAAATACAAAATTGCTTGCCAACATAAGCTGTAAACTCTTTTTGATTTAGGTTTGCTATCTTGTATAGTTTTGAAAGCCAAGGTATACAATTTCGCCCATGGACATGTATGTGCCCGTTCGTATTTTTCTGAATATTCATGAAAACTTATCGAAAATTAACTTTAAAAGGGCCACCTATAACAAAACTAATAACGTAACAAATCCTATTAGAACCATTTACGACTTCTACGCGGACGAAGTCGCGGGCAAAAGCTGGTATAAATACAAATATTGCTCGTTTAATGGTTTATGATGTATGTATTCGTATGTATAGACTACTTTGTATGGAACAACTGAGTTTATTTTATATTTAAGCGTTCCTATACCTACTCGTAAATAACTAAAATACAATGTTCTAGAGTGCATATAATGATCTATACAACATAATAGGGATGATGCCTGGGTAAAACATATGAAATTCTAATTATTCCGTCAGTCAGATAATAAAAAACATACTCGTGACGTCCGCGTCATGGCACATTTTACCTCAATGTATCGCCGTAATCTTTAGATTACGTAAAAAAAGAAAAAATACGTGTCCAATATTTTTTTATAATCTCAAAGACGGACTAAAAAATTTTTTTTTGTCTACATCCCTATTGCTCTCGATGCTTGACGTGTCCACACGTTGGGTACGGGTTTGCAACAAGTCAGTCGCCATCCTGAGGATGCCTCGTTGAGAGGTGAAACACGTGTCGATTTCTTACAGGGTTCTTTATGACTCTTTAAGAACAGTTACGCGGATTAGGTTACTAAATATATGCCGTCTATTGTATTTTATAATTATCTACTTAAATAAATTACAATTTGCAAGAGATGTCCATATAACTTCAGTTTAAAATTAGTTTTATGTTTCAGAGGCACGTGTGAGCATGCAGTATAAGTCTTCAATGACTGAGACGAAATTATCTCCAAGAATAATAATATAATCTTTTGTACTATACCGTGAGGAATTGTGCCACTGCACGCAAAATCATTTAAATAAAAAGCGACTCTTGAAACGACATAATAAAGTTCAATTCAGGTCGCACAGCGCTAATTACCTACAGATCTTCTGACTACATTATGCAAACTGAATTCTGGCCCGACAAGACGAGCCCGCCGCTTACTTGTAGCTTCTCATACCTAACATGAGTAGTGAACCAACTTTGTTCATCTGTGCTGCTGGGTAAATGCCTCTTCTGATCTTCTCATGTAGAGAAGGAACGAGCATTGATCACCACTTTTGCTGACTGCGTGTTGATGATTTCAGACTCTGTGTAAATTATGAGCTTATGAGCAGCGGCTTGTGGTTGAATAAGAACAACCAAACAGGTAGATTTTCAAGGTAAAGCAAAGCTTGCCAAAGTCGGTTCGTGGATGATGTGACCGTTCATTACATACCAACCCCTCCCAGCCTCTAAAAGCACGTTATGCCGATGCTCCTGGCTGTCATTCGTAGATCTTTGAAAGTCGTTACGAGTTTCAGAAGCTCGAATTTCTGACAACCATTCTCATCAAGGGGTATTGTGTTACCCAGTAACTGGATTGTGGAGGTCAGATAGGCAGTCGCTCCATGTTAATTACACCTACAAACTGGTGTATTCACCTGCATCCGGTTAGCCTGGAAGCCGTCCCCAACATAGTTGGGACAAGGCAGGCGGATGGTGATTGATGACTGTACCTCTATTGCGAAATTGAATCAAGACGCTTCCAACGATACCTCATTTTTCAAGTTATTGTAGAAGTTATAAGGGAACAGATGAATATACATACCCACATACATACCGGTCAACATCATAACCTTCCTTTTTTTTTCGTCATAGTCGAGTAAAAGACAACAAGTATTTTCGTATAAATACTTAACCAGTGAATTGACAATTTTTCAATTTGTACATTGTAATCTGTGTGTTTGAGTAAAGGACTGATCACACGTGCGAATCCCGCGCGGGATGCGGGACACGTCGCGTACGTCGATTGTTTCGACAATTTGGAAGTCACGCCACTATTCGCATCAGTTTGAACACCACCATACAAGTTAGTTGACACAATTGGCGCGAGCGACTTTCGTCTCGCATCCCGTGAGGAATTTGCCACAGTTTGACCAGAGCTTAAATATTTTCAAATACTACGCACTGAAAACGTGCACAAGTAATTAAATAAACTTGGCTGGAAGATTTAATATGATTAATTATTTTGTATGTTTGTAAATAAACAATTAGCATCACAAGCCAACGGTTGAGAGTCCGGAGAAGCTTCTTACCAGAACTAGGCGATTTCATCTCCTCAACATATTTTCAAACGACTTTAAACATTTCCAATTTACGATATAGTTATTAACAGCGAACAGTGGATGGCTGACAATCCATTAGATATCAAGAGCCTCCGTGTCTCGAAAAGCACTGTTATTTGTAAATGATACATGATTTTATTTCTGTTAGGTTTGTACAATTACAAAAACTTTTACACGTCAATCATATTTGAAAAATTTGATGAGGTCGGCGTTTCCTATCTGAGTACTCTGAGAGGAAAGACCGAAACAAACTCAGAGGTCACAGTAGACCAGACATAATCTTGATCAGATCATGTGAAGACCATGACCATGACCATATTGGTGTCTGAAATGGTCTTTTGAGGAAAGAACCCCACAGTTTGAGTGGACCTGCCAGCTTAGTCAGTGCACGCATTTGTCAGTAATCGTGCAGCTCAACTCGGAACTTAAAGAGCTCAACGACTCGACGAACAATACCAAAGAAAGGAGATTTGGGTAGGCCGCATGTATTACTCAAACTGCCAAACAATGATTTAAAAAAAAACGGAGAAAATAAAACAAAAAAGCAGCTCAACTCAGAACTTACTTAGATCTTGGACAGTCGTTACGAGTAGTCAGAAACCGAAAGTCTCGACAACCAGCTATCTAATTACGTAACAAATTTTCGTAAACGATTACTACTAAACTGTTTCATTTTGACAGTTCAATAACATTCATTGCGTTATTTACGTTGTTGACGCCGGTAGCACATCTCCGCCGCGAAACCGTAGCAGCGAAACCGCAGTAGTTCAATTCATCTGGCTCGCGTCATGTTTCGCTATTCGAGTTCCGCTCCTCGAATTTCGCGTAGCAGAACATGACGCGAGCCACTACTGCGGTTTCGCTGCTATGGTTTCGCGGCAGAGGTGGGCCACCGGGGTGAGCAGAATGGATTAGCAATCTGTTTCAAAACCATTCAGATTTTGGTTGATCGTGTATTACGCCGTTAGGGTATGGTCTTAATAAGGGGTATCGTATCTAGTAACTGGGTTGTAGAGGTCAGATAGGCAGTCGCTCCACGTAAAATACAGGTATTCAGCTGCATCCGGTTAGACTGGAAGCCGACCCCAACATAGTCAGTCAACATTATCAGTTTTTAGTCATAGAAAATAATTAGGTCCCATTTAGGTATACAATATGGAGGCAACAATACGGCAATAAATGTAAATACTGGCAATACTAGTGCGGAGTTTTTTGAAACTAAAATAAATCTTAAGATCGGAATAAAAATAAAAATAAACCAAATAATAGCAGAGTGACTCTGCTCTGGGAAAAAAAAAACGATTGAGTCCGTCAGACAGATAATAATTAAAAAATATTAGACACGTATTTTTTGCTTTAATAAAAAATAGTGTAGATAAAACGCATTAAAGTTGGGGAGTACTCGCTACGTAATAAGTCGGCACAAATACTACCGGGGAATGACGTCATGCCACATAAAAAAATACGTGTTCAATATTTTGGAACGAAGTTCCTTATCGCGCGTTGCGAAAGGGGGCTAGACGGAAAAAATTAAGACCAAAAGTTGTAACGACACTTTTTGCCATATTTGTAAGCCGTGCGGCGTGCGCGTGTTTCTCTGTCTGTCTCTCTCTCTCTCTCTCATAGAAAGCAAGCCAGTTAGAACTTCGTTCCATCCGGGTGTCCCTTGACACCACTCAAGATTTTTTTTAATAATGTTTGTTAACATCCCCAGTGTCGTCTCTAAATTGTACTCATAGGACGTTTAGGTACGATGATGTAGCAAAAGAAAACGATATACTCCCAACCACAAAAAAAAAACTGCCAAGAATTGTTCAATAACTCTAAATATCACAGATTTTATAAAAGAGACAAGCTCGTATACTCGTACATTAACATCAAAGGGTTTTAAGAAGGGAAGAAAAAAGTCGCTCATAACGTTATAATTAATTGAAGAACGGCTGTTCATAGTTTTGGCAAAAACATACGACTGAAACTGATTCGTCGCTAAGATAGTACGCCGCAATGTTACATTATGTACCTAGATACACATGTAACGCGTACAGGTAAACCAGACAAGGTGTGTGCTTCGGTAATCTTCGTGTTTCCGAATTTGTTCGAACGTCATGACACAGAGTTACGCCCACAGAGGTACTTATAGCTTCTAAGTTTTGTACCGCCCCGTTTTTTCGTAGTCTCTGGTCTTACCATGTCATATTCACTCAAAAGTTTTGGTATTGAATCGAGAATAGGTTATAGTTTGACCGAGACCGCTCTTTACTGCGCCTTAGGTACATGCGCGGCGAGACGGGGGGGAGTACAGGCAGCTCATTCGTCAACACTCACGGCGCGCGGCGTCCCGCCCTGCCGCTCATTCGTCAACGTTTCCCCCCGCCTCACCATGCATTTCTGAGGCGCGGAACAGCGGTCCCGATCAAACTATAGTACTTCCATAGTTGTAACAGCTCGATGTTAGAGCTCATAGTCGCGCATTCGGTTTTTTGAAGAAAAAGGATGATTGCTGAAGCGTATACTTTTTCTGGGAGATTGTTAACATGTCTATGTATATAACAGATGTAAAAATACCCATCACCTAGTAGAAAGTCACGTTATTTACGAAAATAAAAGAAATAGAGCGACGATTGTCTAAGATTTGCTGATAGCAACTGGATTAAAGTGGCCAAGAATTGAGTATTATATATACATATACTAGCGATCTTGATCCGCCCCTGTTTGGCACGTTTTTTACGACTTGAGATAACATCGAGACTTATTTATTAGATGTAAGTTTAATATTAATGTATTATACACATTAAACCTTCCGGAATAAATTCCATAAATGATGGTGAAACCCGCATCAAAATCTGTTGCATTGTTAAGAAGAGCAACGCGGTCACACACAGACAAGAAAAGCGACTTTATTCATTAATTAGGTCATTATATGTATAAATATGTAACAGACAACGCTTCCAAAAATAGTTTCGAAAAACCTTATTGTTTTATAAAATAATCAAATTCAAATCACGAATAATAAATCCTTGTCATATTTCGTTTTTGACAACATAATTCACAAATAACATTCTTTAGCCAGCAGTAAGTACCACAGAATAACTAACACAGAAGGTGATCGGCTCCATACAACGAGCGCACACGCACGTACACACAGACACACGTACAGTGAGTGCAAGTGCACTCGCGACCGGTACCTATTGGTTTGAGATCGCCGAACATACGCGTCTATGAAGGCAGTGGAGGCCCAGAACAGTGGTCAGGTGCTTTACTTTGTGTAAATTATTTCATCACCACTGCTCTCAAAACGGTGATGGAAAACATCGTGAGGAAACCGGCATATCCTAGAACCAAAAATTCGAAGATATGCGACATCAACTAACCCGCTCTGAGCCCGCGTGGAGGATGAGGCCCCCAGATGGATGGGATGGGGTCTCACAGAGTGGAGGCCGCAGTCCCAGCAGTGGGAACGTTATGGGCTGATTATTTAACGTGTCTATGTGTGCGTGCGCCTGTTTCCACTCGTTATACGGAGCTGGCTTTCCTAATATTAGGCTATTATACGTCGGTACAATCTAAAGTCAGCTGCTGGTAATCTATCAAATACAAAACGATTTGTTGTGACTTGTGTGACTGCTACGTCATTGTGTTAGTAAATAATACAGCAGACATGTCTAGGGAACGTGTAAAACTGTGTGGAAGATGATATGGCTAGAAAGATGGCGACTGATAGAGAAATGTGGAAGTTAAAGACATGTTGCGAAGACCACTAATAAAATCTGCAACTAAAAAAAAAACAAAAAGATTCAAAGGTCATTTTTCAAACTAGGCTGAGAATCAGTACTTTTCGAACGTCAAAATTACATAAGACAGTCTCCCAAAAACGCCCGTCCTTCACCACTTCCTAGTGCTTAGCTGGGAAGAAAAAGTGGCGCAATAAACTGTCCAGCAGCACAGCTGTCTGTTCAGTTAGATGGCATTGATCTTGAATTAGATAACTCTAACTCAGTCTGGGATCATGGAAGGCGTATTTATAAGATTTCATGATCCCCAACCTAAGTGTGGGAAGGGAACACCGGGGTAGTTTTTATTCAGTAGGAGTCTAACAGACCCCTTCGCTCGCTCCTGGGTGGAGGACATTCATGAGGATTTACCACCCCGGAACAAAAAACAAAAAAAAGGTAATTCTAACTACCGCACTAAGAGATCGTCTGACTTGCCTTTTCCCAACTACGTTGGAGTCGGCTTCAAGTCTAACCGTATGCAGCTGAGTACCAGTATTTTACATGGAGCGACTGCCTATCTGACCTCCACAACCAGTTACTGGTTAACACGATACCACGCGGTAAGACAGTACCCTAATTGCGTAATTCACGATCAATCAGAATCTGAATCGTTTTGAAACAGATTGCTAATCCATTGTATCAAAAGTTCGAAAAAAACATTTTTCTCAACAACGTAAATAACACAATGAATGTTATTGAACTGTCAAAATGAAACAGATTAGTAGTAATCGTTTACGAAAATGTTTTGCGTAATTGGATAGCTGGTTATCATGCCTCTGACACTTATTTATCATTGAACATGGCAATTTAAAATTAAAAAATATCACAGGACATAGGCATTTTTGAGCTGCCACTCAAAAATACCTATATAATGCTGGTCAATAAAAGTTCTCGAGTCAGCCCGACATTTGTAATTCCACTTCTTCTTCTTTTCTTGTGGTTATTGACTAACCTGGTGTCAGAGTTTTAAAGCCGCCCATGGGCCTCTGACTTGGCTTCACATGCCGTCAAGAAATATCTCTCAGGCCTGCCGGTTTCCTCACGATGTTTTCATTCACCGTTTTTGAAGCAAGTGATAATTATACAATACGCACATAAATCCGAAAAGTCAGAGGTGCGTGCCTTGGGTTGGAACTCAAGACCTATGACTTGGCAGTCCGACGGTCACACCACTAGGCTATCACTGCTGTAATTCCACTAGAAATTATATTATTAAAATGGTTACAAAATAACCTTTATTTCTGAGAATATAAAGGTTTTTTTAACAGTATAATATTTACATAATATTATACGCTAATAAACATAAAACAATAATAATAATATGTACATGTTTATAAAAAAAGAGGGGAAACAATCAGGCATCAAAAAATGGTTCGCATCAACAGGAAAAGTGCCCAAAAGGCTGGCAGCATTGCCACGTTTTATGGCGAAGGAAATTGTATTTTTACCTGGACCTTCCGAACTGGGCAGAACAATACGGAAGAATGATTAAACGTACCTACATTCCTGTTAGAATTGTCCGTATTTCTGCCTCGCATTATAAAGATGTGTTGAATGACACTCGAGAGAAAAAAAACATGTGTTATTTGCCAAAAGTCATTTAACAAGCAAGTAAAAATAGATCAACAAAACTGGCTAAACATTTTAAATTGTAAAAACTTTTGATATTTTTGTGAAAGTAGGTGAGTTTCTGATAATTATTTGGATGCATTTTTTTTTTGTAAAACTATTTTGTCCGGGGAATTGGTACTCAGAAGACGCTGCTAGAGGACACATTATCAACACTTCCATAAAAAATAATACCAGCTTGTTACTATCCCACTGCAGGGCAAAGGCCTCTTCTCATACAGAGAAGGCACGAGCATTGATCACCACGCTTGCTCAAGACGGGTTGGTGATTTCAGACTTATATTAACTATAAATCCAGGTTTCCTCACGGTGTTTTCCTTCACCGATGTCTGTAATGTCCAAGATAAACTCAGAAAGTACATATGAATTGAAAAAGTCACACTGGTACTTGCCCGGATTTGAACCCACAACCTCGTGCATGAGAGGCGAGGCCTTAACCGCTGGGCCATCACGACACACAAACGAATTTAAAATGAATTTAACTTTGTTTACGTAAAAAGCAACAATATTTTTTTTTTGTGGTGGGAAATGATCAAATATCTTCTCCCGCTCTGGGCGGAACGGGAGGGCGTGGATGGACGTGAGACTCTTGCTGACTAAAACCCGCCCGTGTTCCTTCAGTTGCCTGTACGTTGCCAGGGGCCACGGTATCCCTTTCGGACTTTCCTGCGACCCCGGCAGGCATCGATCTAGCGGACCCTGTCAGATACCTACCTACCTTACCTATCTACTTAATTATATGTGAAAACTTGTAATTGGTTATATTCGTGTTATTAACATTCATAAACTATTCATTGCTCATAAGTTTTCCGAAAATGTTAATAAAGTTATTAATGTGTAGCAAGTTTTATCTGTAGCCTCTACGAGATTACTACGACGCGCTACGAAATGCTACGCGGAACCATAGAAGGATAATTTCAAAAATATTATTACAATTTGGACAAAAATATTTTCTTATTGAATAAAAAATATGCGTGATTTTAATGTTAATTCGTAACATTATTTTATATTTGTTAGCATTTAGTAGAATTTGGTAGTTGGTCATTATTTTATCCCGTGTAATAGGGATGATGACAAATTGTTTTTTTGTTCATTTGGAGATTATTAAAAAATATTGGACACGTATTTTTTATTTTTTTACGTAATCTAAAGATTACGGCGATACATTGAGTTAAAATGTGCCATGACGTCACGAGAAGTGATGTGACGTAGCGACCCCCGCTCCTCAACTTAAATGCGTTTTATCTAAGTATTTTTTTATTAATGTGAGAAAGCAAAAAATACATGTTTATTATTTTTTTATTATCTGACTGACGGACTAATAAGAATTTAATTTTTTTTACCCAGGCATATTGTTTTACGCACTGAAAAAAAAACGGAAATGGAAGTTAAAATTGGCATATTGGTAATGCATATTATTTAGTGCTTGACCTTTATACAGGGTCTCATTAAATTAGCTAGCGAAACGCGATATTGTATCGATATCTGAACACCATAAAACAAAAAAAAAGTAACAGTATAGAGCATATTGAATGCATTTTTTTTTATTACGTTTCCCTAACTTAAAATCCTTACACAGATAATCCCAAGCTTTCTAAATAAGTAACACAACTGACCAACAAAATCTCATTAGGTACCGAATTCAAAATAACAACTAACAAACCCAAAAATAGTAACCTATAGTAACGACGTAACAATGTTTACATTTTAAAACAAAGCATAGCAACTCGTCCAGAAATGAACCAAACATCATAATAATAGTATATGTATAGTCAGTATTACGCAAATCTGCGCCCGCGCCGAAGTAAATGTACACATACAACTAAACAAATATAGGTATTAGTAGGCTCTGCCCTCGACTTCGATCGCGTGAAAATCGTAACACAATATACTTAAATAACAGCCATATTTTTATATAACTCCCTCGGCCCCCGACCCACCGTCCATCGCCCGCCCGCGCTGACTTTTAGTCTTATTTCGTGGCTCCTAAGGGTCTTAGATTGATGTTAAATAGCCCATAACCTTCCTCATGAATCACTCCGTCCATTGTGAAAACAGTATGAAAATCCGTTTGGTACTTTTTGAGTTTATCGCGTTCAGACAGACAGACGCGGCGGGGGGACTTTGTTTTATAATATTTAGTGATGTATAGGATCATACTTACTGCATAGTGCAG
Organism: Agrochola macilenta; assembly: GCA_916701695.1. Taxonomy (NCBI): domain Eukaryota; kingdom Metazoa; phylum Arthropoda; class Insecta; order Lepidoptera; family Noctuidae; genus Agrochola; species Agrochola macilenta. Next base: position 1,201,127 of record OU753579.1, read on the forward strand.
TAAGTATGCATGAAATAGTGGCCCATCGGCATCAGGAACAGGGTCCAGGCTGCCGGTGGTCAGGGCTCTAGAGAGAGGAACCTCCTCACGATGCGTGCCATGTCTAGGAGTACTGCTTTCTGAATCAAGCCCTTGACCCAGCCCTTTGATCGTCCAGTTGAGCTCCTTATGTTCTGAGTTGAGCTCCACGATTACTGACAAATGCTTGCACTGACTGGACAGGTCCACTCAAATCTGTGTGGTTCTTTCCTCAAAAGACCATTTCAGACACTAATCTACATGGTCCTCATATGGCTTGACCAAGATTATGTCTGGACTTTAAAAGAGACTGTGACGTCTGAGTTTGTTTCGGCCTTTCTTCTCAGAGTAGTCGGATAGGAAACGCCGATCTCATCTAGCAATTTTTTTTTTTTTTTTTAATATGACGTGTAAGTGATTCCTATATCCTATTTACAGAATAAACAATTTCATTTCATTTCCAGCCGCGCAATGAGAGCCTCCTGAGGTGTTATTTGAGGCGCTCCGCTATTAGACCATTAACCGTTAGGATTATAAGTACAATGATTGAGAGTCCACGTCCCGCACGTCGACCACCTCGTGTGCTAAGTCAAGATACTTGATTTTTTTATCTCTCTTGCACTTCAAAAGGTATTATTTATCAGTGCTAAACATATAACCTAAGTACTATTTTGCAAACAGCAATAAATCTCTACATTATAATTTATCAAGTTCTAACAACATTTATCTAAATCGTATGCTATTTATTACAATAACTGAAATTGCACTTCCAAGGTACTCAACACTCTGTTGATAACTCCTAGACAAATAAATATAGGTAGGTAAGTGTGGAACATCGCATATCCGACCTGCGCAACAGGCCCACCGGCACTGGCTGGAGTGAGAGTTAATGATGACAACCTCTATGCCACAAAATGTCAAACTGATGAACGTCAATAGGATTGATTTAAGAAAGTGTGTAGAGCTCAGAGGCTCAGAGTAATAACGTAGAGGTTGTCAGGGACATCGACGCGAAAACTGTTACCATGGATTCAGTACATGATTCTGACACCACTTTATTTTTTATTTTTTTTTGAGGGTGGGAAATCATCAAATGACTTCTCCCGCTCTGGGCAGAGCGAGAGGGCGTGTCAGACTTAAAACCCACCCGTGTTCCTTCCGTTGCCTGTGTGCCGGGGCCGCGATATCCCTTTCGGACAAACCCGCAACCCCAGCAGGCGTTGGTCCTTACGGACCCCGTCAGTTGGTGCTGACATCTCTTTGAGGCGCGCGTGGAACACAACGCGCCGTCGACCCGGGCCTGGTCCTTATCGGACGGCGAGCTGCCCATTGCTCACCGTCCGCAAGCCCGCGCCTACGGTGGCCGGAAGTCGACTCGTGACTCCCGACGCCCGGGGCGTCTCCTGCGGCGACTAGGGGCGCGAGGGCGTGCAGCTTGATTCTGACACCCCTGCGTTGTAATTTTTCGTCAGTATTGTTTTTTAAATTGCTGTTTCATAGAAAAGTGCAATACATACGCGGTCAAAATGTATGACTGTATAGCTGTTTTTTTTTAAATAACTGAATCCATGGTAACAGTTTCCGCGTCGATGTCCCTGGAACCATGTATAGTGCCGCTATTTGCGGCATAATAGTGGCGCTGTCTCAGCCCGGCTCAAGTGCCGTAAGCATTGCAAGGTCATTGACACTATCACTTGTTATTTTGTTTGATTGTTGAGGTTAGTTCGCCGCCCTTTGTATTGATTGATCGTATTTCTTTTAGATATCGTAATTGTATCAAAAATCACTACAATAACTGAATTTACGAAACTTGAAGTAGCAAATTAAAATGGCTGAAAGGTAGGGTAGGTGACTGTGACCACACAACATAGACGGCGCAATCGAAACGTTCGTCGATGCAGTTGGTGATACAGTGATGGAGCATACAGACAGTACGATTGCGGAAGTCAGGCAAAACACACCTTCAACAAGCAGCGGAAGTTCAAATTCAATTCTTTATTGCATATCACATGTGTTTACAAGGTCTTAATAATTATAATAAAGTTCACATGGACCTGTCGGGCACAACAATTTCATAAAATATGAGCATAATCGTTAAAAAAATCAAATACAGTAAAATTATATAATATCACATTTAAATATTTGTTATACGTCTTTGCAAATTCTCACGAGTTCTAGAAATCATGAAATAAATAAAATCACCCAAATGAAATGTAACAATCCATAACACAAATATAAATTATAAAAAATAAATAGTAATTAAGAATTATTCAAAGATTAATTGCTGATTAAAGATCAAGAAGACCTGCATTATCTAGTACTACCATCGAAACAAATAGAGAAACTTACACTCGAAATTACTGAACTACGGCAGCTCAATAACATATATCGAAAGTGGAGATTGTCAGATTGCTTTGACGCATTACCCCTTTTATATTCAGGTAATTTTCTTTGCTTTTATAATCAGACGTCGTCACCAAGGCTATGAAACGCTGTGACGATTTAGCCTCGTTCCTGACCGATTCGCCGGAGAAGACAAAACACAAATAAATTTGGTAAAGTATGGAGGAGATCTTTGTCCAGCTCTTGATCTTTGTCTTTGTCCAGCTGAGAGACAGATGTAAAGAAAAGAAAGAAAGAAATGTAAGTTTATTTGTCACAGAAACACGTGCATAAAAAAAATGATAATAAACTCGAGTAGATAACGACAACATGACGATACCAAAACGATAACAATACAATAACGAGCACAAAACAGAAATAGTCGGCAGCTGCTGGCACGTCATGACTGTGACAAGAAGGCTTCCACACAGCATGATGCTGTGCTATGGGGACCCACAGCACAGCGCAGATGTGAATGTTTTAATATTTCAAGAGTTGCTCCCATAGAAAAATGATCATTTTTAACCGACTTTCAAAAAGGAGGAGGTTATATGTTCGACGCGCATGTATGTTTTTTTTTTTAATGTATGGCCGCCGATTTCTCCGTCAATTGTGAACCGATTTTGAAAATTCTTTGTTTGTATGAAAGTTTTATATAAATTTTATTATCTTTGCTTGGATAGTTTTTGAGTAAGCTTCAATAATACGTATTTTTCTCACTTAGTATATGTGGATGATATGATGATAACTTCCTGTGACTGTTATTTACATATCAGGTAGTGGTATTCGAATTTGTGTGGGGTAGGTACCACAACAAAAAAGTGAAAACTAAAAACTTTTTACAACAAAAAAAACAACCGACTTCCGAAAAAAAACACTGTAAAGTGAAAAATAACTTTAATTTCGGAAGTCGGTGGCAAAAAAAGGAAAATTCAAAACTAAAGACACCGACTTCCGAAATTAAAGTTATTTTTCACTTTGTAGTGTTTTTTTTCGGAAGTTGGTTGTTTTTTTTTTGTAAAAAAACTTTAATTTCTGAAGTCGGTGGCAAAAAAAGGAAAATTCAAAACTAAAGACACCGACTTCCGAAATTAAAGTTATTTTTCACTTTGTAGTGTTTTTTTTCGGAAGTTGGTTGTTTTTTTTTTTGTAAAAAGTTTTTATCACAAGTAAGTCCTACGAGTACACTCCCGAAAAGTATGTTCCTCTATTAACCTAACATCCTGTATATTTGTAAAATCGTAAAAGTATCAACGTAAGGGGGCGTGTTGAAGAGAAACGTGTGCAAGATATGATTGTGACGCCTGTTCGTTAAGAATAACTAAAGTTTTAGTACGCATAGCTTCTGGCCGCGACTTCGCTCGCATAGTAGTCAACTATATTAAACATATTAAACATATCCTATGGCACGCTGCAATATCGTAGATTCCTATCAGTGAAAGATTTTTTTTTAATCGGTTCAGTAGTTTAAAATATTAGTTAAAAGAATTATCATAGCTTTTGAAGGTACATAAAATAAGTAGATACATAAACTAAAGAAAATATATAATTATGAAAAGTTTAAATACGGGGTTAGTTTTCAATGACCGGCCAAATTTTCCCAGGGTGTTCTACCCATGAATATGAACAACTTTCACTATGGAACCAACTCTGAAATCACGAAAAAAATATCAGCTGTTTCATACAAAAGTTCAATACTTACTAGACCAAAATGTATGAAACAGCTGATATTTTTTTCGTGATTTCAGAGTTGGTTCCATAGTGAAAGTTGTTCATATTCATGGGTAGAACACCCTGGGAAAATTTGGCCGGTCATTGAAAACTAACCCGGTATACAATAAGAAAAGTTTGTATAAAACTTCCCGTTGAAGTTCCTAAGAAAGCCGTGAACGGTCATAAAATAACTGCTGTCCAAATTCAGAGTGTTTTTTGACACCTTCAGTCAAATACTAATGAAAATTACAGATTGAATCCCGCCGATACAATAAAATTAGTAAAAACAGCTGATAATGAAACAGATGAAATCGACATACTAAAAGACAACCGAAATAAGAGAAAAAAAACTACTCACTTACCAATTCAAAATCATATTCCACACACAAAAAAAAAACACAAAACTGAAAATAGAAACGTTTTATTTTTAACTTTGAAATATCACGAATTACTGTGGAGAGTAAATATAGCCCGGCCGCGACCGATCCGCGCTCCGGCTCAAATACATCTGAAACCACAGTCGAGAGAAACTGAAGCGAATTGGGGAAATATAAAATTACTCCCGTAGCGATGGGTTGAGAAATATCGATAGATCTGAGATGATCATTATCTTAAGCCTTGTCTTTTCCTACACAGACGATTTGCCAGCGTGTTTCCAGCGTGCTCTCCGCGGGTGCGAAGCGAGCTTACCGCGACTACTTTAGTTATTATTTAAACGTGTTTTTGTATTTTGTGCTGTCTTTTGTGTGCATCAAATAAATGATTTATCTATCTATCTATCTATCTACTACGCGACGTATACGCCGCGTTTTCACAACATTGCGCACACGCTTGTCTCGCTTTCACTACGGCAATCGCTCTCATTACGCAAACGCGGCGAACACGTTGCGCACAAGTGGCGTGTTCGCTACGCACACGCCGCGAGTGCGTTGAGCAATCGCTTCGCTGGTAACTCGCTCGCAAATCGCCAGTGATGTGGCCCTCAAAATGCGAAAGTAAGTCTGTCTGTTTGTTACCTTTTCACGCCTCAACGGCTGCCGGATTTCGATGAAAAGCACATAGTTAGACTATCACCTGGGTTAGGACATAGCATAACCTTTATCCCAGTCGGCTTCCAGTCTAACCGGATGCAGCTGAATACCGTATTTTACATGGAGCGACTGCCTATCCTCCATAACCCAGTAACTTGGTAATACGATACCCCTTGGTAAGAATGGTTGTCAGACTTTCGGGCTTTTGACGACCCGTAAAGACTGTCGAAGATCCACGAATGACAGCCGGGACCAACGGCTTAACGTGCTTTCCGAGGCATGGAGGAGTCTCGGTATGTTAAGATGGTCACCCATCCACAGACCAACCCCGGCAAGCGTAGCTTAACCTGATGGATCGAACTGTGCGGCTGTTATTACTTAGCCACGAGTTCCTCTAGTAAGTTACAGTTGTTTGGTAAATATCGCTATTAGCGATAAGACCGCCGCCGTAGGAATTGGAGGTTTTGTAAATAAACTAATTATAATTACTTTGTATCCCATTTTAAGTGAACTTTTATTTAAGCATAAGACAAAAAAAATATGCTATTAAGATATGTATATAGAACTATCGACACAAAATCTATCGACACGTCCCATCACTAAGCGCCTAGCACCTGGCATTGCCCGGCACGTTCCCAGAAGCGATTGTTTATTTTAGAAACATTATGTATATTTTGTTTTAGCAACAACATGTATACAGCTTTGTTTTCTACTCTCTTTATACGTTTTAATTGTTTTTAATAAGTCATGGAACGAAGTAACCTCAATGGTAGCAAAAACACATTCTTTTTTGGGGTGTAGCTGGCCGGGGGTTAGCATAGCATAAAAATTTCGCCATGAAAACAAGAGATCTCGCGCACTAAACGACCATGACTGGCCAGTCGCGGTCTGTGGTCCGTGGCCCGGCTGTTTGTGACAAATTTATTTTTTAAATTAGAGATAATTTTTGCAGAACAGGTTTAAGATTCTCATAGCCAAAATTAACGAATTTTAGTGATGGTTTAGTTCGGTGTTCATGAGAATCGGCACCATTGTTTGCCACCACGCAAGGCCGCAACGAATATTTCTTAACTAAACAAATATTACAAATTTCTACTCCGAAACCCAAAACGGTAACGTTTTTTCAACTAAAGGGTGAAACAATAACAAAAGAAATTGACTTTAGACCTGGAAATAAAAATTATATTTTTGATAACATTTGTTTTTTTTTTTTTAATTCTCCATCGAAAATAATATTGCAGAATATTCTCGATCTGAGAAAATTTTCCGTGCAACAATTTTTTAAATCAGTCCAGTAGTTTTTGAGTTTATTCATTACAAGCATACAAAAAATATTTTCTCTTTATGATATTAGTTTAGATTACAGACGCTTTTAATGTGCACATCTTTCTACATTGTTCTACATGTATAATTTCAACATGAATGATGTGGCGGCATCTACAATCACCACATGCGAACTGCGCATTCTGACCAAGACCTGACGTCACACAAATCCTGCATCGCGCAAGTAGAGTTTACCGCGCGATGGACATATATACAATCTCCCAACTTCAACCTCTGGGCAGTTGCCCGCCAGACACGACACCCGTCTGGTCGGACGATCCTCCTTTTTCTATGGTGGATGAGTGAACTTTACACCCTGTTCCTCATACCCCTAAAGATGTAACCAATATTTTGTAACAATTGTTTGATTTAAAAGAGTGTCCGTGGAGTTTCTTGCCCGTTCTTCTCCATAGGAACCTACTACGCTTTGGAATGGGCAACTAGCTTCATATTTCTGACTGACCGACTCCTTGACAATTTAAAAGTGTAATCGGGTAAAATGTAATTCCCATCAGGAATTTCTCATCCGAGAGAGTCCGGATTTGTGCCCGGTTGATGGCAATAGGCTCGCCCTCTATTACATGGGACTTAAACTACTACTACTATACTATAGAAGATGAAGAAAAAGTATCTATTGAGACTCGCACAGGAAATCACAAATTAAACTAAAAACACACTAAACATAAATAAAAAATACAAAACAACAAAAAAACAAAAAAACAAAGTAAAATTTAAAATTTATGCATTCCTGTACGAGGCCAAAAGGCTCCTATCTCAGCATAATGCCACGACATTTAAAAAATAAATGTCGCAGCGCTGGTATTCTGATAGGGCCCGCTATAGGTACGCCTCTGCCTGTCCCTCCGGGGAATACGGCGTGATGTTATGTTATGACGTGTGTATTATTTTATTAGGTTCACCAACAATTGATTACACTAAAAAAGTTAAATAACAGTGCATCAGTTACTTATAGGTAAACACCACATGCATAAAACAATGAATCAGACAAATAAGCTAACTTACTTAGTAATAAGCGCTAATATAGACAATTTGGTAATAAAAAGTAAAAATATTTTAGAATATATAAATATTAAAAAAGTTGAAATATTATAAAATTGGTAAGGGTAAAATTGGCATTCTTCGACATTGGTAAAACTGATAAGAATTGCATAAAAATAAAATGGTAAAAATTGATATAAATTGATAAAAATTTATAAGTAAAAAATTCATACATTACATTAATAACAATAAGTAAATTCATAAAAATAATATTAATATTGGCACACAGAGATAAAATTCTGATAAATGAATTTTGAAAAGCACTACCCACCTTGCATGACAAACAGTTCTTTAAAACCGGAACAGTTCTTTTCAACATAGTCCTCAATATCAAGCACTGCGGATTTTATTTCAACAGGTTGCCATTGGACTTAAAAACTATAATTTATAAGAGCTCATTTAACTCAGAGCGTTCCTATTGGAGAAATGTCTGTATTCAATAGACGATGACTTATCCACGTTTAAAAAAAAAAAAATGATATTAGTTCATTCAGAGGCTGGGTAACATGAGTATGTAGTAGCTTGCAATGTTATTGAATTTTTAATTGTATTGAATGTTTAATTTGTAATGTTATTGAATTTTTATTTTATTGTTTTGTATTTTTCTATACTCAAACTCAAAGCATTTATTTCAAATAAACCAATTACAGGCACTTTTGAATTGTCAAGGGTCGGTCAGTCAGAATCAGAAAGTTGAAGCTAGATGCCCATTCCAAAGCGTAGTAGGTACCTATGGAGAAGACCGGGCAAGAAACTCCACGGACACTCTTTTAAATCATAATTATGGTTACAAAATATTGGTTACATCATTCATGTTGAAGTTATACATGTGAGAACGATGCAAAACGGTAAACGCGTCCGAAACAAAAATAAAAATTCAAAAATTAAATTATAGTAGTTATAGTTCATTGTATCATGAATGTGTTAGTTTATAGTTAGAATGAACCTGTTTTTTTTTAAATGTATGATTTCAAACACAATGTAAATTGTTCCTGAATAAAATTGAATTGGAACTGCACCGGAAAAGCATTGAAATGAGACGTCAACTGAACAACCTTCTTTAGAGTAATATACTCTATTTTCATACACAGTTAATATATCCGTCATCAGTTTCCAATGATAAGGAAAATTGTGGAGGAAACTCGTGTTTATAATGAAACTAAGGACGCACTTATGCAGTGTTGCCAGATCCGATTTATAAAAGTCCGTAGGGCCGTGCGTCCAATGCTCTGGATCGAAAAAAGGCTCTCGAAGACATTGGAGCTTTAATTTTAAAGTGTCGATTGTTGGCTTGAAATAGCATCTTGGCTTGATATATCATTTGGCAACTTATATTTTATCGAGTACGTTTGTATTTTTAAACCCGCAAAAAAGTTACATCACCGTGTGCAAGGATCTATCGGCTATTCTCTTCGTTCCGGAGATATATGTGTAGCCACCACGTTTTGACCTCGTGTAAAAGAAACATTGAAAAGAACAGTTCTCAAAAGAACTATGGTCACAGCACGTTTTAGACATTCTGTACAAGAAACACGGAATAAATATTGTACAGGAACTGCCGACGCCACACGCCGTCGGCCTTCGCCCCAATCTTCAGCCGCACGCACGAGCACAACACACACATCTTCACTGGACACTGCCGCATCGATGAATGCGGGCGCCAGCTTGTGTCACCTATATTTATAACCTCAGCGCCACGAGCGGCGAGGTGCACCCGTGCGCGAGCTCGCGACTGCAGCGACAACGTGCGGAACAAATGGACAACAGTGTGCTGCGATCTGATTGGTTCAAACTCTTGAAGTATCCTTAGTTGTACTGTTTAGCCTGTATTTGTAAATAGTATTTAAGTAGGAACATTTCATAATAAAAATACCTGCCCCCTCCGACATACTAGCCGACCTTCAGTCGCAAAACGTCCCGGTTGACGAGGTCCACCGTATGCACCGCGCAAAACGCGGGGAAGCATACGACATGATTCTAGTCGTATGCACCCCCGTCGAGGGGCATCACCCGATATTCCAGTTAAAGTCCCTCTGCTCCCTAACAGGCTTTTCCATAGAAAAGCCGTGGAAAACTGGCGCCGTAGGGCAATGCCACAACTGCCAGTTATACGGGCACTCGCAGCGGAACTGCCACGCAAAGCCCAGGTGCGTCAAGTGCCTGGGTGAGCACGGCACATCCGACTGCACCCGTCCCAAGGACCGTAGTCTATGCCCCGACCCACCTAGTTGCGTACTATGCGGGCAACAAGGACACCCGGCTAACTACCGAGGTTGCCCGAAAGCCCCAAAATCTTCTTCTCCCAAACTGGCCAAGCGCTTCGACGCCCGCCAGCAGAGGGAAGCCCCGATCTCCTATAAGATCCCATCGTCCCAGATGCCCCAGAGACTAAGCCCTCAGAGGCCTAGCCCCTGGAACTACCTCCATCACCAGCAGGCTTTTCCTGCCCTGGGTTACTTCCAACCCCCCCCCCTCCCCCACCCACCACCACCCCCCGTCAAATGGACCCCCGTACTCGCGCCCCCGTGCCCCTAATGTCCCTCATGCACGCCCCCGCGCCCCAAAACAAACCCGCACCTGCTCCTTTAGCACCGCGTCCCCAAACCCAACCCAAACCCACGAGCACTCCCGTGGCCACCCCCAACTCGCCTTACGACGTAATCAGATCCGCGTATATGACATTCCTGTCCCCTCGCGCTCACAAAATGGCTGACGAGCTTACAGCCGCTCAAAACGCCTACGATATCCCTAGGATCCAGGCTATATGGAAAGCGTATCCCGACATTACGCACGCCCTGATGTCCTCCGCCGCGCAAAGGACCCATAATGTCTAACACCGTAATAGCTAGGTTCAAACCCCGATCCCTCAAGTTAGGTTTTTTCAATGCCGACGGCATTCATGGTCAACGCGATGAGATCGCGGACTTCCTCCGCACCCATCAAATTGACATCCTCCTCGTACAGGAAACATTTCTCAAACCCTGTAACCGTGACCCTGGCATAGCGAACTATCGTATAGTCCGCAATGACAGGGTTCGCTGTCACAAGGGTGGCACCCTAATATATTATAAAAAGGAACTGTACTGTATGCCTATAGATCCTCCTCCCCTCTCACGACTAGAAGTCTCAGTCTGCCGCCTAGGCATGACAGGCCATCAGCCGATCACAATAGTATCAGCCTACATAACTCCTGCAAACTATGCAGAGGATTTCCAACCCGTTAAAAACGATCTCACATCCCTATTAGCCCTGAGCGACTCCGTTATCATAGCGGGCGACCTCAACTCCAAACATCCCTCCTGGAATAGCACTAGATCCAACATAAGAGGGCGACACTTATTCGACCTCACTAACTCCCTTAGCATCGACATCATCGCCCCGATGAATAATACCCACTATCACCATAACGTAGGCTACACCCCAGACGTACTAGACCTGGCGATCCTTCAGAACGTCAATCTAAAACTAGACTCAATAGAGACGGTGGACGAGCTTAACTCCGATCACCGTCCAGTAATACTAAAACTAGACCCCCGCATAGGTCTCCCCGACCCCAACCGCCCCCCGACCACCAAAAGGGTAACGGACTGGAGGAAAGTAAGCACCCAGCTGAAATCCAACACGTCCCCCCAATTGGACTCTATCCCCGACCAATTCGACTCTATCGCAGCAACAACGGCCGCGATCGACTCACTCACTGATCACGTACAATCCGTCGTGAGCGACTGCTCGAAGGAAGTCCCAGTGGGGGAAGACCCCCGCTGGAAACTACCTGACGATGTGCGTGACCTATTGACTGAGAAGAACGCAGCCATTCGTGCATACAGTAACTTTCCCTGCCACGCTAACAAAGTCCATATGCGCTATTTACAGAGATCTGTAAAGACACGCATACAGGAGCTGCGTGACGCGAGCTGGGACAAGATGCTGAGCGAACTAGAGCCGACCCACCTAGCCTTCTGGGAACTTCAGAGGAAACTCAAGTCCCAGCAAGTCGCTTCCACACCACCCCTAGTCCGCCCCGACAAGACCGTAGCCTTCGACGACATCGACAAGGCTGAATGCCTAGCCGATAGTCTAGAAGCGCAATGCTCACCCAGCACCCTACCAGTAGACCAAGCTCACCTCCTAGAGGTAGACGCCGAAGTCGAACGTAGAGCCTCTCTCCCTCCCGTCGAAGACCCTGAAAGTCCTCTGCCCCCCGTCACACCGGACGAAGTGCACGACATCATCAAGGGTCTTAAAGTCCGTAAAGCCCCCGGCTCTGATGGAATCACTAATAGGGTGATTCAGCTATTCCCTGCCCACCTGATAATGCTACTGACCACCATCTTCAATGGTGCCCTAAGCAACAATATCTTCCCACAAGTGTGGAAAGACGCCACCGTCATCGGTATCCCGAAGCCCGGCAAACCCAAAACCGAGCCTTCGAGTTACCGCCCCATCAGTCTGCTCAAAGTCCTCGGCAAGGTCTACGAGAGGCTTATTTATAAGCGTCTCAGAGACTACGCCGAGACAAAGGGCCTCATCCCCAACGAACAGTTTGGGTTCCGCACCCAGCACTCTAGCGTGCATCAGGCCCACCGGATAATCGAACACATAAGCGCTGGCTTCCAGCGTGGTTTGTATACCGGTGCAGTATTCTTCGATATAGCGAAAGCGTTCGACAAAGTCTGGCACAACGGCTTAATATACAAGCTGTACCAACTCGGTGTGCCAGATCGTCTCGTGCTCATCTTACGAGACTTTTTGTTGAATCGCACATTCCGCTATCGCATCGAAGGCGCAATATCCTCTCCCCGTCCCATCCGCGCAGGCGTCCCTCAGGGCTCTGTGCTTGCCCCCCTCATATTCACTCTATTCACCAGCGACATCCCGAAGAGTAAAAAGGCACAGTTGGCTCTGTTCGCAGACGATACGGCCATTTACTACAAGGGCGCTGGACCCGACTCGATAGCCCGCATACTCCAAACCGCAGTCAATAACCTTGGCGCCTGGTTTAGGAAATGGAGGATCGAAGTCAACCCCGACAAGAGCCAAGCGGTCATGTTTTCAAAACTGCTGGCTCGATACAGACCCCCAATGCCCCGACCCATCACCATGCTCGGCAAGCCGATCCCTTGGGAGAAGCGAGCCAAGTATCTAGGTGTGGTCCTCGACCAACACCTCACTTTCGCAGACCACATAAAGCAGGCCCGCGCGCGGGCCGCTTTCGCTCTCGGAAGACTCCACTCCATGTTAAATGCACGTAGCAAAATGTCACTTAGGTGCAAATTGCGAATCTACACAACGTGCATTCGCCCCATCCTGACCTATGCGGGCGTCGTATTCGCCCAAGCTAAACCCCGTCAAATCCATAGATTGCAGGTAATACAGAACAGATTCCTTCGTAAGGCCACGGGAGCCCCTTGGTTCTGTAGGAACGAAACCCTCCACCTCGACCTTAGACTCCCCACAATCCACCAGTTTCTAAAACGCAATTCCAAGCGTTTCTTTGATTCCGCCGCCACCCATCGCAACCCTCTGGTTGTCGCGGCCGCCAATTATCTCCCGAGTCAAATCAGTACAGTCCGCCGCCCGAGGCAAATCCTTTCCGACCCAGACGACCCCATAACCCTCCTCCAGGAGAGCAATAGGGAAACCAGTACAGTGAGAAAACACACACACCGACACACTTTCCGACCTCGCCGCCGAGGTCCGCGATCGCGACCCTCCCGAGTAAATGATACTCCCCCCCGACCCTTGCTCGACGATGCGCCAGCCCGCGTCGATGATGCTGAGCCTGTAGCTTTAAACTCCCCGATTAATAATAATAATATATCATTGATCCAGCCTGTCCCTCTTGCTGTCCTCCCCCCAGCGAACGCCCTAAGCCGAGGTTCGTACCCCACAGGGGGTGCCCTTAGCGAGCGTTCGCCTAGTTTTAATTAGCATAGTTTTTGCCCCTGGCTGGAGGCTTTGAGTGTAGAAGCTTAAGGCAGCCACAGGATTGTCCGGTTGAGTAGTCATGACCTCAGTGGTCAGCTACGAGATGCCCTACATAAAAAAAAAAAAAAAATAATAATAAAAATACCACTCTACGCTCGACACCGCTCGCGGACGGACGTGCTGCGCAGTGTGTACGAGATTCCTGTTTCCGGCTCAGTGGTTCCTGCTGCGGTTCCTGCAGTGGTTCCCGAGCCGTCTATCGTCGCGCCCTGCGACGAGTTCTTCTATAGTCTGTGGACTATCATCGACCTATTAATTGTTTGTCTTTTTCAAGACACAATTAATAAATATTTCTAAATCAGAGTTGTTTCAAAACGTAATCGTCGCGTTTTTGGCCCCTTCTGGGTAAAATCCACAGTTTCGTGGTTCTCGGTGGAAACCTATACGGTGCCAACGAAACCGAGAGGGTGTTGCCCCAATTACACCCGCCGAACCCCTTCAGGGCTAGGCAATCAGTTGGACGGGTCCCATTGTTCGGCCTTGGGGGATCTCCTAGTCGACATTGGTGACAGTTTTCCCTTCACAGCGACTCACCTAGTGTCGATCGGGTGTGTCTACACCCGGTAAGATAGGCAACGGGCAAAAGCAAGCTTAGGGCTCACCATTAAGTACACAACCTCCCTGTCTATACCCGACAGGGAGGGTTTACACATCCCCGGCCAATCCGCCCGGGGAGTTAGTGTTAGAAATTGTTAGGAGAAATAGGAACCATTCCTCTTATTAATTAAATTAATTAAAGCCATTATAATGGAGGCATTATTGAAGTCTCTTCAAGACGACATTAAGTCGCTTAAAAGCGACAATGCAGCCCTCACTAGCATCCTTAAAAGGATAATTACCGTCTCGCCCTCCCTGAAAGATGAGTTTGGCCCGGAAATCATTGCACTACGACGGCCTACTCAGAAAATTCCCTCCGATCCTATCATCGCTGAAAGCAGCATTGACAGCCCATGCTCTCCCCAGCTAGATAGCCCTCTTAGCCCGCTGATGTCTATGGACACAGACGAACCAGTCGTTTCAACGAAACGCGTCACGACCCCTTACCCGTACAGCTCGGAACCTGAGGCTAGATTTTCTTCTTCCTCCGCTTCATCCCACTCTGATGACGATGGGTTCACCCCAGTCAACGGAAAAGGGAAAAAGCGGAAGAATAAGAAACAATCTTCCACCCAGGCCAGCAAAGTAGTAGCGTTTGAGGATCGTGACTCATTCTCACTTTCCCCGCTATCCCCAGCCCCACCCGCTACTTGCACTACCGTAGCTTCCCCCTCCCCCGCCCCCCGCCCGACCGCGTCATCCTCTTCGCAGGATACCCCCTCCCCCGACCCCCGCCCGATCGCGTCATCCTCTTCGCAGGATACTCCCATCCCACCTAATTCTGGCCCTAAGAAGGTCCCTCCGCCACCACCCGTGTTCATACAGGACAAGGGCAAGTGGACGGACGTCTCTAGATGGTGTTGCGACCAAAAAATCGCATACACCAACGGGGTATTAAAGTAAATGTCCCTACGTCCCGCGATTATAGGGACCTCACTAGTCTTCTGAGACAGAGAAAGGTAGCATTCCACACTTTCTCTCTCCCAGAGGAAAAACAGACCCGCGTTGTCATCAAAAGGATGCCACGCGAAATATTAGCCGCAGATATTTTAGCCGACCTTCAGTCGCAAAATATTCCAGTCGATGAAGTCCATCGTATGCACCGCGCTAGAGGCGGAGAGCAATACGACATGGTACTAGTTATCTGTCCCCCAGTACAGGGTTATCACCCTATATTTAAAGTTAAATCTATCTGCCACCTCACGGGTCTCGAGATCGAGAAACCCAGGAAAAATGGCATAGTAGGGCAATGTCACAATTGCCAACTCTACGGTCACTCTCAAAAGTTTTGCCACGCGACTCCCAGGTGCGTAAAGTGCCTGGGCGCGCATGGTACTTCTGAGTGCTCCCGACCAAAAGACCGTTCCCAATGCCTCACGCCACCTAGCTGCGTGCTATGCGGGCAAGAGGGCCACCCTGCCAACTACCGTGGTTGTCCCAAAGCTCCCAAGTCGTCATCCCCTAAACTGACCAAGCGCGCAGGCGCCCATCTACAGAGGGAAACTCCCTCAAATTATAGAATCCCATCCTCTCAACTTCCTGAGAGATTAAGCCCTCAGAGGCCCACTCCGTGGAATTACCTCCACCACCAGCAGGCCTTTCCAGCCATGGCTACCTTCCAACCCCCACCCCCTACCACCCCCCCCCTTATGGGCCCCCGTTATCACCCCCCCGCGCCCCTTAATAAGCCCGCACCTGCTCCTATAGCACCGCGTCCGCAACCCGCGAACACTCCCGTAGCCTCTTCTAGCATGCCTCAAAATGTCCTTTCCTCCGCGATGACATTCCTCTCTCCTCGCGCTTTCCAAATGGCCAGTCAACTTGAGGCCGCCCAAGACGCCTGTGATCTCATAAAGATCCAAGCTATTTACAACGCGTATCCAGACATTACGCGTGCTCTGACATCCCGCGCCTCCCATAGAACCCACAATGTCTAACACCATCTTAGCTAGGTTCAAACCCCGATCCCTCATGTTAGGCATCTTCAATGCAAACGGCATTAATGGCCAACGCGACGAGATCGCGAAATTCCTCCGCGATCACCACATAGACGTCTTCCTCTTACAGGAATCCTTCCTCAAACCGAATAAACGAGATCCGTCAATCGCTAACTATCGTGTAGTTCGCAACGATAGGACTCGTTGTCACAAGGGCGGCACCCTTATCTATTATAAAAAAGACCTCTATTGCATCCCCATGGATCCTCCCCCGCTCTCAGTATTAGAAGTCTCCATCTGCCACCTAGGCATGTCAGGCCATCAGCCGATCACCCTTATATCGGTCTACCTTCCTCCCCAACCCACTTCAGAGGACCCCCGACTCTTTGCAAACGATCTCTCTATCTTATTTGGCCTGAGTGACTCCGTTATCATGGCGGGCGATCTCAACGCCAAGCATCCCTCCTGGAATAGTACCAGAACCTCCACCAGAGGACAACAGCTGTTTGACCTCTCTGCCTCTATGATTTTTGATGTCATCGCTCCGATGACCCCAACCCACTACCCTCATAACCCTAACCATACACCCGATGTCCTAGACTTGGCGCTCCTTAAGAACGTCAATCTACGTTTAGACTCAATAGAGACGGTACACGAGCTTAACTCTGATCACCGTCCCATAGTCATAAGACTGGCCCCGCGCATAGGTCTCTCCGACCCCAATCAACCTCCCGTCACTAAAAAGGTAACGGACTGGAAGAAAGTAAGCACCCAGCTGAAATCCAACACGTCCCCCCAATTAGATAACATCCCCGATCAGTTTGACTCTATCTCGGACACGATGGCCGCGATCGACTCATTCACGGATCACATACAATCTGTCGTGAACGAATGTTCAAGGGAAGTCACAGTGACGGATGACCGTCGCTGGAAGCTACCTGACGATGTACGTAATCTGTTGACTGAGAAGAACGCGTCTATCCGTGCGTACAGTAGCTTTCCCTGCGACGCGAACAAAGCCCATATGCGCTACTTACAGAGAACTGTAAGGAAACGCGTAGCGGAGCTGCGTAACGCGGGCTGGGATAAGATGCTAAGCGAGTTAGAGCCTACCCACCTAGCCTTCTGGGAACTTCAGAGGAAACTCAAGTCCCCGCAAGTCACAGTCCATGCCCCCATTAGTACGCCCCGATAAGACCATTGCATTCGACGACGTCGACAAGGCCGAGTGCCTAGCCGACAGTCTAGAAGCTCAGTGCTCACCCAGCTCCCTACCAGTAGACCAAGCTCACCTCGCAGAGGTAGACGCGGAAGTCGAACGTAGAGCCTCTCTCCCTCCCGTAGAAGACCCTGAGAATCCTCTGCCTCCCGTCACTCCAGACGAAGTGCACGATATCATCAAGGGTCTTAAAGCTCGTAAAGCCCCCGGTTCAGACGGACTCACCAACAGAGTGGTCCAGCTTTTCCCTGCCCACTTGATAATGTTATTGGCCACCATCTTCAATGGTGCCCTAAGCAACAATATCTTCCCACAAACGTGGAAAGAAGCCAACGTCATCGGCATCCCGAAGCCAGGCAAACCCAAGTCTGAGCCTTCTAGTTACCGTCCCATTAGTCTGCTCAAGGTTCTCGGCAAAATCTATGAGAGGCTTATTTATAAGCGTCTCAGAGAATACGCCGAGACCAAGGGCCTTATTCCCAACGAACAGTTCGGCTTTCGAACTCAGCACTCTAGCGTGCATCAGGTCCACCGCATCATCGAGGACATAAGCGCTGGTTTCCAGCGCGGCTTGATGACGGGTGCTATCTTCTTCGACATTGCGAAAGCTTTTGACAAAGTCTGGCACAACGGCCTCTTATATAAGCTCTACAAACTCGGTGTGCCAGATCGTCTCGTGCTCATCTTACGAGACTTTTTGTCGAATCGCACCTTCCGCTATCGCATCGAAGGAGCGCTCTCCTCCCCCCGACCCTTACGCGCGGGTGTCCCTCAGGGCTCCGTGCTATCTCCTCTCATTTTCACGCTGTTCACCAGCGATATCCCTAAAAGTAACAAGGCGCAGTTGGCTCTGTTCGCAGACGACACGGCCATTTACTATTCAGGCAGAAGCCCCGACGCGATAGCTCTCACTCTCCAAACCGCAGTCGACAAGCTCGGCAAGTGGTTCAGAAAGTGGAGAATCGAGGTCAATCCCGATAAGAGTCAAGCGGTTCTCTTCAAGAAACCGAGACTCAAAAAACTTATTAACACGCTCCCCCGACCAATCACCATGTTTGACAAGCCGATCCCCTGGGAGAAGCGAGCCAAATATCTAGGTGTGGTTCTCGATTTTAAACTCACATTCTCCGAGCACATAAAGCAGGCACGCTCGCGAGCCGCTTTCGCTCTCGGTAGGCTCCACTCCGTTCTCAATGCACGAAGCAAATTGTCACTCAGGTGCAAATTGCGTACCTACACGGCGTGCATTAGACCCATTATGACCTATGCGTGTGCCGCCTGGGCACAAGCCAAACCCTACCATCTCCATAAGATGCAGACCCTCCAAAACCGTTTCCTTCGAATGGCGACGGCTTCCCCCTGGTATGTTAGGAACGAGATCCTCCATCTCGACCTTAAAATCCCCACAATAGCCCAATTTCTAAAACGCAATGCAACGCGTTATTTTGATAAAGCCGCAATACATCGCAACCCTCTAGTTGTGAAGGCCGCCAGTTATATTCCCTCTGGAATAAGTAAAATCCGCCGTCCAAGGCATGTTCTCAACGACCCAGATGACCCCATAACCCTCCTCCAGGAGAGCAATAGGGCCACCAGTACAGTAAAGAAACACACACACTGACACACGTTCCGACCTCGCCGCAGAGGTCCCCGACCGCGTCCCTCCCGAGTAAATGATACTCCCCCCCGACCCTTGCTCGACGATGCGCCAGCCCGCGTCGAAGCTGAGCCCGTAGTCTTAAATTCCCCGAATAATAATAATCTATGTTTGATCCAGCCTGTCCCATCTTGCTGTCCTGCCCCCAGCGACACAGGGGGTGCCCTTAGCGAGCGTTCGCCTAGTTTTAATTAGAATAGTTTATGCCCCTGGCTGGAGGCTTTAAGTGTAGAAGCTTAAGGCAGCCACAGGAAAGTCCGGTTAAGCAGCTACGACCTCCTCAGAGGTTAACTGCGAGATGCCCTATATAAAAAAAAAAAAAAAATAATAATAATAAAAATACAGTATTATTTTCAATCTTTACAATCTGGAGTCCGAGTTTCCTTTCAACCAACCTACGATACTCCTCCAAAGTGGTGACCCCGAACAAAACACACCTGATCTGAAGAAAAATTTTCAACCGTCGAAGAATTATCGCTGCGCACCGATTTCAAGATGCCGAATCCCTGTCCAACTGAAGAACAATCAAGCCCGTCGACATCACACAACGTCACGAAGGCTGAAGCTGCCGGTGTATCTCTCACCATGCGCATTCCACCATTCTGGCGCGATCGACCACGACTCTGGTTTATAAGCTTCGAGGCCGCAACCAACGATCTCAAGAGAGGCCAAGCACAGCTCGCCCAGATGGTCATAGCACAGCTGGAAAAGCAAGACATCGAGCAGATCGTGGATTTACTGTACAACCCACCAGAGACGGATCAGTACAAAGCCATCAAAGAAAGGCTCATATCCGCCTATGAAGAATGTGATAGCCGTCAGTTCCAGAAGTTGCTATCTGAGATGGAACTCGGAGATCAGAAGCCGACCCAATTACTCCGCCGCATGAGAAGCCTTGCCAGAGACAAAGTTCCCGACTCCACCCTACGTCTCATGTGGACCAACCACCTTCCATCACACGTCCGCTCAGTCCTGGCAGTCAGCGAATCATTCAGTACTAAGACAGTGCTCGAAGAACTCGCGCTACTCGCCGATAAAATGATGGAGCAGACTGCATCAACAGAAGTCGCAGCCGTGCAGTCAACCGCATCACTTCCACCATCCGCACCGCAAGCAGATACGCAGTTTCTCATCAACGAGATAAAAAAGTTATCGCTAGAAATAGCTGAGTTAAAAGCGAGATCACAATACGACAACCATCGTCGCAGCCGCTACCCATCTCGTCACCGCCACTCATCGCGATCACGCAATCGATCAGCATCGCCATCACCATTCTGCTATTATCACCGACGTTTCAAAGAGCAAGCTAGACGCTGCACATCACCGTGCTCATTCAAGAAGCAAAATGCGGAAAACTAGACAGGACGTTGGCAGAGGCGGACACCGGCGTTCAAGATAAATCACACCGCCTATATATCACTGATAGAAGCTCAAAGCTATCATTCTTGGTTGACACGGGAGCCAACATTTCCGTGCTACCGAGAAGAAAGGGACAAGTAGCAACGCCGTTACCATTTCAACTATACGCAGCGAACAACACTACTATAGCTACGTATGGCGAGAAAACACTATCTCTTGACTTCAATCTACGACGCCCTTACAAATGGAAATTCATCGTAGCTGACGTTTCGAAGCCAATACTCGGAGCCGATTTCCTCAAGCATCACCAACTCATCGTCGACTTGAAAAACAGAAGATTAATCGACGGTGTTACGAGCTTAAAGGTAAATGCCCCGGTACGAGTATCAAACGTGCCTACCATACGCAGTATCGACATGTCGCAATCATACCACGACATACTAGCTCAATATCCCGGCATCACGAGATTAACATCGATGAAATTAAACTCCAATATCAACGTGCAACATTTCATCGAAACGCAAGGGCAACCTATACATTGCCGTGCCCGACCAATCCCACCACA
Source organism: Agrochola macilenta (assembly GCA_916701695.1). Taxonomy (NCBI): domain Eukaryota; kingdom Metazoa; phylum Arthropoda; class Insecta; order Lepidoptera; family Noctuidae; genus Agrochola; species Agrochola macilenta. The sequence continues at coordinate 1,221,975 of OU753579.1, forward strand.
TCGCTTCGAAACAGTCAAGAAGGAATTTGAAAACATGATCGAACAAGGATTATGCAGACCCAGTAAAAGCCCGTGGGCATCACCTCTACACATCGTGCCCAAGAAGAATGGCGATATTAGAGTTTGTGGTGACTATCGCCGACTCAACTCCATCACCATACCAGATCGCTACCCCGTTCCACGCATCAAAGACTTTACTCATCATCTATCCGGAAAAACTATCTTCTCAACAATAGACCTCAACCGTGCATACCAACAACTGAGTGTAAGAGAAGAAGACATTGAGAAGACAGCGATCATCACTCCAATGGGATTATTTGAATTTCCACGTATGTGCCCTGGTTTGAAAAACGCGGGACAAACGTTTCAACGGTACATCCATGAAGTACTACGAGGATTGGATTTTGTCTTTCCGTTCATCGACGATTTGTTGCTGGCATCAGAAAACGAAGCCCAACACCGAGAACACCTTCACAGCGTTCTGAAAAGATTAGAAGATAATGGCATCACTATCAACCCCGCCAAATGCAATCTAGGACAACCACAAGTTCAGTTCCTAGGATACACCGTATCAACAGAAGGTATCAAACCACCAGAACATAAAATTCAAGTGATCACCAACTATCCTAAGCCGACGACAATCGAAGAGTTAAGAAGATTTCTCGGCATGATAAATTTCTATCGCGATCACATACCAAACGCCGCATCACTACAAGCACCACTAAATTCATACCTACATAATGTCAAGAAGAGGGACAAAACTCCAATCACGTGGACCGATGACGCAACTCACGCATTCGAGCATTGTAAAGCTAGCATAATAAACGCAGCTCTCCTCGCTCACCCATCGCATCAAGCAACACTTGCCTTATTTTGCGACGCATCCGACAACTCAGCTGGCGCCGTACTACAACAATACATAAATGAAACATGGCAACCGCTCGGATATTATTCCAAGAAATTCACCGATGCGCAAAAGAAGTATTCTACTTTCGATCGTGAGCTAGTTGCAATCTATATGGCAGTCAAACATTTCCGCAAAACATTCGAAGGACGTCATCTCATCATATTCACTGACCACAAGCCGGTAACATTCGTAATGTCGAAGACTAATTTAAACTCAGAAACACCGAGGCGAACGAGACAACTTTTGTTTATCAGCGAATTCACTACCGACATACGGCACGTTAGCGGTAAACAAAACGTCGTCGCCGACACACTCAGCCGCATAGAAACAATCTCATGCCCATCTACAATCAACTACAACGACATAGCTAGCGCGCAAGAAAAGGACAGCAACATTCAAGAATTATTATCACAAACAAACATCACTCTCAAGAAGATAATGATACCTAACACCGACGTCGAGTTATTGTGCGAAACATCTACCCCATATATACGTCCGTACATACCTGAGCAATACAGACAAGAAGTTTTTGACAGCGTGCACAATATCAGTCATCCCGGTACGCGCACGACTCGCAAACTTACAACGCAAAAATACTTTTGGCCATCAATGAACGCAGACATCAGCCGCTGGACTCGAACCTGTATACATTGTCAGAAAAGCAAGATTCAACGACACACATTCTCGAACGTCTCATCCTTCCCGCCAAGCGAGCGATTTCAACATTTACATGTTGACATCGTCGGACCGCTACCTACAACAGCTCTAGGTCATCGTTATTTAGTAACAATGATCGACCGACTAACGAAGTGGCCCGAAGCAATTCCTACCGACGAAATAACAGCTGATCGAATAGCCGATATCGTCTATCAACATTGGATTGCAAGATTTGGGTGCCCGACCACATTAACAAGCGACCAAGGTCGCCAGTTCGAGAGCCAATTGTTTCAAAACCTAATGAAGCAAATGGGAATCAAGAAAAATCGCACAACACCATACCATCCACAAAGCAATGGTATCGTCGAACGGTGGCATCGATCCCTCAAAACTGCATTACGCACCAGAATCTCCGACTCAAGTAAATGGATCGACGAGCTACCTACCGTCCTACTTGGATTGCGAGCCGCACTTCGCACTGACACCGGTGTGAGCGCCGCAGAACTTACCTATGGTTACAATTTGCGTCTACCCGGCGAATTTTTTTCTGCAAGTACCCACACACCTGCGATGGATTATACTTACGTAGAAAAACTGCGTGATATTATTCAAGCAAACAAGCCGCAAGCCATCACAGAGCATCACAGCAATAATAAACGCATGTTCGTGCATGAAGATTTACGCAAGTGCAGTCATGTATTTGTCAGAACGGACGCAGTTAAGAAGCCATTACTGACTGCATACGAAGGCCCATACCGAGTTATAAGCCGAACAGAAAAGGTACATTCCATTCAGCTACCAAATCGGCAAGCAAACATATCAATCGATCGACTGAAGCCTGCATATGTCGTCACCGAATACACCAGTACCTTACCATCAACCAACGTTACCATTACCAACCGAACCAAGATCTGTACCACTCCAACCGTTACCAAGCATCAAGCAACTCCAACTCAACAAGTACCTCCGGCCAACGTGACGTCACAGCCCGCCGTCATCAAAACAACACGCACGGGCCGTGCCATCAAGCTGCCGGTACGCTTCGCTTGAAGGGGAGTACTGTAGCCACCACGTTTTGACCTCGTGTAAAAGAAACATTGAAAAGAACAGTTCTCAAAAGAACTATGGTCACAGCACGTTTTAGACATTCTGTACAAGAAACACGGAATAAATATTGTACAGGAACTGCCGACGCCACACGCCGTCGGCCTTCGCCCCAATCTTCAGCCGCACGCACGAGCACAACACACACATCTTCACTGGACACTGCCGCATCGATGAATGCGGGCGCCAGCTTGTGTCACCTATATTTATAACCTCAGCGCCACGAGCGGCGAGGTGCGCCCGTGCGCGAGCTCGCGACTGCAGCGACAACGTGCGGAACAAATGGACAACAGTGTGCTGCGATCTGATTGGTTCAAACTCTTGAAGTATCCTTAGTTGTACTGTTTATCCTGTATTTGTAAATAGTATTTAAGTAGGAACATTTTATAATAAAAATACAGTATTATTTTCAATCTTTACAATCTGGAGTCCGAGTTTCCTTTCAACCAACCTACGATACTCCTCCAAATATGCATTAGCTCCATACATTTTTTTTGCAATAAAAGTATAAGTTGCTAATTTTTCTACCAGATTATGTCACTCTGTCTTCGAGAGCCTTTTTTCGATCCACAATGCCACGCTGAAATGTCTGTAGAAATCTGTCTGAAACTTCTTGCGTATATTTATTTAGAAGCTGAATGTGTGACCATTTCCTGGACTGGCCATAAAAGTAGTTTAAAATTGATAAAGAAAGTCAGAACCAATCAAATTTAGCGGAAATATGTCCAACTTATAAGTTCAACGAATTTAGCACCGAAGAAGCAACCAGATGGCGTTAATTGCACAAATTCCTGGTGAATAAAATTATAATGTCAAGGAGTGATGTTACAGGATAAAAATATGGAAAGAGAATAAACGTATTGTAGTATATTTTGTAGTGTATTTACTGGTAACACCATTTAGGGAATAAAAGAAATGTAGGGCTAGCAACCCAGTAGAATTCCATTTCCGTCCGCTTCACTAGAACGTTTCATTAAAACTATACTTTGAAAGAAAAGTGTTTTATTTGGGCAATATTATTGTATTGTATACAAGGCGTATACACAGTAAATGGCGACGAGGATAAACAAGAATTTCGAAGCAAAAAGGTACATTTTTACGGCTGAAACATGGCCAACGATTTTCGTATAGATGCTTTCAAACAAGATGGCGATATCTTGTGTTTTTTGGAAAGAATAGAGCAATATTTTGAAGCGAATGAGACTAAAACTGAAAAAAGATGCTCAATATTATTAATAAGTCTTCACGAAGATGTATATAAAATTCTAAAGAATATGTGTCATCCAAAGATGCCCAAAGAGTTGTCATATATGGAGCTGCAGAATTTGTTAAAACTAAGGTTCGAGAAAAGAATTTCGCATTTTAGAAAAAGGATTAAATTCGAAAAATTACAACAATTGGAAGGGGAGAGTATAGCCAAATGGTATGCTCGTGTTAGAGAATTTGCTGCGGGATGCAATTTTGCGAATACATTAGAAGAACGTGTTAAGGATAAATTCGTTACGAGTCTGCGTCTAGGACCAATCCAAGAAAAATTGTGTGAACAAGATGTCTCCAAGGCGGTGACATTCTTAGTAGATACAGCACTGAATAAGGAAATGGCTTTGAAGGAGGTGCAGGAAGTACATCAAGTAGCTCAATACGGACATGCTAAGACGAATAGAAGTTCCCACAACACATTTAAAAAGACTGAGAAGAAACAGGACGGTGAGTCATCGTTATTAAAATGCATTCATTGCGGTAAACCGAACCATAATTTTTCAAAATGTAAATTTAAGTCATTTAAATGTAAAATATGTAACAAAATTGGACACCTAGCTATTGTATGTAAGAGTAAGGGTCAAACTAATAATGTAGAGGTAAATGAAGACACTTTCAATAATTCTATTGATATCTTTGCAATAGAGAAAAATGTTAACTATGTTTTACCAATATCAATTAAATGTTGTATTGACAACAAACCGGTCCAAATGGAACTGGACACCGGTGCTGCAATTTCATGTTTACCTGAAAACATTTATTTATCTAAATTTTCTCACATTAAATTACAAAATTCAGATATTGAATTAAAAACATATAATGGTAATATTTTGAAACCAGTTGGAAAAATAAACTGTAGAATTAAGGTAAAAGAAAAAGAGGTGGATTGTAGTATGGTTATTGTTAAAAATGGTTGTAAAATTTTATTTGGTAGAGATTTAATTCAGAAATTTAATGTAGATATTTCAAAACTTTTACAAATTAACTATGTGCAAAGTACAGAAGAGAAATTGCAATTATTGTTACAGGAATTTGAAACATTATTTAAAAGTGAGTTAGGTATTATTAAAGGTGAGGAAATTACATTAGAATTAATTGATAAAGATGTAAAGCCTATTTTTCACAAACCGAGGCCAGTACCTCATGCTTTTAAAGAACAGGTTGAATCCGAATTAACTAGATTAGAGAAAGAAGGTGTTATTACAAAAGCAGAAACATCCCAATGGGGGACACCTTTAGTTCCAGTTTTGAAGGAAAAATAATAAAATAAGGTTATGTGCAAATTACAAAATTACTGTGAATAAACACATTAAAGATGTTAACCATCCTTTACCTAGAATTGAGGACATTTTTACTGCATTGCAGGGTGGTATATCATTTTCAAAATTAGATTTAAGAAATGCATTTAATCATTTATGTTTAAGTAAGGAGAGTAGTGAACTCTTAGCTTGGTCAACACCAAAAGGAATATACCGAGTAAACAGATTGCCATATGGTACAAAGCCAGCTAGTGCTATTTTTCAAAACAAACTTGAGAAAGTATTGTTAGGGGCTCGGGGTGTTGTAAATTTTATTGATGACGTCCTAGTCACAGGTACTAATGATGTTGAACATTTAGAAAATTTAAAGGAAGTTTTAAGAAGATTCAAGGAGGCAGGTATTCGTTTAAATAAAAGTAAATGTGAATTTATGCAACCTAAAATAAAATATTTAGGACATATTATTTCAAAGAATGGATTATCCAAAGATATGTCAAAAGTTGACTCTGTTGTTAATGCACCTGCGCCCAAGAATGTTTCAGAAGTTCGTTCATGGCTAGGAATGGTAAATTATTATGGTAAATTCATTAACAATTTATCTATAAAACTAAAGCCTTTATATAATTTATTACAAAAAAATTACAAATTTAATTGGAATAAACTCAAACTCAAACTCAAAGCATTTATTTCAATTAAACCATTTACAGGCACTTTTGAATTGTCAAGGAATCGGTCAGTCAGAAATATGAAGCTAGTTGCCCATTCCAAAGCGTAGTAGGTAGGTACCTATGGAGAAGAACGGGCAAGAAACTCCACGGACACTCTTTTAAATAAATTGTTACAAAGTATTTGTTACATCATTCATGTTGAAATTAAACATGTGAGAACAATGTAGAAAGACGTGCACGTTAGAAGCGTCCGTAATAAAAATATAAAACAAAGAACAATTCAAAAATTTAAATCAGCCAAGGCAGCTAAGAGTTGACCTGTCCCAACTGACGGCGCCCGTTCACGAACATGACGCATGGATTAGCACCATTCAGCTCAACCATTTTGAAGGGAGCTAAATGATCCAACACACGCGCCACCATCAGCGAGACATCTGAGTGAGCATGACATACTCACAGCCGCCAGGGCACATTCAAGTCAATAAAATACGTATTACCCGGTAAATGTTAGCTCTATAGTACATAGTACTCACACCTGTGCTCTGAAATTATATAATACAAAGGAAATTGATTTTATACAATGCAAAAATAGTCTTAAACTCTTCAGCAGCTCCAACAGTGTTTTCAAATGTTAATCAAATAGTTGTGGTTGTGGAGCAGGACCAGCATTGAGCCAAGCATTTTTATCAGCGATGTAATCCCCCAACTTATAATATGCCTGCCTGCATAGTGTGCGTTTTATACAAGATTTGAATTTCGTCTCATTCAGTTGAAGTATGTGGGGAGGAATTTTGTTATAACATTTTAAACAGTATCCCATGAAAGATGAGTCCACTTTAGCCAGTCTGAAACCTGGTTGAACTAATAAGTCCCTATTTCTTGTACTATAATTATGTCTATCACCTCTTTTACTAAAAAGATGTACATTTTTTCTTACGTGCATGATGTTTTCATAGATATATTGACAAGGTACCGTCATGATGTTAATATCCTTAAACAGTTCCCTTAGAGAGTCACGCCTGCGGAGATAATATATGGCTCTAATCGCTCTTTTCTGCAGAATAAAAATAGACTCGATGTCTGCAGCCCGTCCCCATAGTAAAATACCGTAAGACATGATACTATGAAAGTAACTAAAATAGACCAGCCTCGCGGTATCCACATCAGTAAATTGACGGATTTTTCTGACAGCATATGCTGCTGAACTGAGCCGTCCTGCAAGAGATGTTAAATGAGGACCCCATTGTAACCTTGAGTCGAGCGTGATCCCCAGGAAAACAGTTTTATCGACGAATTCTAGTTTCTCTTGATTCAATACTATCTCACAATCAGTACTTTTGACATTTGGTAAAGAAAATTTTATGCACTTCGTTTTTTTTCCATTTAATACTAAATTATTAGCAGTGAACCAACTTTGGACCTGCATTAGGGCGTTATTTACGTCGTCAAAATTTGTGGCACGTCTATCTACCTTAAAAATTAAGGAAGTATCGTCAGCAAATAACACCATTTGTGTTTGATTTTTTAATAAATGGAGTAGATCATTGACATAAACTAAAAAGAGGAATGGACCCAATATCGAGCCTTGTGGCACGCCCATTTTTACTTTTAAACCTATTGAATTGACACCGTTTATTTGGACTTTCTGTTGTCTATCATTTAAATAAGATTTTACTAAATTGAGCGCAAGTTTTCCAAGTCCGTAATGCTCAAGTTTCAAGAGCAAGGTTTCGTGATCGACGCAATCAAATGCCTTGGAGAGGTCACAAAAGATTCCTATGGCGTCTTGGGCCTCTTCCCACGCGCTAAAAATGTGTCTTAATAAGGTTACACCGGCGTCGGTCGTACAACGTCCTTTGGTGAAACCATACTGTTGATCATGAAGGATTTTATTTGTGTTAAAATGATTGAGCATTTGATTAAGCATTACCTTTTCAAACACCTTGCTGAAAACCGGCAACACGGACACGGGTCTATAATTATTAGTGTCTTTACTGTCCCCGGATTTGAAAAGTGGTATTACCTTACTGTATTTCATTAAATCCGGGAAGACTCCTTGGTCCACACACAAATTAAATATTAATGCTAAGTAAGGCGCTATGGTCTCAATTATGGAAGTACATACTTTAATGGACATTCCCCAAAGATCTTCGGTTAATTTGATCTTAATTTGCTTAAAAGCTTTTATTATTGTTAAAGGGTTAATATGCTTAAAGTTAAATTCAATCGGGCAAGCTGAAACATTCGCCCTTACTAAATCAAAAGAGAGCGAGGGCGAGGAATTTAAGGTTTCAGTAGTTTTAAGTGGGATACTGGTGAAGAAATTTACAAATTCTTGAGCAACTTCTTTGCTATCGCAAACGAGACCACCACATGACGTCTTCAGTGTGTAGTCAGAATTATGCTTTTTGTTCCGGTTCGTTTCATTATTGATAATTTTCCAAACCGTCTGTATTTTATTGTCTGCTGACTTAACCTTGTTGCTAATGTATAAGGCTTTAGCTGTCTTACAAGTGTTCTTAAAAGTTCTAGAGTAAGTAGCAACATACTTATTAAAAGTTTCCGTGTTAATATAAGGCTTAAGGCCATACAGCTCGAACAGTCTATCCCTACTTTTTCTGAGTCCTTTAGTTGCCCAGTCACTAAATAAAAACTTAGGGCTGATAGTTTTTGTGTTCTTCTTAAAAGAATTATTGAACTCGGTCTGGACTAACGAAAATAATTCTTCATACAAAATATTAGCATTGTTCATTGTAAGGTCTTGATTATTTAACTTACAAACTAAAGTGCTATTAAATTTATTTAAATTAACTGCTGTTATTGGTCTGAATTGTATCTGGACTTTTGTTATTGGTATGTTGGATTCAAAAGTTACAGATTGACCACTGTGATCAGAAGGGAGATAATTAACTATGGCTTTATCTAAATAGTCACAACAACAAAACACATTATCGATACATGTAGCAGTAGTCGTAGTTACTCGGGTTGGTTCTACAAACACATTTGACAAATTGAATGATTTGAACAAATTTAAAAATCTACTGGTATTTGAATTATTTTCTAAAATATTCACATTAAAGTCACCACAGATAATTACTGATTTATTACCAGTTGCAAGTTTTGCCAAAACATCTTCCATTACTGACTCAAATAAAGAGTAGTTTTGATAATTTGGGGGTCTGTAAACGCACACTATAACATGCTTATCTAGCTCAACACAAGACAGTTCAATGCTATGTTCAACCGATAGTTCAACTATGTCAATACGGGTTTTTGATTTAATACAATTTTTAATTAATATTAGTGAACCACCACGCAGCATAGATTTTCGGTTAAAACAACTGGCCACACTATAATTCTCATAGTTAATTAACATTTCATAATCCTTTAACCAATGCTCAGTTAAACAAATAATGTCAAACCTTGTTTTTTCTAAAAACAATTCAATTTCCAATTGTTTGGAATAAGGAATGTCAAAAGAGTTTCGATACAATTAAAAAGGATATTATTTCTGACAATATTTTAATTCATTACAGTAGAGATATGCCTTTACGTTTAGCTTGTGATGCTTCACAAAATGGAATCGGGGCAGTATTAAGCCACATTATGCCAGATGGGTCAGACAGACCAATTAGTTTCATTTCTAGAATTTTCTCAAAGGCTGAGAAGAATTATTCAATGATTCATAAAGAAGCGCTTGCAATTTATTGGGCAGTGCAAAAATTCTATCAATACTTAATTGGCAGAAAGTTTGAGTTATTATCTGATCACAAACCGTTATTGGCATTATTTGGGGAGCACAAGAGTTTACCACAAATGGCAGCAGGTCGTCTGCAAAGATGGTCATTATATTTGTCAAGTTTTGATTATATATTTAAACATGTAAAAGGCATAGAAAATGTTAAAGCAGATTGTATGTCAAGATTGCCATTACCATCAGTTATTCCAGATAACAGGAAGGAATGTGATTACATTAATTTCATTGAAGATCAGAATGTTATAGATTTAAATTTAGTACGTTCAGAAACTAGAAAGGATCCAGTTTTGAGTAGTATTTATAACATGATCAGGTATGGATTTCCAAAACATGTGAATAGTGAAGTCTTGAAACCATTCATAAACAGAAAAAGTGAACTTTATATTGAAAACGGGGTTATCATGTGGGGTTATAGAGTAGTAATACCTAATAAATTACAAAAAAATATGTTACAGGAACTTCATGTTTCACATGAGGGTATTGTTAAAATGAAAAATAATGCTAGATCTTATTTTTGGTTTCCTAATTTAGACAGTACTATTGAAAATTTTGTTAAATCCTGTCAAGTCTGTATGTCTGCTAGACCAGAACCACAGAAATCTAAAGTTATAACATGGCCAAAAGCTAATTTTCCATATGAAAGGGTACATGCTGATTTCTTAGGACCTATAAGTGGTAAAATGATATTAATAATAATAGATTGTTACACCAAGTGGCCAGAAGCATTTATAGTAAAGAATTTAGAATCTAATACAACTATAGAAAAATTCAGAGAATGTTTCAGTAGATTTGGTTTGCCTAAAGTAGTTGTTACAGATAATGCTGCTACATTTTGTTCTAAGGAATTTTCTGAATTTCTATCTAAAAACGGTATTCAACATGAAACTTCTCCACCGTTCCATCCTGCAACAAATGGGTTTGCAGAGAATGCTGTAAAAAGTTTTAAAAATGCTATGTACAAGTCTTTAAATGATATTAGAAATAGAAATGTGTCATTTGTAACTTTAATGAACAGATATTTATTTCATTACAGAAATTCAATTCATTGCATTACAAATATTTCACCATCGGAAGCTATGTTTAATAGAAAACTTAGATCTAGACTAGATTTGTTGTCTACTAAGAAAGATAAAAAACAGTGTAATGTAGGAAAAAGAGAAGAAAAGTTTAAAGAGGGAGAGTATGCTTACTGTAGAGATTATAGGAATCCTAATAAAAAGAAATTTGTTAAATGTGTAATTGATGAGGTATTGGGACAAAGAACTTATTTATGTAGAGTTTTAGAAGAGAACTTAATTTGGAAACGTCATTTAGACCAGATTATAAGTTCTTGGCCTCAAGACCAAAAGGAAGATTTAAATGAAACCAGTTTTGTAGTAGATGATAGTTTATTGCAAAATTCTAAGGATTTAAGAGATAGTAATTATGATAAGCAAATAGTTCTTAATGATGAATCTCAGGTTATTGTAAATGAGCCAATTTCAGAGATATTGCAAGAAGTAAATGATAATGTTAATATTCTACCAGAAGGTTTTAATAAAGTCTCTGAAGTTAGCCCACACACTTCAAATACTTACCAGGATGCAAAAACTTGTAACAGTACATACAAACACTTACCTGGTAATCAACCCGTTGTTTCTTGTAGTAATGAGAATCAAACTTTGAGGCGTTCTGATAGACAGAGGAAAGCACCTCAACGTTTGAATTTGTAAAGGGGGAGTATTGTAGTATATTTTGTAGTGTATTTACTGGTAACACCATTTAGGGAATAAAAGAAATGTAGGGCTAGCAACCCAGTAGAATTCCATTTCCGTCCGCT